>ML661338.1:22373634-22391684 GCA_007570785.1 Antilocapra americana | reverse complement strand
AATGTATGGCAAAAACAATAAAAAAAAAAAAAAGAAAAAAAAAAGAAACTGAAATACTTTAAAATTATTAAAGCAAAGGAAATAAAGGCATTTGAAAAATTTTAATTGACTACAAGAACCAAGAATTTAAAAAACATCTTCAAAAAAAAAAGGATTGAAACACGATTTTCTGAGTTAATTTCAAGTGTAAGAAATAAGAAAATTAAATTAAGTAAAATGCTCCATTCCAACCTCTGAGCATTATGGTTGCTCAAAATTTTAGTAAAAAGAAGCAATACATGAATGGGTTTACTACAGGCTGGATGAACCAGATGCAACTCTTTGAGGAACTGGTTTTTAAAAAAAATTTGATACTAATAGGGTGGGGTGGCTCCTTATTAATTCTATTCAACCTAATAAATGAAGGGACAGGTCTATTGAAGCTCTATTATGCCTGAAACTTTTCACTTCAGGCAACACATCTTTATCTTTTTAAAAGTCTATGATAATCCTTTTGAATAGCTGTAAGCGAGTTGAACAAACTTCAAAGCCCATATCCATCTGCCAGTCTTATAATCAACTGTACTGTGGCATTTAGGATATACAGTCACCATTCATAGGAGGTATTCATTCCTGAAAAAACAGAATTTTTTTTTTGCTTGGTTGTCTCATCCTTAGATTGTAATATGAATAATTCAAATCCTTTCAACAAAAGTGAATGCTTATTCTATGTAAATGTCACTTTCCTGGAGAATGGAAAGCATATACATAAAATACACTCCTGTCCTTAATGGACTTAGGTTTTATTATGTGAGGGGCGGAGGGACGATAATGGCATTCAAAGTTAGTAATGCCAAGCAGAAAAACATGAGGGCAGCTATTCAGCTAGTATGTACTAATACAAGGTGCTGGCCAGCATCTGTTCTGACTGATAAGTGGCAATGCCAGACCTGTTTTAAAATAGTTTGAATATTACATCTGAATAACCTTCATCAACCCTGAATTTTCATTGGAAGGACTGTTGCTGAAGCTGAAGCTCCAATACTTTGGCCACCTGATGTGAAGAGCTGATTCACTGGAAAAGACCCTGATGCCGGGAAAGATTGAGGGCAGGAGGAGAAGGGGGAGAGAGGATGAGATGGTTGGATGGCATCACTGACTCAATGGCCATGAGTTTGAGCAAACTCCAGGAGATAGTGAAGGACAGGGAAGCCTGGCCTGCTGCAGTCCTTGGGGTCGCAAAGAGTCAGACATGACTTCATGACTGAACAGCAACAACAATACTCTATGAGGAAAGAGGTAATATTCGTTTCTACTTTGCAACTGCAGTAGATGTTACTAAGGACAAATATATATCACACAAGAAAACTAAAGCAAAATGAAAGCTTTTCTTGACTGAGAACAGATTACTTCATCAAATGAGATGGTTGGATGGCATCACCGATGCGATGGACATGAGTTTGAGCAAACTCTAAGAGACAGTGAAGGACAAAGGACAGAGGCGTCTGGCATGCTGCAGTCCATGGGGTCGCAAAGAGTTGGACAATGACCTAGTGACTGAATGACAACAACTACCACCTTCAGCAAATGATGCAAGCTGCCTATCTAGTATCTCTTCTCCTTTTCTTCCTTATTAACACAAGCCTCGTTCTATTTAGTGCATCAGAACTAAATAGATGTGTGTCTAACCAAAGGAAAGAGCATTTTCCAGACTCTCTTGCACCTGAGGTGGCCATTTGACACAGTTTTGACTAATGAGATTTAAACAACTGCCACTGAGGCACGCTCTTTCAAAGAAAGCCAATCCAGTCAGCCCTTGACTTGCCCTTCTTGACAGCTCTTCTTGCCTGGAGCCCGGATTTGAAGCTTAAAGAATGAGCAGCTGTCTTGGAACCATGGATGTCTAAGAAGAAAGTCTGAGGTAGCCTGGGTCCCCGATGCCCTGGTTTGGCTACTTCATCAAGCATGGGCTGCCTACCTCTGGACTCCTTAATAACTGAAAAAAAATGAAATCCTTAATTGCTTCAGTTCCTTGTGTGATTTGTTATGACACATACTGTAATACAATTCTAATGGATACATGATTCTAGGGTTCAAAACAGGGAAATTTCACATGAAGCCAAGGAGATTAGAAAAGCATTTTGAAAAGGACAGGACTTAAAATAGTAGAGTGGAAGGAATAGAGGTGGAAGGAATCACAAAAATTATTTTGTTCAGTATCTTTATGAAGGTGAAAAGACCTGGGCCAAGCAAAGTTCAGCTTGGATTTTGTCCAAAACCCCACAGTTGGTTACTAGCAAAGTGAGACTGGATTGATTCTCTTGACATTGAAACACAATAACATCAATGAAACACTGCAGAAGGTGTGTGAATCTGAAGGGATGAGTATTGATTTTGGAAGTGTGTAGAAATACATACTGAGAGAAGACTAATAATTTAACAAAATGCTAGTGATAAAACCAGATGTCATTCATGACTCCTTAGTTTCCAGTACTCTCCCTTCTACATTCAATTCTGACAAATTTTACCTTCTAAATTTTATTTTTTAGGGACCCTTCCTTGACCATGCCTTCTGCCCTCAACTCCTTGTTGGGTGCCATGACTTTGAACTGTGGTATCATCCTATACTTTGTCTACCATAACACTCACTACATTGTCTATTCATTTTCTCTTTACTGGTCCTATGTCACCATTCCATAAGGATGAAAATCATGGCATCTATGTGGCAAGGTACTGTTCAGCACTATGTGGTACTCGGTAACTATTCACAGCCCAGACTCGGACTTGGAGAAAATGTCAATTTGCTAAGTAAGTGTTAGTCGCTCAGTGGTGCTCGACTCTTTGCGACCCCATGGACTGCTGCTCACCAGGCTCCTCTGTCCATGAGATTTTCCAGGCAAGGATACTGGATTGGGTTGACATTTCCTTCTCCAACCGAGCTCCAAGGGAAGCTCCTATCAATTCACTAAAGTTTAGTGTTTTCATCGGGTGTGAATGTGTTTCAGTTCGAGTGAGTTTTGGAAGCTTATACCAACCTATGGGAAATCTCTTCAGAAGTAAATAGGCTGTCAACAAAATCATACAGAGACACAGACATCTTTCACAGAGATTAGCACACAGAGATTCAGAGGTATGGCTGCCAGCCTTGGTTGAGCTAAATATCACAAAATTTGGGCTTTCTGATATAGCTTTCCAGATAAGTTCACACACGGCTGTACTAAGGATTTCTAGGATTTTAGTGGAAGTCACCCAGAAATCCAGGGAGGGAATGCTTAAGTTACATTGGATCCTTAGGAGGTGGGGAGAAAAGGAAAGTGACAATAGCTCTAATGGTGCCTCTTACAACCAAATCAAGAGAGAACGTTGCAGAATTACCTGGTACATTGAGTCATGAGCATAACTGGGTAATTAAAGAAATAGTCTGGATTTCCAGTACGGGTATTCCTAAAATAATTATTTACTCAATGCTTCTCAATGAAGCTTGAAAGGAAATCACTTAGAAACCTTCTTTACAAAAAAAAAAATAAAAAAAAAGAAACCTTCTTTACATTCTGAATGCTAAGCAAGGAATAGCTATAAAATTTGGCTCTAAAGCAAGTTCTAAATTCTTTGGAGCAAGATGTTGGCTTACTTGTGCAAATTAGGGATAGACAGTCTTAAGCCGTGGAGTTTGTTATGGTGGTACAGCTGCAGGATGTTAAGTCACAAAGGGGGGTTAGGACAGTGTTTATAACCCAGGCTGTCTGGTTTTGAATCTTGATGCCACCGCTTAATTGCTGTGTGATATCAAGTGAGTCACTTAACTTCTCTGTGTCTCAGTTACCTTTCCTATAACCTGGAGTGATAATCATACCCACCATGTAGGGCTGTTGTGAGCCTTAAGTGTAATGCAATTCACACAGAGTGCTTAAAACAATGCCCGGGATGTAATTTCACTCAATAATTGTCAACTGTCCTCACTAGGTGCATTTTTAACAGGGTTTCTGTAAACTGTTGGCTTGATCTCACAAAGTTAAAGACAGTAGAATTTTTAAAAGATCACAAATGTAATGATTATTCAAACTGGTGTATGAGCTCAGGGGTTGGCAAATTTCTTCTCTAAAGAGGTAGATAAATATTTTTGGCTTTGTGGGCCATGGGGTCTTTTCTGCAATGATAAAGTTCCTCTGTTGCATGAAAAGGACCATAGACAATACATAAAAGAGGAGGCATGACCGTGTTCTCAAAACACCATATTTACAAAAACAAGATTAAATCTTTCTTTTAAAGAAACAGATGACAGGTGGTGAGATTTGCCAATCCTTGATTTAGATAATTGTATACTGCTTTTGTCCAGACAGAGCTTTTTTTGTAAACAGTGGGTAAATATTCTGTTTTCTGCTTGAAATTCTTTTCTTTCCATTTACATGATTGGCTTAAACACTTTATGTAAAGTACCCTTCTAAACAGGCTTCCCTGGTGGCTCAGAGGGTAAAGTGTTTGCCTGCAATGTAAGAGACTTGGGTTGGGAAGAATCCCCTGGAGAAGGAAATGGCAACTCACTCCAGTACTCTTGCCTGGAAAATCCCAAGGACGGAAAAAAAGAGTCGGACACAATTGAGCGACTTCACTTTCACCCTTCTGAACAAACTCCCATTAACATACCATTTGTTTTCTTCATAGCATATGCTGTAAGTTTCTAATATCTGGCATATTTTTTAGTCTGTTTATTTGTTTTCATTTTTTTTCATCCAATATAAACTTGAGGATGAAGGTGAATGAAAGACAAAGTGTTAGTCGTGTATGACTCTTTGTGACTCCATGGACTATAGCTCTTCCAGGCTTCTCCATCTATGGAATTCTCTAGGTAAGAATTGGAGTGGGTTGCCATTCCCTTCTCCAGAGGATCTTCCTGACCAAGGGATCGAACCTGGGTCTCCTGCACTGCAAGCAGATTCTTTACTGTCTGAGCCACCAGGGAAGCCCACAGGGCCCTTTATTCCTAGTGCTTAGAACAACTAACTTATCCACAGTAGCAAATCAATATTTGTTAAATAAATAAATAAGAGAATTAGTGACCATAAAGAACTAAAATATTTTGACAGTTTAAATACACATGAATTAAGTGCTACCCTCAGTAAAACACCCTTATTATTCACTTCTCTCCAAGTAAACTGATCTATATATCTACTTTCAATATTCCAGGTTTATAAATGGGGCTTTCTTCCCCAAATCCATGGGCCTGATGATGATCTGATTCCAGCTTATCAGTTTACTCAAGGCTGTTGATTGAAATATGTGTTCTGGAGAGCTTTTGAGTTCGCTCATTCATTATTAATCCACTTCTATTTAAGGCATCTATTTCATGTTTGCTTTTGTCATGATGACACAGTTTTGGAAAAGCTTGAAAAAAGATAAAAACAGCCCCTGAATCAGCTGCTTTCATCTTTTTCATTGCTCTTTGTTTAAGACCTAGTACAGTGTCAGGCACACAGTACACACTTAACATGTGTGTTGGTCACTCAGTCGTGTCCAATTCTTTGTGGCCCCACAGACTGTAGCCCATCAGGCTTTTCTTTCCATGAAATTCTCCAAGCAAGAATACCGATGGGGTTGCCATTCCCTTCTCCAGGGGATCTTCCCAACCCAGAGATTGAATCCAGGTCTTCTACATAGCAGGTGAATCCTTTACTGTCTGAGCCACCAGGGAAGTCCGGATACTTAACACATATATTTATAAATCAACAAGTGAATGAGTCTTCATTGAGTTATTCTGAAACATTCTACAGTAAAACTATTAGCAGAAGAGGTTGCACAGTCTAAAACCACTGATCAAAACTGAAAAGAATGTCCTCTATGTGTTGTGTGGGAACCAGAAAGTGAGAAGAGGAGGAATGTAAATTTCAATTTTGAAATAATCTTGCCTTTGATTTTTTTGCAGTATTTGCAAAAGACAGAGAAATTTCTGAGAATAAAAAAGAGCAATGGGAATACTGTGTTTCTCAAATTACCATATGCATATTATTTACCAGCATGATGAGGCAAGTAATGAATATATTAGGATAATAGCACTCAATCTCTTTGTATTCCTGATAAAATATCAGTCTTATCAAGTCGCCCAGGAACAAATAGGATAGGTTATGAAAAGCTAGTTCTCACATTAACATGATCCGGCAGGTAGAGAAAATTGATTTCGTAAACATTATGCTGATATCAGAGCACAGACTCTCTGACTGCAACAAAATACCTACCCGTTTGTTTTTTTTTTTTCCTGACCTCTATTGCTGGAGGATGACAACAAAAAAAGCAAGGACTAGGAATGTTACTCCTCAGTGTCTGCTCCTCTGATAGATTCATGCCAAGAAAAAGTGGACAATACCTAATTTATGTCACCTGCACACTAAATAGCTGCCTTCCTTTCTGACTCAGAGAAGTCCCCACTTTACAAAGGTCTTAGACTCTCAGGGTTGGACACATCTTTGGTGGTTGCCTGTTCCTAACAAACGCAGGCTGTAAGTGCCTTTTTGTGGTACACTATATAACAGAGGGTTTTCTTAACTCTGCTTGAGTATTTCCATCACTTCATCTATGCATCTACTCTACTTTGTATATACCATTATTGCTGCATTATTGCAACTTGAAACAAGTTTGCCTTGATCATTATGAACATCTGAGAGACAAAGTCTCACTTCACTTTCCTGTCTCCAAAACTTTGCTGAGTGCCTGGCTCATGGCAGGCTCACAACAAATATTTCCTGACTGAATAAAACAATAAATAAAAGCTTAATATGTCAAACAAAATTCATTTCTCTGCTTAGAAACTTCTACTTTCTAAAACAGTATAAAAAATACAAGAAACAGCCTATAGTATCATCACAGCATGTGGGTGTGTATGTGCTTAGTTGCTCAGTTGTGTCCGATTCTTTGCGACCCTATAGACTGTAGTCCGCCAGGCTCCTCCCTGTCCATGGGATTCTCCAGGCAAGAATACTGGAGTGGGTTGCCATTCAATCCAGGGATTGAATCCATGTCTCCCACAGTGTGTCTATTCAAACCATTAGCCCATTTTTAATTATTAGTTTTTTGTTGTTTGTTTTGTTTTTTGCTACTGAATTGTAGTTCCTTTCAAATTTTGGATATTAATTCCTTATCAGATATGAGACTATTTTCTTCCAATCCATAGGTTCCTTTTTCATTGTGTTGTTTCCTTTGCCATGCAGAAGCATTTAGTTTGATATGTGGTATCATTTGTTTATTTTATTTTTGCTGTCGGTGCTTCTGGTGTCATATTCATAAAATTATTGAAAAAAATGAATGTCATGAAGCTTTCCTTCTATGTGTTTTTCTAGGAGTTTTACAGTTTCAGGTCTTACATTTAAGGTTTTAATTCATTTTAAATTGATTTTTGTGTATGCTGTAAGATAAGGGCTAGTTTCATTCTTTGGCATGTGAATATCCAGATATCCCAGAACATATTTATTGAAGAGAATATCCTTTCCCCATCATGTATTCTTGGAAGGCTTGTTAAAGATCAGCTGACCACATATAAGTGAATTTGTTTCTGGGCTTTCTATTCAGTTTCATTGGTATATATGCCTATCTTTATGTTTGATCACTATACTTTTGTAACATAACTTGAAGTCAGCAAGTGTGGTGCCTTTAGATTTTTTCTTCTTTCTCAAGATTTATCTGGAAATTCATGGTCTTTTTGTGGTTTCATGTGAATCACAGAACTTTTTTTCCTATTTTTCTAAAAAATGCTATTGGGATTTTGATAGGGAGTGCATTGATTTGGGTAGTATGGACACCTTGACAATATTAAATCTTCCAACCCACCATAAACATGGGCTATCTTTCCATTTGTTTGTGTGTTCTTTAATTTCTTTCATCAGTGTTTTGTAGTTTTCTGTATACAAGTCTTTCACCTTCTTGCTTGAGTTTATTCCTAAGTATTTTATTCTTTTTAATGCTACTGTGAATGGGACTGTTTCCCTGATGTGCTTTTTAGGTAGTTTATTGTTTTTCTTGCCTAACTGCTCCACCTAGAATCTCCAATACTAGGTTGAATAGAAGTGGTGAGAAATGGGCATTCCTACCTTCTCTTCTGATCTTAAAAGCTTTCAGTTTTTCACCTCTGACTATGATGTTAGTTATGGACTTTTCATACATGGATTGTTTTATGCTGATGTACTTTCCTACTTTTCTTGTTTGTTGAGGGTATTTATCATGAAGAGAGAGTTAAAGTTTGTCAAATGCTTTTACGACATTTATTGAGACAATTGTGATTTTCATCCTTTATTCTGTTAATGTGATATATCACATTAAATGATTTACATATATTGAACAATTACTGCATCCCAGTGATCAATTCCATTTGGTCATGGTGGATGATCCTTTTAAAGTGTTGTTGGATTCCTGGGCCACACTGGCATAAGTCTGAACTTTCTTCCATCTCTACCTTATTAGTTTAAGATTTATTCACTTGTAATTCATGAATGAAAGAGAAAAGGCATTAGTGAGGACTGACTTCATGGTCTTCACAATGTTTTTGAGCATAATTATTTTATTCGCAATATACATCTCTGCAATGTGCACACTATTTTAATATATTGGAGATTAAGTTTCTCCCATAAAGGTCTTTACATTCCTAAAGCCATTTCAATTTTGAAAGCAAAGTTGGTTATATTCCATGTCTAATGAGGTTAATTCATCAGTAAGGCATCTAGAGAGTCCAGATACTGTAAGTTTTATATTGAAAAGCTAAGGCTATCAGTGAGTTCTAAATCACTTTGGAATCTGATTTGCACTTTTGCTGGTTGAGGAAAATGATCACAGTAAAATAGAACAATTAGAATGGAGAAGGAAACAGTAGTTGCCCTGGGATGGTTACTTCATCATTCACTTTTCCCAACTTTAATTAGTCCTAAGTACTACACATGTTGACCAAACATCTTACAGTGATAATTATTAGAAAGAGGAGCTCTGAGGAGAAGTCATGTAGAAACCAGCATGCTCAGTGAAAGTTAAAAAGGCTGGATTCCATCCTGAAATGTTTTTTGAAATATAGCCAATGCGATGATATTTGAAGGCTCTTGAGTAGAGAAAGATTTTCCTCCCAATTAATTAGGTGTTAATAACTGCTTCAAGAATGGCTGTTCATAATAGACCTCATAAAATTTCCTTAAGTCATTGGTAGTATGAACAAGTTAACAGAGAATCTCCACAAACCCTTTATTATGATCTTCAAATCTAAGATTATGGAATTCTTATAAAGTTAGACTCACCAAGTCACTGCCAGAGTCTGGTTCTATCAACAAACCAATTAGTGAACTGTTATAAGCTTCTGGTTGGGGAATACAATAAGATAATACATTTTATCACATATATAGATGTAATATCACAAGCTAGAATCAAGATTGCTGGGAGAAATATCAATAACCTAAGATATGCAGATGACATCACCCTAATGGCCAGAAAGCAAAGACAAAATAAAGAGTCTCTTGATGAAGGTGAAAGAGGAGAGTGAAAAAGCTGTCTTAAAACTCACCATTTGAAAAATGAAGATCATAGCATCCGGTCCCATCACTTCACGGCAAATAGATGGGGAAAAAATGGAAACGGTGACAGACTTTATTATCTTGGGCTCCAAAAATCACTGCAGAAGGTGACTGTAGCCATGAAATTAAAAGACGTTTGCTTCTTGGAAGAAAAGCTATGACAAACCTAGACAGTGTATTAAAAAGCAGAGACATCATTTTGCCGACAAAGAGCTATAGAGTCAAAGCTGAGCCTTCTCTAGTAGTCATGTATGGATGTGAGAGTTGGACCATAAAGAAGGCTGAGTGCCAAGGAATTAATGCTTTTGAACTGCAGTGGTGAAGAAAACTCTGGAGAGATCTTTGGACAACAAGGAGATCAAACCAATCAATCCTAAAGGAAATCAACCCTGAACATTCACTAGGACTGATGCTGAGGCTGAAGCTCCAATACTTTGGCCACATGATGTGAAGAGCTGACTCATTGGAAAAGACCTTGATAGTGGGAAAGATTGAGGGCAGGAGGAGAAGGAGGTGACAGAGAATGAGATGGTTTGATGGCATCATCGACTCGATGGACATGAGTTTGAGCAAACTCTGGGAGATAGTGAATGACAGGGAAGCCTGGCATGCTGCGGTCCATCGGGTGGCAAAGAGTTGGACATGAATGAGCAACTGAACAACAACAATACATCTTATCACATATACAGATATAAAACATATGATGCTGGCCTTTAAGAAACCTACAGTGTACTGGGAAACAGACATGTAAATGAATCATTTGCAATACAGGTTTGTAACTGTGTTTATGAGTATAGTTACTTTCTCCATAATATACATCCCTTTGCCATGTGTGCACTGTTATACTACACTGGAAATTAAGTTCCTCCCACAAAGCCCTTTGCATTCCCAAGAAGACACACACTTTAACAGAGCCCTGTTGTAATCAGAATGTGGGTGGCAACCTTATTTCCTAACTGAGGTTTAGGAAACATTTCAATGTCTTCCCCATGAGTGTGGGGACTATAACTCCTCCTGAGACCATAAAATCAAGTACATATGCCCCAGAGTGGGGCATCACACATGCTGTCAGTAGTTTAGAAAGGTGGAAATTTAATTTCTCTCTCTGTAGGGAAGGATGGACGTCTCAGAATATAAAGGGTGAGAGCGAGGAAGGGCAATCCCATTGCTTGTCTGAGTAGTGCTCTGGCCAGAGCAACTATTAGATTAACCAGGGAAATCAAGGTAGGTTAAAAAAAGGCAGATCCAGGTTCCGCACTAGACCTTTCTGAAGCAAGATTTCTTTTACTCTTTTGGAAAAGAGCTGGAGAATAGGGAAGGGGAGTTATCCAACTGGCTTGTGAACAGAAAAGGACCTCCAATCACGTCACCACTCCCATCTCCCAACTCCTGCATTTGTTGCTAATTTCTTACATCAACCCAGGTAGAATTAGCAAAGATTTAATGCAGTATTGCAGGGGGACAGCCACAACTGGGAAAATGACCATCTGGGTTTGCGATTGGACCTGCTCCCACGAGATCCACTTTTCTGCTGACAGTTGCTGGTTTGCTCAGCTCTCTGAGATTTACTGCTCACACTTAGTTGCACTGCCTCCAGCTGTGCCTAAGGAGCACTGTTGCTTCATTTCTGCCCTCATTTCTGGAAAATGAAATGCTTTCTCAGGTTCACATGAATCTGCTGTCATTCCCATTTCTGAAACTATTAAGTCATGGCTTTAAAAAGCAGATTTCTTTCCTGTGTTGAAATGAAATGCAGAGATAGTTCAACCATTTTTCACTCAGAGTAGATGTTGACAATCAGAATGTATGTCTTGGGAGGCAGAGTTTAACCAAGGCTGAATGGTAACGACATTCGATGATAGCTAAAAGCTATGATTGTCTGACATGTGTACTCAGGGTTTGTTGATAAAAATGCTCCTGTAAAAATCAGAGCCAAAATAAAAGACAAATTCCAAACCAGAAGAGGCAAACTTAGAACAACCACAATGTAAAAGAATCAGAATATAGACAAAATTCAAAGCACTACTGACTTTGTGAAAAGAACTCTTGGTTTGTACTTAGACAAATACATTTTAATGCTCAAAAAAGAACGACAGTAAAATGTGGTAAAAAAAAAATGACATGTCAGATATATGTGGTGCTTCTTTTGGAACCAATTGGATAACAAGATTTTTATCGGTGGCATATGTCAATGCATTTACTATGGTAGAACTGGAAGAAACCTGATTTTTAAAACTTTATGAAAGCATGTTAAATGTATCTATGTTTATAATACAGATAAAGAAACAACAGAGAAATCATCACAAGTTTAATTCTTTCTCTCATCTTTAAAGGAATAAACTTGGAAAGGTGTTCATTCTCTAAATATTTTAGCTAAATTTTCCAAAAATATAGCACTAAATTTTAGCTAAATTCTCTAAATATATAGCACTAACATAAGTTGGAAAATTTTACAACCCACTTTTTGAAATATTTCAAATCGTTGTTTCCTTAATACAGTTACGTTGACCTTAATTATCTAGAAAATTATTTCAATCTCCAATTCACTCTGTGGAATCAATCTTTAGACATGGATATACTACCCTCTGGGTCTTCCCAAATGGTTAAGTGGTAAAGAATCTGCCTGCCAATCCAGGAGCCACAGGGGACAAGGGTTTGATCCCTAGGTTGGGAAGATCCCTGGAGGAGGAAATGGCAATCCACTCTAGCATTTCTGCCTGGAAAATTCCATAGACAGAGGAGTCTAGCAAGCTATATAGTCCATGGGGTCACAGTGTCGGACACAACTGAGTGATTGAGCATGCATACACTATTACTTTCTACATATTAATACTGACAATATTCCAACTATCCCATTTAAGCTGAACTTGCAGAGTATGGGCCTTATGAGAATTAGTGATACTTTTTGTGGTGCTAATAAAGGGAGCCTCTCTAGAGAAAAAAAAAAGACAGCATTTTAGGTGTGAGTAGTCACTGCTTAGTGCAAATTCCCATGTGAGCCAAGGAGGAGTAAGGAGGGAGAGAATGGGCTTTGATGCTGGATAGATTTGGGGTGAATTCTACCCTTACAGAATCACTAATAAACTTTTTTTTTTTTACTTCGAGGCTTGCACAATCTGCCCTGACCAGGGATGGAACCCTGGCCATGGCAGTGAAAGTGCCAGTCTTAACCAATGGACCAACCAGGGAATTCTCTGAACAAGCTTTAATCTTTAGGAGGTCTGGATTTTTCACTAGTAAGAGAAAAATATCTACACTTACTTTATGGGGTTGCTGTGAGCACTGGGTACATAGTATACGCCCAGTAAATACTAGTTTCTTTCCTCTCAGAGAAGGGAGAAATCCTAGAAACCAAACCTTGATTTTAAAAGAGACAATTGAAATTAACATTTTACAGGGATTTGATATTGCTAACAAGAAAGATCCAAGTTTCAGGTTTTAAAATACCCATTACTTGCACTTAAGTAGGAAAAAGAAGTAAATTACAGGTAGCGTCTATGCTTGAGAAAGAGACATCCCTTTACCTCCATAGGCGTCAATGACAAAGCAACTGAAATTTCCGTTGTTTTTCTGAAGTAAAATTACATGCTTTTAGGGGGCAGCTGACTTCCCTCCAGGAACTAGCTACTGATGTATTGTGTGTGGTAGGCATCTAAAACATATTTGTTAGATGGATGAAGGGATGAATGAAATGATTTAACAGAAACCTGCACAGAATAGAATCACAAGGTTTCACCACTCAGGCAACATCTTTGAGGCTGTAATAAACACTGTTGACTTACAATATTTCTAGCTCTCTTTTCTTTCTGGGCACAGAGGAAGGCCACACTTGCTTGCTCCTCTGAATTTCGGCATGGCCATGAGGGCCATGAAATGAGAGTAGAAATGACTTCTGTCCCCTCCAGGTGGTTATATCTAAGAGCTGATGTTTCATGCTGCTCTTACCCTGCAGCAGTGAAAGCATGATCTGATATGGAGAGGCTGCAAGAATTGAAGCAGCAGGTTGGAAGGCTAAGTCAACAGGAGAACATCTGCTCTGGAGAACTGCTGGGATCCACAGCAGACTTTGTTGGAGCAAGAAGTAAACCCTTGTTTTTGTAAGCCAATGCATAGCAGCTGGGATATTCCAAAGATGATCAAGATGGCCCATAACATCTCCCTTCCAACATGCTCTTCCAAAGTCACTGCAGGTGGTGACTACGGCCATGAAATTGAAAGAAGCTTGCTCCTTGGAAGAAAATCTATGACAAACCTAGACAGCGTATTAAAAAGCAAAGACATTACTTTGCTGACAAAGGTCCGTAGAGTCAAAACTAAGGTTTTTCCAGTAGTTGTATATTAATGTGAGAGTTGGACCATAAAGAAGGCTGAGCGCTGAAGAATTGATGCTTCTGAATTGTGTTGGAGAAGATTCTTGAGAGTCTCTTGGATTGCAAGGAGATCATAGCAGTCAATCCTAAAGGAAATCAGTCCTGAGTATTCACTGGAAGGACTGATGCTGATGCTGAAGCTTCAATACTCTGGCCACCTGATGAGAAAAACTGACTCATTAGAAAAGACCCTGATGCTGGGAAAGACTGGAGGCAGGAGGAGAGGGGAACAACAGAGGATGAGATGGTTGGATGGCATCACTGACTCAATGGACATGAGTTTGAGCAAGCTACAGGAGATGGGGAAAGACACGGAAGCCTGGTATGCTGCAGTCCATGAGGTTGCAAGGAGTTGGACATGACTTAGTGACTAAACAACAACAAAGGTCTGTTCATAGCTTCTTAATTAAACTTCATCGGCTGATTTTCATTATTCATAACATGTTGGGAGCTATATGTCCCAGAGAAAATATAAAATGTACATTGGTAGTTTGTAGAGATGGCAAAATAAATATTCCAACAAAGGAGCAAACCAATACAGAGCAAGGAACCAACTACACATAGATGACATTGATACACTTGATGACTCCATATCATTCATGTCTCACTCAGAACAACAGGATGGGCAGAATGGAGAGAGGATGTAGGGCCATGTACATATTCACAAAGTTTCACACAGTTTAACAGAGGCAAGCTAGGGGATTGGAAAGGCCATGGGGCTTGCCATTCACAAGACCTGAAATTAAACTGCAGCTCCTCTGTAACTTGCTGTTTGAACTTGAGCAGATAACTTTTCCATGTCTCAATTTCTGTATTTTATTATGGGGATAATAATCTCCATCAGGCAGGGTTATTTTGAGGACAGAAAATCATGTATATAAAATAAAATGCCTGGTGTGTTGTGATCATTTAATAAAGGGTAGTTATCATTGTCATATTTTAGTAAGAAAGATGATTAGTAGCAATCTCTCCAACAAAAAAGTGTTTTGTAAACACTTGGATTACAAAATCCAGCAGTCAGTTTGCTTCTTGGTGGTTTGTTGAGAGAGCTGCTATTTGGATTTAGGCCAAGGTGTAGACTGTCCTCTTGTTCTGCCCTTTCATTGTGTTGCCAAGGCAAATTCATCTGGGACCTCCTCTCTCAAAAAGCTATTGTATGCATTGCATTTTTCTTTTTATTGCTGTGTAGTGTTCCATTGTATGAATATATTACAATTTATTTATTCATTCTCAAATTGAAGAAATTTAGACTGCCTCCAGTTTTGGCTATTATAAATAAAGCTGTTATGAACATTCTTACATAAGTTTTTATATGTATATATCTTTCTTCTTGGATGAATACAAATAGGGAGATAATTGACTTCACACATTTTATTCTCAGACTTTATTTTTTATTAATCTTTTGGTAATCTGGGTCACATATTAGAATGCTGGAAAGTTTGGTAAGCATTATGTGTCTTAAAAAGGTGTATTTCTTGAAAACTTATGTAAAATATCATTTTTTTATATATATGGATGACACACTTTTCCAATCCATCTCCTCTCTCATCAACTATCAATGTCATTGCTTTAAACTATTTAAGGAAAGCAAATGTAAAAGATCTTCCCTGGTGGCTCAGATGGCAAGGAATCCACCTGCCAATGGAGGAGATCCCAGTTCCAGCCCTGGGTCAGGGGAAGGTCCCCTGGAAAAGGTAATGGCAACCCACTCCAGTATTCTTGCCTGGAGAATCCCATGGGCAGAGGAGCCTGATGGGCTACAGTCCATGGGGTCATAAAGAGTTGTACACAACTGAGAGACTGACACTTTCAAATGTAGAAGAGTACATACTATATGATTCTATATATATATGAACCAAAAATAAGCCAATAAAAGCTAGGATGATAGAAATCAGTGTAGGAAAGAACTTGCTTGTGTTATGGAAATGTACCATTTTGATTATGGTACTGGTTGCATTAGTATGTAAAGTTGCCAAAACTCATTGAACTGTGCTCTTTAAAGCTGTGCATTTTAATGCTGGTAAATTATACCTGAATAAGGAAAGACTAGAGATGACAGATAAAATTTGAGGATGAAACAATTAAAAGATTATATCAAGCAAACTTAGGATTCAAGTAATACAGTATTATACTGGCTTGTCCTAGACTGACGGGGTTACCATTGCCGTATTAACGAATTACTATTTTAACTATGGCTCCTAATTCTTTCTCTTCATAGAAATATGAACTCATTAGACTCTGATTTATTGTAATGGAGAGCATAATGCATGTCACAAAGTACTTTCTTGGAATTTCATGGCCTCAGCAGAAGAAAACCATACAAGATACCAAGGTTTGTGCTTGTGCCTTGCCTGATCCAGATCAGCCCCATGTTTATGCCTATCATTTTATCTTACTAACTTCCTGTTTGTTTCTGCTACAAATTCAACCTGAAGAGCTATCCCTTTCCTATACTTCAGCCCCAACTCAACACTCTTCCTTTTGATATGATGAAAGAAGGGTAAAGACTGAAATTAAATACTCTAACACATGACAGTTATGGTGGCAAAAATGTGAGAATTCACGAGTGGATTTGACTTACTCTTCTTTATGTTGCAGTTTTTTATTTATAGCTATGTTGTTTAAATCATAAAATGCTTTATATTTTGCTATGCTATCAGTTGTATCCTATTTGTCCATTGCTGCTGTTTTTCTACAAATATAATAAAGCCAGAGGCTACTGCTATGATGAAAAAAGAAAAAAAAAAAGCTATTGTAGTGACCAGTCTCATATCTGCTTGGTTCAGGTCTGTGGGCCAGAAAAAAAGGTCTTCACATGTGAGGACTTATTCCACACAAAAGCCATATGCAAAAGTAGCCAGTAAGCCATGATCCCATCTGCGTTTTCAGCAATAACACTAAAATGATTGTTATTGTATAACAAAAAGAGGGAGGAAGTGATTCACAACCCAATTATTTGCATTCTAAGAAATTCTTTGACTAGCTCAAGGTGGGTTGCTGTTTTTACAATTGTATTTCTTTTCCCCATTTTTCCCTCGTCTCTCTGTCAGCTGTCCCTCCCACCCCCCATCCCTTTACCCCATCACACACACACATTCACACACATACACATCATTATTTCTCCAGTAATACGGGAAGCCAGCCGCCTTGTCCCTGTGTCATCATCTGGACCCAAGGACAATGGTTACACATTTGGTTACATCTGCAATAGTATCCGAATCCCTGGTGCCAGCGTAGGTTGCTTTATTTACTGCTAAGCCTGCTGATCATGAGGTTTCTTGCCTCCAGAGAGAGCCCTGCTGATAGATTTCAAAATCAATCACACGGACTTGATGACTACTTTCACTAGGCTTGGTAATTTTCTCAGATCTCTGAGGATTTGTTGACAAATTACTGTAGTTTTCCAACACTGGATTCTAACATTTAGGATCAAATAAAATATGTATGTGAAGATATTTTCTATACCAAATGCAATGAATAGCTTCCAGATAGAAGGCTCATAGAATTACAAATCTCTTATGCTGGAAGACCCCTTCCATCTAAAGGAGTCCAAATTCTTGGTTGAAGCAAAGACTATGATAGCCAGCACTGAAAGCTCAAATAATTTAAGGTGCAGAAACTCTTGGAGGTCATGAAAAGAATGTCACAACCATTTCTGTGCCTAAATACTTCATGACACGTTTTCAGTTTTATACAGTTATTCGGTCTCACACTGTCCTTTCTCTAACTCATTTTTAAAATGTTTTTCTTTATCCACTGCCATCATTGCAAAGCATTCAAGGTTGTGTCCTTCCAATATGAAGAAACAGTACTTACAGCAGGGACACTTTTATTTTATTTTATTTTTTTTGGGGGGTGCCAAGGACTCTTTATTTTATTTTTTTTTTATATATATTTTATTTATTTATTTTTTTTTATTATTGTTTTTGCCATACATTGTCATGATATCACCATGGGTTTACATATGCTTCCCCTCCGGGTCCCCCCTCCCTCCTCCCTCCCCCCCGGGAAATCTCGCTGCACCAGTCCCGAGCATCAATCCTGGGCTGGCGATTGATTAGACACATGACAATTAACATGCTCCTTAAAAAGCTGCAAATAGACCTGCCATATGACCCGGCAATCCCACTGCTGGGCATATACACCGAGGAAACCAGAATTGAAA
>ML661338.1:22265364-22368082 GCA_007570785.1 Antilocapra americana | reverse complement strand
TTAATGCTGAGTAATATTCCATTGTGTATATATACCACAGCTTTCTTATCCATTCGTCAGTTGATGGGCATCTAGGTTGCTTCCATGTCCTGGCTATTGTAAACAATGCAGCGATGAACATTGGGGTGCACGTGGCTCTTTCAATTCTGGTTTCCTCGGTGTATATGCCCAGCAGTGGGATTTCCGGGTCATATGGCAGGTCTATTTGCAGCTTTTTAAGGAACCTCCACACTGTTTTCCATAGTGGCTGTACTAGTTTGCATTCCCACCAACAGTGTAAGAGGGTTCCCTTTTCTCCACATCCTCTCCAGCATTTATTGCTTGTAGACTTTTGGATGGCAGCCATTCTGACTGGTGTAAAGTGGCACCTCATTGTAGTTTTGATTTGCATTTCTCTGATAATGAGTGATGTTGAAAGCTTTTGCACAACAAAGGAAACTATAAGCAAGGTGAAAAGACAGCCTTCAGAATGGGAGAAAATAATAGCCAATGAAGCAACAGACAAACAATTAATCTCAAAAATATACAAACAACTCCTGCAGCTCCATTCTAGAAAAATAAACAACCCAATTAAAAAGTGGGCCAAAGAACTTAACAGACATTTCTCCAAGGAAGATATAAAAATGGCTAACAAACACATGAAAAGATGTTATTTACTTTTAAACTCAAGTATTTCCTTTCATGGTAAACAGGTAGTTAGCGATCTTAGAAAGGAGTGTGGAATGTTTTCTGTATTTCTCACTACAGTCATGCTAACAAGCAAGATTCAAATTCTCTTTTGCTTTGTGTTATTCAGTGCAGCCCAAGTCGCCAATGCCCACTGAGGATGTATCTGGCATTTGTGGCTGGATCTGGGTTGGAAGGAATTCTTACCCTTGGTCCTACTTCTAAGTCAGCCCTGTGACTTCAGTCTTACCTACAATGACTTTTATTAAATAAGGCACTTGAGACTGGAAACCGGCTTCAGTGAGATGATCATGGCAGCGCGGACAGGTCAGAGAGCTCTTAAAAAGGTGGTCTCAGGATGCCGTCCGAAGTCGGCTCCAGCCGCCAGAGCCCCGGCTCCAGCCGCCAGAGCCCTGGCTCCAGCGCAGGTGCCTGCGAGGAACGTCAGATATTTGGCTTCCTGTGGTATACTGATGAGCAGAACTCTTCCACTACATACCTCGATTCTGCCTAAGAAGATGCATGCAAGAACCTTCTTCAGAATTGCTGCACCATTAATAAACAAAAGAAAAGAATATTCAGAAAGGAGAATTATAGGTTATCCTATGCAGGAAATGTATGATGTAGTATCTGGAATGGAGGATTACAAGCATTTTGTTCCTTGGTGTAAAAAATCAGATATAATATCAAGGAGATCTGGATACTGCAAAACACAATTAGAAATTGGGTTTCCACCTGTATTGGAGCGCTATACATCAGTAGTAACCTTGGTGAAACCACATTTGGTGAAGGCATCCTGTACTGATGGGAAGCTTTTCAATCATTTGGAGACTGTTTGGCGTTTTAGCCCAGGTCTTCCTGGCTACCCAAGAACTTGCACTTTGGATTTTTCAATTTCTTTTGAATTTCGCTCACTTCTACACTCTCAGCTTGCCACATTGTTTTTTGATGAAGTTGTAAAGCAGATGGTGACTGCCTTTGAAAGAAGAGAGTGTAAGCTGTATGGTCCAGAAACAAACATACCTCGGGAATTGATGCTTCATGAAGTTCATCACACGTGAAGAAAAAAGGAAATGGTCACCTACTTGTATCTAGTTTATTCACTTTTAGGAAGTGCTTTTGTAATTTGCTTTCAGCAGTCAGAAAGCATTTGTCAAACCCAGCTTTGATTATAAACCTGTAATGTTGAAAATTTGCACCTGGAATATGGAACCACATGTACATAGAATTTAATCAAGTATAATTCAGAGTAGTTTGTATATTAGCATATTTACAATAGTAGGATGTCATCACTGTTGATGGAGTACTGACATCACTCTTTTGAGCAGAAATTGAAACTGTAAATTTAAACCTTTTAATTATTACCTCACCTGAAAGAGGTTGGTTGAGATACTCATGCAGTGTGTACTATGTTAACCATATTACGTTTAAGTTATTAATTTCAGACTATTTATAACTTATTGTCTTAGGGCCTGCCTCATGGCTTAGAATATTTCAATAATCATCAGATATTTAAAGTAAAAACTTTGACTTAAAAATACTGTTAATGAAGGTTCCCTGGCACTTTTCTTATTTTTAAATTGTTCCTATGGATAGTAGTAGATAATTCAGTATTACACTAAGGTTAGCTTCCAGGTAAACAATTATTTTATTTCTAATTTTGGTGAGTGGTCCAGAGGGTTTTTTTTGGTCCAGAGTTTTAAGCTACTTTTCTCATAGTTTGCAACCCTCTCCCTGATACTTTGACTGCTATGTCAGTAATGCTGAATCTGTGTCAAATTTTGTCTACAGCAGTGGGCAATAGATCAAGACAAGTTGGTTGATATGTTTGCAACACCATGCATCCTTATTTTCTATTTATTGTGTGTATTCACTCTCGATAATGTATTTCAAACTGATATTTTTGTAAACAAATCAACATAAGGACTGAAGTGGTAACTTAATAAAGTTAATTTGCTTAAAAAAAAAATAAGGCACTTGAGAGATGAAACACAAAAGTGACCTCATTTCAGTGTCTAAAGTGATAGCACCCAAACAGAGGAAAAGTGAGTGGGATCTGAGATTCTGGGGTGTGGGAGGGAGCCAGCAAGGATGACTACTACCCAGGATGTAGGCTTTCTCCTGGGCTGGCATGTATTACTGTACAATACAGAGAGCTGAGCACTGCCCTTGGGCCAATTTCAGCCCACCATGATCTAAGAATGCTTTCACATCTTTAAATCGGTGGAAAAACTACAGAATGAAATCATGAATCATATTTTGGGATATGTGAAAAGCATATCAAGGTCGTATTTCAGAGTCCATTAATACAGTTTTCTGAGAACACAGTCACACCTGTTTTGTCACATACTGTCCATGGCTGCCTTTATGTCACAATTACAGGTCTCTTTTGTCATTGCAAAAGAGACCATGTGACATGCAAAACCCCAAAGTTTACTCTCTGGCCCATTATGAAAATTGTTTGTCTACCCCTCTCTACAAAGATCTTTCTTTCAAGGCTATGGGTTATATTGCTCTCCTTTGCCAGCAGAAGACAGACACAATGACACAGCAAAAGAGCAACCAGAATTCCCCTCCTGGCTTCATGACCATCTACCTGTGTAATCCTGAACTCATGGAGGGCCTGTTTCCCCTACCTCATCCGTTATGACTGAGCTGATCCCAGCTCTAAACTTATTTGCTCCCATGAAGGCCAGACAACGGCTGGATTGGACTGCTTAGATTCATCATGGCCACAATCAGCGCTTGGGAAGGGACCTCTGCATGACCATCATTTTACAAAAGAAGGCAGCCCTGCATCCTTAAGAGGCATTCTGAGGCCTAAACTTCACAACTCTACCCACAGGACTTAATTTTCAAAACTGTGGCTGTTATCACGGAAGCAAAGTGAAGGAGAAAACTGAAGGAACTAGCTGAATGGTTTCCAGCTTGCCAAATGCTTTGTCCTGAAAATATCTGCTTGTGCTGTGAGTCATAGAAGATGCATTAAATCTATTTGCAACAGGCAAGCTCCTTCTAGTTTCTGAAGCAAGTAGCTGATGTGGGATTATCTGGATAAAATGCCTTGATTGTCCTTTCGAATTGACTAAAGAAGATCTCACTAGAACCAGCCCAGACCATGCTGGAAAAATCCAGCTGGCACAGAGGGTAATTTTGTGAGTGACAGATTCTTTTCCTTGGAAGTCTTTAAACACTGTTGACCCTGGTTCTGCTCCAAAAGTCTTGTGAGAAAGGGAAAGCCTGATGTTTGCCAGATAACACTTTCTAAAGCCAATTTTCCAAGGCATTATAGCCCTTCAGCCACTGTGGTTAGCACCGAATCATATTCTTCTGTGGATGAGATGAATGGTCACAATAAATGGCTGTCACTCACCCAGTGAGTCTTCTGTATAAAGAAAAATTTGGGGCATCTAATTCTACACTGATCCAACCTTTTAAATTTCCCCAAAACAAAGGCTTGTTAGTGATTGTGGTTAAAAAAAAAAGTTTCAGTTACAACTTAGATGCAGTACAAAACAAAATCTATCACAGCATCAGTGTTTCATAAACTTCAACCTCATTTGACATGTCTGGTAGATCACAAGAGATCTCAAATTCAAGCTTAGAACCTCCATCCCCAAACCAACCACAAAGCTTAAATAGCCCACATTCATTGGCCCCAACCTTGTCTTCAACCTAAGGAGCCCGTGGCCTCTAGGTTCATTTTTCCTCCTACTTTCCTCCATGTATTGAGCAAGTGTATACAGGATTTTTCCATTCAAAATAAGCAAGAATATGAAAGCAGCATAAAAATGAATTTCACTGGATGCCTGTCTTATGAAACTCTGTGAGAATGCTAAGTATGTGATGATATATTGAACCTTTTGAGGAGATTCTTGATTGGGACTGAAGTTGCAGAAGACAATGCTCCTCAAATCAAAGCTGCTCAGAGTTGAGAGGGATCTCAGAGGTGAGTGGTCCAGATGTTGTATATTCCAGATCTCGAAAAGGAGCTGAGAGAGGGGAGTGATGTGCCTAAGGTAAGCAGCACACCGACTGTAGGACAGGATTCATATTCCACTTCTCTAAGTCTAATCTGCATGTACACTGGGCCACTTCCTCTATCCCACTTCCAGACTGGCAGCTGGGAACTGACGTGACTGTTTTTAAGACTTACAGCCATGTGAAGGTGAAGAGGGTGCATGATATAATTTCAATGGACACCTTAAGTGACCATGCTTATATTTTCTACCAGTGGGTCTTGTTTGATTAGACTTTCCTCTGCAGCTAGGAGTCCCCTGGACTTATTTGCACTGCCCCAGGCAGGAAAGTCTTGCGCCTTCTGGAAAGCCTACCAGAGTGATGTGGAATCTGTTTTGCTCAAAGATGGGAACTCAACAGATCCAGATGAACACCACTTCCTAAGGAGGAGCCAGGATGTGAGATGAAGATGAAGTGAACTGTGCTTGAGGCCACATAAGAGAAGGGCTTCTGTGAACATGAATATGAGCTGAAGGAGTGAGGCTGTGCCTCCTTTTAGTTCTGTTCAAGGATTCACTATCAGAGTGGAATTTGCAAGGCGAAGGGTCAGAAACATGGTAAATGCAACGTGGGGATGTATTTGCCTACACGAAGCATATGTATTCCTGAAATCTTACCTGTACATCGAATCACAGATATCCATTATAATGTCAGAGCAGGTTTATATTAATTTCCTAATACTTTTCAAATACTAAAGTTTCCGAATCTTTTTAAGTTAATTTATTTTTTATTGAAGGATAATTGCTTTATAGAATTTTGCTGTTTTCTGTCAAACGTCAGTATGAATCAGCCATAGATCCCCTCTCTTTTGAAACTCCCTCCCATCTCCCTTCCCAACCCACCCCTCTAGGTTGATACAGAGCCCCTGATTGAGTTTCCTGAGCCATACAGCAAATTCCCATTGGCTATCTTTAAAATTTCCAGTTTCTTTGGCCTTCACATTCCTGAGAATTTTCTTCATTCATGCTTGAATCAAATATTTACTGCTTGCTTACTATGTAGAAGTATTATACTAGAACCATTGTGATAGAATTAAGTTAGGAATCAATTAAGTTAGGAGTTAAGATAGAATACCCTCAAATGTCTGTAAATTAAATATTTACTTTTAATAAACCTGTAAGTCTTAGAGGAAATTACATGAACCCCAATGTTTATAGCAGCACTATTTACCATAACCAGGACCCAGACGCAACCTAAATGTCTATCAATAGAGGAATGGATAAAGAAGATGTGGTACATATACACAATGGAACATTACTCAAAATAAGGATCTCACACCTCAAATCCTGGAAGGCAGGATCTTCATGAAGTGTTGGATGATTGCAGAGGCAGAGCAAATTCTTCTTCTCAAGTGCTTCACTGAAAACCCCTCATATAATGATGACTAAAAAAACCAATTCCAGTGGGTGGTGAGAAATCAATAATCAATTACAGGTCTCCTACCAAGGATGATTTTCTGCTAACCAGTAGTGTTGTAGTGTGTAGCTAACCGGTACTAAGTTTTGTAGACTTTTCTTCTAGGAAGAACAGTGAGGAACTGAATGACCCAAGGAACAGAGTAGATCCTTGTCAAACATAGATGGAGAGTATAGCAGAGTTTCCACCTGACCATGTAGCTCTATTATCCATAATCTATGTAGAAAGATATTTTATTAGATAGTCAAGTTTTTCTTTATTAGCTTATCACTAAGGCATAAAGACATTTCATGCTTTAAAGTATCTTGTTGTGATAATCAGGTCAATATAAAAATATTAATTTCTGTATACCAGCTTCTCATTCCTAAGAATGGTCCAGGAAATCTCAAGACAATGAGTTTGGAACAGCAGGTGTCCTAATGACAGAGTCTAATAATGAAGACATGAATTTGCAGTAGTGTGAAATGGATGCCTACCAAGAGCTTAACCACCAAGGAGCCATACTGTGCATCTCCCCATGACTTCAACAGTGTGTCTTGTTTGACAACTGCCAGCTTGGAGAGCTGTGCGGTCTCTGCAACAATTTTACCAATGACCTTTATGAGACAACACTGGAAAATCTCTGATCCAGTTATGGATTTACCACTACCCACTAGAATTGGCTTCCAGCTGGTTTCTTCCCCTAGACCTTCTGAATTATCACACAACTCTTGGACATTATTTAGGACTCACAAGTCATCAGGTGATATCGAATGCTCTCTGCTTCTATACACCATGCTCTCTCACGGTGGCCACTCGGCTTGCACAGTCAGCATTGCAGTTCAGTCGCTCAGTCATGTCCGACTTTGCGACCCTATGGACCGCAGCACACCAGGCTTCTCTGTCCATCACCAACTCCTGGAGCTTGCTCAAACTCATGTCCATCAAGTTGGTGATGCCATCCAACCATCTCATTCTGTCACCTCCTTATCCTCCTGCCCTCAATCTTTCCCAGCATCAGGGTCTTTTCCAATGAGTCAGCTTTTCACATCAGGTGGCCAAAGTATTGGAGTTTCAGCTTCAGCATCAGTCCTTCCAGTGAATATTTAGGACTAATTTCCTTTAGGATGGACTGGTTGGATCTCTTTGCAGTCCAAGGGACTCAAGAGTCTTCTCCAACACCACAGTTCAAAGGTATCAAGTCTTCAGTGCGCAGCTTTCTTTATGGTCCAACTTTCACATCCATACATGACTAGTGGAAAAACCATAGCTTTGACTAGACGGACCTTTGTTGGCAAAGTGATTTCTTTGCTTTAATATGCTGTCTAGGTTGGTCATAGTTTTTCTTCCAAGGAGCAAGCGTCTTTTAATTCCATGGCTGCAGTCACCATCTACAGTGCATTTAGCACTCCTAAATGAAAGTGACCTGAAGCATGTGTCTGAATTCATCTATGGCATGAGTTTCCTGTTGCTATCTTTTGTTTTAGTCTGAAGCTTGGTCTCTATGATAGGAAGAGTGTCTCTTTCAGATGCTGCCCCTAAATTTCCTAAGACTTAGTGGTACAGAATATTACTAAGGAAAGTTGATTCACGGAGGTTTATAAAATGTAAAATTTTGGCTTAGTAAAGAGGTTCTGTTGAGAACACACAGTCTCAACAGGACATTAGGGTGGATTCCATATTTAAGAAATCACCCACAGTGAAGTGATAGGATGGATGTGCTATAATACAAGCTATGTGCTATGTGCTACAACACAAGCAACAGTGTGCAAGCTGTGGATTTAGACTGAAAATTTGAATCTGAGGGAAAGAACGTGTTGGTGAGAATAAGCTTTAAACATTATTAGGATTTCATTGTATGTGTTAGGTAAAGAGGCCTTCCTTAAAATGTCTTCCCTAGGGACCATCATAGTTTCTAAATAAGCCCTTGGTTCCATTCACTCTGGGAGATACCTTTTAGAGAAATTTCATTTTGATAAAGATTTATTGTTTCTGGTGTAAATAATCTCATCCACATGTGTGTTTTGAAATACCAGGGCTTTTTAAACCAGATCAAAGTTGTACTACATATTCAATAAGTTCTGTCAATATCGAAAACTATTTTTCTTCCCTAACCACAGCCATCAAGTTGTTTAACAAGAGGGACTGGGGCAGCTGCTGGGAGCATGCTTCTTGAATAGCTAAATCGAAGCTTCCTGCCTGAGGCTATCTGGTCTGCTTCAAGGCCCTCTTGTCCTCTGCCTTCCAGGATGAATTTGGCCCCAGGGAGACCTGACAGGAGACCGAGGGAGGGAAGGCCTGTGGTTGGGGTGGATGAGGCATTTCTTCCTCCTGTTGCTCTGCGGCAGGGTCACCTGGGGCTGACTGAAGGTCACTACTTCTTCTGCTCCTAATCCTGATAACTCCATCCACTGTGGTTCTGAACAGTCTCCCTGCACCATCGAGCTCTCCGCAAACTTCCCTGTCCCTACGGGGCCCCTGTTCATGGGGACCACCCCACTCTCCCCACAGTTACCTCAGCAGTAAGAGATCCCTTCTCATACCAGGTGGATTCTGCTGGCTCCAACCCACAGTGGAGGGTGGCGTCTGCTTTCACTGCTGGAAGCTCTTTCTCCTCCAGGGTGACAGACAGGATTTGATATATCCCGAGGAAAATGTTAATATTTTTTATTGAAGTGGAAATGATTTCTGGTTCAGGAATGGAGTCTATAGAAAAATGTAACAATTTCACTGTTGCTTTGCCTTTGTGGATAAGAAGAAAGTTTCTGATACTTAGGCCGTGGGGTTTAGAATTTCTTTTTCTTGGTTGACTTAGATGGGTTTTTTTTTTTTCTTTCAGCTTTAATGTATTTTAATTGAATTACAGTTGATTTATAATGTGTTAATTCCTGCTGTACAGCAAAGTGATTCAGTTATATATATACACACACACATTCTTTTTTTTTAATAGTCTTTTCCTTTATGGCTTACCACAGGATATTGAATATAGTTCTCTGTGCTACACAGCAGGACTTTGTTGTTTATACATTCTACATATAAAAACTTACATCTGCTACCTCAACCTTTCACTCTATCCATTCCCTAACCCCTTTCCTCTTGGCAACCATAAGTCTCTTCTCTATATCTGTGAGTCTGTTTCTGTTTCATAGATAGGTTCACTTGTGTCATATTTTACACTCCACATATAAGTGATATCATATGGTATTTGTCTTTCTCTTTCTGACTTACTTCACTTAGCATGATAATCGCTAGTTGTATCCATGTTGCGGCAAATGGTACTATTTTGTTCTTTTTTATGGCTGAATAGTACTCCACTGCATAAAGGTACCACATTTTCTTTATCCATTCATCTGTTGATGCATATTTAGGTTGCTTCCATGTCTTGGCTATTGTGAAGAGTACTGCCATGAACGTAGGGGAGCATCTGTTTTTTTGAATTACAGGTTTGTCTGTATATATGCCCAGGGATTGCTGGATCATATGGTAATTCTATTTTTAGTTTTCTGAGGAATCTCCATACTGTTTCCCACAATGGCTGCACCAACTTACATTTGACTTGGCTGCTTTTGTTCATTGTTGCAATTGTTCTTAAACTGATCTCAGAAAAATGAACCTTGACAAAACTTGACTGGTGATGAAGCACACCTTATTCCCACTCTTTGCCCACAGACTTGTTGCCCTTTTTGTCCTTATTCTGTTTCCTATCCTTCTCCCATCCCCACCCTCCCTCCCATCTGTGGTTTATTTATCAAGGTCTTGATCTCTAGGGACGTCCACATAGGTGTTAGCTGATAAAATTCAGTATCTTCCAGAGGTGGGTTCATCTTTATGAGGGCCTCTTACAATCTAGAAATCCTTCACTGTGATGGTGGGGTGGCAGGCAGACAAAAACATTATTATTTTAGCCACAGGATCCATTCATCCCCTGCCTTTTCTCTTCCTTAGCTTTGATGTGGTTCCCTAGGGAGAGTCATTTCAGCGAAGGAGAAACAGCCCAAGCAGGTCTGCTAGACCCTGCACAATGCAATTCTAAGGGATCTGCAGAATCATTTAAGAACTCAAAGGGCAAGACTGGCCTGAAGTCCATGACCATTTATTTAAGGAAAAAAAAATTGGAAAACAAAATGCAGAACCTTGCCTTCCTCAAAGGTCACTGCTAGCAAGAGTGACCTTCTAGTTCAGAAGTTAAACTGTTCCCAGTTTCTCTTTTATTTTTGGCAACTGAAACTTTTCTGCCTCTTACCTCTACAAAAAGATGTGTCCCATTCAACTGAAAGACATGTCAACTGATGTATCAGCAAACAAGTAATGAAAGAAATGGTTATTACTATGCGTTCCTTTTAAGGGCAGTTTTTTGCTATTCTTCTTCATTTCTTATGTTGATACATACTGCTCTGGTTTTATTAATTACCCATAATGATTTGAATCCCCCTCCCTCCTACAGCCCAGTTAACCTGCTCATTCCTGTTGATGGGTGCTTCCCTCATTTTTTTCTTACAATGCCATAGTGAACCTTCTCTAGCTCAAAGCCAGGCACAAATGCAGAGATGTGGCTATTTTGCCCCAACTGCTGTCACTTTCTGTCTTCCACATCCTTTTCCAGGGAGCCTTATTCCTCCATCCCATATTCAAGTCACTCTGTTTGGGCTCCATCTCTTTGCTCCTACTGTCTGACCAAGCCCTTGTTTCCACAACCTGTTTTGGGATTTGCCAACTTGACTTTACCCTTGGGAACTCCTCCAAGACAAGGCTTTTGTTTCTGCCTTCCAGCTCAAGACCGGAGAGAATAGGTAAGAGCCCCACTGTGAGCTCCACAGAGCCTGTGGGACTTGCCGTACCTTGACCAGCTCTTTCCCGGCCCCTGCCTGACTAGACTGCCACCCCAGAGATGCAAGAAGGGGCCTGGCTTAGTCAGATCCCTGATACATTCTCAGCTCAGACACAAGGCCTGGCACATGTATCATCTCAAGGATGATTGTAAAGTTATTTTACGACTTAGTAAGTTAATTTCCATTACTTTTAGGTGTCAACTGCCTTGTAGAGATAATAAAGATTAAAGATAGATAGATAAATATATAGATCCGTCATAAGCCCAATATCTAGTGATTGATGTAGAATACACACATAGGTGCCTCAACCCAAAGAGGAATCTGTGAATCAAGGAGCAAAAGCCTTTTGTATGCTTTGCCTCCAGAGTTTCTAAGAACAAGCCTTTTAAGCATCAGCATTTCAGAGACCATACCATGCCAAAATGTTCTGCAGTGTTGCCCGCCTTACTTTTTTCTCCCAACATGAAGACACGTCTTCTCAATGTGAACATTGTTTGTCAGTAAGACTTCAGAAACTGCCCCTAATTTCCTGGTCTGATCAGAGAGTACACTTTCTCAAACAGTGTTTTTCCACACTCACTTTTTTGTCCGTTCTATGTGACTATTTCTCTATGATCATATACACAAAGTAAGAGAATGCTGAGATGCAAAAGGAAAAAAAAGGATTTAAATCACCTGAAATCCCACTAAACAGGGGCAACTCCCATTTACATTTGGTGATATATTATTAGAGAATTTCCCCCATGTGAATACATCTATAAATTATATACTATAATATCTACTGTATAATATTATATATACATATATATTACAAATACACACAAATAACCCCTCTTCATGTGTCTGTCTGATTGTTTTCATAAACCTCAACTTAGTCTCCCTGTGTACCATCTCTTGTTATCATAGAATTCTTTCTCAGTCTTCTCTGATGAAACCATCTCTGTTTACAACTTCTCCCAGTTACATCTTTTTGTGGCTTTTCCTCAAACCAAGAATTTCACTAAATGCTCATCTGCTTCAAAAACCATCACTTTCAAATTTTATCTTTTTTAACCCTCTTTTTTAAATGAAGAAGTAATTCACATATCAAAATATTCACCTTTTTAATGTACACAAGTCAGTGTTTTTTTGGGGGGTATGTTTGTAAGGTTCAGCATTCATCACTATAATTAATTTCAGGACATTTTTGTCACAACCAAAAGAAACCCTGAAACATCAATAGTCAATAATCACTCCCCATTACCCTCACCCACCAGCTCTTGGCAACCAGTAATCTACTTTTTGTCTCTATTTATCTACTCTGGACATTTTATACAAATAGAATCAGTAAATACATAGTATTTTGTGATTGGATCCTTTCACTTTGCATAGTATCTTTGAGGTTCACTGATGCCATAGTGCATGCATGCAGGTGTCCAACTCTTTGAGACCCTATAGACTGAAGCCCACCAGGCTCATCTATCCATGGGATTCTCCAGGCAATAATACTGGAATGGATTGCCATGCCCTTCTCCAGGGGATCTTCCTAACCCTAGGATTGAACTCACGTCTCCTGCAACTCCTGTACTGCAGGGAGATTCTTGACCACTGAGCCACCGGGGAAGCCCCTATGTCACAGTATATACTATTTCACTCCTTTCTATGGCTGAATATTATTTCATTGTTTGGATTACTACATTTTGTTAACCCTTTTATCCACTGGTTGATATTTGAGTTGTTTTTCCGTTTTGGATATTGTGAATTGTGCTGCTATGAACATTCACGTATAAACATTTGTGTGTCTGTTTTCAATTTTGGGGGTATATATTTAGTAGTAGAATTGCTGGGTCATATAACTTGATGCTTAACTTTTTGAGGAAATACCAAATTCCTTCCTGAAGTTGCTGCACCATTTTGTACATCCATCAGCAGAATATGAAGGCAGAAGGAGAAGAGGGTGTTTACACTACAGAGGATGTTTATACTACATTTTCTTTAACCATTCATCTTTTGAGGGACATTTAGGTTGTTTCCACATATTGGCTATTGTGTTCAGTTCAGTTCAGTTCAGTTCAATCACTCAGTCGTGTCTGACTCTTTGTGACCCCATGAACCACAGCACGCCAGGCCTCCCTGTCCATCACCAACTCTTGGAGCCTACCCAAACCTATGTCCATTGAGTCGGTGATACCATCCAGCCATCTCATCCTCTGTTGTCCCCTTCTCCTCCTGCCCCCAATCCTTCCCAGCATCAGGGTCTTTTCCAATGAGTCAACTCTTCTCATGAGGTGGCCAAAGTATTGGAGTTACATAAATGCAAAGGAGCAGATGAATCCTAGCAAAGTTTTCTCTACGATGAAAGTTTAATTATCCCATTGAATTATACTATGAAATGAAAGTATGGTATGTTGGAAAAGACTTTTGTCTATGAATATATTAAAACCACATTTTCACAGTGTACCAGATCTTCTTAGAAATATTGTATTTAAAGAAACAAGCTGTATTTATGAAAACATTACCAATCACTGTTAATATACTGGTTAAGTAAAAATGAAATAAAAGTGCAGCCCTGAAAATTCTAATTGTGTGAGTAAATAGCTCACTGAAATTTCAAGATAGCACTTCTTAAAGTGTGTGCATCCGGGCTAAAGCTTCCATCAGTGATGGACTGTCTCTTAACAAGGATGTTATAAGAATTCCTGGGACCTTCCCAATGACCTTTCAGTCTTTCTTAGTTTAAAACTGGTTGCTGGCTTTCACTGTTTTCAGGACAAAGACCCCAAGGCTCTTCTCACCTATGAACTCTCCTTCTTGCAGCACTGTTTCTCACAGTCAGCCCCGGCCCACCTCACACCACCCAGGCTGGTCTCAAAAATCTCTCCTCTGTCTACAGGAACGGTTTTTGTTCCTCTGGGTACCCACACTACCCATTCAGTATCTATCTAGCACAAAGTGAGGGAGCTGCAAAGGTTTGCTGAGAAAATGACAGGCTATATTTGCCATGCTAATCTTTGCTTCCCGATTTGGCTCATAAGTTCATCCTGTCATTAAAGTTTCATGTGGGTTAAAATTTGGCCCATCCCTCAATATTTACTTCTCTGTGGTGCTTCAGCCATGCAACAGTCTTTTACTGATTGCTAGTTACAGGCCAGGTGAATAGAACAGACATGATAATAGCAGAGATATGGGCCTTGCTCGCATGGAGCTTCCAGTCCAGCATGGTGGTATAATTACACGCAGATGAACAGATGAAAACCCATCTATCATTGTAAGTGTCTAGGGAGCACTGGGGGTCACACACTGACTTCATATGGCATTCCTCTATGCTTCTCATTTGGACATTTATTGCACATCTGTGCAATAGAGTTAATATTGTTACATACAATTAATTTTTTTCTTTACAATATTGTGTTGGTTTTGCCATACATTGACATGAATCCGCCATGGGGATATATGTGTCCCCCTTCCAGAACCCCCCTCCCACCTCCCTCCCGATTCCATTCCTCTCGGTCATCCCAGTGCACCAGCCCTGAGCACCCTGTATCATGCATCAAACCTGGGCTGGCAATTCATTTCACATATGATAATTTACATGTTACAATGCCATTCTCCCATATCATCCCACCCTCGCCCTCTCCCAATAGGCTCCAGTTTCATCCACCTCATTAGAACTGATTCGAATGCATTCTTTTTAATGGCTGAGTAATATTCCATTGTGTATACGTTCCATAGTTTCCTTACCCATTGTCTGCTGATGGACATCTAGGTTGCTTCCATGTCCTGGCTATTGTAAATAGTGTGGCAATGAACATTGGGGTATGCATGTCTCTTTCATTTCTGGTTTCCTCGGTGTGTATGCCCAGTAGTGGGATTGCTGGGTCATATGGCAGTTTTATTTCCAGTTTTTTAAGGAATCTCCACACTCTTCTCCATAGTGGCTGTACTAGTTTGCATTCCCACCAACAGTGTAATAGGGTTCCCTTTTCTCCACATCCTCTCCAGCATTTATTGCTTGTAGACTTTTGGAGGGCAGCCATTCTGACTGGTGTGAAATGGTACCTCATTGTGGTTTGATTTGCATTTAAAGTATGTATCTCCTACCTCCTTCATTCAAGACTGAAGGTGTTTCTGAGAGCAGCGGCATTCTGTGGGTGTTTAAGAATATGTCATTGATTACCATGTCCTTGGGCAAAAGCACTGAAAAGCATATTCAGTTAAATCCTAAAATGTTTATTCTTGAGGTTCCATAAATGTGACAATTTGTCCTAATATCTGTACTAAATATTTGTCCTAAATATGTGGTTGAAGGTCTAATGACCAGCCAGCTAATGTCTGTGGACAATTTTTACATTGGAATGCCACTGGCCAAGAGTGATCTCCTTAGGGACTAGGATTTGTCAAAATCATGATTAATAATTCTGGCATTAACTAGTCAGGCGTTTGTTGTTGTTGTTTAGTTGCTCAATTGTGTCTGACTCTTTGTGACTCCATGCACTGCAGCACGCCAGGCTTCCCTGTCTTTCACTATCTCCTAGAGTTTCCTCAAACTCATCTCCAATGAGTTGATGGTATCATCCAAACATTTCATTCTCTGTCGTCCTCTTTCCCTCCTACCCTCAATATTTCCCAGCATCAAGGTCTTTTCCAATGAGTTGGCTCTTCGCATCAGGTAGCCAATGTATTGGAGCTTCAGTTTCAGCATCGGCCCTTCCAGTGAATATTCAGGGTTGATTTCCTTTAGTATTGACTAATTTGATTGTCTTACTGTCAAAGGGACAATAAGTCAGGAGTCTTCTCCAGCACCATAATTCGAAAGCATCAATTCTTTGGCAATCAGCCTTCTCTATGGTCCAACTCTCACATCCATACATGACTACTGGAAGAACCATAGCTTCGACTAGATTGGCCTTTGATGGCAAAGTGATGTCTTTGCTTTTTAATACACTCTCTAGATTGGTCATAGCTTTTCTTCCAAGGAGAAAGTGTCTTTTAATTTCATGGCTGCAGTCACTTTCCGCCATGATATTGGAGCCCAAGAAAATAAAGTCTGTCACTGTTTGCATTTTTTTGTCTCTATTTGCCATGAAGTGATGGGACTGGATGCCATGATCTTCATTTTTTGAATGTTGAGTTTAAGCCAGCTTTTTCACTCTCCTCTTTCACCTTCATCAAGAGGCTCTTTTGTTTCTCTTTAGTTTCTGCCATTAGGGTGGTATCATCTGCATATCTGAGTCAGGCATTAGGTCTACCTATTAGTTTAATACAAGTTAAGCTGGTCAAACACAACGGTGAGATATACCCTTTAATACAAGTCAAGTTGGTCTAATACAAGGGTGCGCTATACCTTCCAGCTACAGCAAGAAGGATGATTTGGCACACTTAATTTTAGTAAGGTTGTGGGGGAGAGGTTCTGTATGCTTATAATAATTTTGAATTGTTTAATGGAACCATTAAATTCAGAAACATTTCTAAGCAGAAAATTTCTTAATGGATATCTCCATGTCTATAAGCAAGAGATGCTGCTCAGACTCTATTATTCTTCTAAAATAGAATCCTTCCCTCTATCTTAATATGTTTAATACCATAAATCTACAATATTCAGTTTTCATAACATCAGAACTCATTTATAGATTAAGTGCAATTCTCTGTGAAGTAAGGAATAAAATGGAGGCTAAAATAACTTGACCTGGTAAATTTCTTTTTTATGATTAAGGGGAATAGATCCTAAAAGCTTCCTAAGTGGGAATGGTTCTTAGAGGGGAGCGAGCACCACGGCACTCCAGGTTCTGTGTGCGCAAGACCTTGGCTCTGATGCTGTATTCCTCTGCCCACACTCACTGAAATGTTTCTGTAGGTTCTTACTGGATGTCTTCCATGGAGTCCTGACAGCTGTTTTAAGGTCTTCAACTCTTGTCAGGTTGAGTTAACAAGTGATCACATGTGGTTGAGATGGGGGGCACTTTGAGGATGTCACACGACATCTGACCCATGTTCACTGAATGTTTTCATGATATATTTTCTACCTTGGAGAGCAGTACATGCTGGTTCACAGTCTCATGCCAACAGGCTTTGTGGGCATTTTTTACACAGAGTATGTAGACTCTTCCAGACAAATAAAACTTTGGTGAACAACAATCTGCCAGGTTTAACCATCATCTGTTTACATGCTAGGTCAAATAAAGAAATAAGTGAAGTAAGCCACAGCAAAATACAAATACTGTATGATATATCACTTATATGTTGTATTAAAAAATACAACAAACTAGTGAATATAACAAAAAAGAAGCAGACTCACAGATATATAGAAAAAATGAGTGGTTACCAGTGAGGAGAGGGGAGGGTCAGGGGCAGTATAGCGATAGGGGGGTAAGAAGTACAAACTATTAGGTATAAGACAAGCTACAAGGGTAGTTCAAAGAGATCAGACCAGTCAATCCTAAAGGAAATCAACCCTGAATATTCATTGGAAGGAGTGATGCTGAAGCTGAAGCTCAATACTCTGGCCACTTGATGTGAAGAACTGTCTCACTGGAAAAGACCCTGATGCTGGGAAAGGCTGAAGGCAAAAGGAGAGGGGGGCAGCAGAGGATGAAATGGTTGGATGGCATCACCAACTCAAAGGACATGAATTTGAGCAAACTTCAGGAGATAGTGAAGGACAGAGGAATCTGGCATGCTGCAGTCCATGGGATCTCAAGGACTCAGACGCTATTTAGCTATAGAACAATAACAACAATGACAATAAGGATATATTGTACAACACAGGGAATATACCCAATATTTTATAATAACTATAAATGGAGTATAACCTTTAAAAAATTGTGACTCACTATATTGTACATCTGTAACATATATTGTATATCAGCTATACTTCAATTAAAAATAAGAAAACAAACAAACAAAAACCAACAACAAACAGACAAAAAGAACAAACAATAATTGTTGACCTAAAGAAACTGACTCTGCCTAAGGCAGTAAGTTAGCTGGCCCAAAATAATGCCTTCTTCAAGTGAAATGTTACTATTGCCAGAAATACTTTTTCTGTCTGTGACTTAAGTGACTGCGTGTTCTATATAGTAGATAGATTTCCACGCATATAGATTTTAACAATCATAAGCAATAAAAGAAATAATAAAAGAAAGAAAAGAACAAAGTGATCATGAGAAACAACTTTCAACTTCATTTGATTCTCACTTGCATTTCATCCCCACTCAAAATTTGAGGCTAGGAAGAAATCGACAAGTTGGAAAAGTCCTAGGAGATGCACATATGTGGAAAAATGTTGTCATCTTACATAATCACTGAATTGTGATTCAGGAGCACACTAATGAAGCATAATAGTTCTCAGTATTTTGTAATCATGTTGGCTTTATAGACAACCTAAGGAGAAAGGAACCAATTTACATGGTCATTCTAGACACCATCTAGATTCCAAAGAGACTCTCTGGAGTTGTCTGTGGTCTTCCTGTCATATTTACTGGGAGTGTGAAAAAAAAGCTCGTCCTACAATATGTGATGGGTCATTTAAAGTTAGGAGAGAGCTGCCTTAATTCACAGAGAAATGATGTAACTCTCAGGACTGGAAAACATTTTGCTCAACAGCAGACCTCTGCTATTTCCCCAGAGATCTATTTCATTTGGATAAATGAGCCAGCAGAATCTCAAGAGCTGCCTGATATGTCCTGGGATGTTTGAAATCTTTCTCCCCTTCCTTTCATTAGCTGCCAGTCTAATAAAGTGATGAAAGCGTGAGAAATTCAAAGGATCAAAGGAGGAATGAATGGCTCTTAGACCTCAACAAGCCCTCTCAGCGTAAAACATGAGGTAATTATCAAGATAAGAAATTAAACCCTCTTTCCTGTTTTTCTCCTCTTTTCCCCTGGTGATGGAGGTGCTCTTAGGATAATAAAAAAATTTAGGGTAGATATAATTAAGTTGTCAACCAGATGTTACTGCACTTTCAACATGGGAGCAGATGAACAATCTGGATGAAGCCTTGATTTTTATTTCTCTTGGGGAACCATGGAGCCAAAATACAGCCACAGGAAACAGTGGAAATCCCAGGGACTTGGCTACACTTCCATTCTCGTTGGGCTCCACTACTTAAAAAAAAAAGTCACTGGACTCTGTTTTTTCCATTGCTTCATGGGTCTCAGTTGTCATTCACTCCACTTACAGGATTCATCATTCCTGAATGGGCCCCCAAAATGTTCATCATTACCAAAGACACAGCCATGTTTAACTTCTCCTTTTCATGATATCACAAATCAAAAGAAGCATACACGTTTTTGTTGTAAGCTGATACCATGTTGTTTAAATTCTTTCATGGACATAAGAAATAATAATGATGACTCCTTGTCTAACAATCACTAACCTTTACTGCATGTTCACTATGTACCTGGCACAGTTGTCATGTTTTAGGTACGTTCATTGACTTCAGGCTCACAATGGGAGTAGAAAGCAAGGGTTAAACTTTTTACCTTACAGTGCAGGAGTGAAGGCATAAGTCAAGGTGGCCCATCCAAGTTCATGGAGTATAATGAGGGCAAAGGCAGGGTTTGAACCCTTGTGGGCTCTGCTTCCATAGCCAAGGCCCTCACCTACTCTGGGCACTGACTTTTGTGATCTGATGGCCTTTGAGAGAGTATTTTTAAATTACCCTGTGAACTTCTGAGCTTTCCTGTGTCTCAGACTTTCCAGGCATGAAATAGTTCATATGAGAAAGTGAATTATTTATTTTGTGGAATACAGAGACCACCAACCCACCTTTATTGCTCATCCACTTAAAAACACCATACAACTAATCTCTTTATAATTAGCAACAACCTGGGCTTCCTAAGTGGCACTAGTGGTAAAGAACCCACCTACTAATGCAGGAGACATAAGGGATGTGGGTTCAATCCGTGGGTTGGGAAGATCCCCTGGAGGAGGGCATGGCAACCCACTTCAGTATTCTTAACTGGAGAATTCCATGGACAGAGGAACCTGGTGGCCTACAGTCCACGGGGTTGCAAAGAGTAGGACACTACTAAAGGGGCCTAGCTTAAGCAAATCTCTAGTCCAATCTCCCATGGAAGGGAAATCATCCCTCTTCAGCCTCTGCTACTCGTGTCTCCTCCTTCAGCCACTGAAGCACCAAGAATGGCACCAACCTGCAGTGTTTTTGCACTGAAGACAGCTCCAATTGCTAGAAAAACCTGGGTATCCTATAGTCTTCTTCCACTGGTACTACTTTTCACATTTGAAGCAAGAATACCTCTTCTTCCTCTTCTATATGAGCACTTTAAAGAGCAGACAGCCACCCCATTCCTCTGGGGCTTTCTCTTCTACAGGAAACAAAATCTCCATTTTTCCTTCATATTTCTCTGGTTCACCAATCTGCTTCCTTATTGCCTCCTACTGGACACACTATGAGTTGCCACTGCCCCTAGTCAAAGGTCCATCATAGAATTAGGTACAGGGATCTCAGTGTGTCCGAGCTTTAAGCCTTGGGTCCTACATTAAAGCTGGAAGGTCTATGGCATGCCTTCCATGGCCAGCAAGTGTGGCCTGATCCCAGGTCCTGTGTCTCTCCCATGGAGTCCATCACATTTGCTTCATTTAAGCCAAGAGTCTTCAGGACACAGAAAAGACTTACGACTCCTAAGCCTTAGACTCCATGCATTTTCCCTTTCATTTTACATGTGGAAAAGGACTATGAGCTCAAATGAAATCCTGGCCCTGAGTTAGTCCATTTGTGATTAACTGTAGACACACAAGTGTGCATGTGACCGTTTCATTTTAAAGAGCCTGGAACTGACTGGAGTGTTGAAATCTCAGGGTTATAGACTGATAAGTCTCTGATAAAAACAAAACAAGTATGGTATTTGGAGGACCCTGCCATCTGCTTTTACCAAGTCACTCATTCAGGGTTATATAAGAGTTTTCAAAATATTTTTCCCACCTGAAAGAAGGCAATCTAAGAAGACTTGAATTTATTCTCAGAGAAAAAGTCACTCTGGAGTACATTAAGCTAATGTCAAACAACCATCTCTTATAGTCTGAATTCTCAGGCATCAAGGGCTTGGCCTCTTCTTGTGCCTTTACTTATATAATCTTGTTCTTTCAGATTCTGGGGAAGATGGAAAAACAGTTCTGATGATGGTTGACTGATTCAAAGCTTACTTTTCAGAAGAGTATTTGCTTTTAAGAGAGGCACCCTTAAATGCTCAGATGGAAAAAAAAAAGTAGAACCTGGTGGACTGGAATCAATTAGACATGGACTTGGGGCCATCACACCACAGAGCCCTCACCCACAAGGGTCTACCTGTAAGGTCAACCCTGCCTGCACATGACCTCCTTCTCGTCCTCACAGGACATGGTTCTACCTGGCCAAAGCAGGGACACGCTGAGGCTGTAGGTGAGATGGGATGGTGGGGTTCTAATCACTTTGCACGTATTTATTCAATCTTCCAAATAACACAAGTATCTGTGAGGCACCTGTGGGGTAAGCCACCCAACTATAATTGCTCAGTTTAGCACAGTGCTACGCATATAGTAAATGCTCAGCAATATAGTTGCTATTATGAGTTCATAATGATAATATTTTGGTATGAGTTAAGCCAAGGTCCACTTTTGTGTTTTATCAATAAAGGAAAGTTTTGTTTTGCATAAAAAAGTTCAAGGGACTGCTTGAAGGACTTTAGAGAAACAACTATTACATAAGTCATTATAAAGCTCCCTTGGCTTTCAGATCCCCTTGGACAGGAAGCAAACTGACCTATGAGCCATTAGTCTTACTCTCTAGACTTGAACTTCCTTTTATTTCAGACATCTCATCCATGTACTGAGAAAAGACAAAATGAGTTCCCATATCCCTTCCAACCAAAGTTCCAGGATGTTCATTTCATGGTGAGTATAGTAGCCAAGGAGTCTCCTAAGGGCTTACCATCGTCTAGAATTATCTTGACCTATGAATGAAGTTCTCTTTAGGTACTCCCCCAATCACGCCAGACTACCGCAGTTCCTTCTAAGGTAGTGTGATTTTATTCTCTCAACACAACCTGGGTGATTCAAGTGGTAAAGAATCCACCTGCCAATGCAGGAGACTCAGGAGACATGGATTTGATCCCTAGGTCAGGAAAGTACCCTGGAGAAGAAAATGGCAACCCACTCCAGTATTCTTGCCTGGGAAATCCCATAGACAGAGGAGCCTGGTGGGCTACAGTCCATGGGATTGCAAAGAGTCGGACATGACTGAAGTGACTGAGCATGCAGCATATTCTCCCAAAACATCTGTTTCATTGAGATGTCAAATCAAAAAGTCTGCTTTCCTAGAAAAATCTTCCAAATGAGTTCCCCGGAGTTTTAGGCTTGGGCCTCTTCTAACTAAATTGATTGGGCCCAATGTTTGTCTGTCTGTCTGTCTTGGAGCCTGAGGAGGAATCCTTTAGGGGCAAAGGATTTAGGGGCAAAATCTTCATGGAAACATACTTCTAGACAACACATAAGTCCTGGCTCATTGTGAATCTCTTTGGCTGTCAATAATTAACTCTGGGACTCCTGACTATAGCGGTCACACTGGTGGAGGGCAGAAATTCTGTTTATACACACACTGCTGAGAACTAGAGGTGAAGGCTTATCACGGGCGAAAAACAATGGTCTCTACTTAGATCAGGCGTCTTTGCAGGTCTAAGACTAGCCTGTGGACCCTTCTGAGAGCCTCGGGAGGGAAGTCGAAAACATGCTACAGCATGTTTTGCAGCATCTGTTTCTGTTAGGAATACTGGGAACACGAGGAATGTTTTCCCAACCAGATCAGTGCATTATATGATGACCAAGCGGTGCTGGTGTAATGGGTCCAAATAACTCACAGAGTTGGAAACGACTTAGTGACCGAACAACAACAAGATGCCAAACATCAAGACTAAAAAACTTCAAATAGACTCACCAGGGAGAGATTTTAGAGATCCTAGTGATCTCAGAGGGCATCTCTTCTCTACCCAGAGGAAGCGCTGATACTCCATGGAGGCCAAAGTCTACTCAGAGGGAGCAGCTCTCACCAAGACTCCAAGGGGTGCTGACACTACTTGAGACACCTCTTCTGGTGCTCCTGGCCCTTTAGGCCAGGGCCGATAGGGTGAGGTCAAGACAGCCAGTATAAAAATCTCATTGAAGCAGACAGGGAGCCTAGGGTGGACCTGGCTAATTCCTTTCGCTCCATTTTGGTCAAACAGCTTATTTCTAATATCACATACGGAATGTTTTCATCAAATCTCATCTATCCATTGAAAACTACTTCACACTGGGAAGATGGCTATGACTTCTCTGCTGCTTTGAGAATAAGTATTCTTGTTTGCTTGGTCCCACTCCTTGGACCAACCTGGTAGCTCTCAAGAATCATGCCCCTGCTCTTGCTGGGGTTGGTGCCAGGGCACCCAAGGTGGCCCGTGGCTGGGATGTTCTGAGGGTAATCAGAGGCAGCTGGTGTGCAGCAGGAAGGGCATCACACCAGCAGAGTCCCAGCTTTTCTCCTCAGTAGCTGGGGATCTTGGTCAAGTCAGTTTCCTTGTCTATAAAATGGGTATAAGAATCTCTACCTCAGAAGGTTGTTCTGCAGGGTAAAGGTAAGCAGTCTGACACATTATAGACAGAAGATGGATCATTGTCATTAATGGGATGGGTCCCAGGTGGGGGTCACGATACCAGAGTCCTAGGCTCCCATCCCTCGTTAATTCAGTGACCATGAGCCTCTCACTACTAAGCCTTCTCTACCTTCTCTGTTGGGTTTCTAAGATCCTTTTTTTACCTGAAGAGTCCATACTTCCATGACTCCAAGCCCCTCAAATAACAGATAAGGAAACTCAGCCCAGAAAGGTGAAACCACGTGTCTAAGGTCACAGAGCCTGGGGGGCAACGAAACCAGTAGGTGTCCTCACCTCCCAGTCTAGGGTTTTCCTACTGGAGGGCAGAAGCTTTCCTGTTTGCCTAGTGAAAAGAGACAGGAATTTGAAGGGCAAGGAGGGCAGAGGGACCTTGCCTCGGCCTTGGAGGTGAGTGTACATGTTTCTAAGACGAGGGTTGTAGGACGGCCGTCAACAGCAAGGTCCATCCTCTCTAAACCTCTCTGTGGACAACCACCCTTCTGGAATCTCCCACCACTGAAAGTCTATATCCCCAGTCTTTTTTCTCAGTAGCTGCATTTGACTTTGGCTGGTGCAGTCATGGGGCAGGTGCTCACAGAGGTCAAGGGGCCTGCTAAGAAGAAAAACCTGGCGATGCCCAGAAAGCTCTACAGACAGGCCACTGGGTCCTTTAGGCCCAGCTCTGGCAGATTTCTGCAGCTTCTTTACCTGGAATTCACTTAGGGCCACCAGATTTGTTTAACCATCCACACAAAAGATCAACACACATTATTTTTTAAAGGGCTGATTCTAAGGTGAACTCAGGTGAGCAAACACTTTACTCAGGTCAGCAGCTCTCTTAGGCGGCCTGGGGTCCGCCCATGTGGATCACCCTTCATAACCTTCATCTCCAAGGCTGGCAAGCTGGTCCGGTCCTAGCCCCCAGGGCTGAGTCACTGGCAGTGGAAAATTTCCTTCCATGGGTTCATCAGGAAGACAGTACCTTCCCTGGTTCCCTTCTAAAAGAAATGGGAATTGCTTTGTTCGCCCTCTGGGCTAGTTGCATTGTCCAGTATGCACAGCTTGGAGAACAGGAAAGAAAAAGCACAGACCTCATTGAGCCTACGTGTTCTCATCTTGCACCTGTTAGCCAGGAGGATTATCCAAAACCCTCACTTGGTGGGTTATAAACCCTGAGTGACAGAAATGAAACAAGCCGTGAATCACTGGTAAGGCCAAACTGGTGCAAACCAGCTGAATTTCAACCCTGCCAGCCACTCACCTGGGAGTATTTAATTTATACCTGGCATAATCTAGCATTATTGAGAGCTCCTAGGTGCCAGGCACTGTTCTACAGGCACTAACTCATTTAATTTTCATTGAAGAATCTATTTAGGTGGGGTTATGGGTTAAATTGTCTCCCCGCCAAATTCATATGTTGAAACCCCACTACCTCAGAAAGTGACCATATGTAGCTGCTGCTGCTGCTGCTAAGTCACTTCAGTCGTGTCCGTCTCTGTGCGACCACACAGATGGCAGCCCACCAGGCTCCTCTGTCCCTGGGATTCTCCAGGCAAGAATACAGGCGTGGACCGCCATTTCCTTCTCCAGACCATATTTAGAGACAGGTTCATTACAGAGGCAATGACATCAAAATGAAGTCATTAGGCAGACTTTAATCCATTATGACATATCCTTATAAAAAGGGGAAATTTGGATGCAGACAGTCATTTGGAGTGGATGTCAGGTGAAGATGAAGACAGAGATCGGAGTGACGCATCTACAAGCTAAGGAAACACCAACCACTGTCAGCAAATCACCAGAAACTAGGTGACAGTGAGGAAGCAGAATTGTTTTCATGGCTGTCTGGAGGAACCAACCTTGATCTCACGTTACTAGGCTCCAAAACCTGTGAGACAATACGGTTATATCATTAAAGCCTCTCAGTTAGTGGTACTTTGTTATGACAAGCCTAGCAAACCAACACAGGTGAGAAACAGAATGATCTCATGTTACATGTGGACACTGAGACACAGAGAGGTCAAATGCCTCCCTAAAGCCACACAGCTCGCAAGGGGCAGGGAGTTTATTCCAAAATTTGTCTTCTTACCTACGTTAGAAGGAGGTGTTTGCCCATTGCCAGGCTCAGAGACTCAGCTACATGGTGTATCTTCACAGCCTTTTTTGGAGGTATGTTTTCTCTTAGATTCCATGTAGGGACACAACTGTCAAGACACTTGCTCCACCACAGGATGGCAGACCTATGTGGGCTGGACTATGGCTTCATTAGGGAGAGATCATGGACTGCCAGGGGGTTCATCTGCTTCTTTCTCTTTACAATAGGACTATGGCAACCTGATGCGAAGAACTGACTTATTGGAAAAGACCCTGATGCTGGGAAAGATTGAAGGCAGGAGGAGACGGGGATGACAGAGGATGAGATGGTTGGATGGCATCACCAACTCGATGGACATGAGTTTGAGCAAGCTCCGGGAGTTGGTGATGGACAGGGAAGCTGGCGTGCTGCATTCCGTGGGGTCACAAAGAGTCAGACACGACTGAGTGACTGAACTGAACTGAACTGAACTGATGCCCAAATTAAGCTTCATTTCAAAGGATGAGCATTCAATTGTTTAAGACCAAAACAGAATTATTTTTAAATACTGCAGTTGAAAAGACAGATGCTGGAACAACCTGCTTGCCACTGCTTAGCCGTGTTGCCCTGGGGAAACACTGACTCTCTATGCCTCAGTTTCCACAGGTAACATAAGATCATTATAATATACTACCCACCTGCATAGGCTGCCGGGGTGCCACACCAAAGCCCCACACACTGAGTGACTTGCACAACAGGAATTTATTTATAATCTCACGGTTCTGGATGCTAGCTTTTATCAGGAGGATACTCATGATGTTGATTTTACATGACAGAGACTGTAAAAGAAAGCGATGGAGTCACTGACAGCACCAGAACAATTAACAAGTGAGCTATTTTTCTGAAAGCCTGCTGTGCCAGCTTGCCTTCCCCTGACAGGAAGCCTGAGGTGGACAGTGTGGAGGACTTCCGAGGAACACCATTTCCAGGTGATTTTATTGCAACAGCCTCCTAAGTGTTCCCTGGGCCTCTCAGCTTGCTCCTTCCGAACTGATTACAACATTTCAGCCAGGACCGCCCTTCTGTAAATGGGAATCTCATCGCACATCTCTCCTGTCCACAGTCCTTCTGTAATCTGCCATAGCCTCAGCCTTCTTGCTGGCCTCAAAGTCCATCCTGAGCTGCTCTGCCTTCTGGCCTGAGGTCTCCGCAGTCTCCAGGCCACACGCTCAGGGTTCTTACCACTTCACATCCTAGTTTCCTTGTTACCACCTGCTCTCTAGGTGCCTCTGCTCCCGCACAGGGATCCTCAGGCCCAGAACATGCTACCTGGGGCCCTCCTCCTCCACACTTTACCCTCAAGACTCAGGTCAGGCATTAAGTCCTAACAAATTCTTCCCAGAGCAACTCAGTTGGGGCCCAGGCCACCTCATGCATACCCACTGCCGTGGGGTCTTTCAGAACTACTGACTTCTTCACACTTGTTATTCCCATTATTGGTCCATGTGCCTGTGTCACCAACTAGCTTCTCACGGACAAGGACTTTCACTTATGTCTATATCATTAAGACCTACCTTGTTATATAACTGGTGCTCAATAAACATTTATTGAGAGAATAAATAATTTGTTGAGAAATGAATAAATGAATGAGTCACAGTTTAATATTATAGTCAGGGCAAGGATCTGGACTCTGTCATGAGTATCTCTCCTGTCACATTCCCAGATATTCAGGGTCTCTCGTGAAAGAGCTTGTGCCACTCTCAGCTCTATGCTCTTCTCTTCCCAACTCTGTTTTCTGGGAAGCCCGGACCTCTTGCTGAGGTTTCACCTTTGTTGTGGGTGGATATTTAGATGTGCTCCAATGCAGGTGGCTGAGAAACACAGGGTAAGTGGGAAGACAGGGCCAAGATCAAGGGAGAAGGAGGTTAAGTCTAAAGAGTGTTCTGGAAAGCTGAGGTGAAAAAGTATGAGTGGGAGGAGGAGAGAAGAGAGTCCCAGTTCCAGGACAGAGTAAGGAGCCTCTTAAGATTTCCATATACAGTCCCTCTGATGAAGGCAAACACATATAAACAAGAAAATGAAATGAAAATGTCATGCTGGCGAGCACCCAAATGGTAGATGCCTTCAAGGAAGAGATGGATTATGGTGAGACACAGGCACTGTCTTTCTCGTAGAAATATTTGGAATCAGAGAACTAACTTGGTGGTAGTTCTCTTGGAGCCTGTGTGTGTGTGTGTGTATGTGTGTGTGTGTGTGTATGTTAGTAGCTCAGTTGTGTCTGACTCTTAGCGACCCCATGGGCTGTAGCCCACCAGTCTCTTCTGTAATGGAATCTCCAGGCAAGAATATTAGACTGGGTAGCCATTCCCTTCTCCAGGGGATCTTCCTGACCCAGGGATCGAACCCAGGTCTCCTGCACTGCAGGCAGATTCTTTACTGGTTGAGTCACCAGGGAAGCCCACATGTGCAAGAAATGCCCCGGAGGCCAGCCAGGCTCAGCAGAAGGGGCCAGCTGCCGCAACGCTGACAGACGCCTGGCTCTCCTCTGCCTGCTGTGTTTCTGGCTACATGGAGGTGCTGGGGCCACTTCTGCTGCCCTGTGGTCGAAGGAGCTTCAAGGGTGGCACCTTGGAAACACAGAGAATCAACACCAGGCCACCCTCTTCATGGGTATGTCCCCTTTCTCCAGGAACTGTCATTTAGGGGGCTTCAAGGTGGGAAGGCAGTTATTCCTCACCCCACTTACTGCCCCTACCTCAAGCCTCTGCATCTGATTAACTGTCCACCCTCACCCTCAGCTCCCCAAGAGACAGGGAGCAAAATGTATGTCTCTGGATGAGCCCCACTGTTCAAAACAGGCTTTGGGCCAAGCGGCCCACATCCCTTCCCCCAGATAAGAAATTCTCTGGATTTCCAGTGGTTATAACTCCATGCTTCCACTGCAGGGGCATGGGTTTGATCCCTGATTGGGGAACTAAGAGCCCACATCCCACACAGTGCAGCATAAATAAATATAAAACAGCTAGTTCTCAAACATTAAAAAAGAAAGAAAGAAGGAAGGTAGAAGAGAAATTCTCAAGTGTTGTCTACCCTGGTCTTGACTCTCTAAGTCAGGTGAGTATGAATGGGGTATGGACAGATCTCAAGCAAAATACCCTCATTGTCTTACTGGATTCATTCAATCCTTTCATCACAAGGAGAGAAAGTGATACGGGTGTCAAGGAATGCTAGTATCACACCCTGCAGAGGATCTTATTTTAAGCAGTGCCCTTGCCAAAGACAAAGGTCTGCTTGGTGAACTCTTTTGCCTGGGGAGCACTACCCATGTGATGAATTTTGACTGGTGAATGGCTGTTGACCCTGCAGTTTCTGAGCTGACTTTTCAGCTCCCCTGGAGGACCATCCCTTCCACCCAGACTCTAAGCTGCACTCCCAAGGCTGGGCTCCAACAGCTCCCACACATGGGCTGCTACTGTGTGGTACGGGCCTTCTCTCCCCTCAAATATGAACATCTGGAGGGTTTGGCTCATCTCCTCTCACAGCTGTTTCCTAGCACCTGAATCGCCTGCTTGCTCTTCCTGTTTCCATAGTGATTATTTGGGCTAATTCTGCTGCATTGTGATTGGGCTGAAAAATGAACACTTGGAAAGTTGGATTCTGATCCCTTGGTGAGAGTGCCTTTTTTTTTCTTTTTACCTCAGATGTGAGGTTAGCTTGAAGCTCCCTTGGTTTTCCTGGTTCCCTACAGCTTGCCTCTGGTTCTGTCCATGGAATGTCTCACAAGAGAGATGGGTTCTTGATTGAGGAGGGGAACATCCCACTGCAATTAAAAAAGTTTTGCCCCACTGCAATTAAAAAAAAAAAAGGCTCAGCAGAGTGAGCAGCGAGGACCTGCCTGAGGTGACCTCAGTTGCTTCAGATTTCCTGGTGTCTGGGCAAATTTGCTCTTTAGGAAAGATCTTGGAAGGTTGAAAGGGTTCAACAAATATTTATTGGATGTCTGCATTGTACTGGGCTGATGGATGATGTGGTCATTGTTCCTGTCCTCATGAAGTGTCTGTCTATAAGAAACTACAGGAAAGGCCTAATGGGGGTCAGTAAAGTGGGGAGTTTGCTTCTCCTACAGAGCATTGCTCTCAAGAACCTAGCTTAGGTCGATTCAGGCCTCTGCACTAATGTTTATTTTTCCACTTCAAACCTTCCTCCTTCTTCCTTCTATGGCATCCTGTGGACCTCGCTACTTTCTTGCCATCCACCCTTTCCATTGTTTCTACATTTTATCTCCCCAAATGGATAAAAGTCCTGTGGTACATCCATACAATGAGAGATTACTCAGCATTAGATAAAAATGCTTCCCTGGTGGCTCAGCAGTAAAGAATCTGCCTGCCAATGGAGGAAACTTGGGTTCAGTCCCTGGGTTGGGAAGATCCCCTAGAGAAGAAAACGGCAACCCACTCCAGGATTCTTGCCTGGAGAATTCCATGGACAGAAGAGCCTGGCAGACTATAGTCCATGGGGTCAAAAAGAGTCAGAAACAATTTAGCAACTAAACAACAACAAAAAGAAATGAGCTATTGAGCTATGAAAAGACATGCAGGAACTTTGAAAAGCATATAACTAATGAAAGAAGACAGTCTGAAACACTATAGCCTACTATATAGTAGGGTTCCAACTATATGAGGAAATTCTATGTGGAAAGGCAAAACTATAGAGAGAGTAAAAAGGGTCACTGGTTGCCAGGGGCTTGGGGGAAAGGAGGTGGGGATGACGTGTTGAAGCACAGGGGATTTTTAGGGCAGTGAAATTATTCTCTATGGCATTGTACTGGGGGATACATGACATTATGCATTTGTCAAAACCATGAACCTGCATGACACAAAGAGTGAACCCTAATGTAAACTATGGACTTCAGTTCAATACTCATGTATACATCCTGGTCCATCACTGCAATAATTGTACCATACTAATGTAAGATGTTAATAATAGAGGAACCCATGTGTCAGGGGAGGAGGGAGGTGAGAATTCACTGTATTTTCTGTGCAATTTTTTTCTGTAAACCTAAGATTCCTCTAAAAAATGAAGTCTGTTAAAAACAAGTAAAACCCAAAAACTTCAGCCCAAATCATCCAGATTTCTCTTGATTCACTCATATGGGTTCCACTGGGTTTTCACAGTTCACTGCCTGGCCTCCCTCTGCCTCCCAGTGGTCTGGAGATGTTTCCAACTTGCCATCAATGCAATGCATCCTGACTTCATCATCTTTTGCTCCCCCTTCCCACATCCCCAGGACTGATCTGTCAAGTGACCAAGCAGCTGAGTCCTCATGCTGTCCTTTTGATCTTTGCCCCCATGCCAGCCCACACTCTCTCCCTGGAACAGCCAGGGTCTAGAGGGGGCCTTCATGTTGGTCTTTATATCCACTTGCCGCTTTCTTGCTCATTTCTCCTCAAAACAAGGACTTTTCCCTAAGAACTTTGTGCAGTCATTGACACCCTAAATTCTACTGCATGCCTCCTGCCCACTCCCAAGTGCAAAAGAGAAAAATGAAAGAAAAGAATCAAAACTAACAAAGAGAGCTGAAAGTCTCTCACCTGCAGCCTTCCTGTCGTCTGTTACCTGGCTCCCACTCTGGGCTGGAGCCTGCCGAATCTCTGTTTTGTATCTCAGAAGCCAGTGGCCTCAGATGACATTCCCTCTACATTTCCTCCCCCCAAAAAGAGGACGTTGGGACTCTAACCAGTCATCTTTTTACAACCTGGGAAAAGGTACAACACACTGTTAATAATTAATCTGTGTATTAAAGTACGCAGGGTTGTTAATCATTGTTCAATTATGGGGACAGGGCAGACAAGACTCTTGCTGAAGAACATGAAGGCACACTTTGTCTCAGCAGCTTCCAAGGATCAAGAGCATGGGGTCAAGGGAAGGCTTGCTTATGTATGTCTATTGAGTTTAGACGGGGGTGGGGAGTGGGAGAGAGAATCTCAGTCTTTAACAGGTTCTAAGCAAAAAGTCAAAGTTGATTTGGAAGGAAAATACTAATCCTCAAGTTTCCAGAAAAAAGCAGTTCATCAATTCCTGTGAAACAAAGGCAAACGAATGGCTCTTTCTCATACCATATTCAGAGGTCTCAGAGCCTACACACCACACAAGGCCACGTTGAGGAGTTTGTGCTCAATCCTACAGGCAGCAAAAAGCCCATATGTATCCTGGGAGGAGACAAGAGTGTGGCAGGATGATGAAAGGGAGGGAAGGGAAGAGAGGAAACTCAATGGAGAAAAAATAAAGGGAAGGAGAGCATAGTTCTACTTTCTCAAAAGTTCTCTTTCACATACTGTCTGCCTTCCCAGAAACTTAACACACATAGACTAAGAGGACAAACACATTTTGGGATGTCTAAGGCCAACTGAGACCCTTGAAAAGATTCTCCAAAGACTGCCCCCCTGCCCCGCCCCACAGCGCCCTGGAGAGGAATATCTCCTTATACCCTCATTCCTCATACCCTATCTCTTCCTCCCACCAGGGGAAGCCAGCTAGGGGACAAGTCCCCCAACATTTTGGTGGGGGGTGGAGCTAGCTAAGGCTAGGGGATACCTGCCCTGAGCATGTTTGCAAAAAAACTAACTGACCACCTGTCAAGAATAGGTCATGGGGTCCAAGGGTTGGGTGTTTAAGTCCTTGGGAACCACCTTCCTCTGACCTCAATGTTTTTTGGGTTTTTTTTGTCCAAGATGGATGCATTTGAAGAACTTCAGCCATGATGAGAAAGAAAATGTCACAAGAGGGAAAGCAAGAGGGTGAGGCTGGTTCTACTTGTCAGCTTTGCTATAGGACCTGGTGGGATTCACAGGCTCAATAGGAGTGTTTGAAGCTACAGTAATTTTTAATTTTCTTTTTTCTTGCTTTGAACTCAATCAGCCACAGGGCCAACTCCTCCCCTTCTGGCTGCGTCCCCAGGTCAATCAACTGCTGGGCCTCCCCTTGGAAGGGTTCCCTCATGGCTCTGAACCGGGAAGCAACTGACTCAGGTGAATGACTAGGGCCCCACTCAATGATTATGACTCTGCCCAATTCTGCCCCTGCTGAGTCTGCACAGGTGCCATGGCTCGCAGCTTGGCTTCTGCTGTCAACTGTGACCACAACCGCGCAGCCCCTCATCACCCTCTTCAGTCTGAGGCTGGAGAGATGGACCTATGGGGTCTAAGTGTGGGTGGAGGCTGACAGTAAGCCAGTCAGCTAACCTGGCACCATCTCTGAGTGCTCCTGGGCTGGTGGCAGGGATCCACTTGCTTCGGGAAGCCTCTGTCATCAGCGAGCACTGATCAGAGCATGTGGCCTTAGCCCATTTGTGAACTGGAGCAAAGCTCCCTGAACGGAAGATTCAGCATTCCCTTCCCACTTGGGTTTGCTGACTGACACCTGCGTCTGGCCCTGCAGATGCTTCTTGGGCAGGCCAGGGCATGAGGACAGAGGCTGGTGAGCCAAAGGGGTGCTGCCTGCCCCGGGGAGAGAGAAAACCAGCTTCAGAGACCTGCCTCGATGATGGTGGAGCAGAGTCCAGGGTGCTGCACTGGGGTGACACTGGGACCCCTTCTCTAGCCAGCCCTTCAATCCTTCTTTCAACAACCTGCATTCTCCCCTCGGAAGCCCAGTGACAGAGCAGTATTTTAGGTAGCTCAGCTCTACTTCAGGCATCGACCAAGGATGCTGACAAACTTGACACTCCTGCTGCGGACATTTCAAGGCCCCTCTGAGAGCAGGAAGGTTGAGAAGACGTGGTCCGAGAGAAAGACTACATTTTCCTGCTCAAAGGGTGCCGGCCCCAGGCCGTATCCGGGTATGGCTTAGTAAAGCTGTCTTACACCGGCCACAGTAAGCGAACAGAACACTATTATACCATGCCCTGGACTCTGTGGAGTGCTCCTTCAGGCCGTAAGGAGTTGCAAAGCTGATAACCTTCAAAAGGTTTTTGGCATCAGACAAAAGGCATGTTTCCGAGGGATGCTTACAGAAGTCTCTTTTTATTTCATCAAATGAACACTGACATTTTCAACTTCTTCTCTTTGCCTCTTTCCTTTCTTAAGATAAGAGACTGAATTCCTGACTCTGATTCCCTTGCCCCTGTTAGACTTTTTAATCTTATTTAATTTTATTTTTTGTTATTTGTGGTTTAGTAGGAGACACTCATTCTCTAAACAGGAAAATATTTTGACTGCTAAAAAAAAATCCTTTGAGTTTCCTGCTTTGTTTTTATTCCTAAATTCTACCACATGGCCCTTTTTCTCTCTTTCCTCCTTGTCCCTTCTTTGCCACTGAATAGTATGCAATGCATACCTGGTTTGGGTTATAAAAAGGGTCAAAGGATTCCCAGATTGGCTTGGGGTAAAGAATCTGCCTGACAATTCAGGAGAAGCAGGAGACTTGGGTTCAATCCCTGGGTTGGGAAGATCCCTTGGAGGAGGAAATGGCAATCTACTCCAGTATTCTTGCCTGGAAAATCCCATGGACAGAGGAGCCTGGCAAGCTATAGTCTAGAGGGTCACAAAGAATTGGACATGATTTCGCAACTAAACAACAACAAATGAGCTCTGACTGTGGTGTCCTCAGTGAACTGTAGACACTCTACAGGTAACCTGTTAGCCAGGTGATTAGCTTATGCCAAGAAGCCTGAAACCATCCCCGCAGCCAGATGATCTGTTCCCCTTGAAGTCTTTGCTCCTAAATCACAACTACCATCACATTAACAGCAGCACAGTCAAGTGAACTGAGTATGTGTTTCTGTCCTTGCCTTAGGTTGTTACCTCCCGTCTGGGTTTCTGGTCTCCCCAGAGCTGCTGCAGAGAAACTAGGGTCCATTGGTAGGAAGCTCCAGCATAGGAATAGAGCTTCTTTTACTCAGAAGAGAAAAAAGAACAGAAATATGGCCCTAAGCATCCCAATTTCTCTAAAAAGTTCAGAAGGTTCATACAATTCACAGGTCAGTGAGCTTTTTCTCCAGTGTAAAGAAATTCTACAGGAGAAATATACAATCAGCCAAGGGTCAGAATTTGATGTAGACCCTCTTTCTTTCTTCCTCCCTAAGCCAGGCTGTGTCTTTTGTGGACATTTTCAATTTAAGACATGCCAGATATGAAAGTGGTTATGATGGTGAGACAGACCGACAGTAGCTGGTGACATTGGAAAATGTCACTTTCTGAAAGGAAGAGCTGTGATCTGTTTTGTAGTGCCAAATGGTTAGGAAAACTAATACTCCCCAATAATCTCCTGTGATTAGGGTTATGATACAAAGGTTTTCATGGTGTCATTTTTTATAGCTATAAATTTACCCTTAAAGGAGATGAAATTTCAAGAAATAATAGAAATTGTTTTTCTAAAATCTTTCTTTCAAAATTTGAAAAAAACCCAACTCATTTAAAATATGTTCCCCCTCTTTACATTTCACCTTTATCATTCTCTAAATAAAATCTGGTTATTTACATGAGAAATGCATGTAACCTATCTTGATGTTCTAAAATCAGGTGAGTATAAACCTGTAAATGAGATTGAAAATTATGATTTTTGTGCATTTTCAATTCACACTACATTTTGCAGCTGCCGTATCCTCCATAAATTCCAAATTTGTACTCTAAGGCAGCAAAATTTCCCCCAAAATCTATCATCCTAACTAAACATGAGAAATCCAGGACTGAATGCACATAAGTAAAGCAAAGACTCTGATAAACTGTCAATAACAATAACAACAACAAAGCAGGGGTAGGAATTGGTCATAGTCCAGACCCCGCCCAAATCATGAGTGTGAATTTTAGAAAATGCAGGCTTTCTTGCCAGCATGGTCCTCGAAGTCCTGAGTAGATCAGCAAGAAAGGAATGGTAGGACTGGATGAGGAAAGGAGGGAACTTTGAGGATGGCTGGTTGTTTCGGTGATATGGAACGATGACACAGGAGGAAGACCAGTGGAGAACTGACACGCTCTGAGGTTCTGGGCAGTTTCCCAAGAGCTTCCTCCTCTATAAAATCGGAATAAGAGAACTTCATGTGGCTATGGTGAGGTTCAGAAATAATGTGTTTAGGGCATATGTCCAACTGGAAGCACTTGGTTAGTGGTAGGTCTCATGAGAGTCAATGACCCTAAACACAAGAACAAATCAATTCTGTCTTAGCCACAAGTTGCCCCAGGACCTTCCCTCTGAAAGTCCTGTTTACTCTAGGGCAGAGGTGGTTGCAGGTCATTTTCAGAAAATAAAATCTCTCAGGGCAGTGATTCTACCCACTTAGTTTATTAACAGTTGTTTTACCCAATGAGAGGGTGCTCAAAAATATACTCTTTGTAAATGGCAGCTAAATTTCACCTAATGAGTTTTTATACTATAAGGAAAGGGAGATACTCTTATGGGCACATTCTATATGAACAAAACTTATTTTTTTATTTTTTATAAAACCAAACTGGTCTGGCAGCTATGGAGAGAATATGGGACTGAGGAAGAACCTAAATTCTCTGGGCATTGCCATCAGCTGATAAGATACTAAAGGGGGTAGTTTCCATTCTAACACAAAGACTGATGCTTTGCCTTTATACCATTCTCTTTAGCTTAGTCAGATCCTAAGAATGTCTGACCTGATGGAGCCTCCTATATGATATATTAGGTCAAATAATACTGATAAAGATAGAATAGGATAGTCAATTAGTCCATTTAGAAATCCCAGTAAGGGATTTAGGACAGAAAGGGAATTTTAAGGGAGTTTGGGAGACTGTTTCCTGCTAATGATCACTCAAAAAAGAATCCAGTAACCAAGCAACAATCTATATTACTGTGAGGGAAGATGGGTGCATTCAAGCACCAGACATACTCAAGCCACAAACCCTGATAGTTAAAACACAAGACAGCAAGTATGGGGTCTGACTCTTGTTACAGGAATGCAGAGTGTTAACAGTCCTTGAAGAGTAGCATTTCTGCATGTAGCCAAGAAAGAAATCAGGATTTGTGTATTTCAATTCCCACTACATTTTGTAGCTGCCTTATCCCCATAAATTCCAAATTTGTACTTCAAGACATCAACATTTCCAAAAATATATCTATTGCCATAACTAAATATGAGAAACCCAGGACTGAATGCACATAAGAAAAGCAAATGCCTTGATAAAACGTCAAAAAAAAAAAAAAAAAAAGAAAAGAAAAGAAAAAAAAAAAGGTGAAAGAAATTAGGTGAAAGGCTACAATATCCCCAAATCCCCAAAGGGGTAATAATCCCAAGATAAATTACCACATTTTAGTACATATTACCACACTTATGCTGATACACATATGATTTAAATAGCACCATAACAGTTTCCGTTAAATGATATAGGGCTAAAGGAGAGACTAATGATGTGAGCCATGACATCTGCCCAAGAATGAAGAAGAAGGTGATCTTCTCCCTTCCCCATCAACCTGCTGGCCAGCTTGTGTCTCTCACAAGCATCCTAAGCTAACAAACTCATTCTTTGCTTGCCACTTTTCCTCACCTGAATTCTTTCTGCAAAGAGATAAAAGAACCCAAGGTTCAGTAACAGGTAAGCAGTGTGGATAGGTTCAAGTCCCAGCTTGTGGATTCAAAACTGAGTCTGAGTTTTGACTGCATTTGAATCCCACCCAGGGAGGAGTGTGGTTTAGGACAAGCCCCATTTTATAATAAGAAGCCAAGAGTCCAAAGGATTAACAGATTTTCCTAGGATCATGGTGCGAACAGAAGCAGAGTTAGAACTGAAATTCAGATCCTTATCCTTCACAAGACCCTGCTCTTTCTCTAAGATTTTAGCCATATGGCACTAGTTAATTCCACAGTTCAACACTCAAAACTAGAGATAGATTCAGTCTCTACCAATCTGTATCTGTATGCAAATCACTTATGTTCTCTGAAACTCAGTTTCTCCTTTCAGTGAGGATAAATGATAGTCTCAAAAATTATGAAAAGTAGAAGCAATAATGCATATGAAGCAATTAGTGCAATATCTAACACACAAGCATGCTCAGTTCCTCAGTTTTGTCCAACTCTTTTCGATCCCATGGACTGCAGCCCACCAGGCTCCTCTGTCTGTGGGATTTCCCAGGCAAGAATACTGGAGTGGTTGTTGTTGCTGTTCAGTCGCTCACTCCTGTCCAGCTCTTTGCAACCCCATGGACTGCAGCACGTCAGGCTTCCCGGTCCTTCACTATCTCCCCGAGCTTGCTCAAACTCATATCCATTGAGTTGGTGATGCCATTTCCTCCTCCAAGAGATATTCCTGATCCAGGGATAGAACTGGTGTCTCCTGCATTGTCAGGCAGATTCTTTACCATTGCACTAGTATAGAGCAAACGCTAAAAATTAAGTTATTAATTTTATTATTATTCTTGTTCTAGGTTTTGAGTCCCTTCCCAGAACTAGGAAGGCAGCGTGGAATGAAAGACAGAGCACAGGACATGGCATGTGTCAGAAGACCAGCGTCTGAGTCCCGGCCTGCCTGCTTCTCAGCCACGTGGTCATGGACATGCCATTTACTGTTGTGGCTTAGTCTCTTCATTGCTGAAAAATGAAGTTATTAATATACACCTCCTAGACTCACTGTGGGAATGGAATGAAAAATAGCAATACAATCTTCAGAAGAACTCTGCAAAGGAAAGGCTGTGTGTAGCAGTAAGCAAAAATCCAACCACTGCAAACCTTCTCTACTTCTTCTTCATATTTTAACAATGAAATATGTTGCTGAAGAGTAGCTAAGAACTTGGATCCATCTTCTGTGATTCAAGAAAGCAGCATAAAACAAAAGAAGTTGAGTTCAATCATTCACTCTCCTGGTACCATCTTGAAAATCTATAAGGAGAGTGGCATAAGTACACCAAGCACTGGTTTGGAGCAATGGAGTAAGATGAAAGAGAAGAAAAACGAAAAAAGGCAGAATTTTCAGCAGAGTTGGCACAGGCTAATTTTGAGGGGGTCACCTCAGCAGTTAAAGAGAAGGGCAGCTAGCACTGATGTATGCTTGCCTAAGTTATTAATAATAGCTGGAGGATGACTGACAAGTATTACAAACGAATCTTTATGGCAAGGGATAAGACTGCTTAGAACACAGAAAGGCCCTAGGGAGTGGGCTTACTTGATTTAGTGTTCATCAAAATGCCTGGGAACTCTGGAAGTTTTAAGAAGACACTCAGTTCTCTTTTTGGGAGAACATGGCCCATTCTCTTGCAAAACTGTGACCACCCCCCGCCCCCAAATATGTAGTCAATCCTTGAGTGAGATTTCTCATATAAGAAAAGCCAAAGCAAAAAGAAACTGATTTTTCATTTGAGCTCATTTCCAAGTAGAAGACTTCATATTTTGTTTTTGATTTTGGCTCTCCAGCAGGATGAGGCAAACCATTATCACTATCTTTGAACACTGCGAAAAGAATACAAACCCTTTTCCACTGAGTAGCTATCTGGGCTTTATACAGCTTCCCTAAGGCAACCAGCGCTGGATCCAGTTTGGCAAATGATTCTGAAAAATATCATCTGACTGAGGCAAGAATTGATTTATGGAGGGACATTTGGTTTAGTCACCTATTCACATTTATCTTGTTACTTCTCTCATGCTAATATTAGTAGTATCAGATTGTCTGAAATTTGTCTTGCTATCAGGACACTTTCACTTGCAGCAGCTTCAACAAATGTAAATCGTGTGTCTCCTTTTGCTCTGACCCAAGAGATTGGGAAAGTCCTTGTAAACAACTCAGTCTAACCTGAGCTTCTTAAATATTAGCTATGTTGGACTGCAGCACACCAGGTTTCCCTGTCCTTCACTATCTCCTGCAGTTTGCCCAACTCACATCCAATGAGTTGGTGATGCCTTCTAAACACCCCATTCTCTGTCATCCCCTTTTCCTCCTGCCCTCAATTCTTTCCAGCATCAGGGTCTTTTCCAGTTAAGTCAGCTCTTCGCATGAGGAGGCCAAAGTATTAGAGCTTCAGCTTTAGTATCAGCCCATCCAATGAATACTTAGGGTTGATTTCCTTTAGGATTGAGTGGTTTGATCTCCTTGCTGTCCAAATGACTCTCAAGAGTCTTCTCCAGCACCACGGTTCAAAAGCATCAATTGTTCAATGCTCAGCCTTCGTTATGGTCCAACTCTCACATCCATACATGACTACTAGAAAAACCACAGCTTTGACTAGACTAAGTAATGTCTCCTTGTTTTGTCATAAAGTCTCATTACTTTGTCAGCAAAGTAATGTCTCTGCCTTTAAATCTGCTGTCTAGGTTTGTGAAAGCTTTTCTTCCAAGGAGCAAATGTCTTTTAATTTCATAGCTATAGATATATCTATAGCTACATATAATTAAAAGTATATGAAAATGTTGGAGATATAAAAATGAACATGAAGATGACAACCCTCCAAAAAGTGGACTAAATATCATTTTCCATGTAGGATGGGTGAGCATGATAAAACAGAATACGGAGTCTTGGTACAGGCCAGTGCTTGTAGATTATTTCACAGTTTTAAGCTATAAAAACCTTCTAAGACCAGTCTTGTACAGCCTCAGACATCATTCTCTTACTCTTCCCTAGCACCAACCTACGAAAGTTATTTAGCGTCTGCTAAAACATTTCAGGGGAAAAGACAGTGAATACTACACATAGGCAGTGCAGTGCATCACAGTCCTAGTTAACTGGAAAGCTTTCCTTTATAATGCTAGCTATGTCTTGCTGTAACAATTACCGTTGTTCTTGTTTTAACTCTAAAGCAACTCTACCTTCTCCCACACAATAAATCTTTGATGTTGAATTTCCAGCAAATACTAATTCCTAGTAAGGTATTGAGAAGCTGGAGAAATTTGAAACACAGTAGCTAATTTGTAAAAATCACAAAATCTGAGTCATGTTGTAAGGGTATATTTAATACTTGGGCTTCCAAGGAAAATGATATCCTACTCTTTTGGTAAGGGCAAAGTAAGAAGACAGCCCTAAGGCCTGTTTGGATGTTATTAACATCAATGCACAAAGAGAAGTACTTGCAGGACCTGTCTATCCGGTTCTGACTTCAGCTTATGGTCCAACGTCTTTTTTATTCTCAAAACCAAACAACCATTATTTATCATGCACATGATATTCCTATTCGATTTTCAGTTTTTACCTTTCAGCGTCTTGGGTAGTAAATGCATGTAAGTGCAGTGTTTGTAGCATCTCAGAGGTCTCATAAATCTGTTAATAGTCCCTTGAGAGCTTTCTAGTACTTCTGTGCCCTTAACAGGACAAGGATGCCCAGTTCCGCATATCTGGTTTCCTACAGCCACAAAAGGGTAAAGGAAAAGATATCCGGAGACACAACTAGGGGTTATCCTTCATTCTTTGACCCTGAGACCTGTATTATTACATACATTAATCTTTTCAATTAAAATTGACCAATCATCAAAACTGATATAAAAGGCTGCCTTTACTTGTCAATGCAAGTATTAGCAGAACACAGATAAATGCATAAAGATCTCTAGATCAAGAGCAGATAAAGTATGGTTGAAACTGCAGACTCTGTAGTCAGATTATCTGTCCAGGGTCACCTAACTAGCTGTGTGACCCTGGACACATTACATAACTTCTTTATGCTTTAGTTTCCTTATCAGTAAGATGGAGATAATACTAAGAGTACTCACCTGTTGCTTCTAATAGGTAATTTATATATTTCCATTAGGTGAAGTGAGTGAGTCACTCAGTTGTGTCCAACTCTTTGAGACCCCATGGATTGTAGCCTGCCAGGCTCCTCTGTTTGTGGGATTCTCCAGGCAAGCACACTGGAATGGGTAGCCTTTCCCTTCTTCAGGGGATCTTCCTGACCCAGAGATTGAACGTGGGTCTCCTGCAATGCAGGCAGATTCTTTATTATCTGAGTCACCAGGGAGACCTCTTCCACTGGGTGATCATTAGTCAAATCCAGTGTGGTGGCCACTCGTGTTTGGAGGGATAAGTGAAATTCAGCAGAGAAAACCATGCCTCTGAATCAAGAGACCTGATCCCAAATCTGCTACTAACTGTGGCTCCCCAAAAGCACAGATCAAACCACTTGGCACAGTATTCAAAGCCCTTTACCATCGGACCCCAGTCTACTTTTTTAGCCTTTCTTACTGTCACTTTCTACTTCTTTGTATGTTCTGCCCATCGGACTATTTGCAATTGCCCAAAATATTAGGGAAATGAGAATCACTATAAGTTTGTGCATGCCATTTCTTCTGTAAATTTCCTTACTCTCTTCCTGTTTCTTCAGTAACTGCCCCACTTCCACTGACTCACTTCCAGTGTGACTGTATTCAGCTCTCTCCTCGACTAGACTCTGTGCTTCTGGAAGGCAGAGAGTGGTCACCTTTTCATCTTGGTGCCTAGCATAGCATCCAACATGGCAGGCACACAAGAGCTGACTGCAAGTGATTGAAAGAATGAATGAATATATTTTATGTTAGTCTTTGAAGAATGGTCATCAGAATATATAATACATATACTCATAAGCATGATGATGAAACACTTAGCAACACTTTGAATCATATGACTAGGGTAACCTATTTCCTGAGGGAGTGGGTTTTGGAGATTTTTTAATTGTACGCAGCGAGGGTACCTACAAAATGCCCATAGAACTGTGCTAAGTTTTAGTTTTAAGCTTCTGAGCTTTTAACTTCTTAAGGTTCTCAGAAGAAGTGGGTGGTAGCTCAGACGGTAAAAATCTGCCTGTGATGTCGGAGACTGAGGTTTGATCCCTGGGTTGGGAAGATCTTCTGGAGAAGGGAATGGCTACCCACCCCAGTATTCTAGCGTGGAGAATACCATGGACAGAGGAGCCGGGTGGGCTATAGTCCATGGGGTTGCAAAGAGTCTGACAAGACTGAGCAACTAAGCACAGCCCAGCACATTAGTTGTTCATACAAACTTGGATTTGATTAAACTGAGGCCTTTAGTCAAGATTCATGGGGGAGATATACAGAATGATAAACTCTTAAAACTGGATATAACTCAAAAGGACATATTAGATGTCCCTATTTTTGATTACTTATAAAGACATGAGGTAGAGAAGGGGAGAGAAGGAAAACTAAAAAACACCCCAAACCAAAATGTACAGTCAGACTATAGCCAGAAACTTGAAAGAAATATCAGGATTAACATAATCCATGGTACAGAATTGAGAATCATCATTATTAAACAACATGTGATTTTCTGCTAGAAACAAAGCTAAACTGTTGGCTTCAAATCAGGTAGGGAGAGTGTTCATTCCTTTCCTGAAACTGCAGGTGGGTTCTTTTCCACTAGCACCACCTGGGAAGCCACTGATGGAGCTCTGTGTATGGAATTAGGACCACTGAATTAGATGATGCACAAAAACACCTCATCTTTAGAAGGTCCTTCTTCCATGGACTCTTCCTTTCTACCCACCTAGCCTTTTCTTGCTGGCTCTATGTTCCAGGATTCACTGTGCCACTGCTCAGTCTTATAACATCCAACTTCATTGTTTTCTGGGTATTGAGACTTCTCTACAAATATGGAAGGGACACCCTACTGGATTGAAGATGCTTTTGTTTAGCCAAAGGATAGCTAAATGTTTCTATCTAGCAGAGGGGTTGCACAGAGTTGGACATAATGGAAGTGACTTAGCACACACAGCATCAGTGGCATTCTTGATTTTGAACTAGGACATGTCACTCAGTCCTCCAGCTGTGGACCAGAAAACTTACTGCTCAGTACACATTGAGCAGGTCCTGGAACACACTGTACATGCTCTGTTCAGAAATATTGGTTCTAAGGAGATTGATTTTCACTCCTGGATGAGTTAACATGAAAAAGAAATAGCATAGCTAGTGGAAAAAGGGCATAACCAGGGAAGTGAAACATCACCTCAAAGCCAATTTTAGAACTGTTTCTCACCCTCAGTGTATGTGGAAAAAGGACAGTGGGGAAAAGGACAGGCAGCCATTGTGAGATAAAGAGATGGAAGAAAAAAAAGGTGCTGGGTGAGATAAGGAGGGATTGTAGGGAAGCAAAAAGTAGCAATAATATTGGGCTGACCAAAAAGTTTGTTTGGATTTTTCCCTAATATGTTATGGAAAATTCCAAACAACTTTATGGTGAACCAAATAGTATTAACAGATCCACTGAAGGCAATGAGAGGTGAAACTGACATATAAGAAACAGAATCAGACACTCTCTAAAGTATAGAAGCTGTACATTGTACTCCCTCAAAGGAATAAATGAGGTAAGAGATGACAGATCCCTAAAATGGGGAACAAATCAAATTAGTGTTAATTGTACTCATGAAAAAGAGAAGAGTTATCACAATGAGATAACCACTACACACCTCCTAGGACAACTAAAATGAGAGAAGCAACACTGTATGCTAAGCGGTATTCAGGATAGCTGAAACTCACATGGCTGGTAGGGGTGTTTTACATAACTACTTTGGAAAATTGCTAGTAGCTTCTTAACAGTTAAAACTACTGCCATCTTTTGACTTCAAAATTCCAGTCTAAGTAATTAATTATCCAAAAGAAATGAAAAATAAGTCCACAACAACACTTATAAAAATATTATAGCTGCTTTATTCATAGTAGCCCCAAACTGGGTAGTCTTTCCCTTCTCCAGGGGATCTTCCCAACCCAGGGATTGAACCCAGGTCTCCCACATTGCAAGTGAATTTCTCACCAGCTGAGTCACAAGGGAAGCCTGTAAATACCTCAGATATCCACAAACAGGAAAATCAATAAACAAGGCTGTGTATTCATAAGATAAAATTCTATTCAGCAATAAGTGAAATGAATTACTGATATAAGCAAAAACATGGACAAATCTCAAAAAAGGAAGTCTTTTACATAAAACTGTAAGATTCCATTTGTATGATATTCAGAATAGCAAAATTAATCCAAGTTGATAGAAATCAGATCAACAGTTACTTCTGGTCATGGGGTTGCCTTGGAAGGAACATGAAGGAACTTTCTGGAATGATGGAAATGTTCTGTATCTTACAGGAGTTGGGTTACTTAGATGTATGCATTTGGCAAAACCACTAAAACTTTAGAGTGTTTGTATTTTATCAGATGTAAATTATCTATCTAAAAAAAGCATTAAAATTTTAAAAATATATTTTAAAAAGAGAATAAAGATTCTTTGCCATTATAGGTTATTAAAAAATATTGAATATAATTCCCATTGCTATACAGTGGGTCATTGTTCTTTATCTATTTTATACATTGTAGTGTGTATCTGGTATTCCATACTCTTAATTTATTCCTTACTCCCCTTTCTACTTCGGTAACCATAAATTTGTTTTTTATGTCTATGAGTCTGTTTATAAATAAGTTCATTTGCATAATTTTTTAGACACAACATTGTAAATCAACTATGCCTCAATTTAAAAAAAGCAAAAAGAGAATAAAGAAAATATAATCAAAGGAATATTCAGAATTATTTAAAAAATTAAAACAATCTCCCCAATACTTATGAAAGATCTGACTCTGGAAATTTAATTGATTCAGCAAGTACTATGCAAAATCAGTAAAAAAGACTGCACACCTAGATACATTGTGATAAAATGTTTGAATTACAATATAAAAGCCATAAAAATCCAGGAAGAAAAACAGATGAATAAAAAACAATAATATGGAAGAGTTCAGATTTTTCTACTACATGATTAAATATGAAAGGCAAGAAAGATGGTTAGATAAGAATTTTATACCCTGACAAATCATTATGTTGAAACCTGACAGAATTTGTTCAAATTAAGCAAAGGATCAATATATATATATATATTATATCATATATATGTACATTATATATGTAATATATATATATATAAAACCTTCTTGCCCTGCTTATAATAATTCTTGAAGACATTTCAGCTGCCAGAGAGATGAATTAAAATAAGTCAAAAGTAAGAAATTTGGCAAAAGGACAAGAGTTATGGACACAGATATCAAGTAACCATAGAACTGTCCAGTAACATACCATAAATATGATTGCCTCCTGAGTAGGTAAAATAATTCACAAAAGATAAATCATGTAATATAAAATATTGACAGTAACTTGAATAAAAATGCTAAATTATTCTTATAAACACTGAGAAAAAGGCTGAAAGGATGTAAAAATGGATCAAATTTCTCATCTGTGAGGGGGTTATTCAAACACACCATTTAATTCTGAACTTGATTAGAAAAGTAGGTGTTCATATCTTTGACTTTGGTAAGCATACAGTATAAGTAGAAATGTGAAAAATTTCAAGTGCAATTACTCATAGAAATAAAGAGGATGACTATCTTCTAAATTATTGGAAAAAATTATTAGCAAAACCAAACCATAGTGCCCATGGCAAAAGATAGAGACAAGGATGCACAAAATATTGAAAAAAATAAGATCAAATTAATATAATTTTGATTGTTATAACTGATGTAAATTTCCTAATGAGAGAAGAATACTTCTGTGGGCAAATGAATTTAAGAAATGCTCAAACTCAGAGGAATATTTCTTTACTGCAGATCTCAGAAACTTATTACACTAATACAAATTATGAACCCCTGGGGACAGGATTTCATTTGGAAGAGTAGATAAAACAAGCTTATTTTATTAGCTCTCACAGAATATACTTTAAAATATGTTAAACAAAGAAGCAGTCTTTTTAAAATTGGTATTAAGACAGAATGCTCACTATTATCTTTTAGTTACCAGAAGTTACAATTAGTATTGTAACATATCAAATAGAAATCAAAGACAACTATTGGAAGGAGGGAAATTATCATTATTTACAGACACTATGATTACAAACTCTTATAATCAACTAAAAACTCATAATTAATTATAATGAGTTAAATAGATGGAAAAAATACACATATATTTCAGTTGTATCAGACTGAAGATCTTTTAAAGAGATCCATTCATAATGAGAAACTAAAATTATAAAATAGATAAGAATAATCCTAATAAGAAATGTGAGGACCTTTATGAAAAAACTGTAAAATTTTGCAAAGAAATATAAAAGATAATTCAAATAAGTTCAACGCTTCTTGATAGGCTGACTCAGATGAATGCCATTTATTCCACAACTGACCTCCAGGTTCATCACGTGCATGCGTGCTGAGTCGCTTCAGTCGTGTTCCAGTCTGTGCAAGCCTATGGACTGTAGCCCATCAGGCTCCTCTGTCCATGGGGATTCTCCAGGCAAGAATACTGGAGTGGATTGCCATGCCCTCCTCCAGGGGATCTTCCCGACCCCGGGACTGAGCACCATCTCTTATGTCTCCTGCATCGGAGGTGGGGGTTGTTTACAACTAGCGCCCTGGGAAGCCCAGGTTTATCATATTCCCAATCAGATTACCAACAGGATATTTTATGTGTGTGTGCATGTGTGTGTGTATACAAATGTTGTGTGTATGGTGGTGTTGGTTTAGTTGCTAAGGCATGTCTGACTCTTGAGACCCTGTGGACTGTAGCCTGCCAGGCTTCTCTGTTCATGGGGTTCTCCAGGCAAAAATACTGGAGTGGGTTCTCCAGTTGTGTGTGTGTGTGTGTGTGTGTGTGTACACGCACGCGTGTGTACACATATACAGATATGTATGTATACAGATGATATAAATTCATATACTCATAATTTTCAAAATCATTCTGGAGTTTATCTAAGAGAACACATTGGAAAGAGTAGATAAAGAAATTTTGAAAGTAAAAAGTGATCAGAGGGTACATGCCCTACTGGTTTAAACGTTTCATAAAACTCAAAACCATCATGATGCTGGCCCAAGAACTGACACGACATAAATCATATGATGTGCCTAAGAGCTTAATATATATAATTGAAGCACTACTTATTGAATGAAAAGGCACGAATTATACAGTACATTCCCTGCCCATGGTTACTTCTCTCCTGGACCTCAGCGACAACCTCCCCAAGGGTCCTCTGCTCAACCTATTGACAACTGCGTCCTCGCTCATCCCACCGCGCCTGCGCCTGCGTGTTCCCTCCAGGCGCTCTGTGCTGTAGTCAATATCCAGCATTTAGGTGACTGAACCTGTGCACATACTGTTTCCTCTGCCCCAATTCAGACTGCCCTTGTCTCTTCATTCTCAGCTAGGAAGCCGCTTTCTTCTAGAAGCCTTCCCATATCCCCCAAGTCCAGATTAATGTCTCATACTACTCTGTACTTCCTCTGTACTGCTTATAATAAGCTATATTATAATGGCCTGGGTTTCGTTTGTATGTCTCCCTTATTAGGTTGTAAGCTCTGCGGAGGTGAAGTCATCTCTGTCTTCTTTTCTGTTTTATCCCTAGTATCTTGCTTGGTGGGCTTCCCTGGTGTCTGGCTGGTAAAAAGTCTGCCTGCCAATGCATGAGACACAAGAGATGAAGTTTCAGCCGCTGGGTTGGGAAGATACCTTGGGAAAAGGAAATGGCAATCCACTCTAGTGTTCTTGCCTGGGAAATGCCACGGACAGAGAAGCCTGGTGAGCTACCGTTCATGGGGTCGCAAAGAGTTGGACACAACTGAGAGACTGAGATCACACGATGCATCTTGCTCAGTGCCTAAACATGTAACACTGTTAATTACTTGCTGCGTGAACCGCTAAAAAGTAATCACAAGGGAAACATCCGATAGAATTCAAGCCACAAAACTTTACAAATTTGTTTGTAAAAATATTTTCAACAGAATTAAAAGACAATCACCAAATTGGAGAAATATTTATAACAAACATTACAGAAAACAGATTGATACCCTACAAATATAAAGGATTCCTTTTTTTAGAGTTAAGAAATACTAAGAAAAATGAAGAATATATTGAGTCAAATACAAATAATAAATCAACTTGAAAGCATAAGTAACAAAGTAAGAAATATGGAGGGTATTAAACTATGAAAAATTAGTTATACCTGCTAATTGAAGAAATAGAATTAATATTATTTTAGACTTATTAGATTGGAAAAAAGGACATTCATATGAGAGAACATTATGTGAGCTTAAAAATAATGCTTTCAGAAACTATTGACAAAGACTATCATAAAATATTGTTTCAAAATGAGATTTAAAAAAATATGCATACAAAGAATGAAACAGGAAAAATTTTCATCATATATAAACAATGTTTTTTTGGGGGGCGGTGGTTGAATTATGGGTGCTACCAATTTTCTTTATCCTACTTCATAATGCCAGAAAAAAGGTCAAAAATTTTAAGCCTATATAAAAATCCCTGTTTCTAACCCTTTACCAACTTCAGGAACTCACTCTATAGTATAAGAACAGTTTTCATATTCTCATGCAAAATTACTCTCTCTATCTCCTTGTGCTGTGTTGTGCTTGGTTGCTCAGTCGTGTCCGACTCTTTCGGACCCTGTGGACTGTATCCCACCAGGCTCCTCTGTCCTTGGGATTCCCCAGGCAAGAATACTGGAGTGGGTCGCCTATCCCTTCTGCAGGGGATCTTCTTGACCCAGGAGTCAACCCGGAGTTTTCTGCACTGCAGGTGGATTCTTTACCAGCTGAGCTACCAGGGAAATAAGGTACCAAATAAAATTAAACTTTCTTAGAATCCATTGATGGAGAAAAGATACTTATCTTTGGGCAAAATGAGTGTTGAGAGGCAGGTCAATATAAAACAAACAAACCCTCAAACATCAACAGGGTGCTTAACACCCACGGTTCAGAATTGACCAGACTTGGGGGGTAAACCAGTTAGTTGGCTTATTGCTGGAAACAATTCACAGAGCTGGAAATCCCAAGAAGACATTAAGAAAAGTTATATCATGCCTGTGATCCTGAAGAATTAACACTCATGGAGGGTGTCAATCAAGCTGAGTGGTACAACAGTCATTTGTACTTCTTCTCGAAGGAAAACACCGTAACTGCGTGATAGTACCCAGGCTTGGGCCACATGTCAGTCTATAATTTAAAAATCATACTAGGCAAGCCAGGATCTTACCAATTGCCTTAATTTCTGAGTAAGTTCACAAGTATTTACTCTTGCCTCCCACAACAGTCTCCACAGAGTAGCCTGTATGATTCTTGCTATTTATCTCTTATTTTTTAAATTTATTTTTATTTTGAAATTATTTTTAATTGAAGTATGGTTGATTTACAATGTTTCAGGTGTACAGAAAAGTGATTCAGTTATATATATATGTGTGTGTGTGTGTGTGTGTGTATATATTTATATTCTTTCTCAGATTCTTTTCCATTATAGGTTATTACAAGATACTGAATATAGTTCCCTGTACTACACAGTAGGTCCTTGTTGTTTCTCTGTTTTATATATAGTGGTGTGTATCTGTTGGGGCTTCCCTGGAGGCTCACATGGTAATGAATGCAGGAGACTCAGGTTCGATCCCTGGGTTGGGAAGATCCCCTGGAGAAGGGAACGGCAACCCACTCCAGTATTCTGGCCTTGAGAATTCCATGGACAGAGGAGCCTGGTGAGCTACAGTCCATGGGGTCACAAAAGAGCTGGACACACTGAGTGACTAACACTGTTCTACTACTATGTATTTGTTAATCACAAATTCTTAATTTATCTCTCCCTAACCCAGTTGTTTTTAAAAATACCTATTGGGTCATGCTATACCTTTTCTTCAAACACCCCAAGGGCCTCCTATTGCTCCTCGAGATTCTGTGTGGTCTGGCTTCTTTATTTTTCCTCCTATTTTGTTTCATCTCGGTTCAGTCACATGGTGTTTCTTCTGTACCCCCACATTTGGCATGCTCTCACTTACACCTTTGCAGGTGTGGTTCCTTTTACTGAGAAAGCTCTTCCTTCCCATTTTGATTTTAGGTCAATCATCACTTTCTCAGGGTTGCTCTCTTAAAGAGTATAAGTCCCCTCCTTTCCTGTCCTTACCATACTCACAAGTGCTCAGGAATTTGATTGACATCTGCTCCCTTGTCACATTATAAGCTCCATATGAGCAGAGACTATTATGGTCACTACGATTTTTCTGGCATCTACCACAGTTTCTAAGGGGTTTGATAAATGTTTGTAGGATCACTTCCAATGCTGATTATGATCAAGTTTAACCTGAACATTTGCACAGGACTTTCAATGATGACACAGTCCCTCTACAACCAATCATGCTAAATTCAGATTAAGCTTCCCCACTGGATCAGGAGGGCAGAGGTGAGAATTCAATGCCAAGGCAGAACTTTCCAGATTAGCAGTGCAGTCCGGTCTGGGCAGCAGAGCTCATTTCCTGGTGCTGATGGAGATCCCAGATTTTCTCATCCCACATCAGAAGGATGCTTTGTGAAAACTCTGCATGATTGGTACACAAGAGACACTAATTCTCACCGGAGCGCTTCACTCTAAATTACAACAGGAACATTCTTAGGCAAAGCAGGATGCTGGTTTTGTTCTTACTCTTTTCAACACTCCAGAAAGCTTAACTGTGGTCACAGTGAGGATTTAAGGAATTACGGAATGCTTTAGTAGCCAGTTTAGAGTGTTTTGCAAGAGGCAATGATTTCCTTTCATGTTGTCCCTTTTGCTCTTCCCCAAATCCTCCAGGCTTTCTCAATTTCTTCCCTGCTTTCACACTTTGTTTATTGCTTGCTGCAGTCAAAAGGTACAGCTGGGCATCATTAAGGAAGAGTTGATGTAACCAACCTGGAACACTGTGTTCCAGTCTAGTCACTAAACTTGAAGGATTCACAAAACCCAAAGAGACTCAATGATGGAGGCATAAAATGATTGAGGAGCCAAGGGAGGGGGTGTTATGTAAGGATATATCATGAAGATCAGAACTACTCAGTCTGCGGAGACAAAAGCTATCACAGGACATGGATAATAGCAAGGAAGGGATAGGATAAATAGACTTATTCCCAATTCTGTAATTATGTAAAATCCCTTTGTGTTAGAAAAAGCTTAGGAATGAGCAAAGGATTTGCTATATTATCCAACAGAGAGTTAACTGAAAATACTCTTTACCTCAAGATGTGTTTATTGTTGACTACAAATATTGATAAACAAAAGTTAAAATAAATTTACATAGGACAGGACAGCAAATTCATGATGCAAAAGCATAATATCTAAATATTAATAGGTCAAATAAATGTTTAGATGAATTCCTATGTGGTATGACAATAGATAGGGCTTCCAAGGTGGCTCAGTGGTAAAGAATCCACCTGCAATGTGGGAGACACAGGAAATGCAAGTTTGATCTCTGGGTTGGGAAGATCCTCTAGAGGAGGAAATAGCAACCCACTCCGGTATTCTTGCCTGGAGAATTTCATGGACAGAGAAGCCTGGTGGGCTACAGTCCATAGGGTAGCAAAGAGTCAGACATGATTAAGCACAGCACAGTAGCAGAATGACAACAGGTTCAGAAGGTATTACATAACATGGACTAAAATATGACTAGGTTAAACAGAATTTAGGATAAATTAAATCTATGTTAGGGCTTCCCAGGTGGCATTAGTGGTAAAGAATCCTCCAGCCAATGCACGAGACATAAGAGACTTGGATTCGATCCCTGGGTTAGGAAGATCCTCTGGAAGAGGGCATGGCAATCCACTCCAGTGTTTTTGCCTGGAGAACCCTATGGACAGAGGAGCCTGGCAGGCTGTGCACCATAGGGTTGCAAAGAGTCAGACATGACTGGAGCGACTTAGCCTAGCCTATGTTAAGACAGAGGATGGATACTGTGGCATTAAAAGACTATAGATCAAGAGTTAGCTAAATATAGTCCATGGGCTAAATCTGACTCATTGACTATTTTTGACGATAAAGGTTTGTTGGAACAATGTCACACATTCATTCATGCATTGGCTATGGCTGTTTCTGTGTGATAAAGACAAGAGTTGGATAATTGTGACTGAGAATGTGTGACTTTGAAATTCTAAAATACTGACACTCTGTACTTTTATAGAAAAGAAGTTTTCTGATTCCACTCTAGGACATACTAGCAGCATGCGAATATTCTTCATATCTGAGGCCCACATTAAGCAGGATGAAAAAGATCTTGTAGATAACACCCTCTGGTAGGTGCAGAATATTGGCTAGGGCAGAAATTACTGATAATCATATAAAAAGTCTGAAAATGTATATTTACCGGTCATTTAATCATCACATCTTTGGGGGTTTGTTAATGAAATTAAAGAGGCTTCCTGGATTTGAGGAATATGGTGAGAAAATGGGCTTCTGACTATATCTACCTATTTTTGATGTTTCTCAATTCTGGGCTTCTAATCTACAAAGAATCATGGAACTTTGGGAAAACAAAGTTCAGAAGTATGAAGTAATGTCATAAATTAGCTGGAACTAATATTAGAGCTTCTGATTTTTAGATAAAAATATTGCAGTTTCCTATACACCAAATACATTAGCAGCATTTTATCCATAAAAAAACAAAACTCATAGTCTTCAGAATAGTGGCTTCCTTTTGTTCCTAATGAAGTTCCCTGCTATGAAATCAATTTGTATACATGCATTAGGACATGACTTTGGTAATCCCAGTAGTTCTCCTGCACCACAATGTTTACGTGAGAACAACCTAGGAAAATGATTCTATCGTTCTGGCTCTTCGTTCTGGCTCTTTTGTTCCCACTATGCATAATGAAATACATTCTGGGACAGACTTCCCCTCATGCATCCCTCTTCTGATAACAGTGTTTAGAATACAAAGACCACTGATAAAGGTAGGGTTCACAGTTGAATCTAGTTCATACTTGACAAACTGGTATCAATTAGAAGGCAGGGAGTTGCTATTTTTGGAGTTGGCAAAAATTATTAAGATCCTTTTTATTGTCTAAAACTTTGAATCCCTTAGAGAATTTAAATTTTCCATCAAAACAGAGGGGAAGAAAGCTTCATCAGTCAATGACCAGATCTAAATTTTGAGATACCGTGGTTAAGCTCTTCAGGTACAAGGCTCTGATTCAGTTATCCAGTCCAAGTATGAGATTCATTATTTCATTTTCAACCTGTCATCCATAATAATCAGTGTCATTCTCCCACTCCCACTGGATGTTTGCCATTTGCTAGGCAAAATAAACCACAAAAAAGGAAGTCTTGATAGCAGCCATCCACCTACACAGAAGAAAGACTCCCAGAGAGGCTTAATGCTTTGCCACTGTTTAATGCCCTAGATGCTCAGATAATCTGAGCTACCCGCAGCATTGTCAATGATAATGTCTTATCTGAAATTCATTATCTGTTTCCAGAGAAGTATCAGTAAGAGGGTCACAATCACTGGCCACTTTGTAAAGCAGGGGAAAAAAAAGTAGCTTTACCACTGTAGGGAAAGCTATTTAACCCTTGAACATGTATTTGTCAAGTTCTTACGTAACACAGTCTCCTGATTAATGTGATGAGAGATCATAAATATTGCTTTTGCTCCTGTTGAAGATTTCACTAAACTACATGTGATTTCTGTTTTAAAAGGAATCCACAACCTTTAAATTATTACATTTTGATCATGCCTTAGATTTCAAAGTATTCCCCATGAACATTATTGATGCTCACCTTAACAACTTTTAATACAGGATATTTGGAGCCCATGTTATGCAGTTTTCACATCCATTTTAGTCTCTTACAGATTTTTGCTATTGAATTCTCACTACACACTTTGTTCACAAATGAATGTTTCTTTTTTATACCACTAATTACAATTATGTAATGGATCAAGGATCTAACCGTAAGACCAGAAACTATAAAACTCCTAAAGGAAAACATAGGCAAAACACTCTCTGACATAAACCAAAGCAGGATCCTCTATGACCCACCAACCAGAATATTGGAAATAAAAGCAAAAATAAACAAATGGAACCTAATTAAAATTAATATCTTCTGCACAACAAAGGAAACTAAAAGCAAGGGGAAAAAGGCAGCCTTCAGAATGGGAAAAAATAATAGCAAACGAAGCAACGGACAAACAATTAATCTCAAAAATATACAAGCAACTCCTGCAGCTCCATTCCAGAAAAGTAAACGGCCCAATCAAAAAGTGGGCCAAAAAACTAAACAAACATTTCTCCAGCGAAGACATAAAAATGGCTAACAAACACATGAAAAGATGCTTAACATCACTCATTATCAGAGAAATGCAAATCAAAACCACAATGAGGTACCACTTTACACCAGTCAGAATGGCTGCCATCCAAAAGTCTACAAGCAATAAATGCTGGAGAGGATGTGGAGATTCCTTAAAAAACTGCAAATAGAACTGCCATATGACCCAGCAATCCCACTGCTGGGCATACACACCGAGGAAACCAGAATTGAAAGAGCCACGTGTACCCCAATGTTCATCACCGCACTGTTTACAATAGCCAGGACATGGAAGCAACCTAGATGCCCATCAACTGATGAATGGATAAGAAAGCTGTGGTACATATACACAATGGAATATTACTCAGCATTAAAAAGAATACATTTGAATCAGTTCTACTGAGGTGGATGAAACTGGAGCCTGTTATCCAGAGTGAAGTAAGCCAGAAGGAAAAACAACAATACAGTATACTAATGCATATATATGGAATTTAGAAAGATGGTAACGATAACCCTGTATGCAGGACAGCAAAAGAGATGCAGATGTATAGAACAGTTTTTTGGACTCTGTGGGAGAGGGCAAGGGTGAGATGATATGGGAGAATGGCATTGATACATGTAAATTATCATATGTGAAATGAATTGCCAGCCCAGGTTTGATGCATGATGCAGGGTGCTCAGGGCTGGTGCACTGGGATGACCCAGAGGGATAGAATCGGGAGGGAGGTGGGAGGGGGGTTCTGGAATGGGAACACATGTGTACCCATGGTGGATTCATGTCAATGTATGGCAAAACCAACATGATAATGTAAAGAAAAATAAATAAGTTAATTAAAAAAAAAGAAATTAGAAATAGGACTTCCTTGGTGGAGCAGTGGATAGGAATCCGCCTGCCAATGCAGGGGACATGGGTTCAATCCCTGATGTGGGAGGATCCCATATACCCCATAGCCACTAAGCCCATGTGCCACAACTATTGAGCCTGTGCTCCAGAGCCCGGGAACCACAACTACTGAACCCACATACCACAACTACTGAAGCCCGCACACCCTAGAGCCTGTGGTCTGTAATGAGAGAAGCCACCATAATGAGAAGCCCTTGTACCACAACCAGAGAAAGCCCACCCACAGCAATGAAGACCCAGCACAGCCAAGAATAATTAAATACACAGAATTTTTAAAAATGAAATTTGAAATGCATGGAAAGAACCAAAATTAAACAGTAAATAATAATAATGAGCATCTAAACCTGACAGTGCCTTCTGGCACACACACAGTCATCTAAGTCTGAGGCCTCCTCCACGTGGCCAAAAGAAGCCAAGCACTTAGCTTTTGTAATTGTTTGGCCCTCCAGGTGTATCAGTGAGTCACAAATCCCATATCATTTCATTGCTCATAAATGGACATGAGCCTGCTTTGTTAGGCTGATGTTAATGCTCGGTGCCTAGGGCCCAGATTTTGCAGAGCCCAGCCCTTGACCATTCAGAGCTTTATCCAGTCTGACAGGCTCTCCAGCATCAATGGGCAGCAGTGTTTCCCCCAGCAATATGCAATATGACTTTTTGCTGCCTTCCCCATTGTGCTTGCCAGGGGTGCTGATATATTGCTGAGCTTTTCCAAAATTTGCCTTTCAGAGGGAGAACAGGTACTTCTGCCTTCTGCCCATTTCTCAGAATTGCACACTGCCCAACCAGCCCTGATTTGCCTTGGGCATCAAATGTAGGGCAAATGGAGGCAGTAATATTCAGTTAATCTTCTAGCTTCATCTCTCTTGAGAAGTTTTCCTAAATGCTTATCAGATTTGGGTCCCAAGGGCTCATAACCTAGCTCCCTGGTTAAATATTTGGCAAAAACAGTGGCCTTGAAAGTGTGCTATTTGTGGTTGGGTGTACACAGCACCAACTCAACAAACTATTTGTTATCATTCCAGAGCTTTCCCTCCACATGTGATGCAATGTTAATCAACTGCATCCATGGGGTCACAGGAGTAGGGAATGAGCTTATTTTGAAGGCAAACTATAGATGAGGTGCTTCGAACCCATTATCTTATGCCATCCTCAAATAATCCTGGAATAAAGGCATTAACTTCATTATCATGTTTTTACAAGTAAGGACACTGAGGCTCAAAAAATTTAAGCAAACTTTCCACGTGTCACACACCAGCTCCAAGGCAGAGCCTTGAAGCAGATTCAGCAGAGAGAAGGAATATGCTGCTTCTGTATTCAGAGAAGGTAACTTCTTTATAAGGGTTGCCAACCAGAAGTTGACCTGCTAGAGCAAGAAGGAAGGGGCACTGCTTAACTGAGTGGCTCACACAAGGATTTCTGAGGACCATACAGGCTTCCGAATTCACACTAGCTCACACTCAACACCTCCTCCTTGCCCTTGGAATTCTGCCTCCTGGACTGTGCATCTCTTGGTCTCCCAGTAAGCCGTGAAGTCTCTGACGAAGGTGACATGAACTCCCATGAACTGAGTGCTTCCTTGCTGCCAAGAAGTCTTACACACTCGACCTTGTATTCTTCTCCCAGCAACCCTGGGATGTTATGCTTTACTCTCCCCTCCTCACAGATGAGAAAGTAAGGTGAAACCTTGCCCCTGAAGAGGCAGAGTTGAGATCTGTGCTGAGTCTGTCTAACTCCAGCGAATGCTCTCATTGGCAAGACACACACCAGACTAACCAAAAGGGCAAGTTCCAGGTTCTTAAATGGCCCTAGTTCATTGATGTATTAAGAGTAAGGGCTCTGGCACTTAGGACTTACTTTTTTTTCATAGCTGTACATTCTTCTTTTTTTTTTATTGCAGTATAACTGCTTTACAGTGCTGTGTTAGTTTCTGCTGTACAACAAACTGAATCAGCTATTTGTATACATATATCCCCTCCCTTTGGAGCCTCCCTCCCTCTTGTCCCCGCCTCATCCTACTCCTCTAGGTCATCACAGAGCAATGAGTTGAAATCTCTGTGCTATTCAGCAGCTTCCTACTAGCTATCTATTTTATACATGGTAGTGTATATATATCAATCCTAATCTCTCAGTTTGTCCCATCCTCCCCTTCCCACTCTTGTCTACATGTCTGTTCTCTATGTCTGTGTCTCTATTTCTACCCTGCAGATAAGTTCATCTGTACTGTTAATCTAGATTCCACGTGTGTGTGTGTGTGTGTGTGTGTGTGTGTGTGTGTGTGTGTGGTGTGTGTGGTGTGTGTGTACACAGAATGGAATATTGAAAGTGAAAGTGTTAGTTGCTCAGTCGTGTTCAACTCTTAGTGACCCCATGGACTGTAGCCTGCTAGGCTCCTCTGTCCATGGAATTTTTCAGGCAAGACTACTGGAGTGGGTTGCCATTCCTTTCTCCAGGGTCCTGACTCAGGGATCGAAACTGAGTGTCCTACACTGCAGGCAGCTTCTTTACTGTCTGAGCCACTGAGAAAGCCTGTGTGGTATATATATATATATATATGCATATATCTATATATACATACATATATATAAAATTATATATATGTCTATATTTACATATATGTGAGACATATATACATATACATATATATACATAGTATATAGACATATATATATAAACACACACACAATGGAATAGCCATAAAAAAGAAAGAAACTGGATCATGTGTAGAGATGTGGGTGTACCTAGAGTCTGTCAAACAGAATGAAGCAAATCAGAAAGAGAAAAACATATATCACTTATTAAGGCATACATGTGGACTCTAGGAAAATGAGGGCTTACTTTTAACTCAGGTGGATAGCAACTGGCCTTCTGATAATTGTAATATTACATGTCAGCAGCAGAGGAAGTTACATGTGACTGGAGGTCTTCATCTGCCCCAAATATGTTTCCCCCAGCTAGTTGTTAGTGGTTTCCACCAGTGGGGATGGTAGGTTCAAGCACTGCTATTAAAATGCCAATGCTGGGAGTGTTCATTTCCTGAACTATGGGAGCCTGAATTGTTGACCAAGTTCTTTAACACATTCTTAGGAACATCCAGTTCAGAGGAGGAAGGTGTGTGACAGAGGAAAGCAGACCATAGAGTGGGAGTGGGGACAAAAAATCGGGTGCTTAATACATGAGGGCATCTTAGTGTGGTAAGTGGAGGCAAAAGGGAATTCTTTCTGGAACAAAGTAAGATGATAGTGGAGGAGAGATGAAATAAGGAAGTGAACTTATTTCTTAGCCCTTCCATGCTCCCCTATGTGACTCCTTAGAGGTGATACGCATATCACGGGGATTAGTGAGTGATGACTATGGATAAGCTGTGACCTAAGTCAACACAGAAGATGGCAATGAGGGTCAGCAGATGCTGGGAGGAGCTTATACTTCCAGCCCCTCTTAAAGTGGGTATGTGTAGCAGCTTTGGAGGCCCAACATCCTTATTTGTAAAATCACCACTGAAAACACATGTCCACCAATACCCAGGGTGCACATCTCATGTAATTTCACCTTCTCTATACTTGGGGCTTCCCAGGTGGTGCTAGTGATCAAGAAGCTGCCTGCCAATGCAGGAGACATAAGGGACATGGGTTTGATACCTGGGTCGGGAAGATCCCCTGGAGGAGGAAATGGCAACCCACTCTGGTATCTTTGCCTCGAAATGCCCATGGACAGAGGAGCGTGGCAGGCTACGGTCCATGTGGTCACAAAGAGTAGGACACAACTGAAGTGACTCAGCACCAACACTCTACTTGGCAGATGAGGCCTCCTCTGAAACTACTGCTGTCATCCTCTAGTAAAAAATATTTGAGCTGAGATAGGAAGCTGCAGGACCAATAAGGAATCAATACTGGAAGAATTGGGAGGTCAGTCATACTGTACAAGTTCTGACTTCTCAGAGTCCAGCATCTCAGATGGGAAACAACTAAAAAAGGACATCTAACCCATATTTATATACATAGTGTCTCTTTGTAAAGGTACAGGATATTTTTTATAATAATCTAGTAAGAGTGATTGCCTTTGGGGGCAATGGATGGCTGGGACAGGAGAGAGAGAAGGTCTATTTTTCATTGACACTTCTGTCATATTTTGAATTTTAAAGCATGCACAAAAATAAATAAAAATTTAAAAGTCACAGATATGAACAATGCTATGGTTTCAGTGATGTCCTCTGAAAAGTAAAATCAGAAAGGTTTGCTAAAGGGAAATTAAACTCTTCTGGTCAAACTCTGAGTAAAGCAATGGAGTCACCCCTGTGATCACCCCTGTGCCACTGCATTGCTCAGATCTTTGAATGACTTGGTTTTAGGATGTATCTACATTTGATACATAGTCACTCTCACTTTCTGCTGAGTATATAATCCAAACCATCCAACAAGGGAGGAGTTGACCTTATTGACTTGAAGATATATATTTTTTTAAATTAAACTGTAAGATTCTGATCTATTTGAAGGATATTCAAAGATCTGAAATGGCTTTTCCACAGCAATCCTCCTAACTTCAATAAGATGATAGTCTAATACAACTGTAACTATACTTGTTTCCTTTGTAGTTTTGAATTTGGGAGTTAATATAACCATAGGAAACATCTGTCATGTATAACATTTACACATAACACTTATTAAAAATCAGTTGAATGAGCACACATGATGTGATTAGATAAACTCAGTAACTGCCATGAATGCACACCACTCTCCACGGAAAATTACCCTATGACAATTGGAGCAAAAGAAAAAAAGTGTCGTTTGTTTAATTAAAATATATAACAAGTTAAAACTTATAGCACAGAAGATGAATCACCACAATTACTGCCTTTATAGTCATTGCTGGAGAATTCATTAATGGAATTAAAGAAACAGTAATGAATTTCTTTGTATAAACTTCCATTCTGTTAAATTCATCATCATTACCTCCATGAGGAAGAGGTGAAGATCTGTTGTTTTCACACTGATTATTGGAAAACCAAGTCATTTGTGAGAGGACTTTTCTGGAGCAGTTATGCAGTAGAAGGTGCAGAAGACAGAATGATCTACTCTGCTGCCCAGACTCATTCCTTTTTTAGTAATACAACTCTGGGGAGACTCTTTGACATGTTTAAAGCAAGAATGTGATAACTAAATTAAGGACTCTTTCTTGATTAGTTTCTGAAGGCGAGTATCAGATGACTCTGAAGAACAATTTCTGCATAGCTTTTTGAGTAGCTCTAGTATTTTCCATCCTTTGTGAGGGGACAGGTAGGTGGGTACCACTACAGGAACTATGCAAAGTGGGCAAGAGACAGGGTGAGAAGAGGGTGCATTTCCTTGAATGTCCTCTGGTGTTGGCACCTTTGTCCAGCCAGTTCCCTAGGTGGGGATTTATCCTTTCACCTTGGCAGATGGCAGGAGCTTCAGACGCGAGACCCTCCTGGAGGATGCTGCATCATCCAGCTGCAGAATTATGCCATCTCCCCAGCAGTCCAGCTCCTGAAAGCCTTGCTCAGCTGAAGCGCCTCCTAGCGGTATCTTGAGGTTTTTGCATGAGTTGTTAAGAGTCAAGCCGTGTCTGACTTTGTGACCCGATAAAACGCAGCACGTTAGGCTTCCCTGCTCTTTCCTATCTTCTGGAACTTGCTCAAACTCACGTCCGTTGCATCTGTGATGCCAACCAACTGTCTCATCCTCTGTCACCCCCTTTTTCTCTTGCCCTCAATCTTCCTCAGAGTCAGGGTCTTTTTCAACAAGTTGACTCTTCACATCAGGTGGACAAAGTATTGGAGCTTCAGCTTTAGCCTCAGTCCCTCTAGTGAATATTCGGGGTTGATTTTTATTTTTATTTTTTGAAGGAAAAACCAGTTTAATTTTGAAGTCTCAGCTTCAGTGATACAGGAAAGAGTGGAAAGAGGTACAGACAAGCCCAGCAACTAGACACTTTTCAAAACCTGGCTTTGCTACTTTTATCAGCTCTGTGATCTTGACAAATGACTTAGACTCTTTTTTGCCTCAATTTCTTCTTTTATAAAATGATAATAATAAGGATATTCACTAACCAGTGACTAGGAGAAACAAAGCAATTAAAACACGTAAAATTCTAAAAACAATGCCTTGGCATACAGTAAGTGCTCAGTAAATGCTTGCTATTATAATGTTAATATTTATATGGAGAAATTGACCAACTGCAAAAGGCCATGTATAACTCTCTGGCAGCATGAAGGGCTCAGTTAATACAGCCCAAGTGTCAAAATAAACTAGCAATGTGAATGTCACATCTCTAGCACTGTATGAAAAGCAGAGTAATCAGAAACATCAACTACCAAGGGGAAAAGAGGGAGAGGTGGGAGGAATTGGGATATTGGAATTGACATGTATACACTATTGATACTATGTATAAAACAGATAACTAATGAGTATATATTGTATAGCACAGGGAATTCTACTTAATGTACTGTGGTGACCTACATGGAAAGGAAATCCAAAAGGGAGGGGATATATGTATATGTATAGCTGATTCATTTTGCTATATAGGAGATGCTAATACAACATTGTAAACCAACCCTAATAAAAATTAATTAAAAAAAGAAAAGACACACACACACACACAAAAAAAAAAAAACACCTCATGGGAAGAATCTTACAAGACAGGATGAAAGTTTTATGGTTAGTAGGTAAAAAAAAAACAGATTTCTCCTTGGATAGGAATTTGTTTTTCTCCCTGTCTAAATAAGTTAGGGTCAAAATCCCCAAAGTTTTCAAATAACACTAGATGTTTTTCCACTTTGGTTCAAAATCAGTGGGCCAAGTCGAGATAGGAGAGGGCCAATGATCTCGGACAGGAAGAGGTCTGGCTTCACTTTCACAGGCCTTATGCATCTAGAAGCCTTGCTGGCCCTACCTTAACATTCACTCCTGAATCTAACAATTCTTCTACCCACTGCTAGCCCCCAGCTGATGAATCGTCACCTCTTGCCAAACTCCTGGTCAACCTCCCAATCTTTCCTTCTGCTCTCAGTCTACAATCCGCTCTACACACAGGAGCCCAGGAGAGCTCTAAAATGCAATGGAAGACACATTACTTCCTTAAATACTCCCAGTGATTCCCTTAGAGCATTTAACCCTAATTCCACTCATGAGCTCAGGTTCTGTGGGCTATTTTCCTGTTTGATTCCACTCCTTCCTTCTTACGTGTCCAGGCACACTGGTCTTCTTTCTATTTTCAGACTATGAAAACCCTTTTTCAAACTCAGGGCTTTTGCTGTTGCTGATCCCTCTGCCAGGTTTTTTTTTTTTTTTTTTCCTGATCTCTGTGTGGCTTTCTCTTTACCCGCGATAGCTCAAATGCCATCTCTTCAGGGACAGTGACTCTTGTAAGCCTATTGAAAGCAGCCCTTGTCAGCCTGACCCCTTTATCACACTTTATGTTTCTTCACAGCACCAATTAACTGATTTATCTTAGTATTATTCTTAGTACGGATATCTGTTTCCTCTCACTGCAATGTAAACTCCACGTGAACAAGAACACCATCTCTTCAACTCCAGCTCCTCGAAGGGTCCCTGGCACAAAACAGACGCTCCATAAATATTAGTTGAGTGAGTAACAATCACCAGTGCCCACGATGCTTGCACAACAGCAGACCTTTGCTCGTCCTTCTCCTCACAATCTCCTTGGCAACTTCTTATCTCCTAATCCTGCCATCTCAGCACTCAAGAAGAGTAGAGGGGTCCATCCTTTCAATCCCTGCCAAATTGAATACAAAATCTTGGTTATTTTTTGGTATTTATACAACTTTTGAGAAGGGCTGCCACCTTAGATTTAACTGGACCCTGGATACTTATTCTCAGACTGATCCTAGAATCCTTTTCCATACTCTCAGTTCTTCTCAATTTGGTATGACTTGCAATTGGTTCTTTCCAAACCCACATTCATTGCTCTCCTAGTCCAGCCTCTTGCTGGAAGCCTCTGGAACCCAAATGATCTCCTGAGCCTGAGAGAGTTTTACACAACCTAGTTAGTTCTTGGCCAATTCACCTCCTAAAGTCTACCCAATGATAGAGAACATTGCTATAATTATATTTTTAATAAGGGTGTGGACAGGAACAGAGTTAATTGGCTTTAAAATGGCTGAGACAGGAAAACAAGTGTTGGCTGACTAAAGATCGACATAGCAATTGGGAAATTTAACACATGGATGGCAGAGAAGCTTAACCTTTATCTTCCAATCTTATGATTATCAAGGTTCTGGCAACTTGATTTCCAAATTGCACATACAAGAAATTTTAGTCATGAGTTTATACAGGGTCACTCTGAAGATGGAGTTAGTTTATACATAGGCAGAAACCTCAATTTTATGCTAGAATCCTGCTTCCCAAAGAGTAGACTGATGAAGTTGCTACCCAATGAAAATATGATTTGGATGGTTCTCTGGGGTCCATGACACCTAGAACAAGGCAGAAGAAGAAACAGAAATAAATCATGAAGATTTGTACCTTCGCTGAGAAGTAAGGTCCATTTTTAGTGAAGATCACCTGGAGAATTGTAAATAAATGTGATATGGAGCCTCCACACCCAGAATCTTGACTTAATGGGTTTATGGATAGGGCCTGGACAGCTATATTTTTTAAAGCTCCTAAGGTGATTTTCATGTACAGTCCGTTTTGCGGACCACTGTTTTAGAGGCTTGCTTTTGCTCCAGTTAAAGATACTAGAAATTGTTTTTTAAATCAATAATGGATCTCAAGACAGAGAAAAAGAAAAGAACCATTTTGGAATGGCACAAAACTGACCTATCCTCATATCCTAAAGAGGCTGTAGTGTTAAGACTCTAGCCTTTTTCTATTACCCTTCATAAAGACCTGCCAGCTTCACCAGTGGCAATAAACCCAGACATTCTTGAGACACAACAAGGAATTTTTAAAAAATGCAGCTGTAAAAATTGCTCGGCTTTCTTCTTTTTTTTTAGACATGTAACAAAAGCCATTATCTTTTCAGCGAAAAGAAGCTTCAGAGAAGAGAAATCAGAACAGCTTGAAAGCTCTGAGACTAAGGAGTCTTTACTTCCCACAGGTAGGAATGCATAAGCTGGAAGTATGCATGGCCACGCTTTTACCTGAACTCCAAGATGCTAGGGGCTCCTGGGACCACCCCCGCTGCCTCTGAGCTGCTGACACTTAAAATCACAGTGTTGCCAGCTCGGGCGATCTGGTCACCTTTTGCCTCTTGATCTATAACACTAATTCCTTCCTGGAAGTGGTAACAGGGCTAGGTAGAGTATTCTAACAGCAACACGAGATGGGGCACCACGTGCTTTAAGAACCAAATAAATGAGAGGAATTCAGTGGCTGAGAATCTCAGTTTCATTCTATCACCAGTAAGCCTCAAGGCCCAAACCGGTAATTAAACTCCATGTCCTAATTTGTAAAGTTGGAGAGGTGAGGCAAGGTTACAGACTGTTATAAAATAGCTACTATGGCACTAATGGGCTCCATAAGGAAGCCCTCGGCAATGATCACACAAAGCCTGGTGGATACAAAGAACCAGGAGACACCCAGCGCCCTACACTTAGCCAGGGTTGACTACGGGGCACCCCAAAGCACACAGAGTACAGGAGTGGGAAGCTGGCTATACTTTTTAGCCATAACATCCAAGTCAACAGAATGATTATAGACAATTGTGAATGAAAACAACTGATTAGAAATACCCATGTACATAAACCTTCTACAAAATAAAGACCATGCACCTTAATTGGACATTTCTTTCCCTTGAAAACATTACCCTTTTAATTTTATTGCCCATGATGATAAGACAAAGACTCAGTGTGTTTGCTCAATGACTTTTAACTCTGACTTCATGTTAGAATATTCTAGGGAATCACAACAAAGAACAACAACAGCACTGGCACCATGGCCCCATTCTTAAATGAAAACTCTGGAACGGGTGTGGGCATCAGTAATTTTTAAAAGCTTTCATAGTTATTCTACATGTTCTTTTTCATACTGCCAAATACTCTGTGCACATTTCCATACACAGGCCAATTGTGTACACATCCTTACTTGGAGTGTCTTCCTCTCCAACTCCCACCCCCACCCCAGTGCCTGTTTCCATTGGTCTATAGCTTGGCCTGTGAAAGTGCTGCACTCAATATGCCAACTAATTTTGAAAACTCAGTATTGGCCACAGGACTGGAAAAGGTCAGTTTTCATTCCAATCCCAAAGAAAGGCAATGCCAAAGAATGTTCAAACTACCACACAGTTTCACTCATCACACATTTTAGCAAAGTAATGTTCAAAATTCTCCAAGCCAGGCTTCAACAGTATGTGAACTGAGAATTTCCAGATGTTCAAGCTGGTTTAGAAAAGGCAGAGGAACCAGAGATCAAATCGCCAACATCCATTGGATGATCGAAAAAGAGAGTTCCAGAAAAACATCTACTTCTGCTTCATTGACTAGGCTAAAGCTTTTGACTGTGTGGATCACAACAAACTGGAAAATTCTTTAAGAGATGGGAATACCATACCAGCTTACCTGCCTCCTGAGAAATCTGTATGCAGGTCAAGAAGCAACAGTTAGAACCAGACATAACAGCGGACTGGTTCAAAATTGGCAAAGGAGTAGGTCAAGGCTGTATATTGTCACCCTGCTTATTTAACTTATATGCAGAGTACATCATGTGAAATGCTGGGCTGGATGAAGCACAAACTGGAATCAAGATTGCAGGAAGAAATATCAGCAACCTCAGATATGAAGACGACACCACCCTAACGGCAGAAAGTGAAGAGGAACTAAAGAGCCTCTTGATGAAAGTGAAAGACGAGAGTGAAAAAGCTGGCTTAAAACTCAACATTCAAAAATGAAGCCCATGGCATCCTGTCCCATTACTTCTTGGCAAATAGATGGGGAAACAATGGAAATAGTGTGTCTACCTCAACAGTAATACCTATTCTTCAACATCTTCTAAGCCAAGCAGTCTGTGCCAGAGTCCATGGGGAAAATGAAAAAAAATTTTTTTTTGAAACAAGGTTCTTTCTCTAGAGGAGCATATTATCTACCAAGGAAGACGGGCACAAACATAAAACACCAAGAGCAGTGTAAGATGACATCCACTAAAATTCACTCCTGTCAGCTTCTTACTGACATTTCCCCGCAAGATAGAGATTTTGAGTGGAAATAAACAAATGCTATTTGTATATCTCAAAGAGCATCTGGTACAGGCACACCTCATCTTATTGCTCTTCACTTCATTGTACTTTGCAAGTAGTTTGGTTTTTTTTTTCTTTCTTTTTTTACAAACTGTGTTGCTAGATGGTAGTTAGCAAATAAAGTATTTTTCAAATTAAGATACGTACATTGTGTTTTAGACATAATGCTTTGTTGTTGTTTAGTCAATAAGCTGTGCCTGACCCTTTTGTGACCCTAGGGACTGTAGCCCACCAGGCTCCTATGTCCACAGGATTTCCCAGGCAAGAATACTGGAGTGGGTAGTCATTTCCTTCTCCAGGGGATCTTCCTGACTCAGAAAGATCAAACCTGCATCTCCTGCATTGCAGGGGGATTCTCTACCTCCGAGCCACCAGGGAAGCCCTACAACATGATGCTACTGCACATTTAGTGGACTATAGTGTAGGGTAAATCACTTTTATATGGACTAGAAAACCAAAAACATTTGTGACTCATTTTATTATAGTATTTGCTTTATTGCAATGGTCTGGAACTGAACCAACAATATCTCTGAGGTCTGTCTGTATATCCTGTTCAAGATACAGAAAAGAAACTCTTCACTGTAGGCAAATGTCTACAATCCATGGCCAACCATTTTCTAGAATATTTCCCATTAGTCTGTTATGTGGCATTGTCTCACCAATGCTGACCTTTTCTAGAGGATTTCTGAGGGAAGGAAGGTAAGAGTAACACACAAACCCATAGAGAAACTCAAGTGCAGGTCTGTGATACTCCAGGCCAGAGACTTTCTCTAACAACACCAGAATCTGAAGGTCCTTCCCTTTGGCATACATCAAAACAATTGTATTTGTATTTCATTGACATAGTCAAGGACCACTTTAGCTAGTGGACAACAGAAGCCAAAATGGCCTTCTGTGATGTCCTTGAAACAGCCCTTCTGGAAACTTGGACTGCATCTTGTTCAAGCTGTTACAAGCAAAAGGACAGAGAGGGGAAAACATTTATCACCACAATAAGATGATTCATTTCATGATCTTTGCATGCAGTCACAAAACCCTGGCTGTCTCCTAGGCTGATTTTACAAAGTCCCAGAATGTCAAAGACATTGTCCTAGGAAATGATTGTATGGTAAAATCATATCTGAGTTTAAAATGACCCTTTGGTGATAGGATGCTTGAAAGCTTGAGGTTTGTCTGGGTGAGGGAATGGGTCCTGGTGATGAAAGTAATCACTGAGTCCATTTCATATAGTGGCATGATGTAGTGGGCTTTGAATGATCACCCACTCAGCAGAAAAATGGGGGTGGAGGAGGACACAGAGCAACCTCTTTTTTCTTGTTTACTACTTCACTGAGTAACTGAATTAGGAGACACACCTGAGAAGTCTGAGCCAAGAATATAGGAAAAGTTAGGTTAAGAAGAAGGAGGAACAATCCTCTACTCTATCTCTGTCAACTAATTAGTCTACAGAAGTGCTATGTGAAGGAAATACAATTCAAGTCACTTATGTGATTTAAAATTTTCTGCTGAACACATGAAAACAAATTTAAAAACAAACAGATAAAATCAATTTTAATAATGTACTTCAGCTAAACCACTATGTCTGAAACACTCTCATTCTAACATACAGTCAATATAAAAACTCAAGAGACAGATATGTATTTCTTAGTACTAGGTCTTTGAAATCTGGGGTGTACTTTACACTTACGGTCCATCTCAATTTGCACATTTCTAGGGCTCAGCAGCCACATGGGGCGAGTGCTGCCGCGCTATGTGGTGCGGGTTTAGACATGCTAACTGGAAATTGGGACACCAGACAGAAATCACTGCCAGCATTGAGCTACCTAATAAACACTGGATATTTCTTGCTGCTAGCTCTTTCACTATCCCCTAGAAGAGATGATCTCAAATGCCACATGCTGTGTTAGCAAAAGTTTTGGGTTTTGGTGCAGAACAGACTGTGGGATTCAAATACCAGCTTTATAACCTTGGGCTGGTTGGTTACCCTCTGCAAGTCTTGGTTTCTTTAACTATCAAATCAAGACAGGAAAGCTAACTCCCCAGATTGCTGAGAAGAATAAAAAATAAGATAGGTATAAAGTACACAGAACTGGCTAGACTAGTACAATAGGCATTCAAACAATGATTTCCCTTTTATAAACCTCAACTTGATATCTTAAGGGCCATCTCATTTTATCTGGGGTCATATTGTTTTATTTATTCATTTTCAGAACTTTCCCTTGAGGTTTCTTCTGCTAAGGCAACCCTTTCCCCATATTTTCATGGGGCTGGTTTCCTCTTATTATGCAGGTTCAAGTTTAAGGATGACCTTCTTATGGAGATCTTCTCTGTTGTCTTACTTAAAGTTGCCCTCAAGGGCTGTTACTCTCTACGCCCCCAGCCTCTCTTTACTTTCTTTCTAACATTTATATACAGATGTGAGAGTTGGATCATAAAGAAGGCTGAGTGCAGAAGAATTGATGCTTTCTAATTGTGGTGCTGGAGAAGATTCTTGAGAGTCCTTTGGACAGCAAGGAGATCAAACCAGTCAATCCTAAAGGAAATCAGTCCTGAATATTCACTGGAAGGACTGATGCTGAAGCTGAAGCTCCAATACTTTGGCCACCTGGTGTGAGGAGCCGACTCATTGAAAAAGACTCGGATGCTGGGAGAGAGTGAGACCAATAAGAGAAGGAATGACAGAGGATGAGATGGCTGGATGGCATCACTGACTTAATGGACATGAGTTTCAAAAAACTTTGAGAGACAGTGAAGGACAGGGAAAGCCTGTGTCCTGGTGTGCTGCAGTCCATGGGATTACAAAGAGTAGGACACGACTTAGCAAATGAACAACAATAACACAATATTTATCAATATCTGAAATGATCTGATTTATGTGTGTGTTCATCTACCTCTTATACATCTCTGTAGCATAGAAGCTTCACAAGGGCCAAGGCCTTGTCTGTCATATTCAGAGCTCAGCAAGTATTCATGGAATGAATGCATGTTTAACACAGGGAGGCAAATGGCAAGGGGTCCTGATTCTAAAGGTAATGAAGAGTAAGAATTTCAGAGATCTTTCCGACATAAATGAGTTGCTCAGGAAATCAATGGCCTAGAGTCAGCCTCGACTGCTGTGGGTAACTATTGACTTTACACCTGGACTTGGGAAAGGTGGGGAAATCACTCTCCATAGGTGATTTCACTGTTGCTGCAGGTCGATGTGTTCACATGCAAAGTGTATGTTCATGCCTCTGTCACCCAGTGGATCTGGTGATTCCTGCCCTTCAAAAGAAGAACTAGGTTGGGACCCAACCAGCATGATGCAACTTTCTGACCCCAGGGAGCTTGGCAGCATGGGTTAGTGGAACAAGAGTGGGTATCAAGATCAGACAGACCTGGGCTTATGTCCCAGTTTGGTTCTACCTTTTACTTGCATTGGAGACTGGGCAAGTCATGTAAATTTTCCTAATCCTCAGTTTCCTTATCTGTAAAGCTTTATCTGATACCCTGCAGTGGGAAAATTAATTGAAGAGAGAATTCATTGAATTACCATGAGAATTAACAGACGGAACATAGGGAAGTGCTTAGTATATCTTGAAGGCTCAGTGACTAGTAGGTATCAATACTGTCATCTTTGTATTCAAGAATGCCTTGCCAGAATATACACATCAGTCTTGGAATGGATACTTAGAGGGATTCCAATTTCCTTTTAAGATTCTTCTACTTCTTTCCCTTACTTCTATGTCATTCAATTTCTTGCAACTGAGGGGCCAGGACTGCAGAGAGAGAGAGAGAGGGTACTAGCTGAGTTGATTAAATCTATTCCAAGCTGTGAAAGATAGAAACTAAGAACATTTCTCTTTACAGAGGCAGTTTGTGTTATATCTGGAGATGGATGCAGCCATCAGCCCTCTCCAGTTTCTATACCGAGATTCATGCAGCTACAGGCACAGATCTCACTGTTTTCTATTCAAGATTATGGGCCAAAAGAGAACTCAGAGAAAGGGTCAAGACTTCATGCTAGTCTAGACACATTTCACTTGCTGGCACACAGAAAATTGCTTGACAAAGGTGAAGCAATAAACCCAACATTGTATTCTGAACCCACCATTCATCTTTTAGAATAGATCAGGACTGACTGTACTCATTCTTTGGCTGACATAAGCCCCATAAGAGAGTAAACTGCTCTAAAAAAAGTAGGGGACTATTTAACACTGACTTATAAACTCACATTCATATCAATAATAACAGTTTATCATAGACTAGGCATTTCATTTTCCTAATAACCATGCAAGAAAGCAGTATTGTTCCCCATTTCACAACAGGAAAAGTGAGACTCAAAGAAGTTCAGTGACTTGCCTGAAGCAAGGGAGCCAAGATTTGAAGCCTGGTTTATTGGGCTTCAAAGCTCCCTGTGTCCTCTGCTACACCTTGTTGGCTCTGCCAATGGAAGATCCAAGTCCTCCAAGCACGGGAACCTAGTGTCTTAAAGGAAAAGTGCAGAGGTGCACAAGAAGACCATTACTATTCCTGCTCAGCACCGGGGGGCAAACAGCACTTCATTTCAAAACCAGACCTCGGTCCCAGTGTCTGACATCCAACCATGGGACCCGAAGAGCTCTCCTTAAGACAGTGATCCTCTGCAGGTGTTTTCCAATGCTGTCTGTAAGACTGAAAACTCCAGGGCTGAGCATGGTCATCTTAGGAAAGCCACTGCAAGAGCTTGTGAAGAGGGTTTCCTGCAAGGCAGAGACCAGTGAAGCTCCTGGGAAACAGTGTGCTCACGCATGAAAGTCAGGCGCTCTCTTTTGGCAGGGCTGACTTCAGACCCCCAGAGAAGGCTGCAGATGTCTCCTACAGCCAACCCAGCTGCCACAGAGGTTAGGCTGGATCGTTGATACAGATCCTAGAGAGGAAGGCAAGGGATGTTCACTAGGGGCTCAGGCAAGGACTTCAGGGCATGTCCACAACCTTCTGGGACTGCTTGCAAAACTTTGTGAACATTCCATAAAAATGCTTTCCCCTCTTGGGAGAGGACTCATAGCTCATTCTCGAAAGCACCAATTTTTAAGAACCACTAAAACATACAATTTCATCAGTTTCTTTCTTATGTGATTTAGCAGCACTTTTACTCCGTTAGTCTTAAATATATTCATATACAAGTAGTAATCTAAATATATATATGTATGTGTATGTGTATATATATATATATACATGTAGTATATGTGTATGTATCACACATATGTACACATTTAGGGCAGAGTATACACACACATATATATTCATACATATATATACACACAACACATATATCCTTAAATGTTGCACACACACATACACACACATGCAAAGTGCAACACGTGCAAAGAAAATCGAGGCCCACAGACCCCAAGGGTCTTGCCCAAGTTTGCACAGCAGGCGTGCAATGAGCAGCATTCCACTGACCAAGAAGCATGAAACTCAGATGGGAAATCTTAACCAACCAACTTGCTGAACGAAAACAAGCGAATCCCTATAGTGTCATAATAATGTTTTGCAATCATTTTCAAGTCCAGTTACCGAAAATCCTAAAATGCTTGTTATTAGGGTAAGGTGGGCTGCTTCCGCGGAACACAGGGAGAGGCCATTACAAGGATGTTCTCCCACCCAAAGAGCTGCAACTCCGGCTCTGGTAGCGCCCTGGCTCCCCCCGTCCCCCTCCCCACCCCGTTACCTGTTTGCCCGACTTCCCCCTCCTCTCCTCGGCTCTCTCGTCCTCTCTCCTCCGGCGCTTCCCGAAGCTGCCTCTCCAGCTGGAATTCCTTCGCTGAGGTCCGGCCGCCTCCCTTCGGCCGAGCTCCGGGCGACAGCCGGGAGGCTGCGAACCTGCCACTGCCCCCACTGCCTCTGAGGGGCCGAGGAGCCACACCTTTCGCGCCTGCACTGAGGTCGCTCAACTTTCCGCCGATACCCCGGGGCGGCCGCGGCTGATGCTGGGAGAATCCTCACGCCCGCCGTCCGCACATCACCTGTCTGAGCTCCTTCCCCTCCCCGCTATTTTTTCTTTTCAATTTGACGTGAATAATGTATCTCCTGAGAATCCCCCAGTCACGCCGAAACTCATTCTCAGGATGCTTTTTATAAAGACTAATGTGTGCCGTCGTAAAAGCGGCGAGGGTGGAGGCGGACAGAGTCTTTTAAGCTCCTCTGGGAGGGGACCTCCGTGCTGTCAGGGTCCCGGCTCTGCCCCAGGCTGCCGCCCGGCGGCTCCCTCCGGCGGGTTTCTGGCGTCTGCAGCCCGAGCCCAGCCGCCCGTGCGCATCTGCCCGCACGTGGCCTCGAACCCGCGGCCCCGGCGCCGCCCCCGCGCGCTCGGCTCCGCCCGCGGTGGGTACTCACTTTTCCCGGGGAGCGAGGTCTGTCGTCTCAGTCCGTGAGCACTTCCTGCAAGAGGATGTGGACCTCCGCCGTGCGTAAAGCTGTTTCAGGAACAGCCGGTAGAATTTCAGAAAGAGGGAGAGGAGCGAGTGAGACTTAAAGCGAAGGGGGTCAGGGGCGGGAGCGGGGGCGGCGGTGGGAAGCCCAAGACCAGCAGGCTGGTGTCTGGGTATCCCAACTTGAACTCCAGTAGCCCGGCGGCTCTGGGACAAGCAGTCCAGCAAGTGCACTTGTTCACGCTTTTCTCGTGAGAGGAGGAGTCAAGGTTGCAACATTTGTGTTCCTTGCCCGAGGCGAAACAGTGATTTTCTTCAGCCTGCAAAATGTCCAGAGCCGGCCAGCTTCACCAGGTGAAGGAAGGAGCTAGGGAAGCCGGAATGCAGCAAAGAAGTGGAGAAGGAAGAACGGATTCACCCTAGATGGGTTTTGCATGATAGCTGGGGACCACAGGTCTTCCGATGAGACTGGATCACAAATCAGATTGGCAAAACAATAACAACAATAAAAAAAATAGCTTCATAAATGGAACGACCTCAAAGCTGGTATTTCTCCTGAGAGCCAAGACGTGGAGTGTCTCCGTGTCAAGTTTCTTTCCTTATTTCCGAGTAACAACTTGAACAGCAGCTTGACAGCACTGGAGTGAGGCTCCAGGGAATTGAATCTCACCTGCCCTCAGAGGAAGGAGGTGTCAGAGTGAAAGGGGCAAAAACAGGCAGTGACCCGAGAGAGCAGAGAGAGCGAGGGAGCTGGTTTTGCTTTCTTTTTAGATACCCCAGTGCCTGTCTATTCTCTGCAGTATGAGTGCAACATAGAAACATTGGTGGTGCTGAAATAACCCACGCTTTTGTTCTTTTCCACAAATATACAGTTCACGTTTTCTATTGTCTTTTCTGTATGGAGGTCTGACTTTTTTTTTTTTTTTTTCTCTTTTGCTGGCAATAACAAAACCATGTATAGCTACCACTTTTTCTCTCTGGCAGAAGTACTGAAACAGAAGTAGTAGCTGCCTGAATGAAATACTCATCCCTCAATTAGTAAGTTGTTATTGTCTCTTTGCTGCTATGAATTAATACCATGTCTGCTTATTTAATTACCCAGAGCGGCACCATGGAGAATATTTTAAACAAAGACTATACATTCTCAACAAATTTAATAGAATTCTGAGTGTATTCCCTTTTGAGTGATTGACACTCTGGAATTACTGGCAAATGACATTTAGCAGTAGCTGCCTGCTGAGTCTCCAGAAGCCACTGAATATTCTAAGATGGTTTGGTGATCTTTTTGGACTGGAAGCACAGAGGCACCTGTATAGGCATGACCACCTGATGCTTCCTGTTCAGTAACATGACCTTGTACAATTAAACTGTAAACCCCATCTGGTTGTCTTTGTTGTTGTTCAGTCATTCAGTCGTGCAGTTGTGTCCGGCTCTTTGTGACCCAGTGGACTGCAGCACACCAGGCTTTCCTGTCCTTTACCATCCCCCAGAGTTCTCTTAGCTGATGGGAGAAGCTTCTTTCTTACACACTTACCTTGCTTATGGGGGTGCCGTAAAGGTACACAACCCCTGTTTATTTTCAAAACCATTGGGTGACATGGGATCATCAATGGCAGACTGTTTCTACATGGCTTTTGCAAAGCAAGGCATCATCAGTTTTTTTTGAATGTTCTAATCAGATGATTTTTATAGTTGGTGGAAAAAACCTCACCCAAGTAACTCTAGACTGTCAGGTCTTGGAAGGTAGGGCCCTTGATCTTCCTCTTTGTGGTTTCCAGTTAGCTACAGACAACTCAGTTCACCAGTGCTCCTGGTTTCCAGACTGACAGTCGAGTTGTTGAGTGACTAATCCACATCTCGTTGGAAGGGAAGGGTGAGGCTGGCTTTCCACTCTGTTGTGTAGCATGCAGGTGCTGTCCACGAACCACCAGTGTTAGCTCTCATGAAATTAATTACTTTGCCCCGGCTCTACTGAGATGATGTAGAAAGTCAACTGTGAACCTCAACCCCATTCCAAACTGTCTTCCTGACCCTTTGCTCTATAGACTCACAAGCCTTGCCCCTTTACTTGTGTTCCCTTCTTCCTTGTCTGTGTCTTGTCACTGTTTCAGTGGGTGTGTTCCTCCTTTTTCCTAAGCTATTCCTCCAACTGAGTCTTAGACCCCAGCCCTACCTGCTGCCTCCAAGATCTTACTGTATAGCCAGTACAGAGGAAAGAGCCCAGCTTTTGGTGGGCATGGATTTGGATCTTCAGTATTTACTTGGCTTCCCTAAACCTCACTTGCCACATTGTAAATCCGACACAGTAATATAGGCCTCAAAAATAACAATAGTGATTATTAATTATCAGCAAAAGGAGCCACAATGGCGATAACATAAGTAAAACGCCTGACAAATAACATTCAGTTCCCCTTCTCCACCATCCCCTTCCTTTTCTCGCTACCTTCACCTCACAGTTAATGTTTTCTGCCTTATCAGCTTCTTTCTCAGCCTACAATATCCTTGCATCTTCCTTGACCCTGCTAACCCTTTTGGTGGCTTCATGATTTGACTCACTCCTTTCTTCATCTGTCAAGCTTGGTGAAAGAATGATCTATACTTCTCAGTTGTCCCTGACTCAGTAAGCTCTCAACACCTTCTCTTAGTGGCTCTTAACCCTGGCTGTACCCTGGTCATCTGGGGATGGTTTCAGACACACTGTATCTGGGTGTCACTTGCAGAGCTTCTGATTCAGACAGTTTGGGGGAAGGGCCCCAATTTGTCTGTTTCTGTGAAGATGCCCTGGCAGAGTGGACAAAAACTACCTTAATCCCCCTGCACCCTGGCTTCCACCATTACTGTTCATCCACTCTCTTTCTCTGGGCTGCGCCATCCAGGGCTCTCTGCACACCTTCACTCCCTCCTCTTGAATCCTCATTGCATTGCTCTCGGGCCCTGCCCTCCTCCCCGTCTGTCTTCAGTCTGTCTACGGCCCTCCTCTGTTGCCTTTTGCCATGGCCCCTCTTCTTTCCCCTCTTCCTTGAATAGGAACAGTTTCATCTTTGGTCCATTACACACACTCCCTCTTTCATCTCATCCCACCTCCAAAGGTGACCACCATTAACTTATTGGTGTGTAACTAGCCTTGGATTCCTAGGTGGTGCTAGTGGTGAAGAATCTACCTGCCAATGCAGGTGATGTAAGAGATGCGGGTTCGATCTCTTGAGTCAGGAAGATCCCCTGGGGGAGAGCATGGGAACCCACTCCAGCATTCTTGCCTGGAGAATCCCATTTACAGAGGAGCCTGGCAGACTACCATAGGGTTGCACAGAGTCGGACACAACTGAAGGGACTTAGCATGCACAACTCTCCTTATCCTACAAGTATGTAGCCACATCTCTATATGTACATGCTTCTATTTTTTTAAACTAAAAAATAATTTCTGTGACTTGTCTTTTGTGTCATGCAATTATATATTCTAGGTTACTATCTATAGAATTAGCCCATTTTTTTAATGGCTGCCTCTTCTGTAATTTATTCTACCATTCTGCCATTGTTAGATCTTTGATCATTTTAATTTTTTATTGTAAAAAGTGCTGTCATGATTATCTTTGCCTTTACCTTAGGATGTGTGTGTGCGTATGAAGTTACTTTAGTTGTGTCTGACTCTTTGCAACCCTATGAACTGTAGCCTGCCAGGCTCCTCTGTCCATGGGATTCTCCAATCAAGAATATCGGAGTAGGGGGCCATTCCCTTCTCCAGGGGATCTTCTTGACCTAGGGATTGAATCTGGGTCTCTTGCATTGCAGGCAGATTCTTCACTGCTGAGCCACCAGGGAAGCCACCAGGGAATCCACCAGGGAAGTACCTTAGGATAGATACTTAGAAATGGTATTGTTAGGTCAAAGGGAATGAGAACTAAAATTGTGTAAGATCACTGCTAGATTGCTCTCCAAAAAGTGATTAGAAAAAAGTCCTAGAAATGAGAGCACTGAGTAGGAACATTAAAAATTCTCATATGTATTGATAACTTTAAATTCTTCCCCAGTACTTATCAATACAGATATGTATCAGTTATACACTCCTACCAAGAGTGTTTGCTCATACCCTTGCAAGGACTGAATTTTATTAATATAATTTTACTTAGTTCAATAAGCAAACTATTGTGTCTTAGAACTGTTTTAATTTATTGTCCCCCAAATACTTGTGAGGGAAGACATAATTCATAAGTTCATTATCCTTTGAAATTTTTTTCTCTTAGGCTTTTTATTTTCAATCCTATGCCTATTTTTTTCCTGGTATATTTGTTTTTCTAAAAAAATGATTTTTCTTTACTATTGTATATACACTAACATTTTGTTAAGTATATTGCAAGTCTTTCTTAATATTTGTTGTGTTTCCTTTGATTTTATTTATGGGTTGTTTTATTGTACAAAAGCTTTAGATTTTTACCTAGTTGAATCTGTCAATTATATTCTATTAAGTCTCTGAGTTTTCTTTATTGTTTCTTTGCTTCTAATATTGTTAAAATTTTTAAAAGAGCTTTAATTATCTTAGAGATGATTTTTAAATATTACATGAGATAGAGGGTTAAATCAGTTTTCTTCTGAATGCACAATTATCCTATTAGCTTTTATTGAAAAAAATTCCACAATTTTCCTGCTGATTTCTAGTGTCAAATATTATACATTTCCATATATTTATATCTGTTCTGGACAATACTCTGCTTTGTTTGGCATGAGTATTTACATGCCAATAATGAACAGTTTTTAGGAACTTCCATACTGTTTTCCACAGCAGCTGTACCATTTTACATTCCCTACTAGTAGCACTTGAATGTTCCACTTTCTTCACATCTTCACCAACACTTTAAAAAAAATAATTACCACCCCAGCAGGTGTGAGGTACTACCTGGTTGTGGTTTTGATTCGTATTTCCCTGATAATTAAAGATGTCAGGTACCTTTTGTTACACATGTTGGCCATTTGTATGTCTTTTGAGACGTGCAATTTAATCCCTCTGGCCATTTTTAAGTCAGAATATTTATGTTGTTATTTTTGTTATTGTTTGCTTTTGAGTTGTAGGAGTTCCTTGTATATTTTGGACATTAACTTCTTATTAGATATGTAGTCTGCAAACATTTTCTTGCATTCCATAAATAATCTTTTCATTTTGTTGATTGTTCCTTTGCGTGCAGAAGCTTTTCAGTTTGAGGTAATTACACTTGTTTATTTTGTTGTTCTTACCTATTCCTTTGTTGTCATATACCAAAAGTCATTTCATGACCAATGTTAAGATGCTTTCCCCTCAATGTCTTCTAGAAGTTTTACAGTCTAACATTTAAGTCTTTAATTCGTTTTGAGTAGATCTTTGTGTATCTGTAAGATAAGGGTCCAGTTTCATTTTTTTCATGTGGATATACAATTTTCCTATCACCATTTGTTGAGAGACTCTTCTCTCCACATTTTGTATTCTTGGCACCCTTCTCAAAGATCAGTTGACAGTAAATGTATGAATGTATTTCTGGTCTCTCAATTCTGTTCTGTTGGTCTATATGTCTGTTTTAGTGCCTATACCATACTGTTTTTATTCTTATAGCTTTGTCATATAGTTTAAATCTGAACAAATATCTCCACCTTTGTTCTTCTTCCTCAAAGCTGATTGATTATTCAAAATCTTTTGTGGTTCCATATGATTTGTAGAACTCTTTTCTTATTCTGTAAAAAATGCCATTGGGATTTTGATAGAGATAGCATCAAATTTGAATGTTGTTTTGGGTAGTGTGGATATTTTAATAGTAGTCAGTCTTTCCAGCCACAAACATGAGATATGTTTCCATTTATTTGTTCTTTTTAAACTTCTTTCAGTACTATTGTATAGTTTTCAGTGGATAAGTCTTTCACCTTCTTAGTTAAGTTTATTCCTGAATATTTTATTCTTTTGATGCTACTGTGGATAAGATTATTATCTTAATTTCATTTTGTATAATGTATTGTTAGCATATATAAATGCAACTATTTTTGTATGTTGATTTTGTATCCTGTAATTTTACTGAATTTGTTCATTGTTCTAATAGTTTTTGTGTGAATGTGTGGAGTCTTTAAGGTTTTATACATACATGATCATGTCATTTGCAAACATAATTGTGTTTCTTTTTCTCTGATTTAGATGCCTTTTATTTCTTTGTCTTGCCTAATGGCTCTGTTAAGGACTTCCAGTACTATGCTCAATAGAAGTGGTGAGAGTGGATGTCCTTGCCTTCATTTTTCATTCTTTATTTTTTTTTCATTCATTCAATTGTCAAAAATGTCAGGTGCATTTTTAGGTGCTGGTTTACAGCAGGAAAAACGTAATTAGACTCAGTCTGAGATCTGGTATTATATTCTGGAGTTTGGAGGAGGAAAGATTAAAAACAAACAAAGAAACAAATTGTATATCAGGTGATGATACATGCTAAGAAGTAAAACAAAGAAGAGACGAGATGTGGATTAAGTCAGAGGGTCAATATTGGGCCTCTTTGATAATAAACTTGAGCTGAATCTTGAATAAGGACACTGAAGAACTTTTTTGGAATAATGCCCTTCCTGGGAAGGAAGAAGGAAGCCATTGGAGTGTTGAGCAGAGTGCCAGGAGCTGACTTTTATTTCAGATACCTGATGCCATGGAATGCTATTGACAATTGTCACCCCTTTCTCCATCCTTTGTTTCTCTCTGAGATTTTTGCTGTATGAACTTGTCCTGAAAGTTTACTTTCTTGATGAAATCTTTCAGATTCAGCTTTGTAAGCTGAAGTCATCCCTTCCTCCGAATGCCTCCTCTCAACTCCCTGGGGAAGAAGGAAAATACTATACAAAGAAGCTTTCACTAATGAGCTTTCACCATCTAAACAGCCTTTGGTGACAAGAACCTGGGGCTGGAGGCTACTGCTTCCTTCTTGGTTCAGAGTTAAGACTTCCTTGAACTTTGTCTTCCCTGATGCCTAAATTGTGGGAACTAGGGAAAGTCTTAGAGCCTTTTCTCAAGCAAGACTGCCTTTCTATCTTTGCCAAAGTTCATATTCCTGACTCAATTGAGAAATGAGGAAAGGTGACTTTCTACTTTTGGTAACATAAGTGAAAGTTCTATTGATAAACAGCTCTCCTGGGGATTTGGAATCGGGAACTTTAGTTCTCCTTCCTCAGATTCCCCCTACCTTCTCTTCCAGGCATTCCGTCCACACTCAGGATAATGTGACATGGTAGAAAGAGCACTGGACTGGGGCCAGAAGGCCTGAGTCTCAGTCTGAACTCACACTGAACTGGCCATGAGTTTTTAGTGGAAATCTTTGGACTTTAATTCAAAATAATGGAGAGCTTTTGATATAAACAAAAATTTCCTATCTTCCACTCTGGGATGTAATATTTGACAGTCACTAATGGTTTTTCTTATTTTCAAGACTAGGAGATTAGAGCCCAGAGAAGTAAAGACTTTCATAAGTTCACAAGATGTGACAGATGTAGGTTTGATCCCTGGGCCAGAAAGATCCCCTGGAGAAGGGTCTGGCAACCCACTCCAGTATTCTTGCCTGGAGAATCGTATGGACAGAAGAGCCTGGAGAGCTACAGTCCATAGGGTCTCAAAGAGTCAGACACAACTGAAGTGACTTAGCCTGCACGCATGACAGAGCAAAGTGGTATGAATAGTATGATCTCCAGAGTCAGACTTGCTAGTCAGAGTGTCTGGCTCTACTACTTATTGGTTTTGTGTCTTGGACAAATTGTTTTATGCTTTAAAACATATAAATATGTTTTACAAAATGTAAGTTTTATGTTTTCAGTTGTCCTCATCTATAAAATGGGAATAAAAATTGTACCTATCTTGCCAGACTGCTTGAGTATTAAAAGAGATTACTGAGGTAAAAGAACTTAGAACAGAATCAGGCATGTAGCAAACTTTATGGTTAGTATGACTGTTGACAAGACAATCATTGAAGTTATGTCTAAGTGCTAGAAATTACATCACATATGGAAAGTCCTGTAGACCTGATAATGGTTGGCTGAGTAGAAGGAAGCCAAATCGGTTAGTTTTCTTTAGTCATATAAAGGGTTGTCACCTGAAAGAGGTACTTCTTTGAAGTTTCTTAGAAAGATCTTTGGACTTCAATTCAAAATAATGGAGAACTTTTGATATAAACAACAATTTCCTATCTTCCACTCTGGGTTGTAGTATTTGACAGTCACTGATGGATTTTCTTATTTTAGAGACTAGGAGATTAGAGCCCAGAGAAGAAAAGACTTTCCTAAATTCACAAAATCGGGCCCAGGCAAAGTGGCCTGTGACCTCATCGTACTTCATGAGTCCAGCAACTATTGTTGTTTAGTTGCTAAGTTGTGTCCAACTCTTTTGCGACTCTATGGACTGTGACCCACCAGGCTCCTCTGTCCATGGGATTTCCCAGACAAGAGTACTGGAGTGGGTTGCTCTTTCCTTCTGCAAGGGATCTTCCCTATCCACGGACTGAACTTGGGTCTCCTGCATTGACAGGCAGATTGTTTACCCCTGAGTCACCAGGGAAGTCCTTAGAAACTATTAGATGTTGGTAATTTAGTTTATGGGATGGAGGTTGCCAGCCTCTGGTCTCCTTCTGAGCCGAAAGAAAGCAGATCCTTTGTAAAGATCTGGAAAGCCAAGTTGCAAACTCTGAGGACCTGGAGTTCAGTAGGTGGCTGAGAGCCTGGCTGGGCTACCAAATGGCTTTGAAATGGCAACCACCTGCCAGATCATGTGCTCTCCATGCAATAGGATTAGCTGGCTTTGCTGTCTGCGTCTCATCATGAACCAGTCTCCCTAGGATTGCCTGGCTTGCCAGCACCCTTCAATGCAATCAGAAAAAATATTGACACAAGGAAGTCCTGTTAAAAAGAGATTTTCTTAAACATTATCTTGATTTAATTTTTTTTTTCCATCTTGGAAATGAGAACTTTCTCTGAGCCTGCCTCTCTCCTTGCCTGTCCTTTTTCCTCTCTTCCTACATGGAACAGAATAAATGGAAGGCATCTTTCCAGCATCAGCGTTTCAGGGCTGTAGTTCTAAGAGAACAAGCCTTCCAATGTTGTCATCAAGAAGGTGTTAGGCAGATTTCCTCCATAACTTTGAGTTCTTTGCTGGAGCCAGAGAGAGAGCCGCTGGCAAGGGGGAACAAAGGACTGGGCTGGCACACCAGGGCTTTGCTCTCTGCTGCCTTCCTTTAACCTCACGTCACAAAGAAACATTTGGGAATCTGGATTCCCAACCAGGACCATAGGCAGAGTGCCTGCCATGTAATTGCATCTCAGGGCACAGTGTGGTTATGAACAGGGCCTGATATAAGAGGGGGAAAAAAAAGAATCACAAGTTTGCAGGGACCAGAGGGGTCAGGATGGGACCACTGGGGAGTGAAAACACACTCTTCAAATGCTGGGTGTGTTTTTTTGTCAGATGTTATAAACCCAATCATCTTCAGTGTTCAAGAGTGAGGAAAGGAGAGAGACAGGGAGAGAGAGGTGGCGGGGAAGGAGATGGGGATAGAGAAATAGAGAAATTGAAGGGGAGTGACAGGGAAAGAGAGAGAGAGAAGGGGCAGGGAGGGAAGGAAAGGAGAAACCCAGGGGAGGAAGAACATATGTATGTTTTTGTCTTGCCTGTTGCCCTTGCTCCTTGCTCCTTCTCAGCTGCCTTTTTCAGCCTGGAAACATAGATCTGCTTTGTCATATATGTGAATACTCAGTTCCAGCTTATTTACACTATGGCCATCCAACCAGATGGAGTCAGGTCTCCCCTGTGCCAAGGCTTGTCTTCAGGGTGAGAGATGGGGGCAGTAGGAGCAGAGTCAGGAAGGGGAATATAAATGGTTTCAGAGGCTCAGAAATCTTGTCACTCATATGCGGAATCAATCACCAGCCTCACTGGCCACTTAGCTGGACAGTGAGAGAAGAACTAGGAAATTTTCCTGTTACCTTCTGGTCTTTTTTCTTTCTTTCTTTTTTCTTCTTTATTTTAAAGGGAGTGTGGATTCTCTGCCCAGCATATGGTGCATGGGACCAGCTGCTTTCTTGTGGAGTGAGAAGAGCCACCGGCCAGGCTGAGGCACAGCTGGGACACTTGGCAGGCTGGATGCCTCACTAGTTCCTGCCAAGGAAACCACAGCCAATAGCTTCTCCTACTGTTCTGGGTCCCTCTCCCACACCTGTGGTGTGCCTGTGTTGGCTGAAGGCATGAAACCAACTCTTACTCCATATGAGATCATAGCTCAGGATTCACCCCTGGAGAAAGAGATCAGAGGGGCTAGAGTCAGTGTGGCATGCCACTGTCCCCTTCACCTTGTCTCCTGCTGCCTATTGACTAACAGTGCAAGGGCAGGTCAGGCAATTCACGGAAATCCTATGTGCTAGTGCTCCTTTCGTGGGCAGGAAGTGGCTGCCAAGGTAAACACATCCCACTTTACTTAGGCTGCAAGGCAAACAGCATCAATCATTGTTTACGTGGTAAGGCAGACCTTAGCACCATCCACGGAGGTGCATGGCACTGTCCTAAACTGTGTTAAGTGATTTGTTGTTTTTGTACTTGGACCACTTGCCCTCCATCAGGCAGTGTTTCATATGCATTGGTCAGTGCTCAGGCCAAGTGAAAATAGCTCCTTTGCTTGACTCAATTGGCTTATTCTTTTCCGGAGTTAAAAAGCCCATGGGACCTAGATCTCCAGGAGATCTTGCACTCTTACTGGGAAGTGAGACTGCTCTGAAAATTGTCCTAATGTTTACTCTTCTCATAAATACCTCTCTGAAAAGGAGACTATGGACCTTTTCATCAACCACACAATGCTTCTGGGAAATAATACATTTCGTAATGTTGAATCTCTAATACTGCCATTGAAATTTTAGCCAACCACATCCTCAGGTTCAAAAGTCTTACACCATATCATTTCATTAATATATGAAACAGGTCATGCATAACAGCCTTAGCCTTGAAATTAAATGCAGCTCATCTACTTTTTTCACCAAAAATCATGAAATATTACCATAAAAGCCATACGTGCAGCATTTCTTGAAAAACACTGTCTGTCCCATGGGACACACATCCCCCCTGTCATTAGCCCAGTGTCACTGCACACAGTCTCCCTCTTCCCTGGGCCCTCCTCTCTGCCTCACCCAGTCTCCTCAGCTTCCTCCGTCTCCTATCGACCCTGAAGCTACCTGTCAGTTACTATGTATTATTTCACTTGCATTGTTTTTCTTAGACTAGAAATATATTTTTAAAATGACAGGTAGTTATTAAAAGTGAGAGAGCAAAATTTGAACTGATGGAGGCTCATGTTTCTAAGGGAATGTATGGGAAGATGACAGTTGTTAACTGGAAGAGAAGTTTTTTGTATCTAGGCTGGCTTCACTCATTCCTGCTGCCTCCTGGCTGCTGTGAGAATTCACCTTTGTGACTCCTGTTCCAACACCATCTCCACACATTTTGAAAAGTTAGCTCATTTACTACAGCTTGTCTTTGGTCTTCCCTCCATCCACTATCTCATTCCTTTTAGAGAACCTCCAAGAAATGAATGTCAAGTGATTTGAGACAATAAGAGACCAGTGGATCAAAGGTAAGAAGAGCCACCGGTTCTTACCCCCCATGTTAGAATCCCCCATGATCATCAGCCAAGAGTGAAAGTAAAATTTGGGGATTACAGGAGATGTGGGTTTTTTCTTTTTGCAGGTTGGTTGGAGGAACAGACTATGTTTTGAAAAATCACTGTTGAGGCTCATAAAGGACATGCTTTTCATCATGCATAGGTATAATTTGCATTAATTTTCTTAAAAATACCCTTAGAAGATTCTGCAAAGTTTCCCAACATGGTAACTATAATAACCTTCATTTCTACAAAAGCTTTTCCTTAGAGATTTTAGGAAAGGGCTCTGAGGCGAAACACAGTTTTTAAAACAAAGCCACAGTATATCAATTTCTTCCTATTAGTGAAGAACCAATAGAAGGTGAGTGACCATAACACAGATATGGTATTGAAAAAGGAGGATCTTCATTAAATGTCTACTCAGTGTCTACTGAAGCTCCAGAAGAATGTTATAAATCCCCAAAGAAATGTAGCTCACCCATTGCAGTGAATCCCAGGGATATATGATCCCTTCTTACCACTCACCCCAATAAATAGCACCTGAGAGAGCAGAGCCCAGCAAAAGTAGGAAAACTTTTCTGTATCAGAAAGGTGTGATTCATCCAGAATGAAAATGGAAAAAAAATACAGTTTTTAAGACAGAGAAGCTGTGTGAAAAATGAATTGTGGAGGCAGGGGGGTCCAGAAAGGAAGGAGTTTAGAACCTAGAGGAAGGGATTAATCTGTCTGGGATTTAAAATGAGAGTTATTTTGTAAGAATTTATATACAAGTTAGTGTGTGAGGAATATAGGGGCCAGGGAAAGATGGAAGGGTAAATAACTGAATGAGAATGCTTTTTAGATTGCAGAGAAAGAAAGAAACATTCACACACATACTTACACAATTACTTGACATTTGCAGTATTTTCTTTATCTCTCATTCTGTGTGTGTAAGTATAGAAATTGTCCCCAAATATCTTGTGTAGCTGTGCCTGTATATTTTCCTCAAACCAGAACTCATTGATGTTTTGCATCTGATTTTCCTGTCTCTTTAATCTTTACTCTACGACCATCACTCTGTCTTCCATGACAATGGTATTTGTGATGAGTTTATGTCAGTAGTCTTGGGTCTTTCTGTATTTTTAAACTTATATCTCTGTGTATGTGTGTGTGTGTGTGTGTGTGTTTGCTTGCATTGACAGGCAGATCTCATTGTTTAAAAGCACAGGCTCAGAAGCCAGGTGGACTTGGTTGTAACCACAGATCCATTAACGAGCTATGGGATCTTAGGCAAGTTGCTTAACCTCTCTGTGCCTCAATGACATCTATACAAAGACTATAATAGTTACATGGAACTTCCTAGCTGGCTCAGTGGTAAACAATCTACTTGCCAGTGTAGGAGACGTGAGATCGATCCCTGGGTTGGGAAGATCCCCTAGAGAAGGAAATGGCAACCCACTCCAGTATTCTTGCCTGGGAAATCCCATGGACAAAAGAGCCTGGTGGGTTACAGTCCATGGAGTCTCAAAAGAGTCAGACATGATTTAGTGACTAAATGGCAACAACATCTCAATAGTTACATGATATTTATCTAGTGTTTTTTTTATTATTAGAGAATACACTCCAGTTCAATCTTGCAGCAGATGGTAGAGTTTTGTATGATTCCTAAGTTGGACTATAAAGAAAGCTGAGCGCTGAAGAATCAATGCTTATGAACTGTGGTGTTGGAGAAGACTCTTGAGAGTCCCTTGGACTGAAAGGAGATCCAACCAGTCCATCCTAAAGGAGATCAGTCCTGAGTGTTCATTGGAAGGACTGATGTTGAAGCTGAAGCTCCAATCCTTTGGCCACCTGATGCAAAGAGCTGACTCATTTGAAAAGACCCTGTTGCTGGGAAAGATTGAAGGCAGGAGGAGAAGGGAATGACAGAGGATGAAATGGTTGAATGGCATCACTGACTCGATGGACATGGGTTTGGGTGGACTCAGAGAGTTGGTGATGGACAGGGAGGCCTGGCGTGCTGCGGTTCATGGGGTCGCAAAGAGTCAGACATGACTGAGCAACTGAACTGAACTGAACTGAACCTAACTGATATTCTTTGGTTGCAAATGACTTAAATTATTCTTAATTTAGAATAATAATGATAATTGTATAATAATAACAACTGTAGTAACATATACTGACTTGTCAAGATAAAATTATGTGGCCTCTAATCACTGTATCTAAAAGTCCAGATTTAAGATAATGTCAGCATTATCTATCTAATCATGACACTGGCACACTTCAAGATGCATATCTAAAAATTGCGTTTGTTAATACCATGAAGGCTGCAAGTTCTGGTGGTGCTGTCAGGCTCACGATGACGATTTTTCTAAATTTTTAATTTTTCTCTGGAAAGCTCAGACTTTATCATTGGCAATAAAGCTGTCAGTTGATTTCCTTGATGTGACAGATGTACTTTGTTCATTCCTGAGATGTCTGTCAAATACCTGAGGCTGAATAGCCATAGTTCGTCATTCATTTTTTCTTACAAGTAAAACTGAAAAGAAGAAGAAAAGAAAAAGAAGCATCTGGGCTAGGTTGCAAGTCCATCACCTGATTTCTTTCCCTCTTACAACCCTTACATTTGGGTATGAGGAAAGGCATTTCAGTGAACTTCCCATTTCTTCACACAGTATAAAAGACTTGTATTCAAGGTTTGCGATCTTATAAAATTAGTACACTTTGCTGCTTCATTAAAGAAACTGTTAGGTGAAACTGTTTTTTTTGAATTTTCCCAGTGAATGTGTGTCTGTTAAAAAAAATACATATATAATGACTGTTAACACAGTGTGAGCCCCGTCCTGATTTATACTCATGCAATTTTACCCACTATGTCTTGCACCAAAATAAACATCAGCATAGTAAAAAAGAAAAGAGCAAATAACTCTCATTATTAACCTAATATTATTATGAAAGTTAATAATGAGAGTAATTTGCTCTTTTTTTAAATTGTGCTGCTGTTTACTTTAGTTGCACCTTGTACCCCCAGCTCTGAAAGGGTATTTGGTATCCTTGGCAGTCTGTGAGCTATAATTTGAGAATCATTGTGTTGAAGGATATGGGTCAGTTGAGTTTTGATTCTGCTGGTATTTCTGCTAGTCTTCAGGGAGAAAAGTAAATTATCTGAAACCTAGCCGCAGGGAGCTAAAAAATCTGGTGGATAAGGTAGACATACATATACCACTAGGTAAAAAACATTGCAAACATCAGGTTTTATGATGATGAGGAGGAAGTAATTCTTTTGATTTGAAGAGGTTGGGTACGTCTTTGCAAGTAGATCATGTGTCCTGGGACTTGCAAGCCTTGTCCGATTTCCATGTTTCAAGCACAGGCATTAGCCCATGTATTTACGTGTCTGAACACTTAGGGAATGGCAAGGGTCCTGGGTTGGCTGGATAATAGGGTGCCTCAGAGTGGTCCTATGAAACTGGAAAGGTGGGGGACTAGTTGGAGGAGACACTGAAGGCCTTGAGGACACATAACTGTTCAGGTTACACTGAGCAGTCACATTAATTTGGCCTAGAGGAGTAGTTTACAAGGTGTTGTCCCAGACCAGCATCATTGGCATCACCTGGGAACCTACTAAAAATGCAGATTCTCGGCCCTAGCAAGGCCTGTTGAACCAGAAACTCAGGGTAGGACCAGCCACTGATGTCTCAGTAAGTTCTCGTTAAGATTCTGATGCCTGCTAAATTTGGAACACCACAGACCTAGAGCCTAGAGTGTGATTCTTTCCAGAGAAATCCCACCTGCATCAGAATCACCTGGAGGCAGAGGGTATGACACCTGAGTGTCCCCAGGCCCTACTTCAAGGCTATAGAATCAGAACATCTGGAACAAAACCCAGGAACCTGGATGCTGACAAGTCTGGATGAAGCACAAGTATCACTGACCTAGCAGAGATAAGGCTGAAGGAAAACTGCTTAATTTTTGCCAGAAATTTTATTTTGACAGAAGGAACTTCAGAGGAAGGAATACAAATATGCATGTCACCCAATTTCCATTGTAAGTCATTGTCCATATGCATTTTGCCGGTCATAGAGAACCATGAATTCTCTGCAGGATCGCCAAGGAGATCCATCAGTTCTTCCTCCAAAACCTCTTCATACATTACTGATCTTCACAACTTATGTGTGGAGTTGGAAGGTGGGAACAAAGTAGGTGACTAATGGCCCAAGTCACAAAGCACAGTAAGATCTGGTAGAGGATCTACTGCCAGAATGAAGGCACACATGTTATAATTATCTAACAAAAGTCTTATCTCCTTTTGACTTACTAAGAGCACCTAGATATCGAGTTTTGTTTTCCTCTCAGCTGAGCGACTAATATACACGCACACAAGGATATATTAAGACTTCTGGATGCTCACAACTTAATTCACTTAAACTGTGTTATTTTCTAAATCTTTATAGAAAACTTGAGTTAAATATAATGTGGCTGGATGTTTAATGGACAGTAATTTGCAAGGCACTTTAAAATTATAGGGTATCTCACTTAGATCTGTGGGATAGGAGGGAAAATACATTGAGGGGTTTAGTTGATGTGGGTGAGCCTAGAAAATGAACATTAGTCCAGGATTTTAACCAGCAAGTGCTGTTAGAGAAACCCCATGTAACCCTGAGTGAATGAGACTGGATGGGGGAATGGGCAAAACCAGAAGAAAGGTGGAGCTTAAGGAGGAGAGGCTATTTGAATCTTACAGTTCATTTTTTGTTTTATTCTGCCAGAAGGAAAATTAAAAGTGATTTAATGTGCTTTTATGTATAAACCTTATAAATGAAATAAGAAAAGATTTTTAAAAAGAATTTGTATAACAATCCTGCTGTGCAGCAGAAATTAACACAATATTGTATTTCAACTATACTTCAAAAAAAAAAAAACCCGACAAATAACTGCAGTGATTGGCTAGTGTCTTTACTTTGAAAGTGGCTGGAGTTTTATTTTCTGTGCTTTGTAATGTACTTTGAGGCAAAAATTACCCTGAAATCAGAAAAAAAAATAGGACATATTATGTACTCAGTGTCTTATGAGTCTTTCTCCCTGCTCTATTTGCCAGAGATCATCTACATAAAAAGTTTTTTGTGATTACATATACTTAAAAGCGCTTCCCAGGTGGCACAGTGGTAAAGAATATACTTGGCGACGCAGGAGGTGCAAGAAATACAGGTTCAATCCCTGGGTGGGGCCAATCCCTTGGAGGAGGAAATAGCAACCCTCTCCAGTCTTCTTGCCTGGAGAATTCCATGGATAGAGGAGCCTGGCAGGCTACAGTCCACGGGGTCGCAGAGTCAGACAGGACTGAGTGATTGAGCACACACATGCACATAAACTTCAAAGAAGTCTGTTCTGCACTGGAGGGAAATTTTCCATACCCAGAAAGTCTTTTAAAAGTTTTAGCAAGTTGACTTTAAGAGAAAAGGTGTTGTGGGTTTACAGGTAAGGAAGAAGATTCTCAGACCCCTCCTCAAGGCACTTTGATCAGAAGTCTGTGCTTCTTATAGATACTCTCTGATCCCATTTGTGTGGGGACATTGGTTTCTGAAGTGCTTGACAGAAAATGAAACCCCCCCACCCTGTGCTCTAACTGATCCACACGTGTGACAGGTGTGCAGAGCACCAGGAGCTGGCCCCAGAGCAAGGGGATGCTACCCAAAGGGACTACAACAGGTCCAAGAGCAGAGTTGGGTCAGAAAACCTAGTTCTTGGCTCTAATCTAAAAGAAAAGTCTGCCTGGGACTGTTTAGAGACACACACTTTTAAGAAATCATTTGAGAAGAACTTGCCTGTGTATTAATTGAGGAAATAAAGTTCCAGTCTGTTGGGTCTCTGGGGTCTTCTTGGCTGTAGAATTGTCCATGTTGGTAATATCAGCTATGTTTCCCAAGTGGGAAGAAATACTATTTCTGGTGATAGACAGTTGGAATCTAACTGATGTTACTGTCTGTTTGGAAGGGGCAGATTAAGGAAGCATATACCTGAGGTATTTTCTTGCCCAAACCTGCAGTGATTGAATATCACCTTAATATTTCATATCATTATGAATGCTTTTGGAGAAGGCAGTGGCACCCCACTCCAGTGCTCTTGCCTGGAAAACCCCATGGACGGAGGAGCCTGGTGGGCTGCAGTCCATGGGGTCACGAAGAGTCGGACACGACTGAGCAACTTCACTTTCACTTTTCACTCTCACGCATTGGAGAAGGCAATGGCAACCCACTCCAGTGTTCTTGCCTGGAGAATCCCAGGGACGGGGGAGCCTGGTGGATGGCCATCTCTGGGGTCGCACAGAGTCGGACACGACTGAAGCGACTTAGCAGCAGCAGCAGCAGCATGAATGCTTTCTCTCAAATTAAGCTAAACTTTATTTTGAGCTTTCCATATGCAAAGCACTCTGTGGAACCAATCCAGTGGAAGGCTCCTCTAAAAAGATCTCTGGCTCCCTTCTCTTGAGAATCTCTGATTTAGAGGAGGATAAATAAGTCTATTAAACCCTATTAATATAAAGCAGATTCTGATAGGTTCAGTAATGGAAGTAGAAAAACAGTAGATCCCAAAACATGAACACATGGAAACTATGAATACACACCCATTCACACATACACTAAGTGGGTTGTATATTTCTAAAGAAAGTTTTGTTAATTCATATTGTATATCTTCAGTATCTTTATTGCTTTTTAACCAAATGAGAGAGAAGCACATTCTTCTGTGAATAGTTGCTTATGAAGGCTAGTTATAACATATTTAAAAGATTTATTTATTATTCAGCAACACTAGGGAAATGCCATTTAAAACCTTGAACAGTTTTTATCATACAAGCTTATGATCATTTAGAAATATTATTCCCTCAATCCAGATGTGAACTCTTCTTCTCGGCACAGAGGAGGAAAATACATAACACAAATGGAGCTAAGTAATGTGAAGCATTCAGTGAAATGTGAAGTACTGATGAAACCTAACAAGGTCAGCCTTGAGGTGGGAGTGAGATGAGCAGGGAAGATGTGCCAGGAGATGGAGACGTTCTCTATGACAATACGTAGCATCATTATCTACTTACAGAAGCCGCTGCCCCCACTATTATTGTTGTTGTTCAGTCACTAAGTTGTGTCTGATTCTTTGTGGCCCCATGGACTACAGCATGCCAAGCTCCTCTGTTTTCCACTATCTCCCAGTTTGCTCAAATTCACGTCCATTGACTCAGTGATGCCTAACCATCTCATCCTCTGCTGCCCCCTTCTCCTTTTGCCTTCTGTCTTTCCCAACATTGAGGACTTTTCCAATGAGTTGATTCTTTACATAAGGTGACCAAATTGTTGGAGCTTCAGCTTCAGCATCAGTACTTCCAATGAATATTTAAGGCTGCTTTCCTTTAGGATTGACTGGTTTGACCTCTTTGCAATCCAAAGGATTCTCAAGTGTCTTCTCCATACCACAATTCAAAAGTATCAATTCTTCATCATTCAGCCTTCTTTCTTTGTGGTCCAACTCTCACATCCATTCACGACTACTGGCAAAACCACAGCTTTGACTATACAGACATTTGTGGGCATAGTGATGCCTTTGCTTTTTAATATGCAGTCTAGGTTTGTCATAGCTTTCCTTCCAAGGACAAATGTCTTTTAATTTTATGACAGGAGACTGGGACATTCTCAGTGGCAACAAACAGCATCACCGTCTACTCACGGAAGGCCTCCCATTAGAGTATATATATTGGGAATACAAAGGCAACAAGATATGAAGGGCACATTCCTTCCTGGATTTCCCAGTATATTGGGGACGCATCAAAATGTGATAAAGGACAGATGAATGATGTAGATAAGAAAAGCCCCAGGAGTCCAAAGTAGCAGAATTTCCCAAGAGCAGGGAGAGGTGGGAGACTCAGTGACTGTGATATTGTTTCTAGAAGAAGGTGGGATTTGAGTTGAGCTTTCAGGACCAGGTAGGAGAGAGGGGGCCCACTTTCAAGGTAGAGGAATACTCCAAGTACTTCTCTTCATGCATGTACATTAAAGCCATATTTTGCCTAACACTTCAGGGGAGGTTATCACCCCCAGAAAGTCCCATGGACCTTACGGGAATCCACAGACCTGAAGTGAAGATACCCTGTTCTGATGCTTATGAAACTGCAACATAGTGTGCTAGTTGTGCCAAATAACTGTGTTTTTTTTTTTCACAGTTATAGTAGGAAGCAGCACACGATACTTGGTGATTGGGAGAAATCACACACAATACTTGGAGATTGAGTAGCACTCCTGCCACCCAAATTTCTCAGTTGTAAAAACTGATTGCTCAAAAACATAAACAAAAAGCCCTGTGTGTGTGTCCTGCTTCCTTTCAGTACTCTTTGCTTCTGAATGTTCAATTTTGTGTATTTAAAAGCAATGGTTGTGATTTGCAAAGCAGAAATAGAGACACAGGTGTAGAGAACAAGGGAGGGGGGAGGAGAGGGTGGGATGGACTGGGAGCTTGAGACTGATGTGTGTATAATATTGATACTATGCATAAAGCCGATAGCTAATGAGAACCTATTGTAAAGCACAAGGCACTCAACTCAATATTCTGTGGTGACCTAAATGGAAAGGAAATCCAAAAAAAGAGGGGATGTATGCATATAGACAGCTGATTCGCTTTGCTGTCCAGAGGAAATTAACACAGCATTGTAAAGCTACTACACTCCAATAAAACTTAATTAAAAAATAAAATAAAGCAATGATTGTGGTTCCACTTTAAACAAAGATGGTCCATTGCTTCCATTTCTTGTTATCAGACATCTCGTGTTTTTCTTCCTACTTCTCAATAAATGAAATTACAGGCATTAATAATTAAATTGCAGTCTTTTGAAATAAGATATAGTTCAAAGTGAAAGTGAAAGTTGCTCAGTCATGTCCAGACTCTGTGCGACCCCTTGGACTGCAGACTGCCAGGCTCTGCTCTCCTTGGGATGTTCCAGGCAGGAATACTGGAGTGGATTGCCATGCTCTCCTCCAGGGGATCTTCCTGACCCAGGGATTGAAGCCAGGTCTCCCACATTGCAGGCAGACTGGTTACTGTCTAAGCCACCAGGGAATTATTTTTTTTATAAAATTATACTGTTTCAAACAACTCTACCTAATACTTACTGAGTATTAATAAAAGAATGAAATGAAATTAAGAGATTCATATCCATATAGAACTCTTGTTCTATTGTTCTTATAGGTTTAATGTTGGAGTGTTTTTCAGGAGCAAGTATCTCTATTCTACTTCTCCAAGGTGGTACTAGTGGTAAAGAACTTGCCTGCCAATGCAGTAGACATAAAAGATGAGGGTTTGATCCCTGGGTTGGGAGGATCCCCTGGAGGAGGCCGTAGCAACTCACTTCAGTATTTTTGCCTGGAAAATTCCATGGACACGGGAGCCCGGTGGACTACAGTCCGTGGGGTCACAAAGAATTGGACATAACTGAGCACGCATGCACAACAACAGACAACATACTCTTTTGTCTTCTAATGAAGGACTATTTTCTTTCTTTTTTTTTTTTGCTTAATAGTTTTTCTTCAATGATATTCTGGAACACACATCTAGCTTAGCTATTGTGAACTTGAAATCACTGAGGTAAAGAAGGCATCATGTGTTAGTATACTGTATTTTTGTTTTTCCTTCTGGCTTACTTCACTCTTATATGGAATTTAGAAAGATGGTAACGAGAACCGTGCATGAGAGACAGCTAAAGAAATGCAGATGTATAGAACAGTCTTGTGGACTCTGTAGAAGAGGGCAAGGGTGGGATGATATGGGAGAACGGCATTGAAACATGTTAATTATCATATGTGAAATCAATTGCCAGCCCAGGTTTGATGCTCAAGGCTGGTGACCCAGAGAGAGGGAATCGGGAGGGAGGAGGGAGGGGGGTTCTGGAAGGGGAACATATGTATACCCATGGCAGATTCATGTCATTGTATGGCAAAACCAACACAATAAAGTAAAGAAAATTTTTTTAAAAAAGAAGGCATCATATCTTCATCATTGGTCCAAGGTTAAATCAGTCTCGTGTTTGCAATGTGGGTTGATTTAGGACATACCATACAATATCATGCAATATTACAATTAGCAGATGCAGGATTCACCAATATGACAGCATCTCCACAATGGAACCCCACATCTCTACTGAAGGAGAATCTGCGTTTGAGAATCAGGGACATCACTTGTTTGGAATCAAAAGGAAATCTGTGTCTTAGAGGCATAGCCATCATTTAGAGAAGGGCTAATTCTAGGAACACATTAACATGACGGCAAATGATGCAGTGCAGTAAGAACCAAACCATTCTCCCCAACTTCTAAACCTTTGAATTATATAAGAGACAGATAATCATACACTCATCAAATAACTCTTTCAGAACAGAGAAAGTTTGGAGTGTTCACAAGACTAGCTACTTAATTTGCCAACCTAGTAAAAAATGAAAATGCAAGGCCTCTTGTTCAAAAATTATAGAAAATTTCAAGAGGATAAGAGCCAAGCATTAACCCAAGAAGCCTGGAGCCCTTTTAAGTGCAGAGTCTTGTGTGACTGCCTTGTCTATATCTGTAAAACAGTGCAGTTGTTAACTAACCAATCTCTAGGGTCTTCCCAGGTGGTGCTAGTGGTAAAGAACTCTTTTGCCAACACAAGAGACATAAGGGGCAGGGGTTCGATCCCTGGGTTGGGAAGATCTCCTGAAGAAGGAAATGGCCACCTACTCCAGTATTCTTGCCTGGAGAATCCCATGGATAGAGGAGCCTGGAGGACTACAGTCCATGTGGTCACAAAGAGGTGGACACAACTTAGCAACTAAACAACAGATTTATGTATTTATTTGGCTGTACCCTGAGGCATGTGAGATTATATTTCCCCCTTGGGGATCGAACTTGCACCTGTTGCATTGGAAGGCAAAAGTCTTAACCATTGGACCACCAAGGAAGTCTCAGGATGTGTTTTCTGGATGGCTCATTCATGTGGCTGGCATGTGTATGCTGACTGTAAGTGAGAACTCTCATTGTTTTTCCCACATGGGCCTCTCCATAGAGCAGCTTGAATGTCGACAAGCCATAGAAGCTTATTTCTCCAAAGTGAAGGATTCAAGTTTCAGGCTGAAACTACACTTTGGGTCATCTAACTTCAGAAGTCACACACTATTCTTTTTACCATATTTTATTTGTTTGAATTGAGTCATTTAATTTGACCCACATCCGAGGAAGGCAGTATTAGGCCCCACATTAAAGGAAGGAGTGATGAAAATTTTACAAACATATTTGCAAACCATCACACCATCCTTTTCTCTACCTGCTGTAAGCCACCTTAAACGTTCCTTCCATATCTACCTTCCTAAATCAAGGCTTTAGTTGATTCTGTTCCCTGAGCAAAAAATATAAGGGACTTTAAAGTATCAAAGACCTAGTAGGAACATCCCTTATTGTTCTCCTCAACACATCTGTCATCCATTATACTTCTGGACCTTGTCATCCTTTCCAGTCAGGCCTACTCACTCACCAACTTCAAACACAGCTGGATCCTTCTGGCTGTGGACATCTCACCTCTCCTCCCAGTTCTAATGGCTTCTGCTTCAGCATTTTCTAGTTTTAGAATAGAACCCATTCCAATTTTCTATGGAAAGTCTTCCAGAATTAAGAAACACACAGTAGTTCTCCATTTACTTTCATTTTTTAAGCCATTCACTGGTGGTTTATTGGACATCTAAAATAAAATGTGCTAAGAGGTGAGGATATAAAGGTGGAGTTGTTCTAAAGTTTGAAGTATTTCTATCTAGTGCTCATAAAATTTCCTTTTGGAAGAGGTCTTAGGAGTCCTTGTCAGTGAGCTTAGCTGGGTGCTAGGGATCTTCTGGGTATTCAGTAAATATTCAGTGGTTGAAGAAGCAAATACAGGGTATAATAGGTAAGGCTCTGTCTATAGGTGAGGCTAATTCTCTCTATCAAGAAGTAGTATTTTGCTTTTTTCCTTTAAAAAAGAGAGCTATTTTGAAGCTTTTGAGAGAATTAAACCTATTTTTGCCTTAAACTGAAATTACAATGTGTATGTATGTGCATGTGTGCGTGCTTAGTGGCTCAGTCGGGTGCCCAACTCTTTGCAACCCTATAGACTGTAGCCTACTAGGCGTCTCTGTCCATGAAATGTTCCAGGCAAGAATACTGGTATGTGTGTGTGTGTGTGTATGTTACTTAGCTGTGTCAGACTCTTTGCTGATTCTTTACTGTTTGAGCTACCTGGGAAGCCCCAAGAATACTGAAATTTGGGTTGCCAGTTTGTACTCCAGGGGATCTTCCCATCCCAGGGATCAAAGCCTTGTCTCTTGTAGTCTCCTGCATTGGGAGGCAGATTCTGTACCACTGAGCTACTTGGGAAGCCCAAGATTGAGTAAGGGGTTTCCCTGGTGGCTCAGTGGTAAAGTATCCACTTGTCCACACAGAACACACGGGTTCAATCCCTGATCTGGGAGGATCCCACATGTGGAGCAACTAAACCCATGTACCACAACTACTGAGCCTACTCAAATGTTAATCTGATTATAACAGCAAAAAAGGTAACATCTTTTTTGCTGCTACTTTCTTCAGCCCACCCTCTAATCATATATCTAGTTAGAATACTGTCATCCTGATGATCTATTTTTGAAATTTAAAGCAGTTCTTTGTGAATTCTGAATTGTCACACGATACAGTCAATATGCCAGTATTCTTGGGCTTCCCCAGTGGCTCAGATGGTAAAAGAATCAGCCTGAAATGCAGGAGACCTGGGGTTCGATCCCTGGATGGGACCTGGAGAAGGGCATGGGAACCCATTCTAGTATTACTTCCTGGAGAATCCCCATGGACAGGGGAGCCTGGCAGGCTACAGCCCATGCGGTCGCAAAGAGTCAGACATAGCTGAGGACTAAACACAGTACATACACACAGTAAGCACAGTCAATATGATAAACTTTCAGAAGGGGCTTCTGAAAGCTTTGTGGGACCCTACCACAATGCCTGATCCAAACACTCCTACTGTCAGATCCCCTAAATGCCTCTTGCTTTGATTTTCTGTAGACACCTGGTGAGACAAAGGAGCAAATCTTTAGAGTGAAACATTTTAGCTACTAGAGCTCTGCCCACGTAAATGTTCCCTAAAAGCTTAGAAGCTAGTCATCAGTCTGACTCCAGGAAAACCTTCGGCCACATGGGTCTGAATCACTTCTCCCAAGAGACAAAACAAAGTGCCAAACAAAAATTGCCTGGGACAGAAGGAATGTGATCTGTGATGTCATGCCTCACAAACACAAGGGATCTGCTGTTGGGTAGACTTGGATTTTGCTTTTTAAAAATCATACCTAAGATGAGCATCATTAAGTAGGGGAACTTGATGTTATTTGACCTAAGGGAAGAAATAAAACTAGAATCAGGGCTAGATCTCCAGACAACTGTAGAAGGAATCCTGTTCAACTCACTAGATGAGCAGCTAGATTAACTATTTGAGTTCTTATTACTAAGAGAGAGAAATGTAGAGATCAGAATCATAGATACTTCTGAAATTAAAGTTTGTCCACCAGAGCCAAAGATAACTGCTATGTTATTGCATTTCCTTGCTGGGAAGTATTTGTGGCTAGCTGATCCATACAAAGCTTTATCTTGTTAAGAAATCAACCTTCTAAGAAATGACTTATTATTCTCTTCATATTCTGCCTCCACAAAGACAGTGTAGAGTTGAGTTGCTTGGTTTTCAAATGCATAGTTTCAAGCTTAAGCAGCCTTAGAGTTGGGTACAGAGTAAACGTCTTGATTACATATGAGTTGAATATTGGAAAAATTGGAAAATTGGATTTTAAAGATCTTAAAACTAATAAACTGTAATGGAAAAGTTTAGGAGAAAAGAATATAGATAGATATCTATGTATGTATAGACATGTATATAACTGAATCACTTTGTTGTACACCTGAAACTAACATGATATTGTAAATCAACTATACTATGAAGATAAAGAAAAAATTCTTAAAAATGGAACAATATAGGGTAGAATTTCCTTAAATGGGGAAGGTTACCAGATGGTTCTTTCTGGAGGTTGTGGGAAGCACTCAAAACGTCTTTCAAAATATGCAGAGCATCTGAAAAGTGACCAGCCTTGCTCCATTTGTAAGAATATGTCATAATCCCTATGGATTTTATTTTTATCCAGAGATGGATTGTCACAGGCTGGTTGTTTTCTGAGTTGTCTAAATGTTCCAATGACCAGGTGACCAACTTTAGATCATGCTACAGAACTACAGCAAGTACCCTTGCAGGCATTATATAACCAGTCTTGTAACCCAAGGACAGCAGGATATTCCAGGCAGCCCTTCCATTCACAGCTGGAGAGGCAGGAGCTGGGCCTCTTGGAAGGGCATTGTTCACAGTATCCCTGGGGGACTAGGAAGCTCTGACTTCTTATCTTGGGATCCAGCCATGGCTTCCTCCTCCCCCCACAGCCTTTGACCAGAAAGACAATATTCCCTATGGACACAAGGCAAAGTTCTCAAAACTTTTTCAAACTTTTTTGAACTAATGGATGAGGGGAAAGTCACCTCAGGATTCACAGTTAGAATAGATCTATTTTTAGTTGGTTGTAACCCAGATAGAGTTTGTGAGAAATTGGAGGTGTGGTGTAGCTTAGCTATTACTTCATTCTTCTTCCTCCCACTGATCTGAGTCACAATCACCTTCTTGAGAATCCTCACTAAGGAATACATCAAGATTTATGTCAAGATCCCAGAGACCTGGGGTGACGCAATGAAGTGGGTTCTGTGGTTCCCTTGACACTAATAATCATTAAATATTCATTCACTATAATAATCTTGAAAGGAGTAGCAAAAGAATATTGCAAGAGGAACACACTATGGCCTCCACATCTCGGGGAGGCGATGTCTACTCCCAACTCTGGCATCCGCTGTTTGACACTGGGTCTAATTTAATCTGTGGCTCATTTTCCTCCTTCTTAAAATTAGGGAATGGGCAAGATGACCTCAAAAGTCCTTTTCCTATAATCTTATAAATTTGTAAATTCACATAAAGAGATTTTACTTTTAAAGCCTTTGTTTTTCACGATTATTAAAATAATTTTTCAATAAAGAAACTTTCCAACATTGCATTTTAAATCTCTTAATTTTACCATAAAGCATTCTAACCATTACTTTTCAGAAAGGCTAAAGTGAAAATAAAATGAATCCTATCCTGGTGGAATAAAAGAGGATTAAATAAGGGAATACACATAAAGTGTTTCACACAGTCTCAAGTGCTCAGTAAATTCTCAATAAGTGGAAACAATTCTTATTGTTAGTATCATATAAGCATTTATTCTTTCATAAATCTTAGCATGTATACCAGCTCATGGTGATGGATATATGTTGAACAAGATAGACAAGTTTATAGTCTTCACTTTCACTATTTGCTGAGCCTTATTGATTCCTAAGTTGACCCAAGCCATTTTAGAACTTGATGAACAAATGTTCATGCCAGGAATTTGGTCCTGCCCTGTTAATAACCAGGGATGGGGTAGGTCTGGAGGACTACATCAAGGGAAAGAATCCTTTCTTGTCTGATCTGCCAGCTGTTCACGCAAATAGTTTCCCATGTTTCTCACTTCATGAAGTCCACTGCAAGCTTACGTCTTTGGTCTTTTTCCCATTACAAGTTACAATAGCACTGTATCACCTAAAGTCATGTGACTACCTCCCCATCAAATCATTTACTTGTGTTTTTAAATTCTCTTCAAGAACTAAACAATAATCAAGAATGCAGCAAATATTGCTGGGAAGTCTTGTGGATTCATCCTGGCTAATCATTCTATAATTCCTGGATGCAAGTTATACACAAAGTGATCTCTCCACCCACCTCCCCCATTAAAAAAATAACAAAAACAACTTTAATTTGGTTACCTCAGGAACTGGAAGTTTCACAGGGGCCGATCATTAACGCTCTTAATGACAAAGTTGCCTAGGTTAACCTGGTTCTCCTGTCTTTGTTCAGTTTTCTGTGTAGGTCATTGAAAGTTCAAAGTAGCAAATTTATCCTTTCTTTCCTGGTGAGATATTCTTCAAAATTTTTCTTATCATTTAAAATGTATTGACTAACATGCAATAAAACATTCTTTTTCAGCTTTCCTCCCTTCAACATAGACACATATTTGGCCACATATGATGGAATTCAGTTCCTGTGTGCATGCTAAGTCACTCAGTTATGTCCAACTCTTAAGACCCCATGAACCATTGCTCCGGCCGCTAGCTGGGGGCAGTCGCTCTGGCCCGCAGAGCAATCAACGGAGGTTCCGAAATCCACCTGAAAACGGATGAATGGGTTGGGACAAGAGGTGCAAAGAACGGCAGCAAGACAAAGGTTCTGATCAAGCTGCAAAACTTTATTGAGCGCAAGGCGATTATATATGGGGAGGAGGGGAGGGAGTGGGAAAAGGAAGGGGGGAGTTCTGACGGGCATGTAAGGAATACGTGTCTTGTGGGTGATTGGCCTGTCGGATCCTTTTGGTGATTTGCCAGCCGAATGTATAGCTGGCACGTAATCAGCGCCTTATATGGCAGCAGGCTTGTAGTGTTCCGACCATAATGGCACTGGCTGATAGCATCAGCCGGCGGGCCCCAACAAACCATAGCCTGCCAAGCTCCTCTGTCCACAGAATTCTCCTGGCAAGAATACTGGAGTGGGTTGCTGTGCCCTCCTCCAGGGGATCTTCCCACCCCAGGGATTGAACCCAAGTGTCCTGAGGCTCCTACAATGCAGGCAGATTCTTTACCTCTGAGCCAACATGGAAGCCCATTCAGTTCCTAAGAGCAGCCTAATCCAATTAGAAGAATTTGTGACTGCATACATGGGCTCCAAGTCATATTGAACATGGCTGTTATTCTCTTCTTTCCAGTTATAAACCTGGAAAGAATGGGAAGCTGGCAAGGGAGAGGAAGAATTTTTTCCCTTCTTTGCTGCAAATAATGCCAGTGTGAGGTAAGAAAGCCTCTGTGAATGACATTAAGTGATTTTATTAACAGAAAGAAAACAAGAAATTTTCTTTTTGTTGTACACAGATACCCACTGGGATTTTAAATACCTTTCTTTAAAAAGGACAAACATATTAGTTGAATTATGACCATTCTTAACAGACATTTCTCCAAGGAAGATATAAAAATGGCTAACAAACACATGAAAAGATGCTCAACATCACTCATTATCAGAGAAATGCAAATCAAAACCACAATGAGGTACCACTTTACACCAGTCAGAATGGCTGCCATCCAAAAGTCTACAAGCAATAAATGCTGGAGAGGATGTGGAGAAAAGGGAACCCTCTTACACTGTTGGTGGGAATGCAAACTAGTACAGCCACTATGGAAAACAGTGTGGAGGTTCCTTAAAAAGCTGCAAATAGACCTGCCATATGACCCGGCAATCCCACTGCTGGGCATATACACCGAGGAAACCAGAATTGAAAGAGCCACGTGCACCCCAATGTTCATCGCTGCATTGTTTACAATAGCCAGGACATGGAAGCAACCTAGATGCCCATCAACTGACGAATGGATAAGAAAGCTGTGGTATATATACACAATGGAATATTACTCAGCATTAAAAAAAAATTCATTTGAAGCAATTCTACTCAGATGGACGAAACTGGAGCCCATTATCCAGAGTGAAGTAAGCCAGAAGCAAAAACAACAATACAGTATATTAACACATATATATGGAATTTAGAAAGACAGTAATGAGAACCCAACATGGGAGACAACAAAAGGAACGCAGATGTATAGAATAGACTTGTGGACTTTGTGGATGAGGGTAAGGGTGGGATGAGATGGGAGAAGGGCATTGAAGCATGTTAATTGTCATGTGTCTAATCAATCGCCAGCCCAGGATTGATGCTCGGGACTGGTGCAGCGAGATTTCCCGGGGGGGAGGGAGGAGGGAGGGGGGACCCGGAGGGGAAGCATATGTAAACCCATGGTGATATCATAACAATGTATGGCTAAAACAATAATC
>ML661338.1:22144037-22265264 GCA_007570785.1 Antilocapra americana | reverse complement strand
AACAATGTATGGCTAAAACAATAATAAAAATTAAAAAAAAAAAAAAGTAACTTTAAGCATTAGAAAATATGTATAATCAGAGATTAAGTAGATAAAATACTATGAGAATAACAGTATAAATTCTAAATCGTGTAATGTCTGATAATACTATAAAGTCTGAAGTTAATAAATGTGAAAATATTAGAAAGATATAAATTATAAAAGTTTACTTAACAAGAAATCTGAAATAAATACTTAACAGAAAAAGTGAAAAAAAAAAAAAAAAAAGAAAAAAAAAATGAATTCAAAAGATACAGAGAAAAAGTTCCTTGAACCTGGGTAAATGTTGCTTCTTTTCATGTCTACTTTTCTACTATTTTGCCATTGATCATTCATTTATTGAACGTATGGTTTGTCATAAGCTGTGAAAGATGAAGAAAATTAATTAAGGAGGTAGATAAAAATGTAAATAATAATATAACATTATTTCAATCACATATTTATTTACAGACTTTTACTGAATTCTTACTATAAGCTATTTTCTCTGCTAAATGCTGGCAATATAAAAATTAAAGACATTGTCTTAACTTTCTATCATTAAAAGTATTAAAAATAGTACAGACAGAGTGCCTTGGAAGGAAAAAGAGTATACATATCAGAGGAAAAAAAAATGAAAGGCAGGCTGCATGCTGATAAGGGAAATAAAATTGTAAACAGGCCAGTGCAAAGATTATATCCAAGCCATACTGCTCCTCCTGCTGCTAAGTCACTTCAGTTGTGTCCGACTCTGTGTGACCCCATAGACGGCAGCCCACCAGGCTTCTCTGTCCATGGGATTCTCCAGGCAAGAGTACTGGAGTGGGTTGCCGTTTCCTTCTCCACAAGCCATACTAGACATAAAATAAAAGTTTACTGAAAGTAAAAGCAAGAATCATCTTTTTTCATGGAAGAATAATTTCACTTATATTTTTCCCACAGAAAAAGATGGAATTATTTAAAAAATTTACCAGCTATAGAGCAGCTATGGATAATAGCTAAGTGTCTCAACCCAAGTAAACAAAGGACATAATATGTAGAAATGAGAAGGCAACAGAAATACTTGCAAATCTTAACAAATCTCTGTGAAGTAAGACAAAATATTAAAATAAATTTGCATCATGGTTACAAACAGGGGCTTAGTGATGGGAGAAAAAATACAACTAGATTTGCCTACAATTAAGCCAAATAAACATCCCTCTCTTTTAAACAAATTGTTAATTTAAATGATTAAACCTTTTCTAAAGGAGTTGGATATAAAGGAAACAAAGTAATACACTCAAAGAATACATGAGAGAAGAGACTCTCAAAACTCTCTCCCAAGTTCCCCATCCCACTCTGCCCTGCATGGAACAGCCAGCTCCATCGGACCTATCACAATCCAACCTACTCAATACTCGAAAAAGTCTAATCCTAACACTTTTAGAAAAGATAATTACTTTGTGGTACAATTGTAGTTTTGTTTCTGACTGTCCAAAGATGGACAACAGTCCCACAGGCCTGGTCTTGCCCAGCAGGTTGCATGATGCGTCTCTGCAAATCCCTTGTCCTCTATAAATGGGAAATTGTGAATCCAGCAGACCTCGTGGCTCTTGGCCTCTCGCTGTCTGGACAATAAGATTTGTTGGCATCAGCAATGGGAAAAGCTAATTAAGCCATTATCCAACTCTCAGGTAAGAATGGAATTACTCTTTTTTATTATAGCATTGTTACGTGCATTATTACCTCTTTGCACTAGAGAAATAACATTACAATCATTTTGTTCTAAATCCAGGGTCTCTGTCCTTCTCAAGCTTAGGATGTATATGTAGGATACATATGTATAACTCAGTTGTATAAGTTACATGTAATTTATATGTATGATTTAAAAGCAGGCTTATAAGCCTTCCTGCTCCTCATGTCCTTTTTGTTTTTCCTCTTGATGAGGGAGAAATGGTTCAAGTGACCACAGGAAGTAGAAAGGAGAGGGACTGAAGAAAAGATGATGGACAAGTTGGTATCTGGCCCCTGAAACTGTACTTTGACTTTGAAAACTGAATGTAACAATATTTCATCCAATTTGTTTGCATCTCCTAGGCTTAAAGTGGAACTTAAAGCACATAGAAGATGGTCTTCCTACCATACATCCAGGATATTTTGGTCAATATGACATTTATAGATTTATATTTGGAAAGATCTTAACTGACCTTTAACAGTGCATGAGTATGGTCTTTGGAATTGACTTTAAATGGAAATTAAGAAAGATTACACTTTTTGTTAAAATTTAATCTTAAAAATATTCAAAGTTAAATATGGGCCCTGCTCTCTACCTGCTGTGATAAGTTTTTCTATTAAAGTGATGTGTCTAAGAGTGTTCCAGAAAACTCTTAAAGAAGCTAACCAATTTAGTAGTTATTCTGATATATCTCACTTAAAGAAGGTGCTATTTCTGGATTAAAAAACCATAAATAAAAAGATTATACATTTTATAGAAGTTTCCACTAAATTCTTATTAAATACATAAACTCCTCTTATATGTTACAAGGACTCTTCAGACTTTAAATCTCTAGTTTAAAACAAGTCTGAAACCAACTAATTAAAACTTCAATTGAATTGCTTAGTTTTTCTCTACAGTCTACTTTTATAACAAAGAATCAAATCACAAGCAAAACACCCCCATTGATTCCAGGTCTTTATTTTTGCACAGTTATTCACATTTACACATTTATTTACCAAAGCAGATGATATACGGCCAATCTTCTTCCTTCTTCTGCTTTCCTTCTTCCCTTCCTCTTCTGAACTCACAAATACCAACTGTGTCCCAACCTTTGCCAACTGCCAGAAAAACAATGATGAGCAACAATAATGGGCCAGGTTCCAGGCCTGATGGAAGTTACAGTCAGCTGGTAGCATAAAAAAGCAAACAAGGAATTCCAATACAGGCCTGTGATGGGAAAGCCCTGAGTGCTCAGGGACCACAAGGGAGAGATGCTTTAATCCAATTTGGAGGTTAGAGCAGTGACATCCAAGCTAAGATCTGAGGGGTCAGTAGCAGTTGCCAGTCAAGGAAGGCAGAGCAGTCTTCTACCTGGAGGGTACAGTGGGTGTGGAGGTTCAGGTGTAAGGGAGAGAACAGCCAGGGGCCTCCTAGGTGGCTCAGCAGTGAAGGACCCACCTGACAATTCAGGGGATGCAGATTCAGTCTCTGGGTCAGGAGGATCCTCTACAGAAAGAGATAGCAACCCACTCCAGTATTCTTGCCTAGAAAAGTCCCATGGACAGAGGAGCCTGGCAGGCTGATGGGGTCACAAAGAGTGGGGTGTGGCTCAGTGACTTAACGGCTACAACCAGTGGCAGTGGGGATAGAGCATAGCAGATAATTTCCAAAGCTATTTGAAAGGTAGAGTCAACAGGTGGCTTTAAACAGTTGTGTGTGTGTGTGTGTGTGTGTGTGTGTGTGTGTGTGTGTATGGCTGTGCAGGAAGAAGAAGAGAAAGTAAAGTATTGTTAAAGAATTTCTGGTTTTGGCAATTGCAACAGTATGATGATACCTCAGTTACAGACCACAAAGAAGAAAGAGAGAGTGTGAATTTAATTTAGTGAGATATTAGAGTCAAAGTGGGGTTTCCCTGGTGGCTCAGATGGTAAAGAGTCAGCCTGCAATGCAAGAGACCCAGGTTCGATCCCTGGATTGGGATGATCTCCTGGAGAAGGAAATGGCAACCCATTCCAGCATTCTTGCCTGGAGAATTCCATAGACAGAGGAGCCTGGCAGACCGCAGTCCATGGGATAGCAAGGAGCTGGACACAACTGAGCGACTAACACTAACACTAGAGTCAGGATAACTTACAGACAGCTGGCCATACCATTCTGAGAATGAAGAGATCTCACAGTTGTGGATGCAGAACTAGCAATGTAAACATTATTATTAAAGTGAGTGAGGCCACACAAGAAACATACTAGAGAATAAGACTAGAATTTAGAAGGATATCTGTCCATTCTGCTCTTAAGTGAACAACAATCTTGGATACAATGAACAGTTAATGTTTTATTGTGGTGGGGGTTGGGGGGTCTCTTCTCATCTATAGAAATTTCAGATTATGACTCCCCTCAGGACCTCCTATGATGTATGGTGGGAAGAGTTGCTTGGAAAAACCAGTTTCTGGGTGCCACAGAGGAGAAGACAGTTGTGGGAGAAGTCAAACTATTTGGATTCAAGCTGTTTTAAAAGCAGCCATTTTTCCTATGCATGGTTATGCCAGTCACTTTTAGGTATCCGGTTTTAAACTAGGGAGAGAAGGTAGAATTACATCTGCCTCCAATCCATGTAGAACAGTCCATCCTTTTATGTTTCCCTCTCATAGTCGGTGAACCTTTAGTACAGAGTGCCAGACTTTTCATCTAAAAGTAGACATCAAATTGCTCTTGATAAAAACCCCAATGGCAAAAATGTATGTGTATGCTGGCGGGTCTCTGTGTTTAAGAAGATGCAAAAAGGGAATGGCACTTGCTAAGTATAAAATCAAGCAAATTATACAGGATAATAAGTAAGATTCAGTTCAGTTCAGGTCAGTCACTCAGTTGTGTCTGACTCTTTGCGACCACATGGACTGCAGCACGCCAAGCTTCCCTGTCCATCACCAACTCCCAGAGCTTACTCAAACTCATGTCCCTTGAGTAGGTGATGCCATGCAACCATCTCATCCTCTGTCATCCCCTTCTCCTCCCACCTTCAATCTTTCCCAGCATCAGGGTCTTTTCCAGTGAGTCAGTTCTTCACATCAGGTGGCCAAAGGATTGGAGTTTCAGCTTCAACATCAGTCCTGCCAATGAATATTCAGGACTGATTTCCTTTAGATTTAATTGGTTTGATCTCCTTGCAGTCCAAGGGACTCTCTAGAGTCTTCTCCAATACCATAGTTCAAAAGCATCAATTCTCTGCCACTCAGCTTTCTTTACAGTCCAACTCTCACATCCATACATGACTGCTGGAAAACCATAGTTTTGACTAGACAGACCTTTGTCGGCAAAGCAACGTCTCTACTTTTTAATATGCTGTCTAGGTTTGTCATAACTTTTCTTCCAAGGAGCAATCGTCTTTGAATTTCATGGCTGCAGTCACCATCTGCAGTGATTTTGGAGCTCAAGAAAATAGTCTCTCACTGTTTCCATTGTTTTCCCATCTATTTGCCATTCAGTGACGGGACCAGATGCCATGATCTTAGTTATCTGAATGTTGAGTTTTAAACCAACTTTTTCACTCTCCTCTTTCACTTTCATCAAGAGGCTCTTTAGTTGTTCTTCGCTTTCTGCCATAAGGCTGGTGTTATCTGCATATCCGAGGTTATTGATATTTCTCCCAGCAATCTTGATTCCAGCTTGTGCTTCATCCAGCCTGGCATTTCACATGATGTACTCTGCATATAAGTTAAATAAGCAGGGTGACAATACACAGCCTTGATGTTCTCCTTTCCTGATTTGGAACCCCACCATTGTTTCTTGAAAAACCTATGTGCTTTTGGAGAACACTTAAAACTATTGAAAGGAAGAGAAAGTTTCATTACAAACACAGCTGAAAATGTCAATCAAAAGAAAGTGTGGTCATCGACATTTCATAAACTTTGTAGACAAATTCCAGGTGAATGTTTCCCTTGGGACTTTTGTCCAAACTAGAGTTTAGAAATTCATTTTTGGGGAAATTGCTTGAAAATAATGTGAGCCCTATAGCAAAACTGTATGATTCAGGTTGGTAAAATAAGTACTCAGAAAGGTACACAGTTAAATAAGTTGAAAGTACATGCATGTGATGAAATTCTCTGGGGACAACTCAAAGCAAAGAGAAAAATATCCCAGAAAAACTGGTTATGTCAGAAAATGGCCAGAAAACTGGGATTCTGCTTGCATGATAGTGAACATCAATATTTGCATTACCTTGCCTATTGACTTCCTGTCTAAAGAGGAAAGAAATTCACATATGCAATAAAACTCTGTGAGGATTAATGAGTGTGCGTTTAAAGCCTTGCAAAGAATCCAAATGAAAGACATTATACACAAACAAAGCATTTGTATCGTATAATCTAACCATGGCTAAAAGTCCAGCAACACCATAAGAAAGCATCTTTCCACATGAAGGAACTTGAACTGCAAAGAAAGGGAGAAAAGTGCTCAGCATCACTGACATATCCTAAATTTTCCTCCTCTAGATTTTCTTGATGGTCGTGATTTTTCTCTTTTATATTTCCCCAAATTCTGAACAATTAAAGAATGTGCTTTTTTCTTACCACACTGGTTTCTTCTAAAGTCAGAACAGGGTTCAACTTTCCCCTTCACGTCTATGTGATGCAACAGGACACTCATTAGGAACCATGGAGGTAGTTCAGGGTGTTGCTCAGACCATCCTCAGTGAGTTCAGTCACTTGGTCGTGTCTAACTCTTTGCAACCCCATGAATCGCAAAGTATTGGAGTTTCAGCTTCAACATCAGTCCTTCCAATGAACACCCAGGACCGATCTCCTTTAGGATGGACTGGTTGGATCTCCTTGAAGTCCAAGGGACTCTCAAGAGTCTTTTCAAACACCATAGTTCAAAAGCATCAATTCTTTGGCGCTCAGCTCTCTTTATAGTCCAACTCTCACATCCATACATGACCACTGAAAAAACCATAGCCTTGACTATATGGACCTTTGTTGGCAAAGTAATGTCTCTGCTTTTCAATATACTGTTTAGGTTGGTCATAACTTTTCTTCCACGAAATAAGCGCCTCTTGATTTCATGGCTGCAATCACAATCTGCAGTGATTTTGGAGCCCAGATAAATAAAGTCAGCCATATCTAAAGCACTCAGATTTTTATGTAGGGATTATTAACAGTAGAATAAAAAACAGAAGCATTCAGGGCAACTTAGCATAGACGTATAACATTAATGTTGTTATAACCAAAAGTTTCAGCATTTAAATTTATAATTTGTCCAAGATAGGATTTTTTTTTCATTGTTTAAAAAATCTGTTTGTTTTTAATGGGAGGATCATCATTTTTAAAATATTGTGTTTCAGCATGGGCATATATGGGATGGTGTGGGAGCTAGGAAGGAAGATAAGAGCTTCCTATCTCCCACACCATCCCACCCCTCTAGGTAGTCACAGAGCACCAAGGTAGGATTATAATGTGGGATTGATTCCACATTACAATTCCATCCACCTGCTACTTGGGCACAGAGTGATTTATCAGTGATAACACTGACGATTACTGGAACATGTTTATAATACTCTCCAAGGGCAGGTATGAGCACTGGCTAATGTTCTCAGCTCAGATTCCAAATAGGAAAGGACTCCTTCTAAATGTAGTTTACCCAGACTAGTGGAGAAATGAAAGATAATATACTGCCAAAAAGAACATGCCTCCAGAGAGGGTGTGGGTAGAAAACATTTAGGCTAGAGAGAGACACATAACTGAAGAATTATGGATGACTTTAATCTCTGAATCAGGAAGAGTATGTCCCCACAAGATGGCCTGGTAGACCTTGAGGGAGGTTGAGAATGTACAAAGGACAGATAAGAACTGTAATACAGAGAAGAGGCATTTCTAGATTCTTGGGGTAAAGAAGAAAAAAATTGATAGAAAACTCCCTTTAAACTTTAAAAGTGATCATTTTTAAGTTTAGATCTTGACAGAGAGTGTGGTCCAGATATTCTCATACCTCTATTAAGATACTGTTTAAATACAAGGACACATGAACTAGGTGGTCATTCCTCAGTTATTTAAAGATTGCGGTGGCCAGTGGAAAGATGTTCAGGTTAGAAACACCCATATGATATACTGGTTAGTGAGGTATTATTGTTGTTTAGCCACTAAGTTGTGTTCAACTCTTTACAACCCCATGGACTTCAGCACACCAGGCTCCTCTGTCTTTCACTATCTCCTGGAGTTTGTTCAAATTCAACTCCATTGAGTCAGTGATGCTGTCTAACCATCTCATCCTCTGCTACCCTCTTCTCTTGCCCTTAATCTCTCTCAATATCAGGGTCTTTCTAATGAGTTGACTCTTCACAGCAGGTAGCTAAAGTATTCTTATTTGAGCTTCAGTATCAGTACTTTCAATGAATATTCAGGGTTGGTTTCCCTTAGGATTAATTGGTTTGATACCCTTGCAGTCCAAGGCACTCTCAAGAGTCTTTTCTAGAATCACAATTTGAAAACATCAGTTCTTCTGTGCTCAGTCTTCTTTATGGCCCAACACTTACATCCAAACATGACTGCTAGAAAAAGCATAGCTTTGACTGTAAAGATCTTTATTGGCAAAGTAATGTCTCTGCTTTTTAATATGATATCTAGATTTGGCGTAGCTTGTCTTCCAAGGGACAAGTGTCTTTTAATTTCATGGTTGCAGTCACCATCTGCAATGATTTTGGAGCCCAAGAATATAAAATTTGTCACTGTTTCCACTTATTCCCCTTCTATTTGGCATGAAATGATGGAACTGGATGCCATGATCTTAGTAGTCTGAATATTGAGTTTCAAGCCAGCTTTTCACTCTAGTTCTTTCACCTTCATCAAGAGTCTCTTTAGTTCCTCTTCCCTTTCTACCATTAGAGTGGTATTATCTGCATATTGAGGTTGTTAATATTTCTCCTGGCAATATTGATTCCAGCTTGTGATTCATCCAGCCTGGCATTTCACAATATGTGTTCTACATAGAAGTTAAATAAGGGCTGACATTATACAGCTTTGTCGTACTCCTTTCCCAATCTTGAACCAGGAAGTTGTTTCATATTCTTCTAACTGATGCTTCTTTACTTACATGCAGGTTTCTCAGGACACAGGTAAGGTGGTCTGATATTCCCATCTCTTTAAGAATTTTCTACAGTTTGTTGTGATACACACAGTCAAAGGCTTTAGCATAGTCAATGAAGCAGAATTAAATGTTTTTCTGGAATTTCTTTGCTTTCTCTATCATCCAACAAATGTTGGCAATTTGATTTCTGATTCCTCTGCCTTTTCTAAATCCAGCTTGTACATCTGGTTCACATACTACTGAGGCCTAGCTTGAAGGATTTTGAGCGTAAATTTTTTAGCATGTTAAATAAGCACATTGGACAGCAGTTTGAACATTTTTTGGCATTGTCCTTTTTGGAATTGGACTGAAAACCCAGCTCTTCCAGTCCCATGTCCACTGCTGAGTTTTCCAAATTTGCTGACATATTGAGTGGAGTACTTTAGCAGCAGCATCTTTTAGGATTTGAAATAGCTCAGCTGGAATTCCCACACCTCGACTGGCTTTGTTTGTAGTAATGCTTCCTAAGACCCACTTGACTTTACACTTCAGGATGTATGGCTCTAGGTTAGTGACCACACCATTATGATCATCCAGGTCATTAAGACCATTTTAATATACTTCTTCTGTGTATTCTTGCCACCTCTTTTTAATATCTTCTACTTCTGTTAGGTCCATACCATTTCTGTCCTTAATTGTGCCCATCCTTGCATAAAATATTCTCTTGATACCTTCAATTTTCTTGAAGAGATCTCTAGTCTTTCCCATTCTATTGTTTTCTTCTTCTTTTTCATTTTTTTTGCATTGTTCATTTAAGAAGGCCTTCTTACCTCTCCTTGCTATTCTCTGGAACTCTGAATTCAGTTGAGTATATCTTTCCTTTTGTCCCTTGCCTTTCACTTCCCTTCTCTCCCCAGCTGTTTGTAAAGCCTCTTCAGACAACCACTTCGCCTTCTTGCATTTCATTTTCTTTGGGATGGTTTTAAATCAAGAGGAAAGCGGGCAGGGCACAACTTTTAAAAGAACGGTATCGCCTAAGGACACAACCTAAACCTAGTAGAATCAAATGGGTCCAAGATAGTAGACAAATCAACTTTGACTAGACCTTGATCCTCAATCAGCAAGCTTTATGACACACTCAGAAGTGCCATGACAGTTCCAAGGCACCATCAAAGTGGTGGTGGCCCAACTGCTGGAAATCTCCACCCCTTCCCCAAAATAGTTAGAATAATCCTCCCACTCATTAGCCTATGAAATTACCCAGCCTATAAAAACTCACCATGCTACATCTTGAGGCTGCACTTGCCCTCTGTGATGGCCCACACTCTGTCTGTGAAGTGTGTTTCTCTCTGAATAAATTCACTTTTCACCTATCACTTTATCTCTCATTGGATTCTTTCTGAGATGAGACATCAAGAACCTCAGCTCCATTAGGTCCTGAAGCCAGGTCTGTGATCTCAGTTGCAAGACTGTGGGTTTTGACTGACACTGAGTCCCAGCACACAGGTTCAAGTCCCAATCTGAGTTAAATGGTTTCTGTTTTGGTCACTGCCTACTAATGTGGAATGCTTATGACCAAAAGACCTAATGTTTCAGAAAGGCTCCACTTCACTTTTCTTTTTTCATTTGTAAAATAGTCCTCACACTGTATAAGGATCATGAAGATCAAAAGAGAAAATACACATTAAGCCTAGCAAAAGGAGAATGCTTCATATATCATTCTTCACTGTCACTTCTCATACACAGGAGTTCCTCTGTGCACCCCTCTTCATAGAGGCACAAACTCTCATCTAGTTTTTAAAAATAAGAGTCCTGACAAAGAAAATAGGGATCAAAATGAAAGTATACAGTGAGATTTCCCGGGGGGGAGGGAGGAGGGAGGGGGGTTCCGGAGGGGAAGCATATGTAAACCCATGGTGATATCATGACAATGTATGGCAAAAACAATAAAAAAAAAACCACAATGGAATATTACTCAGCATTAAAAAAAAAGAAAGTATAATTTTTTGAAAGTAGAGAAAATTTTTATTCTCCCAACACACAACATATTGCATTCAACAAAAAAAGTAATACCTCAGAAATATTGTGGATTTGTTCTAGACCACTGCAATAAAGTGAATGTCACAAAAAATTGAGTCACATGAATTTTTGGTTTCCCAATTCATATAAATGTTATATTTATACTATACTATAGTCTGTTAAATATACAATAGCACTATGCCTAAAATTATTAGTTACATACCTTAATTAAGGGCTTGATTAAGGGCTTCCCTGGTGGCTCAGTGGTAAAGAATCTGCTTGCAATGTGGGAGATCTAAGTTCAATTCCTGGGTTGGGAAGATCCCCTGGAGAAGGTCACGGCAACCCACTCCAGTATTCTTGCCTGGAGAATCCCCATGGACATAGTTGCCTGATGGGCTACAGTCCATGGGGTCACAAAGAGTCAGACACGAATGAGCAACTAAGCACAGAACACATTAAATGTATTTTGCTGCTAAAAATTGTTATCTCTCATCTGAACCTTTAGAGATTTGTCATCTTTTTGTTGTTGGAGGGTCTTGGCTGGATGTTGATGTCTGCTGACTGATGAGGGTGATGGTTGCTGAAGATTAATGTGTTGTTGTTCAGTTGCTCAGTCATGTTTGACTCTTTGAGACCCCATGGAATGCAGCAGAGCAGGCTTCGGTATCCTCACTATCTCCCAGAGTTTGCTCAAATTCATGTCCATTGAGTAGGTGTTGTCATCCATCCATCTCATCCTCTATCACTCCATTTTCCTCCTGCCTTCAATATTTCCCAGCATCAGGGTCTTTTCCAGTGAGTCGACTCTTTGCATCAGATGGCCAAAGTATTGGAACTTTAGCTTCAGCATCAGTTCCTCCAATGAATATTCCAGGGTTGATTTCCTTTAGATTCAACTGGTTTGATCTCCTTGCAGTTCAAGGGACTCTCAAGAGTCTTCTCCAACACCACAGTTCAAAAGCATCAGTTCTTTGGTGCTCAGCCTTCTTTATGGTCCAACTCTTACATCTATACATGATTACTGGAAAAACCATAGCTTTGACTAGACGGACCTTTGTTGGCAAATTAATGTCTCTGCTTTTTAATATGCTTTTTTAATTTAGCTTTTTCACTCTCCTCTTCACTTTCATCAAGAGGCTCTTTAGGTCCTCTTAGCTTTCTGCCGTTAAGCTGGCATCATCTGCACTGGGTCTTTTTTTTTAAAATTTTGATGAAGAAGTTTCTGCCTCTGAATGATCTCTGACTAACTCGTGAATAAAAGCATTATTATTTATGTATTTTTCATTTATAGTGAGTCTATCTCTTGGCAAATTTTATAAAGAAGTTAGTGAACATTCCTATAAGACAAATCAACTCTAAGATTTATATGCTGGTGATGTTAGCAGTAATAAAACATTTTCCAGAACGTGTTACTCACATCAGACATAACTCTTAAAAGCCTATGCCCAGCTGTAGTGAGAAAACAACGTAGCAATACAAGTCAGAATTAGAATGGAAATGTTTTGTATTCATCAGGCTGTCTCCTGTCTTTCTATTGATGCTGATGACAGTTGGTAAAATCTTTACTTTGTTCTGTTTATTAAGTATGATTCAGTCTTACTTTACCAGTTTTCATTAAGACCATATCTATATTATCAAATCTTTCATCTTCTTCCCTGATTTTCTGCTAAATATAAAGTCAGGTACAATAGAGACTTAGAAACAATTATAGTCCTCATGCTCCCTACTAAAGTGGCTGGGGAAAATGGTTAGGAGTAGGAGGTAACTGCTTTGTCCTACAGATTGCTTTCTTATTCATTCCTTTCCTAGCAAGAATTGGCTAGTGGGTTGCTCAGGACATAGTAAGTTAACAGTGTTAGGATTATTCTTGAAAGCAGAATATATCTACCCAGCATATCCCATCTGTCTTATTCAAATACCCACTGCAAATGAAGAGTTTGAAAGGGTTGCTGGCAGCCATTCTCAGGTATGAATCAAAAGAACATTTCCAAACTGGTATTAATGAACAATGATTCAAAGTGGATTTTGGTAAAATGCTGAAGCAGTTTCATATGGACATTTGCAAATGGTCAATAAATGACCCAAACATTCAACTTGAATTGAAGACAACAGAAGATGTCTGAGTTTGAGTTTATAGTGTTTGCCTGGTTTTTCAGCTAGGAAGGAATCTGGTCAGCTGACTTAATTAAAGGGCAGCAAGTGGTAAAAATAAGTTATTTGGCACCTAACAAAATCAGCATCACCAGGAGTGATAATTTATTCAACCTAGAGACAACCTGTTTGTTGTTTCTCCCTATGAAATTATGTGTTAAACTTAATTTTCTGCATTTATTGCAAGGGTTCTGTAGATTTTTATAATGTTCAGTTGAAAGAGCATTGCATTCCCATGGTGTATGCACTCACAGGCACCCAGGTATAAAGAGAATTTTATTAATAATAATTTTAGTGGGAAAAGTTATTTGACTTCACAGAGCCTTGGCTTAAGCCAAATTAAATGGAAGTACACAGTAATGGGATGTTTTTGGCTCTCAAGGGAAGAATACTGTCAGCTTCTATTGTTAAAGACAAAGATGTTCTAGAAATATAACAAAATAATGCAAATAATGAACATTTATTAATTTTTTGCTAAGATTCAGAATAAATGCTAAGCACTTCAATGCGCTGAATCATTCAGATTTATGACACATCCACCATGAGGGTAGTTTTATTGTCCTCATTGTATAAATGAGGAAACAGGCTGGCAAGAAGTAGATAAGGAAAACAAAGTTAAGTCAGCCTCGCCTAGAACCGGTGTACATTCAACCACTGGATACTGCCCATACACTCCAAAGAAAGCTCTGGAGGGCCATGGAGATGGCACAGATACTCATTCCAGTGTCCTGGTTGAGTTCTGCTTGGGAGCCAGGACAACTGTTAACAATTCAATATCAGTATTTTCTCAGCACCCAATTGAATCATCATCCCCTTGATCTTATGACTGAGGGAACAGCAATTTATTACTGCTCAGTTTTATAAGTGATAGATAAGTACACAGAAGGGGAATAATGAAGAAAAAACAGTGACAACTGAGAGTCGTGACAGCTGGATTTTAGACTCACTCTTTCTGCTAATTAACTGCGTGCATTTTGCGAAGTCATGCTGCTGTTTTCCACCTCAGCTTGTTACATTTGTCTGCAAGACAAGACAAGACTGCTAGCAATTGCCTTTTTATTGGTAGCAGAAATTACATAAACTTTCTACTTCTAAAAAGGAGGAAATCTGGGGACTTGGGAATTTAGCCAGCTTAACCTGTGGAGTTTGCTTAATTCTGGCCACATTAGATGTAAAATTCTCCAGGGTGGGGTCTATTCCTAGTTAATTATTTTTGGGGGAACATCTACAGGACGGTCTCTCCTGTAATGTTATTGGATAATGACAGTAGTAAGTTGTAGAGGGATAGAGGGCAACAGAGTATATGTGAAATGATAGTTTTAGATGCTGGACAGTAGGCAGTGCATGACAGTAATTCCCAAGAGAAGAGAAACCAAAGAGGTGAACACTGTGATTGCTCCAGCTTACTGCCTACAGACAATGTCCAGGCTACAATATAGGGATCAAAGATAGCCCAGCTATCTCCCCAAGTTGAGGAGAAAAAGTGTGAATTCAGGGAGACCAAGATAGCTAGGATTTGCAGGCAAGGTACCAGAGAGGAAACTTTAAGAAGAGGAGCAAGTGGGAGGAATGGGGAGAGAGAGAACAAACTACTCTGGAGGTGAGGGTGTCACTCAAGTCTTTGATTGAGTATTGATCAATGCATGCACATAAAGAAACTAAGAATTGAAAGAATTACAGAAAATAAATGGGGAGAGAATAATTGAAATAATTTCACATACAGGTCTGAAAATTGTTTTTGTTTCCAGCAGCCGAAGTGAAATGCCTCCTAGTGTGCAAGGCAACAAGTCATGTCCTGAGAAAGACATTGCTTCAGTAATGAGATCAAATTAGCTCTAGGCTAAAAGTTCTTTTTGGCACATCTAGAAAAGCTTAAAAGTAAGTGTTGAAAGGATAAAACTGTTTCCAAGTAAATAAACTAAATGTAAGAGAAAAATATCAAAATCACTTCAGTTCAGTCACTCAGTCATGCCTGACTCTGCAACCCATGGACTGCAGCACGCCAGGCTTCCCTGTCCTTCACCAACTCCCAGAGCTTGTTCAACCCATGTCCATCGAGTTGGTGATGCCATCCAACCATCTTATCCTCTGTCATCCCCTTCTCCTCCTGCCTTTGATCTTTCCCAGCATCAGGGTCTTTTCCAACGAGTCAGTTCCTCACATCAGGTGGCCAAAGTATCAGAGTTTCAGCTTCAGCATCAGTCCTTCCAATGAATATTCAGGACTGATTTCCTTTAATAACAATATTAAAAAATATTTTATTGAATAATCAAAATATTTTAAACAAATACAGCAAAATCTGGCACCAAAATTTTAAAATTCACAATGTCTGGTATCTGATGTCAAATCAAAAAATTACTTATCAAACAAGCAGTTGAATATGACCCATAAACATGAGAAAAATGTGTCAGTATAAGTATAACCAGAAATGACACAGATGATAGAATTAGTAAGCAAGGACAGATGTTGGTCTTAGCAAACTTTTTTGTTTCTGGATATGTCTCTTTATGCAAGGGAAACAAAAGCAAAAGTAAACAAATAGGACTATATCAAACTAAAAAGTTTTTGCATAGTGAAAGAAACAATCAATGAAACAAAAAGGGAACCTTCAACACTTTGGCCACCTGATGTGGAGAGCTGACTCATTTGAAAAGACCCTGATGCTGGGAAAGACTGAGGGCAGGAGGAGAAGGGGACGACAAAGGATGAGATGGTTGGATGGCATCACTAACTCAATGGACATGGATTTGGGTGAACTCCAGGAGTTGGTGATGGACAGGGAAGCCTGGCATGCTGCAATTCATGGGGTCGCAAAGAGTCGGACATGACTGAGTGACTGAACTGAACTTAACTGAATGGGAGAAGATGTTTGCAAATGAAGTCTAATAAGGAATTAATATCCAAAATATGTGAAGAACTCATATAACTCAACATCAAAAAATCAAATAATCCAATTAGAAAATGGGTGGAAGACCTGAATAGACATTTTCCCAAAGAAAAATTACAGATGGCCAACAGACATGTGAAAAGATGCTCAGTATCACTAATCATCAGGGATGCACACATCAAAACCATGATGTGATATCATCTCACGGCTGTCAGAATGGCTATTATCAAAATGATAACAGGTAAGAAGTATTGGAGAGGATGTGGAGAAAAGGAAACCCTTGTGCATTGTTGATGGGAATGTAAATTAATGCAGATACCATGAAAAATAGCTATGGAGATTTCTAAAAATGAATTAAAAATAGAGCTAACATTTGATCCAATAATTCTCTTCTGGGTATTTATCTGAAGAAAACAAAAATATTCAAAAAGATGTATGCACCCTTTTGTCCACTGCGGCATTATTTACAATAGCCAAAGTATAGAAAAAACCTAAATGTTCATTCATAGATGAATGAATTGAAGAAAATGTAGAATATATGTACAATGGAGTACAACCCAGTCATAACAAAGAATAAAATCTTGCTATTTGCTACAACATGGATGACCTAGAAGATATTATGCTAAGTGGAATAAGTTAGGCAGAGAAAGACAAATACTCTGTATTACAGTTAATATATGGAATCTAAAAAAAAACAAATCATAAACATAACAAAACAGAAACAGAGTCATTGATACTGAGAACAAACATGTGGTTGCCAGAGGGAAGTGGGTCAGGGGATGAAAGAAATAGGCAAGGGAGATTAAGAGGTATAGACTTTCAGCTACAAAATAAATGAGTCATGGGGATGGAATATACAAAGAGAGGAATCTAGTAAATAGTAACTTAATATCTTTGTAAAGTGACAGATGGTAACTACTATGCATAGTGATTATTTTGGAAAGTATAGAAATATCAAATCACTATCATGTGCACGAGAACTAACATAGCTTGTATATCAATTGTGCTTCAAAACAAACAAACAAACTCATAGAAAAAGAAATCAGATTTGTGGTTATCAAAAGTGAGGAGTGGTGGGAGGGTGTATTTAATGAAAGTGGTCAAGAGATATAAACTTACAGTTCAGTTCAGTTCAGTCGCTCAGTCCTGTCCGACTCTTTGTGACGCCATAAATTGCAGCATGCCAGGCCTCCCTGTCCATTACCAACTCCCAGAGTCTACCCAAACTCATATCCATTGAGTTGGTGATGTCATTCAGGCACTTCATCCTCTGTCGTCCCCTACTTCTCCTGCCCCTAAACCTTCCCAGCATCAGGGTCTTTTCCAATGAGTCAACTCTTTGCATGAGGTGGCCAAAGTACTGGAGTTTCAGCTTCAACATCAGTCCTTCCAATGAACACCCAGGACTGATCTCCCTTAGGATGGACTGGTTGGATCTCCTTGCAATCCAAGGGACTCTCAAGAGTCTTCTCCAACACCACAATTCAAAAGCATCAATTCTTCAGTGCTCAGCTTTCTTCATCGTCCAACTCTCACATCCATACATGACCACTGGCAAAACCATAGCCTTGACGAGACGGACCTTTGTTGGAAAAGTACTATCTCTGCTTTTCAACATGCTGTCTAGGTTGGTCATAACTTTCCTTCCAAGGAGTAAGTGTTTTTTAATTTCATGGCTGTAATCACCATCTGCAGTGATTTTGGAGCCCAAAAAAATAAAGTCTGACACTATTTCCACTGTTTCCCCATCTATTTCCCATGAAGTGATGGGACCGAATGCCATGATCTTAGTTTTCTGAATGTTGAGCTTTAAGCCAACTTTTTTACTCTCCTCTTTCACTCTCATCAAGAGGCTTTTTAGTTCCTTTTCATTTTCTGCCATAAGGGTGGTGTCATCTGCATATCTGAGGTTATTGTTATTTCTCCCAGCAACCTTGATTCCAGCTTGTGCTTCTTCCAGCCCAGCGTTTCTCATGATGTACTCTGCATACATGTTAAATAAGCAAGGTGACAATGTATAGCCTTGACATACTCCTTTTCCTATTTGGAACCAGTCTGTTGTTCCATGTCCAGTTCTAACTGTTGCTTCCTGACCTGCATACAGGTTTCTCAAGAGACAGGTCAGATGGTCTGGTACTCCCATCTCTTAAAGAATTTTCCACAGTTTATTATGATCCACATAGTCAAAGGCTTTGACACAGTCAATAAAGCAGAAATAGATGTTTTTCTGGAACTCCCTTACTTTTTCAATGATCCAGCAGATGTTGGCAATTTGATCTCTGGTTCCTCTGCCTTTTCTGAAACCAGCTTGAACATCTGGAAGCTCACAGTTCATGTATAGCTGAAGCCTGGCTTGAGCATCCCTTTACTAGCATGGGAGATGAGTGCAATTGTGCGGTAGTTTGAGCATTCTTTGGCATTGCCTTTCTTTGGGATTGGAATGAAAACTGACCTTTTCCAGTCCTGTGGCTACTGCTGAGTTTTCCAAATTTGCTGGCATATTGAGTGCAGCACTTTCACAGCATCATCTTTCGAATTTGAAATACCTCAACTTGAATTCCGTCATCTCCACTAGCTTTGTTTGTAGTGATGCTTTCTAAGGCCCACTTGACTTCACATTTCAGGATGTCTGACTCTAGGTGAGTGATCACACCATCGTGGTTATCTGAGTCATGAAGATAATTTTTGCACAGTTCTTTTGTGTATTCTTGCCACCTATTCTTAATATCTTCTGCCTTAGGTCCATACCATTTCTGTCCTTTATCGAGCCCATCTTTGCATGAAATGTTCCCTTGGTATCTCTAATTTTCTTGAAGAGATCTCTAGTCTTCCCCCATTCTGTTATTTTCCTCTATTTCTTTGCATTGATCTAAATAAATGCTATGGATGTGATATACTCATAGAATTAATTCTGCTCTATGTTATGAAATGTGAAAATTGTTAGGAGAGTAAATTCTGAGTTCTCATTACAAGGAAAATATATATTTTCTTTTACCTTCATTTTGTGTCTCTATAAGATTATGGATGTTCACTTAAATTTGTAGTAAACATTTTATGGTGTATGTAAGTAAATCATTATGCTATATACTGTCAATCACATCTTAACAAAAATGGAAGAAAAAACAGCTATTTTAAACACAGTTCATATATCAAGAAGGTAAAATAAGATAGGAACATTATGAAGGAAAAGATAATACAGAAAATATCTGTACTAAACTTGCATAGACACAGGTAGTGCCTGCTCTATCTACATGCTGCATGACTGAGAAATAAACCTGCATTTATTTCAATTTATTACTGAGATTTTGAATTATTTACTTTTTCATTTTAACTTAACATATCCTAAGGGATACAGAATGTAAGAAAGATCTAGGAACAATTCCAATAAAAGCATAGAGGCTTGGGGGATTAAGGAGTATTAAGAAGGTCAATGTGATCGGAATGTGGAAGTATGGAGCAGAGTGACACGGAAACAAACTGTGAATGGTAGTGAATGCCAAGTTAAAGTAACTCAGCAACTTTTCTTTTTGACAAGACAATGGGAAGCCACTCAAAATTTTAATAGAGGAACAAAGTTAAAATAAAAGTTTACTAGTGGTAGTGTTCAGAATGGACCTAAGGGGAATAGAATATCGTTCTATAAAGTAAGTTGAAAGATACGAATGGATTGTGTGTTTGTTCGTTATAATTTCCAGGTTCACAAGAATTTACATGGACATATGCCTTTAATATTCTATAGATTTTCTGTTCATGCATATTTGATGATGCATATATGTTTTCTATTTTTACATCCTTTGTGTGTATGTGATGATGATAAAGTTGAGCTTTAAAGCCCATTTCCCTCATGTCTCAGAACTGCAGTAAAATTTAATACTTCTCTCTGGTATTATCAGTTCAGTTCAGTTTCTCAATTATGTCCGACTCTTTGCGACCCCATGGACTGCAGCACACCAGACTTCCCTGTCCATCACCAACTCCTGTAGCTTGCTCAGACTCATGTCCATCAAGTCGGTGATGCCATCCAGCCACCTCATCCTCTATAATCCCCTTCTCCTCCTGCCTTCAATCTTTCCCAGCATTAGGATCTATTCCTCTAAAAAAAACCAAGTAAATCACTCCAAAGTATTGTTATTGGCTTAAAGTATCACTTGCTGCCAATTATAAAAGTCAAGATATGTGATATACATATTTCTATATGTATCTACATATTACATGTATATCTAGATAGATGGATGATAGATGTACTATGTTCATTTAAAGTTTCTTCTGAGCAACTCAGCTCTAGATAATTGCTCAGAGATTTGCTGTTGTTCAGTAACTAAGTTGTGTCCAACTCTTTGCGACCCCATGGACTGCAGTACTCCAGGCTCCCTGTCCTTCACTGTCTCCTGGAGTTTGCTCAAATTCATGTCCATTGAGTCAGTGATGCTATCCAACTGTCTCAGCCTCTGTTGACCCCTTCTTCTCCTGCCCTCAGTCTTTTCCAGCATCAAGGTCTTTTCTAATGAGTTGGTTCTTTGTATCAGGTGGCAAAAACATTGGAGCTTCAGCTTCAGCATCAGTCCTTCCAATGGATAATCAGGGTTGATTTCCTTTGGGAATGATGGTTTGATTTCCTTGCTGTCCAAGGGACTCTCAAGAGTTTTCTCCAGCAATGCATTTAAAATGATGCTTTTAATTTCTCAGTGTCTTAGTTGTTTCCTTCAATAGAATCACTCAGGGTATCTAGTGTGTTGTATTACTGGAAACAGGAGTCCACTATAAAATTTTAAATTATTTGGTATATTATTATTATTATTAAATTATTTAGTATATTATTACATAAATTTGTTTGGTATATTCTTAGCCATATACTACTTAATTCCTATCTATAATGACCCATTAAGTGAAATCAGGAAGGATTAGGGTAATCAAGTTAAAATAAAACTTAATGAAGAATATAAAACTGATTATATATCTGCAACTTTACTTCAAGATGCCTTTTAATAGCTCTATCAGTTGTATTCATTTGGTCAATTAGTATATCGACCAAATATTTCCCTAATGTTTCAAAAATCTACATCAAAGAAAGAAAGCATGATAAATAAATGTAATTTGGCTTTTAATTCAATGGTAGCAAATGTTATTTGTATTTTTAATGCACTGTCTACAGAAAAGTGGTTGAAATTTTTAAGTGTCATCTTGTCATTTGGAATAGATGTATAAAAATAACACAGTTGATTTTTTTTTTGGTAAAACAAAATGAAATAATTCAAGATTAAGGTAGAATTTTTTTCTTCATTTCAGTGCAATTTGTTGTTGTTCAGTCCAGTCGCTAAGTCCTGTCTGATTCTTTGTGATCCCATAGACAGCAGGACGCCAGGCTACACTGTCCTTCATTATCTCCTGGAGTTTGCACAAATTTATGTCCATTAATTGATGATGCTATCTCACCATCTCATCCTCTGCTATCCCCTTCTCTTTTTGCCTTCAATCTTTCCCAGTATCAGTCTTTTCAGTGCAATTACCACTCAAATTTTCATATACTCTATATAAAAGCCTAATAGAATACAACATCCTTTAAAATAAATTTGCTGATAAATCATGCATTTCTCTTAAGTGGTTTAAATCACATAAAACCATAAGCATCTCTAATAATCTCCAAGAAAAGTCATGTTTAATATCCTTACATATCATAAGATTCATTTGCGAGTCCTTACTTTTAGAATGTAGAATACTTTTATTTAATCACACTTAATCTTATTGCAAACAGGCATATGCTTAAAACAATTCTTAATGTGGTTTGAGGGATTAGGAATAACAATGAGAAGAGTCTGGCAACAAAAACTGGATGGGAAAACTGCTGTGCTTGAGAGTCCCCACCAGCACCAGTGAGAAGAAACCTTATTTCTGATAGAGTCAGAAATTGAGCCACGAGGAAGTTGAATAGATCTGGTGAGGAGAAGCAAGGAAGCAGAGAGTAGGCTGCAGAGTCATCCGAAAGGTGGGAAGTGAAACTGTCTTCATACCCACAGGGACAAGGTGATAAGGCAACTGCTAGAATAGCATCAATTGCCTTGTATCTTGATCTACTCCCTTGCTCACCTGGACTTTACCTCCATACTGGGAGAGGTGGAAACCAGTCAAGGATCTGACATGACTGTCCTCCTTATTTCTACTCTTTGTAGTGGACCACCATGATTTTATTTTTCCTTTCAGCTTTATTGAGATATGACTGACATACAACAGTGTGTAAGTTTCAAAGCATGGGACGTGATGTGTTGATACACTTACGTATTACAAAATGATTACCACCATCACATTAGCTAACACCTTATCATGTCATATAATTACCATCTTAACAAGTATCTGACACAGCCTTAGTAACTATAATCACAATGCAGGGCATTGGATCCTGAGAGTTTATTCATCTTCGAACAGCCCCCAATTCTTTTATCCCTGATCCCCTGTAACCATCATTCTATTCTTTAAGTAGGAGAGTTTCTACGAAGTTTGAATTCCACACATGAGGTCATATAGCACTAGTCTTTCTCTGCCTAACTTATTTAACTTGGCATAATGCCCTCAAAGTCCATCCATATTAGACCCCATTACTTTAAATTAATTTGGAGAAGACTCTTGGGAGTCCCTTGGACTGCAAGGAGATCCAACCAGTTAATCCTAAAAGAAATCAGTCCTGAGTATTCATTGGAAGGACTGATGCTGAAGCTGAAACTCCAATACTTTGGCCACCTGATGCAAAGAACTGATTCACTGGATAAGACCCTGATGCTGGGTAAGATTGAAGGCAGGAGGAGAAGGGGATGACAGAGGATGAGATGGTTGGATGGCATCACCAACTCGATGGACATGAGTTGAGCAAGCTCCGGGAGTTGGTGAAGGACAGGGAAGCCTGGCATACTGCAGTCCATGGGTGGCAAAGAGTCGGGCACTACTGAGTGACTGAACTGAACTGACTTTAATTTAACCCAAATGTGACTGACTTTTAAAAATAAACCTAAGAAAAGCTTAGCAGAGGTTAAAGGAATAAGATCTAGGTAGACAATTTAAAAGGAGTCTAGAAAATAGAAAAACCATGAGACAATCAGCCTGCTTGCATCATGCATTGATTAATGGTTTAGTAGATAGGATTCCAGGATGATAGCCCCTAGCCTGGAAATGCATGACTATGGACAACAGAGTTCTTTTCTTAAGTCAAAATGGTGTTTCAGTGAGAACCTCCACAGAAGATGAGTAAGGCTTATTAAGTCTTCCACCTCAAGAGCATAGCACAGTAACAATTGTTCCTAATTATGTAAATAATGGGCTTCCCAGTGGATCAGTGCGGAAAGAATCTGCCAGTAATGCAGGAGATGCCAATTTGATCCCTGGGTCAGGAAGATCCCCTAGGGGAGGGCATGGCAATCCACCCCAGTATTCCTGCCTGGAGAATCCCGTAGAAAGAGGAACCTGACAAGCTAAAGTCCATAGGGTCAGAGAGAGTCGGACATGACTGTGGTGACTGACACATGCACGCACATGTAAATAATGCAAATTTACCAAAACTTATCAACTCCATCATGTACACAGAGTCTGGTTAGGGTGCCCACCTGAACTTGTTTTGCCTGTTTACCAGTTTTCTACAGAATGTTAAGTTGTGCCAATCTGAAGATAAGCCATGGCTCTTTGGGGGATCCCATTACACTTTTTAAAGGCCTAATTTGTTCTTTTAGGATAGTCAGGGAAAAGAAAGAAGAGAATTTCCCATTTTAAAAATGTTTAAATATTTTTCTATATTCCTTACACTGTCACATTGAAACAGGAGGGAAGGGGACAAGGCATGACCTTAAAAGAAGGATATAGCCATTGAGGCTACAACATAACTGGTTAGAATCAGTTAGGACCAAGATAACAGAAGAATCGATTTCAAGTGGATCTCGGGACTCCTCACACTCTGGTTGTAATACATTAGCATGTTAAATGATACACCCACAGACACCATGGCAGTTCTGAGGCCAACCTTAAAAGGCCAAAATGTACATGGTGGCCCAATTACTGGAAATCTCCACCCCTTCTCTAAAACAGTTGGAATGATTCTTCCATTCATTGACCTATGAAATTACCCAGCCCTTAAAAACTAACCAGCTCATATTTCAGGTGCCTTTCACCTTCTGAGATGGCCCATGCTCCTGTTATTTTTCCAGTGTCTCTAAATAGGTCTTTACATTTTTAATAGGTAGAACTGATTCTTAACAATTGCAGTAGATCAATAATTTGGTCAGCAGAGATGTCCCTATGGAGACAGTACACAAAATCCCATTGCCAGGATTGGATGTCTATGTTAACTCAAAATAACTGGGCTTATCAAACAAGAATAAGAAGAAAATGTCTGAAGCCAAATCGGCTATATGCTACTTTTGTGTTGGGTGAGACTCAGGAATCAGGGGTCTGCAGTCTGAGCCTTCTCTTGAAATGGAGTCTCCTTGAAACTGAATTCCTCTGATGAGGTTATAATTAGCCTTTCTATTAAAAACTTTGCTCCCTCTCTTGTCCTATCCTTGTTCCCCTCAGGACTGAGCAGTATCAAAGAAAAGAGAGGATGAAACCGAGCAAGACCCTGCAGGGCCCTCCTGGGTACAGAAGCCCTTTCATTTGCCCCATTTCTTATTTGTAGAAAAAAAGCTTTAGTCTCCTAGGCATTCCCAGAGTTCCAAAGAGCAGGCAGAGGTAGTTACTAATTAGGGAAGGGAGGAATATAGAAATAAGGAAAATCAGTTAAATAAGAAAAGTAATGACAATCGTTTAGCCATAAAAGACTCCCCATTCTTCTTCAAGGGATATGGGTGCAATGTAATGGATATCTTTGACTTGTTCTTCAGGAACTAGGATCTGTCTCCACCCCATATCCCCTGCCTGCCCCTTGTTTATGCCAGAAGTTTGGCATCTCTGACTTCATATTGTATCTGCCTCTTCTGCTATTTAACCTCTAAGTCATGAGCCTCTGCTTAACCCTGCATGAATGCATTAATCACTAAGAGATTCTGCTTACAGTTTATGATTTATGCAAACAGTCCCTGACCAAAACTTGCCTCCTTCAGGCATTAAAATATATGAACAAAAGTAATGATTATTTTGTCAAGATTTACAGGAACATTGTGACCAGACTCACACCAGCTGAAGTCAACTGACCAAGAACAAAGAGTTTTCACAACCTTCCTTGGACCTTTGCTGGTACCCAGATAACTATGACTGTCCATCACTTCTAGATCTTAACCCCATCCTGCTTCCCCATTCCCTAGCATAAAAGCAACTTGAATTTTACCCCAAATTAAAATGTTTCTTAAGGGCATGGTTCACCATCTTCTTGGTTTGCTGGCTTTGAGAATAAAATCACTTTTCTTTGCCCCAATACTTTGTCCCTTGACTTACTGACCTGCCCTATGGCGAGTAGTACAAGCTTAAGTCAGTAACACTCTCACCTGGGGAAACAAAAGTTTCTTCTAGGCATTCAAAACCCAGAATCTAGGCCACTGCTGTTCAATAGAAATATAATGTGAATTAGGTATGTAATTTTACATTTCCTAGAATCCTCACATAAAATAAAAAGAAATAGAAATTGATTGTAATATTATATTGATTTTACTCTACTATATCTAAACATCATTTCAATATGTAATTAATATAAAAATATTAATGAGATATTTTACACTCCATTGTGTGCCTTATCTACCTTACCTTTACAGCCTATCTCAGTTCTAACTAGCCCATTGCAAGTGTTCAGTAGACACATGTGGCTGATGGCAATCATATTAAATAATACAGCCTAAACCCTGAACTCAAGATTTCTCTCCCACAAGTTCCAGGGGAATCCTGATGGTCCTGATTTCCTTCCATCAATGAGACTTCCAGTTCACTGCAGGGAACACCTTGCCTCTCTGAAGTAAGCAGTGAGTTTCCTGCTCAGATGGAGGAAAGGAGCTTTTAAGACAGAGAACCATGAGATGTGGCTGAACCAGTAAGCCTGCTTCACTTCAATATGAAAGGAGTCAAACACCCACAGTCAGAGGGCACAATGAACGTTCACGTGTTTCCCTTTGGAGCTGTGGGCATTGAAGCATTAAGAATTCCCCTGCCCAGCCTCCTCTCTCTACCTGTCTGTACCATCATGCTGGATTTCCTATATGACTGACACTGCTTGTGCCTTCCTTGGGGCTCTCTAATTTGTGTGACTGTCAGATTCAGCCTGCCTTACCTTGATTCCTTACTTTTGGGGGGCTGTAACCCAGCTGTCTTGCATTACAACATCAACTCTTGCTAATTCTTGGCTTTTGGGATCAGATTTCTTGCATCCGGAGGCCATCTCTGAATAATTCCCAAAGAAACTACATTGGGGTTGACCATTCAGCTTTTCTGTCTAAGTTGGTATAACAGAAGAGATAAATGTAGATAATCATGTTTATTAGATTTGGCAGCCTGAAGGCCTTTAAGCCAAAATGTCCACCAGTGGCTTAAATCAGATAGAAGTTCATTTCCTTCTTGTATAACTTTTTCACTTTACTTTCACTGTGTAACATTCAGAAGTAGGTGGCTCAGGGTGGATATAGAGGCTTTAATCTATGAGAGTGTAAGAAACATTTTTGCTGTTCTACCATCTCTAGAGTACTGACTTAACGTGATGGCCTAACATGGCTTGGCACCAAGATTATTTTCAAGAGCATCATGAAGAAAGGGAGAGGAAATAGGAATGGTTTATCCTTCAAACAAGTTGGAAGTTGCTTCCATAATTGCGTCTCACATTCTTTTGGTCAGATTTCTGTAACAGAGCTATACCTAGCTACGCTGGCAAATGGGATATGTGATCTTCATCCCAAGTGGCCTTGTACTCAGTTGGAAACAGGAAATTCCATTATTTCTCAGAGAGAAGAAAGGTTGTTAAGGGACAACTAGTAGGCTCTGCCTTATGTAAGGAGATGTATTCTGTCATAGGTTAGCTGCTAATTTAGCATGCATAGCACTTTTCAAAATTTATAGGTCAAAGAAGGGCATTGAAGCATGTTAATTGTCATGTGTCTAATCAATCGCCAGCCCAGGATTGATGCTCGGGACTGGTACAGCGAGATTTCCGGGGGGGGAGGGAGGAGGGAGGGGGGTTCCGGAGGGGAAGCATATGTAAACCCATGGTGATATCATGACAATGTATGGCAAAAACAATAAAAAATAAATTTATAGGTCAGCAATATTCTCAGATGATGGGGAGATCCATGAAGAGATGCACGATATTAATGAAAACAGTGTGACGACTTCCTTATGACCACTGGAGTTTGAATGAGTGGGATAGAGAAAGACGGAAATGAAGGCCAAAGAGATTTTAATTTGACATAAGAGAACTCTCCCTGACCATAAAGTGCGACACTGCAGTGGGTTAAGAAAGAGTCCAGTCAACCATGAGCCCTTGGCCTTCTGAGGTAAATTCTTTTTCGTGCTCTCATCCAAACTTTTATTCTAGTGCATTCAGAGGTACTTATGTATTATTTTCACCACCATAATCTTGGTGAAGAGAGCTAAATTAGAATAGAAAGAGGTAACTGATGGTGATGGAAAAGAGATGAGAGAGGAAGTCAGTGGTTGTGAATAGCTGAGAGAAAACATGAAATTTTCATCTTAAGGAAAAAAAAAGCTGAAAAAGACTGTTGAATCCGAGTACTAATATTTTGTGGATCAAGTACTCCAGTTGAACTTTCCCACCAAACAGTCCTGTATTGTGTTACTGTCTGTCTCATAGGAGCTTTGCTTGTCACTCTGTTTCCAGCTTCTCAGGGTGAATGAGGGGACAGAAATGAAAAAGGGACCATGGATGCCTGCTCTGGTCCTCTCTAGATCCTATGAGGCTTGTGGTTCTAAATATGATTTGTTTTCCTAATGGAAGAGATGCCTGTCTTCCATAAGGAAGTTACTGCCTTAAAGAAGTGTCTTCCCTGTGACTAGGGTCAGAAACAGGTCTTGAGGGCCCCCTTCTCCAGAGTGGGCTATCCTTGTGGGTCTCCTCTCAGCCTCCCTGAGAGGTTCTCCTTGCCCCCCTCTTACAGCTGCTGAGGTTGCCATGGCGCTGCTGGACCCTCGCCACTCCTGGTTAGATTAATTCCACAACAGTGGCAGAGTTAACAGTTTCTATGGCCATCTTGCTGAGACTGAAACCCTTAAAAAAAAGGCTCTTCTTTTTTTCTAGATGTAATGAGTTGGAATGATGCCCTAAATCCTCTTTTCTTGATGCTTAGAGTTTTTGTTGTTTTCTTTTTTCCCTAAATTGCATTTAGTGGACTTGGAGCCATTAATATGTTACTCTGCCCTTCTGCTGATCATCTCGGCTTTCACCAATTTGGCTCTCTGATAATGAAAGGAGCCAAAAATAGCAGTTGTGAAGCATAAGCTTTTTGATGTTTACTTGTAAACTGCAGCAGATTGCAGATTGAATGGAGTCCAACATAAAATGACTGCCTTTTCTATATTACTTAACCACATACTCAGAAAGCAAAATCTACTGTTGCATTGTACCTCTGTTCTTGGGTTGTGTTGCATCTGTGGAACTCAGAACAGTTCAACACATACTTCACTGTAAAAATACATTTTGGATAGCAGTGTCCCCCAAATATACCTGAAACTTCCTGCATTTTATCTGTTAACTTGCAGAAAATCTTTAATATCTACTCTCTTGAGTCTGTTACTTACCATTTAGCAAGATGAAGTCAGTTATTAGCTCAACTCAATTCCATTTAGATATTCCTAATGAATACATTAGGTTTTTTTTTGTTTTGTTTTGTTTTAGGCTGTATATTATCCCAGTCTGAATATTCTGATTCTGTTTAGCACAATTCCATAAAAACAGAGACTTCAAGGTTCAAGGCAGTGTTCCTGAAATCAATTCTACTGTGAATGTGGCTTGTCTGTTTAGGTCGAAGACCACACATCCTCCAGGCTGGCAAATTCAAATATCCCCAGAGACAGTGGTAGACTGTTTGGATAATCTTACCTCTCCAAGGGATGTAAGTCATCAGGTTTGGCCCATTCTTAAAGAACAGGTTGTCCTTGGATGTCAAAGCTAAAATACATCATTTAAGTTAATAATAATTCCAATGACTCAGTTGGATGACATTGTTTATTGTCAGGTGGAAAGTTACTCAGTCACCACATCTCTCTCACTTAAATCATTAGATCATCAGAAGTCAAACTGAAGCTCTTTTAACAGTCATAAAAGTCTTTTATGTTGTTAGCAATGTTTGGCATCACCTCTCTATATAACAATCTTATTACTTAATAAAAGCATAAATCAATGTAGAGGTTTTAGTAAAAACAAGAAACTATACATTCAAACTGATTTTTTATGTTTGCATTTTTAGAGGGATCCCAGGTTAATAGTTTTCTACTTTTTTCACATATTTTGCTCAGCTGAAGATACTGCAGGAACATAGAGCTTTAGGCTGCTGATCAGGAGAATGGGGCTTCCCACTGTTGGTACAGAGTAGGGCCCTAAGTACCAAACCCTTCCCAGGTTTCAGGGGCAGAAAGCATGGTGGGAGGTAGATGAATTCATAAACCCTTCTATGCCCTTTACCAGCTGTGTGACCTTGGGGAAATCACTGCATCTCTCTGAGTCTCAGTTTACTTTTACATTGACTGTTTCTAAATCAAGTCTAGAAAACAACCGAAAATAAGTCAGGAGAGAATGTCAAAAAACAAATCAAAGTGGCCAAAGAGTCACATTCATGAACTTCAAATTAGGCAGGAGGGAGCAGATAGAAAAAATAATGCAAGTGGGATAAAAGTTACGTTTGAGAAGACCATGTGCCAGAACTGAGGGATCTAAAAAGTGATGGGAAGTCAGACTGAGGATCTCAGATAGAAATGAAGTCAACCAAAAAGTAAGAGAAACAAAGGGCAGCATCTGGGCATAGGTCCAGGTATCAGGTAGAAGACACCAGCAACCTGAACAAACACCAGGCCGTCGTAAGACCTGGACTCTGTATTCACTTGAAGGAATCTTGGCAAGCTTGTGAGTCTGATTCTACAGAAGATAAGAAAAGACCAGAGAAGGTTGGAGTGACCTTCTGATGAGGCAGTTTCTGACATCTATGGAAGAAAAAATACCTTTCAGATGCTCTCTTCTCAGAAACAAACTCACTTTTAAAGTAGAGGCCAAAGTGTGTATTCCCCATAAAAAATGAATAATAAAATAATAATAAATTAACATGTGTTGAAAATACATCCCTCTAGCTACATATTTGGCAATATCAAGGGTTTGTCACTTTAAATTAAGTTACATTTCTATAAAGATGTGTGAATATCTATGACTCTAAGCAGGATTTTTTTCATCAGTATATTATAATTGGGGGATAGCTTTGTCTCCCCTTTGGATTGTTTTTAGCAGGCAGATGAGGCAAATAAGTTCTAAGTTGTTCACTCGATGATCATGAATTTGGACAAACTCCAGGAGATAGTAAAGGATAGGAAAGCCTGGCATGCTGCAGCCCACGGGGTCCCAGAGTCAGACACGAGTTAGCTACTGAAAAACAACAACAAAGTTGTTCAGTTATCTATGAGCATAGAACAAGCAAATTAGGTTTGGTAAACATTTTATATGTACTTTTACTGTTAACTACTGTTTAAAGAAGGGAATATGAATTTCTCCAAGACTTTTTTGAATTAAAAGCAAAAATAAACAAATGGGATCTAATCAAGTGTAAAAGCTTTTGCACAACAAAGGAAATTGTAAACAAAATGAAAAAACAACCTACACACAATGAGAGAAAATATTTGCAAATTATGTGACTGAAAAGGGCTTAGTTTCCAAAATATGCAAGTGGCTCATACAACTCAATATCAGAAAAACAAACAGCTCAATCAGAAAAATGGGCTGAAGACCTAAATAGACAGTTCTCCAAAGAAGACATACAGATGGCCAACAGGCACATTAAAAGATGCTCAACATTGCTAATTATTAGAGAAAAGCAAATCAAAGCTATAATGAGGTATCACTCTCAAAATGGCCATCATCAAAAAGTCTACAAATAATAAACACCAGAAAGGATATGGAGAATAGAGAACCCTCCTACACTGTTGGTGGGAACATAAATTGGTGCAGCCACTATGGAAAACAGCATGGCATTTCCTCAAAAAGCTAAAAATAGAATTGCCAAATGATTTAGCAATCCCACTCCTGGGCATATACCCAGAAAAGATGGAAGCTAATTTGAAAATGTTTATAACAGTGCTATTTGCAATAGCTTTAAGACATGGAAGCAACCTAAGCATCCATCAACAGATGAATGAATAAAAGATGAATTGTATATATATTCAGCAGAATATTACTTGACCATAAAAAGTGCTATTTGTAGCAACATGTGTGGATCTAGAGTTTATCATACTAAGTGAAGTAAGTCCAAGAAAGACAAAAATTATGCAGTATCATTCATTATGTGAAATCTAAAGAGTACAGAGGAACTTATTTACAAAACTGAAACAGACCCACATACATAGAAAACAAACTTATGGTTACCAAAGGTGAAGTAGGGGGAGGGGATAAATTAGGAATATGGGATTAACAGATACACACTTCTTTAAGCAATTAGGATTTACTAGATAGCACAGAGAGCTATATTTGATATCTTATAATGACCTACAATGGAAAAGAAGAAATATATATATATATATATAAACTGAATCATTTTGCTATAAACCTGAAACTAACACAGTACTGTAAACCAAATATTCTTCAATAAAATATATTTTTGTAAAGGAAATGACACCCCACAAAAATCTGATTTGTAAATTTGTACACTCACATACCTGGTGAAGGATTACTTGTGAATGCATTCTCACTCAGAACATTTAGTGAGAACATTCTACAGGCAGTATTATAATATTAAACTATGCAAATGATCAGAGTATTGAAATAGGAAGACACATGTCTCTATTCTTTACAATAAATGTTTTATACTTTTGGAACATTCAAAAACTGTTAGTTTGTTTTATGTTAACTATGCTGTTGTTTTTATCACTAAGTGCCTGAGGGACCCCACGGACTGTAGCCAGGCAGGCTCCACTTCATGAGATTTCCCAAGCAAGAATACTGGAGCGGGTTGCCATTTCCTCTGCAGGGGATCTTCCTGACCCAGGGATTGAAACTGCTATGGCTGACTCTTGTTGATGTTTGACAGAAAACAACTAAATTCTATAAAGCAATTATCCTTCAATTAAAAAAATAAATTGATTACAAAATTTTTAATTTTTTATTTACAGTAGTGTGTTAATTTCAAGTGTATAGCAAAGTGATATATATGCACATATCTATATCTTTTTAAAACTTCTTTTCCATTATAGTTTATTACAAGATGTTGAATATAGTTGCCTGTGCTACTGTGCTGTTTGTCTGTTGTATACAAGGTGATGTGTATCCGTTAACCTGCTAACCCATACTCCTAATTTAACCTCCCACCCACCTCCCCTTTGGTAGCCATATATTTGTTTTCTACATCTGTGAGGCTGTTTATGTTTTGTAAAGAATTTGTACTGCTTTTTAGATTCCACATATAAGTGATAATCGTATGATACTTGTCTTTATCTGAGTTACTACACTTATGATAATCTTTAGGTCCATCCATGTTGCTACAAGTGGCATTATTTTATTCTTTTCTTTATGGTTGAGTGATGTCCCACTGTATATATATATAACACACCTTCATTATCCATTCATCTGTCAATGGATACTTCGGTTGCTTCCATGTCTTGGCGACTGTAAACAGCTCAAACACTAGCTACATTTCAAATGCTTGAAGGTCATATATGGCTAGTGGCTACTGTACTGCACAGCACAGACAATTTTCTATCACTGAAGATAATTCTATTGGACAGTGATAGTTTTATGACTCTAGTTTTATGGCCATATGACATCTGAGCACATTTTAGACCTGGAGTCTCATCATTAATATGTGTACATTTTTGGTGGGCTCTTTCTATTAACAAGGCATTTTTGAAGACTGAATCCCTTGGGCTCATTGTTTGGGGGTTAGTGAGAGTTTGAGGGTAGTTAACTCTTTGAGGAACAATATATTAAAAATTTAAGATGACTGATGTTCATAAAGTAGATACAAAGTGAAAAATAAGCTTTAGGGAAAAAGTTGTAGAGAGAACCTAAACTTTTATTTGGATTAAAAAACAACCTAAATTTTAAATAATTGAAACTCTGTAGGATAAACCCACTGGTGGTCATTATTCTGAATTAGGGCTTCCCAGGTGGCACTAGTGGTAAAGAACCCATCTGCCAGTGCAGGCCTAAGAGACTCTCGCTTGGTCCCTGGGTTGGGAAGATCCTCTGGAGGAGGACATGGCAACCCACTCCAGTATTCTTGCCTAGAGAATCCCATGGACAAAGGAGACTGGAGGCTACAGTTCATAGGGTCACATAGAGTTGGACATGACTGAAGTGATTTAACATACATGTATGACCTGAGCTAGAGACTTGAAATACTGTGCTCTTTCCTCTTTTTTCTGTTTGCTCACAGTATATACTGACAAAGCATATGGAGGTCATTAATCCATACCGGACATGCATCTCTTCATCTTAGATGCAAATAGATTAGCTCAAATCTTTGGCCTTTCTCTATCATTGACTATGTCACTTGACAAGAAGAAAATGTTGAATAAAGAAGTGTTACGGAGTACAAAATATCTAAATTATTACAGTTGCTGGAATTTTTAATTAACAAAAACAGAATCATGGGAATAAGCTGAATTTTTCTTATTTTCTTATTAGTGATGGTCATATATTTTCATTAGAGAATTATTTCACAAAGTCACAAGGAAGTTCAGCTATGATCATTTATATATAAAAAATGAAGATTAATTTTCTTTTCAGTAAACAACTTGAAGTCACAGAGAGATCCCACTGGGAGACTCCTCACATCATTAGCCTCTGGTTAAGAGCTGCTTTGACTATAGAGGTGATAAATTTTATTTGCTTCAGTAGAGGATTAAAAATTAGAGGCCCAGGGCCTCACTTCCTGTCTTAGGATATCTAGTCTTTGGGAACTTGGTGTTGTCAGCATGTTTGGAAAATATTGCAAGATTTAGCAGCAGATTTTCAATCACAAAACCTTTTCTGAGAGTCAGTTTATTTAGCTGCAATGAGGATTTACCAGGGAGACATGTCAATGAATAAATAATGCTCAGTGTTTGTCTCTTAGATGAGGAGGAAACTGGTACTGAAAGGTACTTAAACAGGTGCTAATAATTTGTGGAGGAGAAAGTACAGTGGTTTTTCTACTTCAAATAGTTAAAGCATTACGACAAACTGCTTTCTCAATCTCAGCTTAGCATCTTGATAAGATTTACGTTAGCAAAGTCAATGAATTAGACATATAATTACGTGTCTGTTTGTGACTCAATACTTAGAGAAAACCCTTCTGGGACAACTTCCCTAGATAAATCTAGTGTTTTCCAGTGTGTATCCTTGGAATAAGACCTTATGTTTTATTTGAGTTGGTTAAAAAACTTTTGAAGTTGTATTTTAGAAAACATAATTAGATACTTTGGAGTATATAGGTTTAGGGAAATAAATGAGAAAGCAGCAACCTTAAATCATTTAAGATCAGAAAAGAGAGTTCTCTGGTTTATCTATTGTGTAGAACAAGTTTCCCCCAAACCTCCTCACTAAAAACAGCACATACTTATTGTCTTACAGGGTGTTGTGAGTCAGACGTTAGGGAGGAGCTCGGCTGGTTTGTTCTGGTTCAAGGTCTCTCATGCTAATGTGATTGAGGTGCTGACAGTGTCTGCGGCCATCCAAGGTTAACTGGATGAAAGGGTCAGTTTCCAAGCTCATTCCTGGAGATAGTGGTAGGACTCCTCAGTCCTTCACTGGCTCAGTCCCTCAACTGGTTGGCCTCAGTTGCTCTTCACAAACGGGTCTTTCCATAAGGGATTTTGAGCGTTTTCAGGAAAGGGCAACTACCTTCTTCCAGAGCAAGCAATCAGAGTCTTTCATAACTGACCTCAGAAGTAACATTCCATCATTTTTGCCACGTCCTTTTGGTCATGTAGACCAACCTAGCTAAAACATAGAAGGAAAATAAATACTCAAAGGAGTAAGTTCCAGGATTTGAGGACCATGGGGTCTTCGTTGAAGGCTGGTTACCAGAGAAAGAGTGAGCTAAAGAAACCAACTGTATTTTAATAGGTGTGGGATAATCTAAAATATTCAGCTATAGAACCATGATTTAAGAAATTGAGTCAGATTCTCATTTTGTTTTCATATCCCAAACAACATACTCATGGATTGAAAATTTCCTTGTACCTAAACCAATAGATGTGAAAATGTTATCATTCTGTTCCTCTACTTCACAGGAATTATGTAGGAAATAATCATTCCAGCAATTGTTGGTGCTATATAACAGGGAGATATAACACAGCTCTTCTTTTTAAATCTACATGTAGAACAAGTTCAGGTACCCCTCATGACTTGGTACGTGCTGGTTGTTAGCAATACTCTAATTAGGGGTTTGGTTATTTGCTTCATTTTGAATGACTATTTCTTTATAGGTCCCTTGAGGATTGAGCACTTGAGTACTTCAGTAGCCTCAAGGATTAAGAATATTGACTTTACATAGCCCTTAGGGTTTTTTTTCTGAAAATTCACACAATATGGGGATGACAGTGAATGTTCTAAATCAGAGGATGTGGTCTTGCTCTAAGTGAAGAGTTATGTGAATTGGTTTCTAAGTGTCTGGCACTGTTTTTATAATTTCCAAAGCTGGAAAATTAGATGGATATAAATTCCAAACAACATATTATTCAAAAAAAAAAAAAGAAATACAAAAAACCCCACAGGAATCAAAAACTAACCCAGGCAGTTTCCCTTGTATTGTCACTCATCACTAGCTCATGGGAACACATTTACTGATCTTCAGCCTTATTCCACGCTGTCTTGGAAGCATCTAGTGAGATGCCTGGAGTCCACATCTACTTCTCTTCAGGGACACTTTCTGTCTCAACATGGTAGAGTTTTCAAGGCAGAGTCTAGATGTGATCCAGAGGTGATCACAAGCTATCAAACCAGCTCCGATCTTACCCTAACCCTCAGAGCACCCTTCTTTTCTCTGTGTTTAGGTCAGATTTGCTGAGAATTTGCATGGGTTCCTCTACTTTCTTTAGCTTTCATATACTTTCTGAGGATACTACCCTGTACTTGGCAGTGGCAGCTGCTAAATGAAAGACTTTCATTGCCAATCTATTCAATATCCCAAATCTAATGCCTCTGTCCATTTGGGGGTCAGAGATGTTTCTATCTTCAGCTGATCAAGTGAGAAATGGAGGCAAAAGAAGTTGGAAGAGCCAGGCTTTCTTCGTTCTGTGGAGACACCAGAAGGACAGAGAGTTAAACCACTGAATTGCTTTCTGGAGGAGGGCAGGTTGCCTCAAGAACAGTGATTTTCACTTTCTTATTTACTACAGAATTAGCTTCAAGTTGAAACTTTTATAACCACAGCTCAAAACAATGAACACCTTCAGAAAACTCACGGAGGGCAAGCGAGTTAGCAGCAAGCCTCAGAAGAGGAACTGAGAATTCCCTTGACAGTTTCTCTAGACTGTTCTTGGAAAGCCCCAGGCTGGTGCTGGTCATATTGCTTTATATTCAGAATCTTAAGTGCTGAACCATGAAGGGGACAATTTTGAATTTTTCAAGAGCACTAAAGCCCCAGAAATTACTGGGGTTAGTAAGTTTATAGATGGGAAAACCCCACCAAATACCTAAAACTAAGAAGTCCTAGAGAATTGAAAGAAGTATTTGGGAAAATTTGGGTTATATTGTAATTATGTGATTTGGATATTTTCTATATATCCTTCAGCTGCTGTGTTGAACAAAACTTTTTTTGCTTTTATTCTTTTTTTGACTACTCCCAAATGTGGAAAAAAATCTGACAGCAGATATTCTTCAAAGCTGCATTGAGAGGAGAGTTTTCTCATCAAAGTCCCTCAGCAAGATGTTATTTTAAATGAGAACATTAGCTCTATCTGAAGGCAATGCACTTGAGGAAAATATTGCCCATACTTTGTAAGGCCAGCTTATTAAAACATTCTGCAATGACAAAATGGTATTGTGGAATGACTTTTTAAATTGTTTTTCCAAGTAATTGGCAATGTTTAATTAGGCTTCAGCTAACAGACTTTAAGTTAATTAAGACAAATGGCTCTGCTGTGGCTAATTGTTAGAATATGCTGATCTGGGAGCATCTAATGATGATGGGAATCTGTCCTGTGTACTTATCCTGAGCATCTCTGAGATGACCCAGACAGGCCTGTCTGCCCCTGCTTGGAAATCATTTGTTTGGGGCGAGTCATCTCATCACATTGCTGGAGTTGACCAGAGTTGACCACACTTCAGAGTTTGAGCTAACCTGCTACTGATTGAGAATTTAGAATTTCATTATCAAATGAATCAGTAATAACAACTTGTATTTATTAGTGGTAAAGAACCTGCCTGCCAATGCAGGAGATGTAACAGGCATAGGTTGGATCCCTGGATCAGGAAGATTCCCTTGGAGGACATGACAACCCATTCCAGTATTCTTGCCTGGAGAATCCCTTGTACAGAGGAGCCTGGTGGGTGAGCTACAGTCCATGGAGTCAGAAAGAATCGACACGACCAAAGCGACCCAGCATGCACAGGCTTGCATCCTTGCATCAATTCCTTCCCAAACTCACATTAGGGCTGGAGTGGACCTCAAATAGCTGTGCCAGTGCCTGGAGTCTGATAGAAGCAAAGGACCAGAAAGGAGGAAAGATTTGCCCAAGGCCACCCAAACTTTAGAACTGGGATCTTCTGCTTGTTTCCCTCTTCTGCCCTCTTCCTACTCTATAAATTGTATTCAGTTTACCAGTCAACTCTAACCCTTTCAGGACAGAGGTCAGAAAGGATTTGCGGCTGGAAGGTGAGAATGAGCATTTCTAACTGGCTGCCACGTCCAGCTTCCGAACCCCTGACAGCATTGGCTGTTGGTGGCCTGTCTCCTGTCCTTCTGCTTCCGAGGCTCAGTGTCTGAGAGAGCAGGGCCTGCAGACTGGCAACAGGGGCCATTTACCATGGGCATCCTGCGGACTGAGAACAACACCTGCCATGCTGAGAGGACAGGGAAAGACTTTGTAATACAACTGAATGGAATAAAGGAACAGGGGCGCCTTTGCCTGAAAGGTGTGCTTCTAACTACTCAGTCTTCTAGAGATTTCTGTCTCCATTTCCAAAGGATGAATTCTTTGACTTTTTTATTTTCAGTCATTTCTTGTCCCTTACTACCTTCCTGTCATCCCCTTCCTGCCCTCCACTTGCCTCTGCTTATTTCCTCATGTTCATTTACCTTTGCTTCGTCGTGGTGACTCTCTTGAAGTTCTCACTTCCTTCTTGATGTTTCAACATCTTCTCCATTTGCAGCTTAAACTGAACAGTTTTCTGATTTTCCTAAGTTGGCATTTGATTGAGTTGAAATATACAAACATCCCAGAACAATGGCTGATGTATAATAAGCACTCCCCAAGGTGTAGCTATTTTTTCCTTATTATCAATCCATTTGTTTTCTTATCTTTCTCTTGTTCCGCCAACAGTTCTATTTTTATACTATGCTTGTGTTCTCTTAATAAACTCTTACTATCTCCTGTCACTCAGCTCTTCATTCAATTTTGAATGTTCCCTCCATGTTTACCCTCCAGACCTGACATAATTAAGGACGAGCTGCTCTTTCAAGAGGATTTTCACCTCCTTGATGAAAAAATGAAAGCATATGCCTTTAAGATGTTATTTCAAAAATTCACATTATATACCCCATTTATAAACTATTTTAGGACAGCCGTTTTGTTGGAGCTACATACTTTATTCAGCACTGGTAACGATTGTAAAAATCAATTTTAGTCTTCTGAAATTTTTAGTTTGTAGAATATTTATAGAGTTATTAAATGTATAAATCTTGAAAATATTGCAAATCTTTGGGGAAAAAACAACAACAAAACACGAGCAAAAGTTGATCTGAAAGCCATAATCAAAATGAGTAATGACCTCGTCAGTGTAAAAATTTTGTATGGAGAGTAATAATAGTCACTTCAGATATTTGTCATAATGGGAAGCTAGGTTGTTGGTCAGTTAAAAATCTACATGAAGATTAAGTTCATGACTTTAGGCTATACTACAAATCCACAGTCATTAAGACAGTATGGTACTGGCACAAAGACAGAAATATAGATCAATGGAACAGAATAGAAAGCCCAGAGATAAATCCACGCATCTATGGACACCTTATCTTTGACAAAGGAGGCAAGAATATACAATGGAGAAAAGACAACCTTTTTAACAAGTGGTGCTGGGAAAACTGGACAGCCACTTGTAAAAGAATGAAACTAGATCACTTTCTAACACCATACACAAAGATAAACTCAAAATGGATCAAAGATCTAAGCATAAGACCAGAAACTATAAAACTCCTAGAGGATAACATAGGCAAAACACTCTCTGCTATAACCCAAAGCGGGATACTCCATGACCCACCTCCCAGAATACTGGAAATAAAACCACGAATAAACAAATGGGACCTAATTAAAATTAAAAGCTTTTGCACAACAAAGGAAACTATAAGCAAGGTGAAAAGACAGCCTTCAGAATGGGAGAAAATAATAGCCAATGAAGCAACAGACAAACAATTAATCTCAAAAATATACAAACAACTCCTGCAGCTCCATTCTAGAAAAATAAACAACCCAATTAAAAAGTGGGCCAAAGAACTTAACAGACATTTCTCCAAAGAAGATATAAAAATGGCTAACAAACACATGAAAAGATGCTCAACATCACTCATTATCAGAGAAATGCAAATCAAAACCACAATGAGGTACCACTTTACACCAGTCAGAATGGCTGCCATCCAAAAGTCTACAAACAATAAATGCTGGAGAGGATGTGGAGAAAAGGGAACCCTCTTACACTGTTGGTGGGAATGCAAACTAGTACAGCCACTATGGAAAACAGTGTGGAGGTTCCTTAAAAAGCTGCAAATAGACCTGCCATATGACCCAGCAATCCCACTACTGGGCATATACACCAAGGAAACCAGAATTGAAAGAGCCACGTGCACCCCAATGTTCATCGCTGCATTGTTTACAATAGCCAAGACATGGAAGCAACCTAGATGCCCATCAACTGACGAATGGATAAGAAAGCTGTGGTACATATACACAATGGAATATTACTCAGCAATAAAAAAAATTCATTTGAAGCAATTCTACTCAGATGGACGAAACTGGAGCCCATTATCCAGAGTGAAGTAAGCCAGAAGCAAAAACAACAATACAGTATATTAACGCATATATATGGAATTTAGAAAGACAGTAACGAGAACCCAACATGCGAGACAACAAAAGGAACGCAGATGTATAGAATAGACTCGTGGACTTTGTGGATGAGGGTAAGGGTGAGATGATATGGGAGAAGGGCACTGAAGCATGTTAATTGTCATGTGTCTAATCAATCGCCAGCCCAGGATTGATGCTCGGGACGGGTGCAGCGAGATTTCCCGGGGGGGAGGGAGGAGGGAGGGGGGTTCCGGAGGGGAAGCATATGTAAACCCATGGTGATATCATGACAATGTATGGCAAAAACAATTAAAAAAAAAAGATTAAGTTTCTCTTTAATAGACAGATTATATTGACATTAAAAGAATAAATATGTGATTTGGGGTGTATGTAAGAAAAAAGAAGGCAAACAGCTAGAACACATATTGAATATATTTAATTAAATAAAGTATTATAGTTCACAGTAATTTCATCGTCCTAGTCTCCCATCCTATACATTGTTGGAAATGGGATAAATATTCTATATAGATTGAGGCTGATTAAAGACAGGACTTTGTGTGAACTGACTGCCACAGGTAGTTTCAACTGAAGCCCAGAATAGAAATGGCATGGTTTATAATTTCACAGTTATTTTCAAAAGCAATGCAGTTTCCTTTTTCAAACTGTAAAGCAAAACAAAACAAAATGGTGCTACACTTGTTGAAACACTTTTGCCACTTGTCTTTAACTCTTGATTGCTAGCAGTATTTCAGACTCATAAGTAGTATCCAGAAAAGAAATATAAGCCACCAAATCAAATAAAACATGGTTTTACCTGATATAAAAGCATATCAATGAGAATGGGAAACTTGTTAAGTGTGCCTGGATGGATGTTTAATAAAATTGTGAAAAATGAAATTCAAGAGAGGCTGCGGAAAAAATGAGAAAGTAAATCATTCCATGTACCATGACAAGCCTGACCCTGGACCTGTCTTCTAGAGGGCTGAAGTTTAGATGGTTTTCCAGCAACAAAACTCAAAGGCTATGTCAATTAAGTACTCTGTGGTCACACTGATATAATTTGGTAATTTCTGTCTTCCTGACTGATTTACAAAAGATAAAAGCCTTGCTTTCTATATAAGAGGTGTACATGGTAACCAAATCCTTTGATTCAACTGTGGGTCAATTGGAACATGAAAAGAATTTCTATGTTCTGGCCATACAAACTTAACTTTGTTAGTTTCTCAGTCCTTTCTGCCTCACTAGACAAAACTCTGGGTTACTTTGCTAGCCAAAATATCCTAATCTTTTCCTCAGGAAGATCGGAATTGGTGATAAAAGTGGATGTCTGTGTGTGTGGACTTGGATCGAACTTTCTGATTGAATTTGGGCTCTACCTTTCTCTGTGACTTAAGTAAGTTAGATCACCTCTCCATGTGTCACTTTTCTCCTCTAACAAGCTGGGGTGAATATTAAGAAAGATAATATCTGCAAAGTGATGACACAGTGCCTGGCATGCAGTAAGAGCTCTCTACAGGTCACCTGAGATGGTGGTGATATGGGGCCTTCCACAGCCTCTCAGCAGTACCCTTGGCCTCACTTAGAACAGTACTCTGCAAGCAGTGTTGCTATCGCTCACTTAACTGTTTCCCTTCACAGACCATAGGCTCTAGGAGAGTGGGGACTATGTACATCTTATTCCTTGATTGGTCACTGATCGATTCCACCTATTGATTGACCCTTAGTAGGCTCTCATCAATAGTCTTCAGTGAAGGAATAATAGATAGATGGCACTTTAAGAGGATTTACTCACCTTGGGATTCTGGGAAAGTCACACCATCTCTTTGAGGCGTATGTCCCTCAGCTATAAAATGAGGATGAGAGATTTGAGATAACTACTGTGAAGTGGTTTTTAAAGTTTTGTTTTATTTGATTTCCATTTTACAAAGGTAAAAGATGGTTAACAAGTGCAAGTATAGCAAAGGGAAAGTAGTCATGATTCACTTCCAGAAAGGTAATGTGATCTAGCAATCCTAAAGCCTAGTCTGGTTGTGGCCCAACACACACTCATCTGTCCAAAGACTTGCACATCTAAAAATAAAGTCTTTCCAAACTTTGAAAGCCTTCAGATACTCCCCATTGAGGGAGATCCAGATTCAGACTATTCTGAAAGACAATTCAAGGTCCTCTGCAGCGTACACTGACCAATAACGAGAACCTTGGACTTGTGCACAGGCTGCTTGGGACTCTCAGATGATGGACACTTGACAGGCTTATCAGTGGACGTGTTTGCTTCATGGGTCTGCTCAGCAGATGTCATCTTACTGATGGCTTACGGTGAACGATGTTGGATCTGTGATCTCTGAAGAAGAAGATTTAGCTTCGGGACCAGGGGCCAGGCTTGATCACTCAAGAGCTTTTGTGTGGCAGAGTTTTATTTAAGTGAAAAAGGGACAGAGAAAGCTTCTGACATACACATCAGAAGGAGGGGTGGAGAGTTCCCCCTTGCTAGTGTTAGCAAGGAAATTATATATTTTTTCAATTGGTTATTACAATAAATCAAAAGAATGTCTCAAGGTTGTAAAAATTTTATCAGACCCACTCCTACAATACACATTTTAAGATAACAGATTTAGTCAGAAGGTTCTCAAGAAGGAGAAACTGTCTTCAACCAGGATGCATTGTTATTATATAATTCTTACTAAGGAGTGTAGAAAAAAAAAATCTGTCCTTTACTCCTCCTTGAGAATTCCAGACCCCTGTCTCTTCTTTGAGAGCCCCAGACCCCTTTCTCCTCCTCAAGTACTCCAAAGTTCTTATCAATCTGCCTAGGAACTGACTTTCTCATTTCCTTATCATTTTTAATTCTGGGAAGCTCTACTCCCATGGTGAGATAGCCAGAATGGTACAGGCCCATTTATTCCTACTCCCATATCCTTTCAGCAAGATGAACAGGCTGATTCCCCATCTGTTTAGCTGTTCTCCTCTCTAACTATGTGCCCCTTCGGGAAAAAAAAATCACTGGTTATCATAAAGTCACTGACTACCATAAAGGGCTAGTGTCTAGGGGCCATGTTCTAAATTAAACATAAGATTAAAGAGGGAAATATTACTTACAAATTAAAGTCCCTGTAAAAGCAAGAGGTGCTTACTCTAGGCAACGTAAACATTTTAACCCTGTTCTCCTTGGCAGTTTCACAGAATTTATTCTTTGCCCAGCCTACAAGTATACCTACAAGAGGTGTAGATTATGCATGTTGTTCATAGTATACAGTGGTCTTGCAGGAAGCAGATCAGTGTAAAATAATAAAAACAACAACAACAAAATCAATTGCTTTAACACTTGACAGTAACACACTTATATGCCCAATTGAAGTAATGACACTACATTGATGCCCTTATGTAGTATATACTAACAAGAGTACATTTGAGAAAAATAGAATGGTAAATATCTTGAAATGCTATATAGGTTGCAGCAATCTACTGTAATGAAACTTCATTGCAATACTAAATTTCATACTGAAAATTCATTCTCACTTTATGATATTTTTTGTATACTCTGACAAGAGTACTTTGCTTAAAACAGGTAAAGAAAAATCTTTTACCTACTGGTAAAAAAAAAAATCTCTTGGAGACAAAATTTAAAATACAAACCACAATCTCATTACTGGATAAAGCATGTAATTTTCCTTCTTAGGTGCATGGATTTAAAACAGCTGTCAAGCCTACTTAATTATGGGCCCTTAGAGTCAACACAGAAATGATGGATTTTCATTTTGATAGCAATCACATTGGGTGTTTACTTAGTCAGTGTGGGTAATTATTCCAGTTCTTATTTGAAAATTTTCTCCAGAATTGGTTGCATAGTGTTCATGAAAGGCTGTGATCTCAATACTCCGCATTTCAGGGCCTCTCTTTTCTCCTCCTTTTTTTTTTTTAAAGAGATTTTTTTCTGAATTTAAAAGTGACTTTTTGCCTATAGGTACACAAACATTAATTCCTTCTCCAGAAAATGAGAGGTACCAAAGTAGTGTATGGGAGTACCTTTTTATGTTTCAGGGCAGAGGTCTGAAAGTAAAATGGACTGGCCAACAATTCAGGGGGCCACTTTTATGGCCAACATTTTTCATTCCAATTCTTTAATCTTTTACTGTAAAGTACTGAAGCCAGGGCAACGGTTCAAGGAGGCCTTTAATTTACGAAAGGTAAGATGTGGAGGTGCCCACACTCTATCTGCTGATTTGAATTGATTTTCTGAATAAGAAATAAGGCAGAACTTCAAGCTCTTAAATCCGAAGCTATAAAAACGACAACTTTCTACTATGATAGCGCTTATGTATTTGGGGAGTATCTTTGCTTCATTTATCTTGTTTTAGCATCACAGCAATAATATAAGGTCAATAGGAAAGATATTCCTATATCTATTTTTAACCCATAATGAAACTGAGTCTTAGAGTTGTTAAGTGCTTTAAGTCAAAAAGTGCTTTTGATATATATATAGCATGGAAACATATATACTAATATATGTAAAACTGATAGCCAGTGGGAATTTGCTGTATGTCTCAGGGAACTCAAACCAGGGCTCTGTGAAACCTAGACGGGTGGGATGGGGTGGGAGGTGGGAGGGAGGTTCCAGAATTCAAGAGGGAGGGGACATATGTATACCTGTCTATCACTGATTCATGTTGATGTATGGCAGAAACCGACACAATATTGTAAAGCAATTATCCTTCAATTAAAAATGAATAAATTAAAAAACAACCAAAAACACCTATATAGTGTATTGGGTGCTCAGAACTCAAGGCTCAGAACTCCTAGTGCAGGTTCTTTGCAGGTATAGCCATTTCTTCTTGTTTCTTGATGGAGTCGATGAGAGGAACGTAGAAGCTATCAGAAGAAGGGCTCACAAGAGCTTATTTTAGGATTACCAGATAAAATACAGGACACCCAGTTAAAGATACTGTGTTCAGTCAGCCCACGAACTGAAACAAGAACTGCAGCATGCCAGGTTTCCCTATCCTTCACTGTCTTCTGGAGTTTGCTCAGATTCATGTCCATTGAGTTGGTGACACTATCTAACCATCTCATCTTCTGATTCCTCTTCTCCTTTTGCCTTCAATCCTTCCCAGCATCAGGGTCTTTTCCAGTGAGTGGTCTCTTCACATCTGGTGGCCAAAATATTAGAGTTTCAGCTTGAGCATCAGTCCTTCTAATGAGTATTCAGGGTTAATTTACTTTAGGATTGCTTGGCTTGATCTCCTGGAGTCCGAGGGACTCTCAAAAGCCTTTTCCAGAATCATAATTTGAAAGCATCAATTCTTCAGCACTCAGTTCTTCATTATGGCCCAACTCTCATATCCATATATGACTACTGGAAAACCCATAGCTTTGACTATATGGAATCTTTGTTGGCAAAGTAATGTCTCTGTTCTTTAGTATGCTGTCTAGATTTGTCATAGCTTTTCTTCCAAAAAACAAGTGTCTTTTAATTTCATGGCTCCACTCACCATCTGCAGCGATTTGGGGATCAAAGAAAATAAAATTTGTCACTAAGTTTCATATAAGCAACCAATACATTTTTAACATAAGTATATTTCATAAAATATTTGGGAAATACTCCTACTAAAAAATTATGCATCATTGATCTACAATTTACATTTAACCAGACATCTTTTTCTTATAAATCTGGCAGTCCCATCCTATCCCTCTATGATGGGGTAACCCAGGTTACAGCTTTCAATGTCAATAACCTGTAGTCTAATCTAGTCTTGTGGGTTGAACTATATTCTCTGAAGAGGACATTCTAACCCCTGGGACCTCAGAATATGACTTTATGTGGAAATAGGGTCTTTATAGAGGTCATCAAGTTAACATGAGGTCATAAGGGTGGATCTTAATCATAATGTCTGGTGTCCCTATAAAAAGTAGACTTTTTTAAAATTAAATTTTTATTATATATTGGAATATGGTTAATTACAATGTTATGTTAATTTCAGGTGTACAGCAAAGTAATTCAGTTAAATATGTACATGTAGTCTATTCGTTTTCACATTCTTTTTTCATTTAGGTTATGAAATAGAGCTCTACTCATCACTCCTTGGGTTATCAGTAGAGTTCCCTGTGCTATATAGTAGGCCCTTGTTGGTTACCTATTTTATATATAGTTGTATGTATATATTAATCCCAACCCTTCCAATTTACCCCCACCACAAAAAAGAGGAATATTTGAACACAGAGACGAACATGCACAGAGGGAAGACAAAGACACGCAGAGAAAAGACCATATGACTGGATGTTGCATTGATAAGTCAAAGAAAGCCATTCACTGCCAGCAAATAGAAGAGGCAAAGGAGAATTCTCCTTTGGGGTCTTTAGAGGGAGTGTGGTCCTGCCAACATCTTTATTCCAGACCTCTAGCTTGCAGAACTGTGAATCAGTAAATGTCTGTTGTAAGTCACCCTATTTTTGGTACTTTATGATGACAACCCTAGGAAACTAACACACCTTGTATAAGGTGGAATACAATTTACTTCTCTTACTTTCACATTCTTATAGGCCCATGGCTCTGAAGTGCTCCTTGCACATACTCACTGAGTATCTTTTCATTTGGGGACCTATGTGGATGGGGTAAAAGTCTATGGCTTGTGGGAGGTACTGTAGCCACGTTGAATCACTGATTTTACAGTTATTGGTCTACCTAAGGTCTCACTGGAGCTTCTGATTCTCCTCACGTTGCATACCCAAATGTGAAAAATTCCTCTCTTATCCAAGAGGAACATACTGCAATGTGTAAATGATAGGTTAGTCAGAGAAAATTGCTAGAGAATAAGTTTGGTCACAAATCCAATCAAAATCTCTTGCCAAGTTCTAATACTTTTCAAAATACTTGACATCTTGGGGTGGTGTAATCAATAAGAGCCACAAGAAGATGTGGAATGTGGCAGCAGAAACTGTCAACATCATGGACTCTTTAGGAGAAAACAACTCTCCTTAAGACATGATCTATGTGGTAGCTTTGCTCCTGTTCTGTTGAGAGGCCAGTCAGCCCCAGTTCAAGAGCACTGAGAAAATTGTCTCCTGTGCTGCCCCAGTAGCCAAGTAATGATTTGGATTGCTTTGTTTATTAAAAGCTTGTTTTCCTCTCCAGTGACACTTAATGGAGAGGGCCCTTCTTTTGAAGTTAGCACCTGGCAAGAAACACAACAGGCACATTCATCTTCTGGTCACCCTGTCCTCTCAACATCTTGAAATCACAAATATATAATATATGAATGACAAAATATATGGAAATAATGATATATATGATATGTGAATGACAAATATATGGAAATAAAGATATATATGATATATGAATGACAAATATACGGAACACAACATGTTATTCAACTTAAACAAATTGGTGACTAGAGACATTACAAACCCTGAAGACTGCTAAATTCCATAGAGTCCTGGTGGCTCAGATGATAAAGAACCCACCTGCCAATGCCGGAGACATAGGAGACATGGGTTCTATCTCTGGATTGGGAAGATTCCCTGGAGAAGGGAATGGCAACCCACTCCAATATTCTTGCCTGGAGAATTCCAGGAACAGAGGAGCCTGGTGGGCTAGAGTCCATGGAGTCTCAAAGAGTCACACATGACTGAGAGACTAACACACATTCATCCTCTGATTAAGGCTAAAGTTACAAGAGATTTGCCCAGAGATGCAAGCCTCCTTTTAAGGTAGTAAGACTATCAACTGCTTGTTGCACATCTGTGAATGTACAGCCTGTGTTCTTGATTTCACTCTTGCTGTTCCCTCTACTTGCCTGCTGTCCTGCAACTCTTCATCATTCTGGTGTCAGCTGAATGTTACCTCTTTGGGAACCTTTCTGAACACACCTCTCTTGTTCCATAACTCTCTCTTTGTTACCCTGTTTTATCTTCTCAGTGCAGTTATTACTTTGAAAATTCTCATTTTGTGTATTTGCTATATGTTTATTGTCAACTCTCTGCACTAGAAAAAAGGCTCCCTGAAGGCACCTAACTGGCTTTCCATCCATATGTGTTGAATGAATGAATACTAGCTCTGTGACTATGGTCAGTATTCAGTTGTCTCATTTGTAGAATTGAGACAATATTAGTATCATAGGGATGCTATAAGAATTAAGTGAGGTAATGATTCTAAGGACAGGAGTTTGTATCCTGTATCTTACTTCTTATAAGCATTTCTGGAGCCAAGTCCTAAAACATCACCCCTATTTTACAAGAGAAAAATCAAGTTTCAGAGAGGTTAACTAATCTGTCAAAGGCTATAGAGCTAGCAAATGTTAGATTCAATATTTGAACCAAGAGTTCTAGACTTTAAAACTGCTTTTCAGGACTGCTGATGAACTTCACAGTTAAAATCAACATGAGAAATCTCAAAGATGTCCAAGTTTGGATTTTGTTCTTCTATCCTGACCCCTGTCTATACTAAATTTTGTCTTAGTATACAACTTCTAAGGACTGGAAAATATGGAAGCAATCAAAAAATCTGAGATCAGAACATTTATTAGGGAAAGAAGAAAGAGAAAATAAACTTTTTTTTATTAAGCAAATGCCTATCAGATAATATGCTAAAATACATTTTGAAAAATTTTAAAATCTGTTAAATTTAGGGAGGGAATGTAGGTAAAAGAAAAAATGTTACTATGTAATTTTAGAAGGTGTGAAGTGACAACTAAAATTCAACCCTAGTAAAAGCTTACAAACGAAGCAGAATCAATAACATGAGGCCACCAGAAGTAATATCTGTGAGACAAAGAGAAAGGAAGTAAAAAAGTAGCTTCTTCCTCCCACTTTTCTCTAATAATTGAAAACACACCAGCCATGAAAGCTGGAGTTGGAACAAGATGGCTAAGTAGGAAGACCCTGAGCTCCTCTCCTGTCTTTGAGCACATCAAAACTACAACTACATAGAAAGCAACTATCTCTGTGGATCACCTCAGGACTATCAGAACAGCCCTTTTGTGATGAGGGTTGTACAGAAAGAACTGGGATCAGGTTGGAGGGGAGGAGGTGCCATCTATTCAGGATCCACAACCATGACGTCTGACCCAGAAGATGAAGGGAATGTCATAGGCCCAAGGATCCTCCCTAAGAAATGAGGGGTTTCAGCCTCATACTGGGCATCCCAACCCTGTGGTCCAGCACTGGGAAGATTCTTTGGCTGGTTTGAAGACCAGTAGAGTTTCAGGGAGCTGTAGGAAATGGAGACTCTGCTCCTTACAAACTTGTAGACAGCCTTGCTTATTCCCAGTTCCAGAGAAGAAGCAGCAGGTTAAAAACTGCCTGGTACTCTGGTCAGCCTGCCAAGACCACCTCAGTTTTTCTCCCAGCACATACTAGCCTCCTGCTCCAGCCTCTTCTGGTCTGGCACTACTCCCAGCCAGGGAGGAGATCACTGTCATAAGAATAAGTGATAAGTGGAGCTAGCTTAGATTTGCACATTTAGTCTCTTGGACCTCGGCTCCACCCCTGACCAAGGCAACTACTGCTGCATCAGGGAGAAGTGGAATTAGCTCAGATTTTTGGCTGTTGCCTCTGGGGCCCTGGCTCTGGCCCCAAACAAGGCAGAGATCAACACCGTCCTGGGGGAATGCAGAAGTATCTGAGATTTGTGGTTCCAGCACCTCGGGCTTTGGCCCTACCCCCAATCAAGGCTGAGACCACCATTGTGGTGAGGAGAAGCCCAACCCATTCAGGGCTCTTACTCCAGCCCCTTGGGCCCCAGCCCCTTCACCTTTAGGGTGTCAACTGCCATCATGCCTGGGAGAAGCCCTGGCTCACACCTGGCTCTGGCTAGAGCCTCTCCGTCTCCAACCTTGCACCCCACCAAGGTGTCAGCTGCCAGTGCACTCTGGGAGAACACATAGCCTGTCCTCACTTCAGAGTCAGCTTTCGCACCAAACCCACTGCGCACAGGGAGACTGTATGAGGATACATCCACATAGGGATAACACCTTCAAGACAAGGATAGGTAACTGTTTTGCATAATTGCATAGAGACGAACAGAAAAAATCAAACAAAATGACAAGACAGAGGAGAGTGTTCCAAATGAAAGAAAAGATAAAACACCAGAAAAAACCCAGCTTAAACTGATGTATAATTTATGTAATGAAGAGTTTATAGAATAGGATTAAAAGTGCTCATTGAACTTGAGAAAAGAATAGGCAAAGTGAAACTTCAAGAAAGAATGGAAAATATAAAAAGGGACAAGTCAGAACTGAAGAATACAACAACTGAAATGAAAAAGAATACACTAGAAGTAATTAACAGCAAATAGGTGACACAGAAGAAAGCATAGCTATTAGAAAGAGAAATCAAGAAAACAATCCCATGTGCAACTGAATGAAAACCAATAAAATAGTTAGGAATAAATTTAACTGAGGAGGTGAAAGACCTGTACTATGAAAACTGTGACACTGATGAAAATGATAGAACATAAATGGAAAGATATATCATGTTCATGAATTTAAAGAGTTAATATGTCCATACTGCCAAAAGTAATCTACTTATTTAATATATATCCTATCAAAATATGGAGCTTCCCAGTGGTGCAAGTGGTAAAGAATGAACAAATAATCCTAAAATTCATATGGAATCACAATTCCAAATAGCTAAAGCAATCTTAAGAGAGATGATTAAGGCTGGAGGTATCACATGTCCTGACTTCAGACTATACTGCAAAGCTACAGTAATCAAAAGAGTATGGTACCAGCACAAAAACAGACACATAGATCAATGGACTAGAGTGGAGAGTCCAGAAATAAACCCATACACGTATAGTCAATTAATCTATAACTAAGCAGACAAGAATATACAAAGGGAAAAGATAGTCTCTTCAAAAGTTCTATTGGGAAAACTGGACAACTACAAGTAGAAATATCAAACTAGAACATTTTCTTTTACCAAATACAAAAATAAACTCAAAATAGATTTAAGATCTAAATGTTAGATCTGAAGCCATAAACTCCAGTATGCTCTTTGATGTCGGTGTTAACTGTTTGTTTTTTTTTTTTTTTGGATATGTCTCTTCAAGCAAGGGAAACAAAAGCAAAAAGAAACAAATGGGACCCAATCAAACTTAAAAGATTTTGAATAGTGAAGGAAACAGTCAACAAGTTGAAAAGATAGCTTACTGACTGGGAGAAAACATTCTTGACAGATTTATCTAAGAGGGGTTCTGTTCAGTTCAGTTCAGTCACTCAGTCGTGTCCAACTCATTGTGACCCCAAGGACTGCAGCATGCCAGGCTTCCCTGTCCTTCACCAACTCCCAGAGCTTGCTCAAATTCACGTCCATAGAGTCAGTGATGCCATCCAACCATCTCTTTCTCTGTCGTCCCCTTCTCCCGTTCTCAATCTTTCCGAGGATCAGGGTCTTTTCTAATGAGTCAGTTTTTCGCATTAGGTGGCCAAATATTGGAGCTTTGGCTTCAGCATCAGTCCTTCCAATGAATATTCAGGACTGATCTCCTCTAGGATTGACTGGTTTGATCTCCTTGCAGTCAGAGGGACTCTCAAGAGTCTTCTCCAGCACCACAGTTCAAAAGCATCAATTCTTCAGCACTCAGCTTTCTTCATAGCCCAACTCTCACATCCATACATGACTATTGGATAAACCATAGCTCTGACTATACATACCTTTGTTGGAAAAGTAATGAGAGGGGTTAATATTCACAATTAATAGTCAAACACCATGCACTTAATGTGTGTATGTTAGTAATTCAGTCATGTCTGATTCTTTGTGACCCCATGGACTACAGCCTGCCAGGCTCCTCTGGCCATGGAATTCTCCAAGCAAGAATACTGGAGTGGGTAGCCTTTCCCTTCTCCAGGCAATCTTCCAGATCCAGGGATCAAACCCAGGTCTCCTGCATTGCAGGCAGATTCTTTACCACCTGAGCCACCTGAGTTCATGGACTTGGTAACTTATTGATAATTTAAAGTCTTTTGCAAGTTGCCACTTTGATGATAACAAAGCTCTCAAGTACTTTGCCCTTATGATTTCATACTAATCATTGGTATCCTATTATTAATCAGGATAGATTCATTATGGGGAAAAAGAGATACTTGGATTGTGTGGCCCAGTCAGCTTTGAGGGAATAAAGATTCAGGTGCCCAGAATGGGCAAGAATATACTGACTATTCCAGAACTATTTCTCTAGCAGCCCCAGTTGTCAACTATTTTTATTTTATTTTAATTTTTTGTGAAGAGGGACTAAAGATTCATGTAACATTCTTTGAAGATTCATAATTTTATGTACTTTCAGGTCTTGACTAACATGTACTTTATATTGTGTGATAATTTAATAAGAAATTTAAGTAAAGAGCTTGTCATCATGGCTAGTCTTTCTTGTTGAAACTATTCTATTAACCACATTTCCTTCTCATCCTCCCTTACAGAAATTCGTCCTTCTGAGTTTTCCCTTTGAGTGCATCCTGTATTACACAAGTGAGGAACAAATTCATGATTTATGTTGAAAGGGGAAGATTTTGAAACACTTGCCATTAATTAGTTTTATGACTTTCCACCAGTGTCAGTGTGTTCTGTAAAATCTCTCCAGCCCACTGGGTAGAGAAGTTCCTAGGAGGATTAAATCCTGATCTTAGGGCACGGAGCCAAACACTAAGCTAGCTTAGAATCTGTTACAGAGTTCAATAACTTGTCAGACATATGTTAAAATGATATTTTAGGTTTGACTTAAATTGTTTTATAATAAAGCATGTGCACAAAGATATGCCTTTTAGAAATATTAAATTATAGAAGATGATAAAGAAACCATACAGGTTTGCTGTAGCATAGACACCTCAGGATGTAATAAGAAAAATAAAGTAAAATATTCAGCTTTAAATATGTATATATATATATATATAATATTATATATATATAAATACAATATATATATATATATATATATATATATATATATATATATATATATATATATATTTATCTCAAACATCTTCACAGATCAAGGCTTTGAAATGTCTGCACTGCTCTTAAAACCAGAGTTGTGGATACACGACTGTGTCTTTTGGTTAAAATCATTGATTTGAATGAAGTCTGAACTGGAAGGCAGATGGCAGACTTCATATGGCAGAAAGTCCCAGGGGCTTTGATAACCCAGTAGTAACACCCAATCATGTTAGGCTTGGGTATCTACCTATTAAATAGCTCTCAGCATCCAGTTTTAACAAACCAGACTCAGTCACCACAGCTGTCAATTGTTTTGCATACTTTGAGGGATAACTGTAGAAGCATTCCTGAGATGAACATCTGCCTCGTCAGAAGTTGGCAACCTGAACAAGGTGCTGTGTAGGAACATGAAAAGGTAGTGAGATGATCTGTTGACAAGTAACGGCAAGGATGGTGCAGAGTGCCTGGCATCTTAACTGAAGTAATGATGTCAGAAAATCTTCCAGCAGGAAAAGAAGAATGCAGGCAATGTCTATGCAAGTTTCCTCCTTGCCTGGAGCTTCAGAAACCTGGGTCAGAGTGTCATTGCTTAAATACAAACTTCTATCTCCAACCTTGAACATGTACCTAATTCTACCCTGTGAGCAACTTGAAGCATAGCGCTACAGATTCTATTTTAAATTTACTTGGTAGTAACAGTAACCAACAGCTCACTTCTTTTACTCTTTACTCAACAGCTCACTTCTTCAATAAACCCCTCAATAATCCAACGAAACAAGCACTGATTACTTTCAAGTTACGCCCGAGGTTACTAATGTTTTCAGAGCTTAACTAATTTGTCCAAGGTAGTCAAAACACTTAGGAAATATAGAACTGGGATTCAGATCCAAGCAGCCCAATTCCAGACTCCATGGCTTGATCACTATTCTCTAATTCCACGGCCTTAGGGAAAAATTTAACCACCAGATGTCATAAAATTAAGTCAAATGTTTAAAAACAATACTCAAAGGGATAAATCACGTTGTAAGTAAAAGAGAAAGAACTCATAATGCATCCTCTAAAATCTTTTTAGTCAATTCATTTCAAGTCTGTATTTTAATGGAAAGTGCATACCAAAAAGGAAACTAGACTGCATGTGTCAACAAAAATAACCCCAGTAAATGCTCAGAATTCTCACTAGTAGTGTCTAGAGATAGTAGTTTGACATTAGTAGTTAACTTAGTGAACATACACTGTAAGTCATTTCTCCAAGCACTGTACATGTGTTAACACATTCGTCATAAAATCTTCCTAAATTGAGTGTTATTATTCCTATTTTACAAATAAGGACCTTGAGACACACAGCTCTTACAAGCCATTAGAGGCACATCTTGGACCAGAGCCCCATAGTTTGGCTTTAGTGTCTATGTGCCAGACCACTAAGCTATGCTCCCTTGTAAGAATCTTGAGTGGTGTCTATTTTCTCTTGAAAGTACCATTAATAACAGTACCGGATCATGAGCTCAGTATTGACATCTGTATACGTATTTCTAGCCGGTGGATGCAGACAAGTTTCACCTACCATATGCTATTTATTTGATACAACATCACTATAAGGAAGCAGAGCAGTTGCTACCTCCTATCTCTGTTTTACAGATAAGGAAAACACAAAGCCAGAAAGAGTAAGTCATTTGCCTGAGGTTAGACCACTGACATGGAGAAGGAAACCGCAACCCACCCCAGTATTCTTGCCTGGGGAGTCCTGTGGATGGAGGAGCCTGGTGGGATGCTGTCTATGGGGTCGCACAGAGTCAGACATGACTGAAGCTACTTAGCAGCAGCAGCAGCAGCAGCAGCAAACGACTGAAAAAGGTCAAGAATGAGACTCAGAAACCAAGTTGACTGGCTCCTGGCCCCTGTTACCATGTTACTTGAACGTGGCTGACAGCAAAATAGCAGTCATTTAGAGTTCACATACAACTAGTTTTTTGAGAACTACCATATCCTAACTCAGGGGAACTGTCTCACTGCTCAAAGTTGGGGCAGGACATCCGTGCATAGGCTGGTTGTAGAGACTCATTAGCAAACATGAACAAAAGCCTTGGGGCTAAGTTAAGGGCATACCCTATGACTGATTTACAGATAGATGAAGAAAGAGTGGGTTCATTTACTAGGTTAGTTTCTCATTTTTTCTAACTAGTGGAATGTTTCACAAATTTTAGTCATTCGCCTGCCCATCATTATGACTTTTTCCTTATCAATATATCACCTAGGCTAATTTGCATAATCTACATTTCCAGTAGGCTCATGACTTTCATTTAGCCCAAGAAATACAATCTGAAATTACAGGTTTGATATGTGAGTTACATTTTTTCAGGTATGCACTTAAATAAGTGCATGATTATTAAGAATATTCATCTGTAAAGCCCTAACATCATATTGCATAAAAACAAGTATTTATTGAGCACTTACTAGGTGCCAGATACCCTTTAAAATACTTTTTATATGTTAACCACTTAAGTCTCATAACTGTAAATAGGTATTTGTATTATCCCCATCTTACAGGTGCAGAAACTGGGGCAAAAAATGTTTTGGTAATCTGCATTAAAAACATGGAACTGGTCAATGGCAGAACTATAGTTACAAATGCAGGTGGTCTGGCTTCAGAATCTGGGATGTGAAGAACCAGTGGCCTCCATATTGAATAAACCTGAATTGTGTGAAAATAAAACAAACAAAGCTCAAGCTCCTGTAGGATCCTTGGACAACACAATGACTGTAAAAACCCAAGTTTCTCCTTTACAACACGTTTATGATGACGTGTGTAAGGAAAAAGATATTTTCCAACTATACAAGTCCAAATTGATTGATGCTTACAATTTATTGTGGGAGAGGATGAAGAATTGCTGGTTTAAGTCCATTACCCAAGAATTTACCACTAACTTGAAGCCAAGGAATAAGGAGAATTTTGAGGTGGAGCAGGTGAAGGAGAGGAATGGAGCATAGGAACTCAAAGTTTCTGATGTCCTGTCACACTCTTAATGTTTATTTGCCCAGATATTAAGAAACAAAGATCCCTTTCTTCTTGATAAAGGTCATTGAGCTGGAAGGAAAGCTTGAATTATGCAAAACAATATAGAAATGTGGTCAGAATTCATTACAACAATCAGGATCAGACTAGGAGCGTCAGAGGTGGAAAAATGCTCCATAAACATAAAGTTGAACCTTAGCTAAAGGACAGGGGAATCTAAGATTTTGCCAATCCTTTTGCCTTGTAATAGGAGTAACCAGGGGGCATTGGCTGCTGAATTTTCAGACTGGTATTGGGATTCTCCACAGGCATTTTAGAGCTAAAATGCAAACCTCTGCTATGTCTTCCTCCCAGAGTTCATCTCATCATAAAGCTAAGCATAATCCTCATTTGAATTCTAGACACAGAAACTGCAACAGACACACAAGTAGAGGATTCCCCAAATGTCATCTCCGAAACCAACATTCTGTTTAATCTAGCTAATGTCTTGATAGTTATTCCTTTATTTTCCATTTTTATGAATTCCAATTATCTTTATGTGCACCCATGAACATCATGTAATTTTCAAGGACTGAAACAACATTATTTAATTTACGTTAATTATTACAATAACCTTCTGTCAATGATGTCATCTCTATTTTGTGAAAGGGAAAGCTGAGAGGTTTGGAAACATGTTCTCAGCTAGATAATGGTAGAGCTGTGATTTGAACCTAGATCAATGGAACTGATGAAAGACAACCACAAAATCTTTTTAACTCCTTCCATTGAGAGGTGGGGTCTAATCTCCCCTCCTTGAGTCTGGACTACTCTTAGTGACTTTTTTGATGAATAGAATGCAGTGGAAGTTAGATTCTAGAATCTGAGGTGTGATCATAAAAATGAAGCTTCTGCTTTTATCTTTGAGAAACCTTACTTTCCGGAAATTTCTTCTAAAGACATTCCCTCTTGGAAGTCAGCCACCATGCTTTGAGGATGCCCAAGTGGCCCCTCACATATGGAGAGGCTCACATATAGACTAATTGCAGCTGCAGCTGACAATCTTGGTTGAACTCACAGCCAGCAGCCAGCACCAGCTTGCCAGTAATGCCACTGACTCATCCTCAATGACTTCTGGACTAGTTGAGCCTGCAGATGTTTGCAGTATTAGCTGATATCTGATTACAGTCACAGGGGAGACTGTTCACTTCTCAGGGCTGCTGTTACAGAGGGCCACAAACTAGGTGGTTTAAAATAACAGAAATGTGTTCTTTTATAATTTTTGAGGTTAAGGGTATGAAATTAAGGTGTCAGAGGGGCCATGCATTTTTAGAAGTCTCTAGAGAAGAATCCCTACCTGTCCCCCCCTCCTCTTTTAACTTTCAGTGTGTTCCTAGGCTTGTGGCAGCATAAGTCCAAATTCTGCCCACCTTTACCTTCATCTTGTCTTTCTCTCTCCATGTATGTCTCTCGAGGTCCTCTCCTTTCCTTACAAAGACATCATTGGATTTAGGGCCCACTCTCAATGCAGGATGATTTCACCTTGAGATCTTTAACTGATTACCTCTGTGAATAGTATGTTAGTTGTGTCCAACTCTTCATGACCCCATGGATTCTAGCCCTCCAGGTTCCTCTGTCCATGGGATTCTCCAGGCAAGAACACTGGAGTGGATTGCCATTTCCTTCTCCAGACATCTGTGAAAATGCTATTTCAAATAAGGTTACATGCTAATATCCTTGGTGGATATGACTTTGAGGGGACACTGTTCAACCCTATAGATGCCAACAAGAAATGTACAGTCAAGTTCTTTCTGAAATACACCCACAAAATGATTGTCCTTGTTTTAAAGCCACTAAGTTTTTTGTAGTAACAGAAAACCATGTCATTCTATCTTACTACACTGTCTCTTTTCATAGAACCTGCAGTGTTGAAGGTTTGTAATGCATATTATAAACAATAGCTATTTTAAAAAATATTATTGAAGTTTGCAAATACTTGTATTCTTTATTCAAAGAAAATTTGATTTGTGATCTACAAAACATATAATTTCACACATGATAGGTGTTAGTATGTATCAGCAGTTTGTAGTATTAATATTTCTAGAACCACAAAGATTTATTTGAATGCATCTTCTCAGACAGAACATCTTAATCTTGTCTCTGTATGTGAACTAGGTCTCTAAATATAAAAGATTGTCTTCTTTGTGTTTGTGCTTTATAATTTCTTGGGACCACTCCAAAAATTTAACCTGGCATGGAGTATAAGGATGCATCCTGAAATATAAAAAAATAAGGCTAACTTGACATCAGTAATGCTACCAGGTTTGCCAAAAGAAAGTTATCTTTAGCGTGTGTCTGTGTGGGTATGAATGTGTGTACACGTGCTGCTCTACCATGCCATTATAGCAACAACTGTGTTCTCTATTACAGTTTTCTTAACTAAGGCAGAGGAGGGAAATAAGCCTACTGGATGTATCTGTCTTGGATGTGATATCTAGTAGGTTGACCTAAAATTGAATTCAAGGGATAATATTCTCCCATTGCTTTTGGACATATCAAATAATTTTCCAAACCTAATAGTGTCTCATTAAGAACAGAACATATGAAGGGTTAGGGCTAAAGAGAAGTTAGAGAACTAAGAACAGAGGTGATATTGCCAATTTCAAACCACAGAAAGTAAAGAGTAAACATTTTCCAAACCCATGACCCACGTGAAGAGCAAGGGAAAGATGAAAGTTTAGAGACATCTAAGAAAGTGTTCATTCATGTTCTTCTTGTCCAACTTCTCTTGAATTCTCTCTGTATGTGTCTTCCTTTCCTTCTCAGTGCTGCGTCTCCTCATTCCATTTTTCTTGCCCTATACTATCCTTGATCTGTTAAATTTTCTCCCAGTGACTTTTGTCCTTTTCATTTTTCATCTTAACCCACTGGCAATCCACAAGCAATTGAAATACTGTTTATATACACTTTTCATTTTTCATCTTAACCCACTGGCAATCCACAAGCAATTGAAATACTGTTTATATACATACAGAATTTATTGAATGACAAATTTTCTAATTGTTAATTTTTGAATGCTTATTTCAAACAGCTATAAAATCATTGAACTAAACTACATTATTATTTACTTCTCTCTGTCAAATAGTTTCAATAATTTATTTTGCTTCTGGCTTGCTACTTCTATGATGCTTTTGATTATGTGCTTAGTTATGTCTTTTTTAAAAAATAACCTTTCCAATATAAGAGGACGTTAAATACCATATCCTTTCTAGAAGGAGAACAAACTTCATTAATTGCTGTTAATTTGCAAAAATTTATTTTGAATTAGTGTGGAGCTTCAATCAAAAATGTATGTAATTGTCTTCCATGAAGTTTAAAGTGTTTGGCCTAAGAAGAGAAAACTGTCATTAGGCTACACTCTCCCTTAGTAGAGGTCTTTAGAGATCTGCTTTGGAGAAGACCCTTGAGAGTCCCTTGGACTGCAAGGAGATCCATCCAGTCAATCCTAAAGGAAATCAGTCATGAATATTCATTGGAAGGACTGATGTTGAAACTCCAATACTTTGTCCACCTGATGAGAAAAATTGACTCCTTGGAAAAGACCCTGATGCTGGGAAAGATTGAAGGTGGGAGGAGAAGGAGACAACAGAGGATGAGATGGTTGGATGGCATCACCAACTCAATGCACATGAGTTTGAGTAAACTCTGGGAGTTGGTGAGGGACAGGGAGGCCTGGTGTGCTGCAGTTTATGGGGTCGCAAAGAGTCAGACACGACTGAGCGACTGATGTAAACTGAACTGAATGTGATGAGGGTATGTAATAAAGTGTAAAGAATACAAATTTACTCACCAAGACTTCTCAAAGACTTCTCGAAAGAAAAGGATTCAGAATGTAGGAACTATGTCTCCCAGTATAGACTTATGCTCCGAAGTATCAGGAATAAATGTAAGGAGCATGGAGCCGCTGTCCTAGAGTGACCCATATGGCCTTTTTTTTTAATTAATTTATTTTAGTTGGAGGCTAATTACATTCGTTACAATATTGTAGTGGTTTTTGCCATGCATTGATATGAATCAGCCATGGGTTTACATGTACTGCCTTTAAGAGTGACCAGAGCACACCACCAAGGGAGGTGAGACTGGCGTAATGAATAGTGTCTACCTCCATGACAAAAACTAAAGCTGTTTAAGGAAGTCAAGGCACATGTAAATGTGAGAAGATAATAGGAATGCCTAATGCCCACCATGTAGCTAAATACCTGGTTTTATTGGTCCAGCAACCCATATGTAATGATCCGCTTGTAAACTCTCTATGCAGTTGTCCCAAGAGAGAAGGGTTTAGAAGAATCCTGCATGCAGATGTCTCTCACTACTAAAAAGTCTGGTTTAAATGTGAATCCTGTTTTGCATTGGACCGGTTTTATTTTTTTAAATAAGAAGAAATAGATTATTCGGACAAACCTCACTAATTCACACCACAGGTTCAGATTAAGTCTGAGTTTAGGCTTGTCTTTTCACTAAGAATAAAGACATTTCAATGAATGATCATCACTAAAATGAAATTAGAAGATGATTCAACTACCAAATGGAAAAACTGGTTTTCTTTGTGTTCAAAAGAATTGCTATGCAACCAACAAAAATAATCCTATTTTATGTATGTATGTACTCAGTCTATGTGTATGTTAAATAAATATTCATTAAGTTGAGTTTGCTGAAATTTATGTGTGTGAGCTGCACATTGAATTGTAGAGAAAACTTCAGAGGTTCATTTTCACAACCTGGAAGTAGAGAGTTATTTTTATTTGGTGTGAATATTTAGGACTCAGCATCTCAGTACCTTGGGGGGAAAACTGCTCCAAGGAAGTACAAGTGGAAGTCAGGTTACAAACAAGTTTGCAGCAAAGGGAGCAGACAGCCTGAATATCAAAGATCAGGTATCAAGTTAAGGAATTTAGCATTCTATGCATGGGAAGGTGTAAGCCTCTGGGCTCACTGAATTCATTCCTCTCATATGCATCTCAGCTATCTGAGGCCAGTCCTGTTTCCTAGTTCACATTGCTTCTTGCATTCCCCCAGCTTCTCAGCCATCACTACGGGAGGGATGGTGAGTGGTGGCAGCATCCGCTGGATCATATCGAAGTTTTGGAAGCCCTCAGTCACACTTCGGCTTCCCTTGTGGTTCAGCTGGTAAAGAATCTGCCTGCAGTGTGGGAGACCGGGGTTTGATCCCTGGGTTGGGAAGATCCCATAGAGAAGGGAAAGGCTACCCACTCCAGGATTCTGGTCTGGAGAATTCCAAGGGGATCACAAAGAGTCAGACATGGCTGAGCAACTTTCGTTTTCATTCACATTTGGAGGCCAGAAATCACTGATGGCTGTGACATTTCTTGTTTATTGATATGCCGGGAGATTCATTTCACACATGATCAACTCAATTGTACCCTGAGAGAGACTGAATATTCAGAAAAATTTCTCAAAATTTTGTTTTCTTTTGTGAGGAATTGCAACTTTATTTATAGTACATGAAAGAGATCGCTTTCCTCCTCTACAACTTAAGACTGTGCCCCAGGGAAGCCATCACTAAATAGTCAAGGAAATAATCATGAGCCTTATAACAAAGAAGTGAATAATAGTAAGCTTCAAACTCAAAATGTCTCAAACTGAATCTGTCATGCTCTTCCCAGTGCCCTCTTTCAAATTTGGCTTTTATATTGAGTCCACTCTTCTAACAGGTCAGTGTGTTTGAAGTCTCATAATGAGCTTCTTGGTTTATACACAATCAGGCTTATCATGAAAGCTCCCTTTCTCCTGAGTTTTTTCTCTTAATTTCCATTTCCGTGATGCAGATCCTCATCTTCTCATACACATAAGCTTCAGATTGATTCCTTAATTCCAGTTTCATCTTCTGTCAATCAAATCTGCCTCTTGCTTTTAACATCTTGTTTTATTTCACTACATCATTCCCTAAACCTTCAGTGGCACCCTACTCCCCAGCCTGTTAAGTTGTAGTTCTCTATATGGTATTCAGGTATCTCCCTTGTGTTTACAAGTGCAGCATCTCTGTAGATTATTTATTACAGTTGTTCCATGCTATCCACAGAGGGGTTGATTCCAGGGCCCTCTGTGGATCCTGAAATCTGCGGACCCACAGATCTCAGGTCTCTTGTATAAAGTGGTGCCGTTCAGCCAGCCCTCTGTTTCTGTGGATGCGCGACTTGTGAGTACGGGGTGGACAGCACTTCTTACCCTGGAGTCCTATATCCTTGTGAGCTCAGGCATCTTTTTTCTACAAACACATCGCACTTCCTCCTTGTGCTGTATCTTAGATCATTTGGCTTCAAAAATACCTTTTGGTATGATGACAGATGCTAACCAGACATTGTGATGGTCATTTTGAAATGCATAGTACCAAGGTGGTGTTAATGGTGAAGAACCCACCTCCCACTGATGCAAAGGTTTGATCCGTGGGTTGGGAAGATCCCCTGGGGGAGGACATGGCTACCCACTCCAGCATTCTTGCCTGGAGAATCCCAAGGACAGAGGAGCCTGGCAGGCTACAGTCTATGGTATCCCAAAGAGTCAGATATGACTGAATAAACCGAGCATGCACGCATGCAACACAGTGTTGTAGTTCAATTATACCTCAAAAAATTGATATGAAAAAGAGGTCAGATTAGTGAACACCAGAGGTGGAAGGTGAAGAGAGGAAGAATTGAAAGCAGGAAGACAAAAGGTACAAAGTTCTGCTTATAAGATAAATAAGTATTAGGGATGCAATGTATAGCAAGGAAAGTATAATTAATACGACTATATGTCATATATGAAAGTTGTGAAGAGGGTAAATCCTAAGAGTTCTCATCAGCAGGGAAAAATCTTTTTTCCTATTTCTTTGATTTTGTATGTATATGACTTTATGGATGTTCACTAAACTTACTATGATAATCATTTCATATTGTGTGTATGTAAAATAATCACATTGCACGCTGTAAACTTATACAATGCTGTATGTCAATTATATCTCAAGAAAACTGGAAGAAAAAAACAGCTTTTAATTTACTGTTAATCTAAAGGGAAGAACTGTGTCATAATTTTAAAAAATCTCCTTCATAAACCAGGAAAATAAGCCAACAAGTCCTGAGAACTTGAATCACCTGAGGTGAGGCCTGAGCTTTCCCAAGTCTGGAAACTTGAAGGAAAATATTGACCATTCTTTTCCCCTGTGATGTCCGGAAAAGAACATGTTCTTTGGATCCTTACTGAGCACAGAGTTTTAGGGGAAGGTTGATAACAGGGCATGAATATTGCAGTGAGGACTTCTGACACATCTGGCATCCATAACTCCAACCCAAGGATCCTTCTGTGCTTGGAGCTTGCAGGCACTTAAACTATGAGCCCAAGGAGTAGTAGCACCAATTTGGATCTTTCAAGAACCTCCACTCCTGAGTCTTCCAGGTCCTAATCTTAAAAATGCAGCCTGGGCACTGAGCTGACCTCCCAAATTTGGAGCTCTCTCATGGGAAATCAGAGTTTCTGTGTCTTCTTTATTAAAATGGCTTGTAACTCTTCATTGCTTCTGCAGTCTTTTTGTTAACTTGAGTCTTTGGAATCTCACAAGGACTCTACCTTGTTTTAGGACAGTCTGATTTAAACTGTGTGTTGGAGGTGGGAAGGGAAAAATTCTGCTTCTTAATGACCTACTCATGTCCATCTCTCTTTTCAGTCTCCTTGATCTTCCTAAATTTTGAACAGGAATTCTTAACACAAAGATCATAGATAGCTCTGCAGATTCTTGAACATCTATGTATGCAGTTATCTAAACTTTTATGGAATTATTTAACCTTTTATGCAGCTATCTAACCTTTTCATCATAGTGGACTGGAATGCAAAAGTAGGAAGTCAAGAGATATCTGGAGTAACAAGCAAGTTTGGCCTTGGAGTACAAAATGAAGCAGGACAAAAGCTAACAGAGTTTTGCCAAAAGGACATACTTGTCATAGCAAACACACTCTTCCAACAACACAAGAGATAACTCTATACATGGACATCACCAGATGGTCAATACCGAAATCAGATTAATTATATTCTTTGCAGTCAAAGTTGGAGAAGCTTCATACAGTTAGCAAAAACAAGAACAGGAGCTGACTGTAGCTTAGTTCATGAACTCCTTATTGTCAAATTAAAATTTAAATTGAAGAAAGTAGGGAAAACCATTAAATCATTCAGGTATGACATAAATCAAATCCCTTACGATTATACAGAGGAAAAGTGAAAGCTAAGGTTCCTCGGTCATGTCAGACTCTTTGCACCCCCATGAAATATACAATTCATTGAATTATCCAGGTCAGAATACTGGAGTGGATAGCCTTTCCCTTCTCCAGGAGATCTTTCCAACCCAGAGATCAAACCCAGGTCCCCTGTATAGCGGGGAAGTTTCTTTACCAGCTGAGCCACAGTGGAAGTGACAAATAGATTCAAGGGATGAGATTTGATAGATAGAGTGGCTGAAGAACTATGGACAGAGGTTCGTAACATTGTTCAGCAGGTGATGATCAAAACCATCCCCTTGAAAAAGAAAAGCAAAAAAACCAAACTGGTTGTCTGAGGAGGCCTTACGAATAACTGAGAAAAGAAGAGAAGTGAAAGGCAAAGGAGAAAAGGGGCGATATATCCATCTGAATGCAGAGTTCCAAAGAATAGCAAGGAGAGCTAAGAAAGCCTTTTTGAGTGAACAGTGCAAAGAAAGAGAAGAAAACAGAATGGGAAGGACTAGAGATCTCTTCAAGAAAATTAGAGATATCAAGGGAATATTTCATGCAAAGAAGGGCACATTAAAGGACAGAAACAGTATGGACCTAACAAAGATACTAAGAAGAGGTGGCAAGAAGACACAGAAGAGTTATAAAAAAAAAAAAAAAAGAAGAAGAAGAAGATCTTAATGACCCAGATAACCACAGTGGTGTGACCACTTATCTAGAGCCAGACATCCTGAAGTACAAAGTCAAGTGGGTCTTAGGAAGCATCACTACGAACAAAGCTATTGGAGGTGATGGAATTCCAGCTGAGCTATTTCAAATCCTAAAAGATGCTGCTGCTAATGTGCTGTGTTCAAAATGCCAGCATTAGGCATTCCTGACTTATCTGTAGATGCTTATTGATACCTATTGACCTATAATATGGTCAGTACTATCCAAGGCATATGGGCTTATATGATGACCTTTGCTTTAAAAGAGTTGCTTGGACTTTAATTTCACTAATATTCATTCCCAAATAAAGGGCACTTTCCTGTGCCCTTGCTCCCTGTTTATCACCTCTAAGCTGATATGGCTCCCATTGTGCCTCAGTCTGAGGAAAGAGGGACTCTGCCATTGAACAAAGATGATTTGGAAGCCATAGCCTTGTGCCCATCAGTGGTGCTATAAGTAGCAACCAACTCATCTTGAATGAACATCTCAAGACTCAGTAAGTCATTAAGCTTACTGTTTAGAACAGGCTCTTGCCTCAGATACCTGTTTTTAAATCCCAGTTCTGCTTTTTATTGGTTGGATGGTATTAGACATGCTATTCAACTAATTGCATACTTAGTTTCTTCCTTAATGAATTAATCTCAAAAATATACAAGCAACTCCTGCAGCTCCATTCTAGAAAAATAAACGACCCAATCAAAGAGTGGGCCAAAGAACTTAACACACATTTCTCCAAAGAAGACATAAAAATGGCTAACAAACACATGAAAGGATGCTCAACATCACTCATTATCAGAGAAATGCAAATCAAAACCACAATGAGGTACCACTTTACACCAGTCAGAATGGCTGCAGTCCAAAAATCTACAAGTAATAAATGCTGGAGAGGATGTGGAGAAAAGGGAACTCTCTTACACTGTTGGTGGGAATGCAAACTAGTACAGCCACTATGGAAAACAGTGTGGAGGTTCCTTAAAAAACTGCAAATAGACCTGCCATATGACCCAGCAATCCCACTGCTGGGCATATACACCAAGGAAACCAGAACTGAAAGAGCCACGTGTACCCCAATGCTCATCGCTGCATTGTTTACAATAGCCAGGACATGGAAGCAACCTAGATGCCCATCAACTGGCAAATAGATAAGAAAGCTGTGGTACATATACACAATGGAATATTACTCAGCATTAAAAAAAAAATTCATTTGAATCAGTTCTACTCAGGTGGACGGAACTGGAGCCCATTATCCAGAGTGAAGTAAGCCAGAAGCACAAACACCAATACAGTATACTAACGCATATATGGAATTTAGAAAGATGGTAACAAGAACCCAGCATGCGAGACAGCAAAAGGAACGCAGATGTATAGAACAGACTCGTGGACTCTGTGGATGAGGGCAAGGGTGGGATGATAAGGGAGAATGGCATTGAAACATGTTAATTATCATATGTGCAATCAATCGCCAGCCCAGGATTGATGCTCGGGGCTGGTGCATCGAGATTTCCCGCGGGGAGGGAGGAGGGAGGGAGGAGGGAGGGGGGTTCTGGAGGGGGAGCATATGTAAGCCCATGGCGATAACATGTCATTGTATGGCAAAACTAATAAAAAAGAAAAAAAATGGTTAATAGCCAACATTTAAACAACAACTTATACAACTTAACATTAATAAGAAATAAAAAAACAATGCAATTTAAAAATGGACAGAAGAGTTGAACAGAAATTTTTCCAAAGAGAAAATTCAGATGGCCAACAGGCATGTGATAAAATGTTCAACACCATTAATCTTTAGGGAAATATAAACCAAAACCACAATGAGATATCATCTCACACCTGTCAGAATGGCTATCACCAAGAAGAACACAAATAACAAATGTTGGCAAAGATGTGGAGAAAGGCAACACTCGTACACTCTTGGGAGGAATGTAAATTGCTGCGGCCACTGTGGAAAACAGTTGGAGGTTTCTCAAAAAACTAAAAACAAAACAACCATATGATTCAGCAATTCCTCTCCTAGGTTTATACATATTTGTATATATATATAAAACCACTAATTTGAAATGGTACAGGCACCTCAATGTTTATAGCAGCATTATTTATAATTGCCAAGATACAAAAGCAACCTAAGAGTCCACCAACAGATAAATAGGTAAATAATATGTGATGTATATATATGCAATACTTCTCAGCCTTAACAAAGAATGAAATGTTGCCATTTGCAACAACATGGATGGATTCTAGGGCATTATGCTAAGTGAAGTCAGATACAGAAAGACAAATATCTATATGGTATTTGTATGGTATCATTCATATGTGGAATATATAAAAAAATACAACAACCAGTTAATAAACAAAAATAAACAGCTCACAGACATAGAGAACAAACTAGTGGTTACCAGTGAGGAGAGGGGAGGGGCAGGGGCAATATAGGGATAGAGAGAAAAACATTATTATGGGATTATATGAAATCATGTCTGTGAAACTTGAAAACTGTGAAGTACTATAGAATTTAAATGAAAATATTTAAATTCAATAAAAAAGAAAGGGCAAAAATGAAGAGATTGTAATAACTTTAACAACCTATAATGAAATATAATCTGCAAAACTAGAGTCACTGTGCTACACACCTGAAACTAGCACAATATTGTAAATTAACTATCAGTTCAATTTAGTCGCTCAGATATGTCTGACTCTTTGCAACTCTATGGACTGCAGCACTCCAGGACTCCCTGTCCATCACCAACTTCTGGAGATTACTCAAACTCATTTCCATTCAGTCAGTGATACCATCCAACCATCTCATCTTCTGTTGTCCCCTTCTCCTCCCACCTTCAAACTTTCCCAGTCCAATGAGTCAGTTCTTTGCATCAGGTGGCCAAAGTGTTGGAGTTTCAGCTTCACCATCAGTCCTTCCAATGAATATTCATGACTGATTTCTTTTAGGATTGGACTCATTGGATCTCCTGGAAGTCCAAGGGACTCTTAAGAATCTCCTACAGCACTAAGTTCAAAAGCATCAATTCTTCAGCATTCAGCTTTCTTTATAGTCCAACTCTCACATCCATACATGACTAGTGAAAAAGCATAGCTTTCCCTAGGCAGACCTTTGTTGGGAATGTAATGTCTCTGCTTTTTAATATGTGATCTAGGTTGGTCATAGTTTTTCTTCCAAGGAGCAATTGTCTTTTAATTTCATGGCTGCAGTCACCATCTGCAGTGATTTTGGAGCCATAAAGATAAAGTCAGCTACTGTTTCCACTGTTTATCCTTCTATTTCTCATGAAGTGATAGGACCATTGCCATGATCTTAGTTTTCTGAATGTTGAGCTTTAAGCCAACTTTTTCATTCTCCTCCTTCACTTTCATCAAGAGGCTCTTTAGTTCTTCTTTATTTTCTGCCATAAGGGTGGTGTCATCTGCATATCTGAGGTTATTGATATTTCTCCTGGCAATCTTGATTTCAGCTTGTGGTTCTTCCAGCCTAGCATTTTTCATGATGTACTGTGCATATAAGTTAAATAAGCAGGGTAACAATATACAGTCTTGACATACTCCTTTCCCAATTTGGAACCTGTCTGTTGTTCCATGTCCAGTTCTAACTGTTGCTTCCTGACCTGCATACAGGTTTCTCAGAAGGCAGGTCAGGTGGTCTGGTATTCCCATCTCTTTCAGAACTTTTCACAGTTTGTTGTGATCCACATAGTCAAAGGCTTTGACATAGTCAATAAAGCAGAAATAGATGTTTTTCTGGAACTCTCTTACTTTTTCAATGATCCAGCAGATGTTGGCAATTTGTTCTCCTTACTTGATTTCAATTCTGACTCAAATATTATGAAGAACTCTTTCTGAAATTATAGAGTGCACCCGCAATATTCTTAAAAGAAACTAGCACCAACTATTCCAAAAATCTGGTGGTAAAGACTCTCGTCACTTTGCTCAATAGAGAAAGGTGAAATAGCAGTGCTGCAGGCAGAAAGCAGTGACCAGTATAGTCACTGGATCAGGCTCTTATGACCTGATTCTCTTGCTTACCAATGTCATGATGCCCTAAAGAGCACAAAAGCCTCAAAGGACAAACAGGGGACTGTGCTGGGCAGATTCCAGTGACATCATCTTGAGGCAAAGGGAGAAGAGAAAAAATATTGAAAGAATAAGAAAGTATATAGCCCATAGCAGATATCTGCCTACTTGCAGACAGACAATACATGCTGAAAGTATGTGGATGATGGTGACCTATAATGACAGAACAAAGCAAACAGATTCATCTATTGTTTTAACTCTTCATCCATTAGCCAGTCAAACCTCTCCTTTCTGCTGGGTTCTAGGACCTTTCACTTGCTTGTGTAGTTTTTAGTATTTGGCAGTATAAATAATTCCCTTTCTTAAAGTCCTTTGCCTGGTTTGAAATTAGTTCATTTCCACATCTTCCAGTTTGCTTTTTGATATGTTCTTTGGATCACCAACCTTATTCATCTAACTGGAATTTACATGTGACTGGTTACCTCTCCATCAAACTGACACACACAGCACTGGATTCTAGCCTCTGCTTGGCCCTTAGTATCCAGAATACATTCATGCCTCGCTTCTCCACAGGATGCAGGTCCAAACTGGATTGTCTTGACTATAAGTGGCATCCCACTCATTACGCCTTTTAGGCATGTCCTGACCCACTGGTGCTCCCCACTAAAGTTGGGTTTGCCTGGTCCACTTCTCTTGCTGTTCTGTGTCACTCTTATTGACTTAAAGCAATTTCTGACAGGCAGACTCTGAAAAAAAGAATGTTGGCAAGAAGTATTAGGAAAAATCAACAGGACAGGGTACCAGTAGGAAGTGATAGAGGAACGGGAGGAGCCCCCCCTCCCCCAAAAAGGTGAACCACCAAACAAATAAGCACCATGGTCAACTGTGTCTGGATTATAAATGAGAGAGAGTATAGCACATATACCAGAAAATTATCCTGCTTGAAGGACCTAGGATACTTACCCATCAGCTCTTTACTGACATTGTTTAAAGGCTGTTCCCCGGGCTGCTAATTCCTTAGTGCTTCTTGTTCACCTTACATGTAGGTCGAGGGGGCTCTGGTGGGCAATGAAAGTCCTCAAGCAAGGGGTTGTAGAGGCTGACAATTAAAATTGGCTCACTGCATGGAAATGGTAAGCTACGGGAAAGGTAGGCATCTACCCGTCCCCAACCATGGATCAAAACACCATCTGCCTCTCTTCCTCAGAATGTGTTTCTTCTTATACTCTAGCCATTCACACCTCTATTTCTAGCTTTAACTTTATGCTAGTTGCACACTTACATTACCCAAGTTCAAACTGAACCATGACATATCATTCATTTGTTCCTCACACATGGTTTGAACCCATCATCCTCCTGATACTGTGCTAAGTGTGGAGAATTCCAAGATGAATGAGACTTCGTTTTTATCTTCAAAGAGTAAACTTTATAGAGCTTAAAATAATTTCCTCCCCACTCCTGCTTGCCTAAAGAAGCCTACTTCCTAACTTCCTTTATACATTGTGTCCTCTTTCCTGAGACACCCAGGTTCACTACTTTGCTTCTAATATGTCTTCACTGAATCCACCATCTTTAGGTAACTTCTCTTTACCATGAACCAATAAACACTTTCAATCCCTTTTTTTTTCATGTTTCCAGACTGTTTATTCCATACCATTCTACCTGCCAGTATCCAAACAGATCATATCAATATAAACTTTTTTTTGGTGATAACCTCAGATAGCATCCTTGCTTCTCTACCTCTTAAATCCCTATGTACAAATAAAATATATACCCTACACTACAATGATGTGATGAATCTACCTACAACGTGTCATTTTCCTCTGAAATGGCTTTCCATCCCTTGCTCTTTCAGGAGGATTCAAAATCTTCTCCGATTTTTCCCAGCTCTACCTCTCCAGAATTCTCTTCTACTGTTTATTTACATGGATCCTCTGAATAGAGCAGATTAATCTATTCACTGTCACTTTCAGCAAAACATATATATATAGTCTTTATAGTCACTGCTCATAACACTATCCTATCTGGTACGATCTTCCCTCTCTACCAAATCCTGCTACTTAGATTTTAAGGTAGAATTCAGGATCCTTTTGCCCTGAAGCTTCTGAATATCTCAATCCATCATTATCTTCCTCCACAGAATCTCTTCTCCCGTATACTAATCATCTGATATTTTGTCATTGTTTGTGATATGTGACACTGTTGCTCAGTGGCTAAGTCATGTCCAACTCTTTACAACCCCATGGATTACAACATCTTGGCTTTTTTGTTCACCACTATTTCCTGGAGTTTGCTCAAATTCATTGAGCAAATCACTCAGTCACTATTGAGTCAGTGATGTTTTCTAACCATCTCATTCTCTGCTGCCCCCTTCTCCTTTTGCCTTCGATCTTTCCCAGCAACACGGTCTTTTCCATTGAGTCAGCTCTTCATATCAGGTGGCCAAACTATTGGAGCTTCAGTTTTCACATCCATCCTTCCAATGAATATTCAGGACTGATTTCCTTTAGGAGTGACTAGTTTGACTTCTTTGCAGTCCAAGGAACTCTCAAGAATCTTCTCCAGCACCATAATTTGAAAACATCAATTTTTTGGCAGTCATCTTTATTTATGGTCCAACTCTCACATCCACACACGACTACTGGAAAAACCACAGCTTTGATTACACAGCCTTTTGTTGGCAAAGTGATGTCTCTGATCTTTAATATGCTGTCTAGATTTGTCACAGCTTTTTTCCCAAGGAGCAAGCGTCTTTTAATTTCATGGTTGCAGTCACCATCTGCAGTGATTTTGGAGCCCAAGAAAATAAAATCTCTCACTTTTTCCACTTTCCCCCCTTTTATTTGCCATGAAGTGATGGAATGCAATGTCATGGTATTAGGTTTTTGAATGTTGAATTTCAAGTCAGCTTTTTCACTCTTATCTTTCACTCTCATCAAGAGGCTTTTTAGTTCCTCTTTAATTTCAGCCATTAGAACGGTATCATCTGCATATCTGAGGTCACTGACATTTCTCCCAGCAATCTTGATTCCAGCTTGGGATTCTTCCATCCCAGCATTTTGCGTGATTTACTCTGTATAGAAATTAAATCAGCAAGGTGACAATTTGCCTTGCCATACCCCTCTCCCAATTTGGAGTAACTCTGTTTTTATATGTCCAGTTGTAATTGTTGTTCTTTACCTGCATACAATTTCTCAGAAGACAAGTAAGTTGGTCTGGTATTTCCATCTCTTAAAGAATTTTCCACAGTTTGTTGTGATGCACACTGTCAAAGGCTTTAACATAGTCAATAAAGCAGAAGTAGATGGTTTTCCGAAATTCCCTTGCTTTCTCCAAGATCCAGTGGATTTTGGCAGTTTGATCTCTGGTTCCTATGTCTCTTTGAAATTCAACTTGTACATCTGGAAATTCTCAGTTCATGTACTACCGAAGCTTAGCTTGAAGGATTTTGAGCATAACCTTACTAGCATGATGAAAGTGAAAGAGGAGAGCGAAAAAGTTGGCTTAAAACTCAACATTCAAAAAAATGAAGATCAAGGCATCCAGTCCCATCACTTTATGGCAGATAGATGGGGAAACAATGGAAACAGTGAGAGACTGTTTTCTTGGCCTCAAAAATCACTGCAGATGGTGACTGCCACCATGAAATTAAAAGACACTTGCTCCTTGGAAAAAAAGCTAGACAGCATCTTAAAAAGCAGACACTTTACTTTGCTGACAAAGGTCCATCTAGTCAAAGATATGTTTTTTCTAGTGGTCATGTATGGATGTAAGAGTTGGACCATAAAAAAGCTGAGTGCCAAAGAATTGATGCTTTTGAACTGTGATGTTGGAGAAGACTCTTGAGAGTCCCTTGGACTGCAAGGAGATCCAATCAGTCCATCCTAAAGGAGATCCGTGCTGGGTGTTCATTGGAAGGACTGATGCTGAAGCTGAAGCTCCAATACTTTGGTCATCTGATGCAAAGAGCTGACTTATTTGAAAGATTGAAGACAGGAGGAGAAGGGGATGATAGAGGATGAGAAGGTTGGATGGCATTACTGACTCCATGGACATGAGTTTGAGTAAGCTCCAGGAGCTGGTGATGAACAGGGAAGCCTGGTGTGCTGTAGTGTATGGGTCTCAAAGAGTCGGGCATGACTCTGAGTCATGAACTGAACTGAGTGACTGAACTGAACTAAACTTACTAGCACACCATGAGCACAACTATATGGTAGCTTGAACATTCTTTGGCATTGCTCTTTGGGATTGGAATGAAAACTGACATTTTCCAGTCCTGTGGCCACTGGTGAATTTTCCAAATTTGCTGACATACTGAGTGCAATACTTTAACCATATTATCTTTTAGGACTTTAACTAGCTGAACTGGAATTCCATCAACTCCACTAGCTTTGTTTATAGTAATGTTTCCTAAACACTACTTGACACATTCTTGAATGTCCAGCTCTAGGTGAGTGACAACACAATTGTGGTCATCTGGGACATTAAGACATTTTTTGGATAGTTCTTCTGTGTATTCTTGTCACCTCTTCTTAATCTCTTCTGTTTGGATCATAGCCTTGTCATGGAGAAGGGGACTGCAAAATTAAATGCAGCTATGATCCATACCACTCAGGGACACTCAAGACGGATAGGTAACAGTGAAGTGTTCTTACAAAAAGTAGTCTACTGAGGAGGAAATGGAAACCCACTCAGTATTCTTGCCAGGATAACTCCTATGAACAGTATGAGAAGGCAAAAAGATTTGACACTAGAAGATGAGCACCCCCAGGTTGGAAGGTGTTTGATATGTTACTGGAAAAGAACATGGGGCCAATTACGAATAGTTCCTGAAAGAAAGAAGTGACTGGGCCAAAGCAGAAGTCATGCTCGGTTGTGGCTATGTCTGATGGTGGAAGTAAAGTCCAGTGCTGTAAAGAACAATATTACATAGGAACCTGGAATGTTAGATTCATGAATCAAGGTAAATTGGATGTGGTCAAGCAGGAGATGGCAAGACTGAACATCAACATCTCGGGAATCAGTGAACTAAAATGGACAGGAACAGGTGAATTTAATTCAGATGGCCATTATATCTACTACTGTGGGCAAGAACTTCTTAGGAGAAATGGAGTAGCTCCCATAGTCAACAGGAATCCAAAATACTCTTCTTGGGTGCAATCTCAAAAAGAACAGAATGATTTTGTTTCATTTCCAAGGCAAAACACTCAATTTCACAGTAATTGAAGTCTGTGCTTCAACCACTATTGCTGAAGAAACTATAGTTGACCAGTTCTTCTTCTTGTATGAATACCTACAAGATCTTCTAGAACTAATACCAAAACAATGTCCTTTTCTCCATAGGGGATTGGAATGCAAAAGTAGGAAGTCAAGAAATACCCAGACAATAGGCAAGTTTGGCCTTGGAGTACAAAATGAAGCAGGGCAAATGCTAACAGAATTTTGCCAAGAGAACACACTGGTCATAGCAAACACTCTCTTCCAACAACACAAGAGATGACTCTACACATGGGCACATTGACCAGATGGTCAATACTGAAATCAGATTGATTATATACTTTGCAGTTGAGGGTGTAGAAGATCTAGACAGTCAGCAAAACACAAGACTGGGAGCTGACTGTGGCTCAGATCGTGAGTTTCTTCCTGCAAAATTCAGTCTTAATTTGAAGACAGTAGAGAAAACTACTAGATCATTTTACTATGACCTAAATCAAACCCCTTATGATTATATAGTGGTGATAAATAGACTCAAGAGTTTGCCTCTGGTAGACAGAGTACCTGAACAAATATGGATGGAGGTTCGTAACAATGTATAGGAGATGGTTACCAAAACTATCCCATGTGACATTATTTGTTTATAATTTATTATATGTGTTTTAGAAATTGTAGTATCTGTTATTAAACACATGTGCCAAGATCTTTTAAAACATTTTTATCAATTTTAATTTCATAACAATACCATGATATTACTATTGCTTTCCCTATCTTAAGATGAAGAAACTGAGCATGAGAAAGGATGAGTAAAGGGAAAGAATATGTAGAGCTTTCTAGAATTAGAATTTGAAACCAAATCTCCTTGACTCATAACACTTACTGTATCTTCATAACAAAATTATAGATTCATTAAGAACAAACAATGCTTTATATGTAGAAAGAGTTCAATGAAGTTATTCAGTTAAAGATTTCCCGGGGGGGAGGGAGGAGGGAGGGGGGACCCGGAGGGGAAGCATATGTAAACCCATGGTGATATCATGACAATGTATGGCAAAAACAATAATAAAAAAAAAAAATTAAAAAAAAAAAAGAAATGGTAGCTGCTAATGTTATTGCCATTGTTGTTTCTTTCTTTTAAAATGGATGTATATTTGATTTACAATGTTGTTTTAGTTTCTGATGCACAGCAAAGTGATAAAGTTATAAATATAAAAAAAAAATAAAGTGAAAGAGTGAAATTAAAAAAAAAAATTTGGGAGAATTTTCTTTAATAACTTTGAAAAGATGAGAGCTCTAAAAAACTGGCTTTGTCCCTATTTGGTGAATCCACAAGTCTGTAAACTCCATGAACAGTGTGTGCTTGTTCATCACTATGTTTCTGTGCCTACTGTAAAAATTAATTACTTGTTGGATGAATATTTTGGAATTGATAAGCCCAAATATAGGTAAGCTGATCTTAAACAAAAATAAATTTATCAATAGTAATAATAATTATATAGCAATATAGCAAAAAATTAGAACAAGAGGCCATGATATAAAGGTATGATAGAGTCTTAAATGAATTGATATTGTAAATACTCAAAGGGGAATCACTTAAAGCAGAGAAAACATGATGTCCTCTTTGCCCTGGGCATTTGGCTTTTGACTTGACATCTACTGACAGCAAAAGGAATTTAAGGTAACTTATGTTCACATGCAAACTTCTTCACTGAACAGAGCAACTTACTTGGGATAAAATAATCTAACAATCATTTCTCAATTCTCTAATGATAGCTATATCAAACAGCTTTATCATTTATCAATATCAATACCTCAATATCACTCAAGACTAGTAAATATACCAGTCACTGGTAATTTATGCTTCTTTATGTCAGAATTTCTTAAACTGGAGTCCATGGATCATCTCTGAAGGTGCTGTGGACACTTGAATTCATCTGCAAATGCTGGATGTATGTGCATACTATATTCTGGGAAGACATGTCAAAAGATTCCCAAAGAAATTCGTGACCCCCGCAAACAGATTAAGCATACTTGTTCACAGTAAACTAGTGAATTGCTATCCTGCTTATGAACTATTTATTAGCAGGATGCTGTTTTTTGCAATTGTTTTTACTATGTCCCACACTCCTGGCACGGTGGTAGGTGTAATGAGAGATGCAAAAATCTGCAAGTCAGTTTGTTAAAAGTTTTAATTATAAATTAAATAATTTGAATATATAAATCTTTGAATATATAAATAATATAAATAATCTTTGAATTTGATCTCCTTCAAGTTAGTTGTCAATTACTTTTCTAATCTGTAAAGCAGAAACTTAATTTTCTTGTCCAGAAGTAACCTTCTTCAGGGCCTCTCAGCACTATAAAGCTTGAGAGATCTCAAGTCTACAAGTTCACCTTCTAGAGGTGTGGTTGCAATGCCAAAGCACAGTACTGAGTACCTGTGTACAAACTGTTCTTCATATGTTCTAACACCAGAAGCCTTTTTAATTTTTTTTGCTTTTTATTTGCATGAAAATTAGATTTACTGTTAACTATCCACAGTCTCATCAAGTCACCTGTAGATCAGGAGCATCTAAGAGCAAGGTGCCTAATTAGGGTTAGAAGTAAGAACCTACTGTATAACACAGGGAATGCTGCTCAATATTCTGTAATAACCTAAAGAATCTGAAAGAGAATAGATTTGAAATAGAATGTATATTTATAACTGAATCGCTTTGCTGTATACCTGAAACTAATAAACATTCTTAATTAACTGTGCACCAATATAACATAAAAGTTTTAAAAATAACATTACAAAAATATAAGACAACAGTAAAAAAAATGTTTTTTGAACACTGTATTTATATTCACAGAGAATGGATATAATGGGTTCAGCTTTATTTTATTTATTTTTTAAAATTTTATTTATTTTTTTAATTGGTTTTGCCATACAATGACATGAAATCGCCATGGGTTTACATATGCTCCCCTCCAGAACCTCCCTCCCTCCTCCCTCCCAATTCCATCCCCCTGGGAAATCTCGGTGTACCAGCCCCAAGCATCAATCTTGGGCTGGCGATTGATTAGACACATGACAATTAACATGTTTCAATGCCATTCTCCCATATCATCCCACCCTTGCCCTCTTCCACAGAGTCCATGTGTCTGTTCTATAGATCTGCCTTCCTTTTGCTGTCTCACATGCAGGGTTCTCGTTACTATCTTTCTAAATTCCATATACATGCGTTAGTATACTGTATTGTTGTTTTTCCTTCTGGCTTACTTCACTCTGGATAATAGGCTCCAGTTCCGTCCACCTGAGTAGAACTGATTCAAATGAATTTTTTTTAATGCTGAGTAATATTCCATTGTGTATATGTACCACAGCTTTCTTATCTATTTGTCAGTTGATGGGCATATAGGTTGCTTCCATGTCCTGGCTATTGTAAACAATGTGGCGATGAACATTGCGGTACATGTGTCTCTTTCAATTCTGGTTTCCTCGGTGTGTATGCCCAGCAGTGGGATTGCTGGGTCATATGGCAGGTCTATTTGCAGTTTTTTTAAGGAACCTCCACACTGTTTTCCATAGTGGCTGTATTAGTTTGCATTCTGGTCAATGGACAAGACCTTGAGGGGGAAGAACCATCACATAAATGGAATCTATAGGTTTAGCCATCTAGGACTAGATCCTAGACTATACTTTAAGATAACTGTGGTCTCGGACACCTTTCCAGAGGTGTTGTACTTCTGTGAGGGATTTACTGACAGAATTATAAATTCAAATTTGGTAATATTGCTAATTTTTAAACTATTAGATTTGAGGGACCCAATTCCTCCTTTTTTCCTCTACTGCTGAATTATATTTCATCATCACTCAGTACATTTATTCCAGTGTAATAAGTACACCACAGTAAAGAAACACTGTACCTAGTAGGAAATATATTTCTCTAACTTTTCTGTAATAATTGTAGGACTAGAAAGTTTTTATCACAATTTCCACAACATCCCATATCCAAGTTTGCCACTTTAGTGTCCAAACCTTAATTTTTATTCTTCTTTTCCTCCTCCTCTTCTTTTCTTCACCTTTCTTTAGGATTTTTTTTTTTAAAGAGCCTTAACAAGAAGCTAACATAAAAGAATTTCACTTTCCTATTATCTTCCTTAGGAATACTGTCACTATCTTGTCATCTGATTTAAGTTATGGATTTCTTTTCATGTAAACTTTCTGTGCTGCAAAAAAACAAAAATGAAAGAACTAACTTGTCAGAGACCGTTTCTTCCTATAAAAACCTCTCATTTCAGGATACTGTAGCAGAAAAATGGGCAAAATAAATAATTTGAATGAGTAAGGAGACATCTTGTCTACATTCCTAGTGATATTAAAGGAGACCACAAAGAATCCTGGTCTTGTTTTATGTTCAGAAAACTCTTTCCTTTGAAAAACATGTTTGCATTTAGAAAAACTTAAGGATGTTGCGGCTTACTTTCCTCCTAAAACATTGAAGATCCCAAGTCAGTTCACCTTGCACCCCCTGGTGGGTTAGAGGCTAGACACACATTAGACAGATTGTTTTTAAAAGCTAATTTATGTTGCTATGGTAAAACCGAAAATTCCAAAATTTCCTTGTTTTTGAAAAAAAAAATGCAAGTCTTCTTTAATGTTCACCAAGTTAAAAAATCTGACTGTTAGAAAATAGGCTGTTTTTCTATTTTTTGAGCACATTCTTTCAAGGACACTTTTTGCCTACTATCAGTTAACTGTCAATCCCTTGTGAAGCAAAAAATTCCAGGAAGGACAATCAATGTGTTTTGGAGCAGGCTGTCTGACTATAAATTTTAGCCAGAGGCAGAGTGGAAGAGCAGAAAAATATGAACTTTGGAGCTGTAAGGCTCAATTCAATTTTCAATTTTACTACCTAGTAGTTATGTGACCTTGGATACGTTACTGATCCTTTTGGACCCTCAATTTTTCAACAAAAAAAAAAATTGAAAAATAGAATGAACTTCTCTAGATATTTTTAGTAATGAAGATAACATATGTACATTGTTTAATATAACGTGAAACTCAGTTAAAGGCTTAACTGTATCCTTCAAAATTCATATGTTGAAATCCAAGCCGCTCACAACCTCAGAATGTGACTACATCAGAGATAAGTCCTTAATTGCCTTGAGAGGTAAACAGGGTAACATGAAGTCATATGGATGAACCCTTATCCAATATGACTGCTGTCCATATAAACAGAGGAGATTAGGAAGCAGATATGGGTGCAACTAGAGGAAAGACTATGTGGGGACACAGTGAGAAGGTTACCATGCGCAAACAAAAGAGAGGGACCTCAGAAGAAATCAACCCTGCAGACCCCTTAATCTTGAATTTCTAGCCTCCAGGACTGTGAGAAAATAAATTTCTGTTGCTGAATCCACTCAGGCTGTGATATTTTGTTCGAACAACTAAGTCAGGCTGATAATAGAAGTTTGATGGATAAGAGTTGTTACTATTAGTTTTTCCACTGAGACATCAGATATCAGTGACTAAGTTGAGTAAACAGTACTGGCTCACAGCTGACAGTGAGCAACCAACCCCTGAAGAAATTAAAGGCCATACAGCGCAGGGTATGAACTCTTAAAATAGCCCCAACCAGCACACCACAGTTCCAGAAATTCCTAGCTCAGTGAGGTTAAAGTACTAAGAAGTCTTTTTAAGATGCACATTAAACCATTATCCTCCATTAATGCCTTTAGAAAAATAATCTAGAAGATTATAGCTAGCCTTAGATGTTAGCATCTTGAGAACATAATATCTGGAGGAAAATAAGCTTTCAAAGGGGAGAGAGAGGTTGAAAAACCTGAGGACAGAGGCACAGTGGGTGAGGAAACGCTTCTCTGGAAATACTGAGTTCAAGAGAGACACTCAATCAAAATGAAGGAGGCAGGTGATAAAGAATCTGCTTACAAACACAAGAGAAAATGCAAGAGATGTGAGTTCTACCCCTGGGTCACGAAGATCTCTTGGAGAAAGGCACGGCAACCCACTTCAGTATTGATGCCTGGAAAATCCCACAGACAGAGGAGGCTGGTGGGCTACAGTCCACAGGGTTGCAAAGAGTGGACACAATGGAAACGATTTAACATCCATGCATGCTGATAAAGAGACACTGAGGACCAATTTTCCCAAACCACAGATTACTTATAGAGGAGATTTGTCCCTAAGAGACAGCATCACTGTGTTTGTAGTGTGCGTGTGTGTGTGTGTGTGTGTGCATGCATTTTCTCACAAAGAAACACACAGAATCCAATGATCACGCACAGGACCATGAATTTATGTTCCTATTTAGATGCTGAAGATTAAATAATGTCTCAGCTTGGCAACCATTAAGACATTCATGAGGAGAAGTATGAGTTTGTAGAAGGTTAAGAAATTGAAGAAAGTTGAAGAAATGAAATGAAAATGTGAAGGTATATGGAGACCAGACATATAGTAATAGAGAAAAAGGAAATCCTAAATGCAGAAGAAATGATAGACTCTGAAGGTTGAAAATATTTCTTAAAAACCCTGTTATCACTGTTTTCCATTTCTTCCTCGTATTTAGCTTAAATCTCAATCAGTGCAATTTAAGATGATTTCACCTCTAGAGAATACTAGATAATGGCTGTCTCTTTGTCTCTTAATAGCTCTTCATAAACTTCTTGGACCCATTCGTTGACTTGGCAGAAGCTAAAATGAAATAAACTGAAGAAAAATAGAGTGAAGGGGAAAAAAAAAAACTAAAGCAAGTAAATCAAAAGAATCCTACTAAAATCAGACAACTTTTATTTGCAAGTCCACACTGCTGTCAACCAGTCAGTTTGGATGGATTGTTAAGAAATAGTTAAAGCTGAAATTTGAAACTGGAAACTCAGAGATACCAATTTCCCTATTTGCAGAATAATGGCGTTTTTCTACCTGAAGCTCATGTCCATTCCAGCCATATTTTTTTGGTGATTCTGTAGTAAAGTAACTTTCTTTAAATTTTTCTGCTTATCAGATATTGGCAATGGCCAAATGAGAATAAAATTAAATAATATGAAATTCATAATTATTATAAATTATCAAAAAGACACAGTGGTAAATCAGATCATTTTCCAAATAATAAATTCAAGGTTCTTCATTTGACTTTTAGTTTTCATACAACCAGCCGAAAATTTAGGGGTGAAGTCATTTCTTGGGTGAACTTCTTTTAAGTTCACCAAATCTGAGTTTCATTTAAAATGAAAGTCTGTTGCCTGCTTTATGACAGTTCCAAGTTACTCACCAACACCACCTTCTTCACTGGTACAGACTATGGAACAAAGGATGCCACAAAACAAATAGTTGTGATTCTCCTGACAGAAAAACACTTCCAATTCAGTAAAATATTTAAAATGCTATTTTGTAAACTGGTGATAAAAATAAATTCTCAGCCACAGCACAGACATGATTGCAAAATCCTGGTAATGAAATGTATCTCAAACACAATAGCTGGCTTTAAATGTTTCAGATCTTAGAGTCAGCCAAATAAAAACTGCAAAACAAACACATGAGCCCACAAAAGTCAATGAAGAATAAATCTACAGATCTCCTTTAGGTTTTTTTGGAAGTGAGGAAAGGAGAGTTCATGTCTTCAAACTATTGCATTAAGATGACTACACAGTGCCAAAGATGATAATCCATTTCAGTCAAGACTTGTCGGCAACTTTCTTGAGAGCGAGAGCCATTTCTTGTTAATCTTTGTCCCTTCAATGGCATTTCACATAACAGACATTTATATATATTAGTCAAGTCCATGAAGTAGAGTTCTGCCTGTGATTTGGGACAGTTTAGAAGCCTTAAAAATTTACCTAACTAGAGCTAATTTATAAAGGATAATTTTCCTTGAGGAACTTCTGCTTTATCCTGCCTTGGAATGGAAACAGTAGTAGAATAGAAGGAATGAAAAATTGACATAAAAAAAGAGATCAATGTATTTCAAAATGCATTAAAACTTGATATTTTGAGCTATATTTTTGATATGAAATATGCTATGCAGTTCAAAACAGTTCAGGTGAGCTGAAAGAGTTAAGTAAATACAGTTGGGAAACACATTTGGTTTTTTAATTACACATTTGATATGAGGTTATGTAATCATATATAATATATCCATAAACAGGGATATAAGAAAGCTTAATTGAAAGAGGAATTCTCTATGTACTTTTTATGAATGGGTTGCTTAGCCCTGGCACTCTAGTTGAATATACAGCTTTTAGGCCTACAGTTTATTAGTCCAGTTTTAGGAAAGAAGTATTCAGAGGGAGTCTTAAGCCTTTCAAAGATATTGTAGGCCAGGTGTAGATTGAGTTTATGATTGGTTTCTTGCTATTGCAATCTCAGCATGATGTATTAATTTGAAATATGATATTGTTCCTTATTACCATTTTGCATGAGAGGAAAACATCCAGCAAAACAGATGAAAATAATTTTCCAGCTCCCTTGAACTTTTATAATCAGTGTCATTGAAGGAAATGACGTGTTTTATTTCTTTGAAACGTTTAATACTCACAGCATTCACAACATATGTGTTATATGCTCTACTTTCATAGCAATGCTCCTTGGTAATTGAAATCAACAATCTAGTTTTTTTTAAAAAAAACAAATTGCCATTTAAGCTGTCAAACCAGAATAAAGATACACTTCTTTGAATAATCTAATTATGGCATTTAAATCAGGTACATTATGCACAATTTTCCCTCCCTGCTGAGGGGTGCGTGTGCTTGAAAGAACAGACAGATCTTGTTCCACCCGATAAGGTCAGAGAAGCTTAGCTAGAATGAAGTGATGCTTAAAGCTCATTGGTTTTGCCTCTGAAGCACAAGGCTGTTACCATGACTACAAAGCTACTGTTGCTAAGGTATCCACAGGCTCAACTGATGTCAAGGATTCTGGGTGGCCCAGCAACAAAAGCTATTACTTAATGTTGTTCAGTAGAAGTTTTTGAATAGTAGTATAGCGACAGAGTAATTCCAGTTAAACATGGTTTTCCTATACTTTCCCATGCAGACATAATATTGTACTTCAAAATGGGAGTAAATGATTGGAAACAGATCCATTTCTTCCAATTAGTTCATCAGAGAAATAGATTGAAGGGAGTTGAAAGGAGAAAAGTATGCACCACCAGTGTTAAAACATTGCTCTACTTTACATTTTCTGAATATAGATTTAAAAGCTATGAAGAATTTTAAAATAACCTCATCAACCTGTAAATAATTTATGTTGCAGATCACAACAGCCAACTCACTGTTTGCTAGCAAGAATTAGAAAATTAGGAAAACAGACAATCTAAGAATGTACTGGAAGGGGCAACTCATCCACAATCTCGCCTCTAGAATAGATAGCAATGTCAATTCTTTGTTTTTGGTTTGTTTATCACAGCTTAACTGAGGTATGATTGACCAGTCATCACTGAATATATTTAAGGTGTATACTGTGATGCTTTGATATGTGTGTACATGGTGAAATCACACCTCCAGTCAAATTTTTTAATCTTTGTGTGCATGTATGCATGTGTGGTGAGAACACTTACAATCTACTTGCTTAATACAATCCAAGTGTGTAATGCATTGTTGTTAACTATATTGCTACTATTAACTATAGTCACTGTACACTATACACTATAGTGCTGTACACTAGATCTGTCAGATTTATTAATCTTATAACGGAGAGTTATTTTTTTCCTAAACACCTTTCCTGATACTTATACCAGACTGCTTCTCTATGTTATAAACTCCTAGACTGCTCTGTTGGTCTTCATAGAAATTGAAACACTTGTAAGGAAAGTCACTCTTTTCTTCCAGACTCTACAAAGGGCAGCTCCATCTCCCAACACAGTGTCCATAGCAGTGTCCAGTGAACATGTGTTAACTGGCTTAAAAGAAAATGTGATGCTTGTTTGGAAAGCAACAAGGTTCTCAGTTTGCATATCAAGTACAGGGTTCATGAGATGAAGTAGTGGGAGATAAGTGTGGGGTTATAGTTTCTAGAATTTTTCAAATAAGACTAAGACATTTATATCTGAGTCAGTAGACAAGGGAAGCCAGCATAGGACTCTGAGATGAGGTGTGATAAGGTCAACGTGGAGTATATTTCACTGCTTCCTGCTTGGAACTGAAGGCAACCCAGCCCAGGAACCATATTCCATTGTCTTACCTTGATTACAATGACAGGTCTCCAGAGTCATGGCCTTTGATGCTTATAAATGCAGACTTGCTTATAGCAGTGTTTCAGGTCCAGGGTTTCTCCATAATGTGATTTACGAATTCAGTCAATGTTACCCGACAACACAGAGTTATGAAATTTTGTTTTTCCTAATGCCACCGTGGTTTTGCTGCCAACTTGCTCTGGAACAAGAAAAAACAATTTAAAAATAACTCCAGGAAATGCTGTAAAAGTACACAGCTCTGTTTGGGCACAGGTGTGATGTTGCATGGGGAACAAAAGCACAGCTAAATCAACAGCGGCAACATTTTCCCTATTTTCTACTTAAAGAAAAATAAACAGCATCATCTTACAAATGTCAGCTGCTCTGAAGAGCAGGATCATAGATGATAGCATAAATGACACGAGAAAGCAGACAGAAAAGGGCTGTATTTCTTAGTTTGTGGCCCTTTTCTCTCTTTTTTTATTCTTTGAAGCAAATTGTTTATTGGTAATTGACTGGCCTCTAAACATATCTTTCCTTATAAAATCTCATCCCTGTGGAATTGTAAATTCATGATTGTCCACTCATCCTCAACAAACACACACACTTCTTTTTTGAGCCTTGTCAGATCTTTGTTAAGTATCTGGTTCTGTGCCATAAGCACTCAATAAGCAATGAGAACAGATGATATTTTAGGGAGTTTTGTGAAACAAGATAAAATGCATACTAATTGTTAGCTAAATGTAGCAGGAAGACTACAATTTGATTTGGGATAGTCACTGGGACATTTTAGTTAAGATACAAGCTTTGGAGTCTGAACAGAAATCCAGGATCTGCTACTTCTTAGTTGTGTGACCTTAGGCAAGCTATTACTGAGTGATCTGCTCAACGTCATGACATGTAAGCACTGACTATGTACCAGCTACTTTACCCTGAAATAAATCCCATCATTATCTCCATTTTTCATGCAGGAAACTAAATCAGAACTGATTCTGGAAACTGATTCAGGAAACTGAATCAAACTTGCCCAAATCAGTAAGTGTACATCCAGGATTCTAACTCCAGCAGCCTGGATTCTAGACCTTGATTTTATGCTGTAATCTCTAAACCTTAGTTTCTTCTCTGAAACAGTTGAAATGATACTTACCTTCTAAGGCTGGTCAGGAGCACATAGTAGCTCCTTATTAAATGCTGGTTATTATAACTAATAATTTGTGAGATCTATGCTCTTAAATATTATTAACTGCATACTCAAAGACCAGTTATCCATGTATTGCTTTTTTTTCTGAATTATCTATGTTGAATCTTGGTCTTAGGCTAGATTTCTTCTTGTAATGAGTATAACTCTGGGGCATTGCCCCTTCCCTTGGTTGATAAATGTTTAGAGAATATTTGATATTAATACAATACATTGTTATGCCAGATACCAAGACTCAGCAGTGAATATTTACTTTTTAAACTGTATCTTGAAGGTATTTATGCTATATATCTATACTTGACAAGGGAATAGATATCAAAAAAAGATAGCTTTTTAATCAACAGTTTTGGAGTATTCTGAAATAAGCAAAATTAAGCATGTTTCTTTTCCAACTATATACTTTGAAGCTCCATTTAACAGCTTTTTTTAAAAATTGAGACACAGAATATGCACCCCTTTAAACTCTTATCTGAAACTTCCAGTCCTTGTTGATTATAATTATTCTGCCATTAACTGATTGAAGATCACTAATGAAGGTAGGAAAAAAACTACAATTAGCTTATAGGTTCCTCACCCTCTGCCATTCAGAATCTCTTAACATGCTACTGATCCACCCCAGGTGCTGATTTTATTCTCTTTGTTCTTTTTCTCCTTCATAAAAAGGGCTGGTATAGTTTGGATGTCAGCCTGCCTGTTTCTGTTCTTAACACAGGGTTATGCCACTCACTTATACTCACTGATGGGTTTATATCTTTCTTATACTTTTAAAAAATATAAATCATTGCTCTAATCAGATGGACATATACTAAAGCCCGGAGGTGAAAGGTTTGTGTTAAGTACTAGACATACGAATATCAAACACAGACAAACACAAACATTTAAAAATAGTTCAGAAAAAAGGACTACAAGTAGAAAAACCAGAACAGCCAGAGGGTTAGGAGGAAATCCAGATATTTACAGTATAATGAAAATCAAAGGAAAAGGTGGTTATTGGCTTAGAACAGACCACTCAGTTTTGATCTGAGGATCAGCAGAGTATTTTTATTGCAAATATTTTCTCTTTCTGGGCATGAGGTAAAGCTGAATATAAGGGTTTGGCTCAGCTAGAGGGCTGCTGAGGTAGAAAAGAAGGTAACAAAACTTTTACAAGTCACTTGCTGTTACTAGGACAATACTGGAAAAATGAAAGGTCTCAAACATATAGTGTTTACCTACACAAGATATGTATTTAATTTTAAACTGCTTGGGAAGCTAACCCAAAGCACCTGGAAAACAAAATGAAATCTTCCACAATCTCATGAAACAATGACCCCTGTGAAAGGGTGCTTGAACTAAGTCACCTGCAAAATTTCAAGGTGAAAGAGTAAAAGACCACCAGACTGTCAGTGGAAGTCCTGGAGGCTAGTACCAGTATCTTCAGAACAGTGATGAACCTGAATTAGACTCAAGCTTACCAAAACTGTGACCCAGGCCTGACCCAGCTTAATTCCTGATTGGATTATGGTGATGTATGATATGCTTTCTCTGTCTACCAGAGGAAAGGTTAAACCCCATCTGTGGGAAGATAATATCATCTGGAAACTATAGTTCTTCTGTACTCAATAAATTTAAAATATTTGACATGAGATAAGGCAAGAACATTTGGTTAATAACCAATAGAAAAGAAAAATAGACAATGGGAACCTACCCAAAAGTGATTCAGAATTTGAGGTTAGCAGACATGACCTTGAAAATAACCATGATTAATATGTTAATAAAACAGAGAAAAAATGAAGAAAATACATGAAAAGATAAAAGATTTTGCAGAATTGAAATCTATGAGAGAACCAACACACATCCTAGAACTAAAAAATACAATATTTTAATTACAAATTTAGTGAATGCATTTGATAATAGGTGGGATTCACAGGAAGACTGCTAAGATAGATAGAAGATAAATAGAAAATACACAGTGAAGTACACAGAGAGAAAAATTATGAAGAAGAAAGATGAGCAAAAATGTAATAATCTTTGCAACCCATGAACTATGGCCCACCAGGCTCCTCTGTCCATGGAATTCTCCAGGCAAAAATATTGGAATGGAGAATGGAATGCCATTTCCTTCTCCTGGGGCTCCTCCCTACTCAGGGATCAAAGCCGAGTCCCCTTCATTGTATGTGGATTCTTAACTATCTGAGCTGCCAGGAAGACCCAATAATTGGGTACAACATGATAATAAAATTCTAATGTTGTATAGAAAAGTGAAGTCGCTCAGTTGTGTCTGACTCTTTGCAACCCCATGGATTGTAGCCTACCAGGCTCCTTTGTCCATGGGGTTTTCCAGGCAAGGTTACTGGAGTGGGTTGCCATTTCCTTCTCCAGGGAATCTTCACAACCCAGGGATTGAACTCAGGTCTCCTGCATTGTAGACAGATGCTTTACCATCTGAGCTACCAGGGAAGTGAGAAAGAATAAATATACAGATAAATATCAATGAAATTGATCATATAAAGCAATACAGATCTTTCTTGACTTAAAATGAGGTTATGTTCCTGTAAATCCATCATAAGTTGAAAATAGAATAAGTTTGAAAATGCACTTAATATACCCATTGAACATCACAGCTTAGCCTAGCCTACCTTAAATATACTCAGAACACTTGCATTAGCTTATAGTCGGGCAAAATTATCTAACACTAAGCCTATTTTATAATAAAGTACTGAGTATCTCATGGAGTTCATTGACTACTATCCTTAAAGTGAGAAACAGAATGAATGTGTACAGAATGGTTGTATGTGTATCAATTATTTGCTCTCATGAATCACGTGGCTGGCTGAGAGCTGAGATTCATACTCAGCATCACAAGAATATGATGCAGCATGTTGTTAGTTCAGAAAAAGGTCAAAATTTAGAATTTGAAGTATGATTTCTTCTGAATGTGCATTGCTTTTGGACCACTATAAAGTCAAAAAATCATAAGTGAAACCATTGTAAGTCAGGGATAGACTATACAGCATTATGCCATAGAGTTAAAAACACTATTGCACTAAAATAATAATATGAAAAGATGGTAAGTAGACATAAAATATTCTATGATTGTAGCGTTATGAGGTAAGTGGTAAAAGCAATACTTTGTGTTATTATCAAGGATGTATGAGGTCAACTCTGAATTTCCTTTTCCTGAAGCCTAGGCAATGGCTGATGATACCTAGTGTTAACTTCCTTTGATACTACAAATCCACTTTCTTGCAAGGATCTTTCCACTTCCATATCCTTTGTAAGCTTTCCTTAACCAAAATTAGGACTAAAGTAAGCCTTAATCTCACTATTTCATCTACCTCTGTGTATTTAGGAAGTCAAGAATCATTGTCTTTCAGCAGAGAAAGTCTGCCAACTGATGTCTAGACATGCATCTTTTTTCCTCTCTAATATGCACCATTAAGATCTTTTTTTTTCCTGGCCAGCTAATTTGTAGTTATATTCTTTTATTCTTACCTCAGTGTGCTTTGTTTCCTCTTCACTTTGCAGATCTAAGGAACAAGTATGTTTTGCTTATTCCTATTCTTTCTCTCTTTCAATTCAATGGGTTTTTTTTGTTTGTTTTTGAATGAGGAATATTTTAAATACCTTTCCCAGGACACTTTATCAACTGAGTCCAATAGATCTATGAGTAGTTATGGCCTCTGTTTATGTTCATTTGTTGACATTTGTACTTAATCTTATTACTTCAACTTTGTAGACCACTCACCTTGTTCTTACCATCTTTCTTTTTGTTTTCTCCTATACATTTCAATTTATTTCTTTCTCTTGACTATAATGTAGTTAAAAATATGGACTCTGGGGCTAGACTGCCTTGCTTCAAAATCCCAGCTCCTGTAGCTACTGGGTAACTGTGAAAGTTTATCTTAACCTTTCTTAACTTCTACGATGACCATGAAGATAATAGAATCCACTATTACTTGGGATCTGGGGGGTTTCTTGGAATTTCCATAAATGAGTCTCTATCATTTGTGCTGGACAAATGGCAACATAAAAAATAAGTGCTAGCTATTGTTCTTATGTTTCCTTATTTGTTATTTCTTCTTGATGTCCTAGTTTACAGTTTTATGCAATGATTTTTATTACTTTCACACTGTAAGTTTAGAGTTATTTACAATCTTTATTGAAATCAGATGCTATTTTAGCAACAACAAAAAATTATTCTTGCATTGGTCTAGACCTTCCTGTCTTCTCACATTCTTTCCACTTGTTGCTCTAGTTCTGCCTTTTGTGCTTAGTCGCTCAGTCATGTCCAACTCTTTGTGACCCCACGGACTATAACCTGCCAGGCTCCCCATCCATGGGGATTCTCCAGGCAAGAATACTGGAGTGGGTTGCCATACCTTCCTCCAGGGGACCTTCCCAACAGAGAGATCAAACTGAGGTCTCCCACATTTCAGGTTGATTCTTTACAATCTGAGCCACCAGGGAAGCTCCAGAATACTGGAGTGGGTAGCTTATCTCTTCTCCAGGGGATCTTCCTGACCTAGGAATCAAATCGCAGTCTCCTGAATTGCAGATGGATTCAGAAAACAGAACTGTTCCATTTTTCGCACATCAGCTCTTCTGAAGACAACCATGTTATCCCCTCTGAGTGGTCTCACACATAAACTAAATGTTTTCATTTCACCGCTTCATTTCTCCAGGAAACATTATATTGCTGATCCTGTTTGTGACGCAGTTGTCTTGCTGTTGGCACAGTTTGCTGAGCCCAGGATAGGCAAGGTGCGAACTAAGGGGCCGGAAGGAGACTCTAAGAGCCATAGGAGCTGCAGATGTAGTTTATTCTCTCCTGGCTGGCACGGCAGCCATTACATAACCTAACACAGCCAAAACATAGTCATAACATAACCTCATCTAACATAACCATGACGCCTCTCCAGTGTAGCCCCAAAGCAGCAGCAACCAGGGCTTTCAGGGTGAAGCTCAGACAGGCATAAACTGAACCACACAACCTGTGACCAAGCAAGTACCTTGTGATGCACATGTGCAGTGCTGTAAGTGATTTTAGCTGTTATATAACCAAGCAAAGTCATTGTTTACAGAGCACGGGGTGAGAGGGCATGAGAGAGCTGCCTGGCGCCATCTTGTTAATTTCCCCACAAACATTCCTCTGTTCTTGTCATTTTCTTTGCTAGCAAGAAAGGTGAATGGTATCTTCCATGCTAATCACTTTGGGACAGACAACACATACTACCGAATGCACATACTGTATTTTGCAGTTGGATGTAAGTGATCACCACCGTCCTTGTGTTGTTGCTTTAATTTTAAGAGGCCACCATTTTCTTAGATCAAGAGGTTCTCACCTCTGACGGATACAAGTAGCCTAGCCCCAAAGACTAAAAACTAAACTTGTATTTGCCTGTATTTCAATAGATGATGTGAAGAATAGAAGGTCTGAAGCTCTGACTTGCCCTGGCTAACCAAGCATTCACCTACACTCCACCAGGCAGTATAGTCAGCAGGCATAGGAGCTGCAAAGGAAAGACAGGATGGAGATGGGGAAAGCTGGAAATGAGGATATAGAGGGCCAAAAAGGAGACACACTGGAATGAGGCCAAGTGCAGGAGACAGATGCTGTCTTCTCATACTACCCAGGAACTAACCTTAGTCCATGAAGTTGGCTGGAAACACAATAGGAGTACTGATTCATTTAGCGAACACTTCAAACACCATGATTTAAATGTGAAGGATATAGTCGGGTGAATCAAAAACATTCTAACAAAACACTTCTACCTCTCCATGTTTAATATGTCTGGAGGGTTTTGGTACTTTTTTATTTCCTTCAACAACAGTTTCTCAGAAGAGCCCTTGGAAGGTCTTTCTATGTGACTTGAGGATATTCCTTTTTCTTTTTTTCTTTCTGAGAAACAGAAAGTTATACACTTTCTCTGAAGTAAGCAAGTTGGAATGGCAAAGGGTTCTTTTCAGTTCACAACTTCAGTCCCCCAGGGAAAGCGGACACCTCTACAACTCCATCCTCCAGTGTACAAAGCTGGTCCATTTAGCAAATACTGAGCTGTTTTCTTCTTGCCCCTGGGCAGTAAGCTACTCCTTTAGTTTAACTAGAGTTAGTGTGCTGAATGACAGACTGAGTCTTGTTTTGATGCACAACGTAAGACTGACAACCGATTTCCCCATATCAACTCACCAACTTTAAACTCCAAAATTAGATAGCTTCTAAACCTTTATAAAACAAATCAAAAGTATTTCTACACACACACACACAATCCTTTGTATGCTGAGAAAGAGCTAAATATTGTTTAATATCCATCTGTGATGGGGCTTAAATAAGAGACTTAGTCATATTCTTTATTTAAAATACTATTTGAATATGCATCTAGTTGAGGACAGAGTAGTCATCTGATTCTCAGAAGAGTATTTGAAACTATTATATCATAAGCCAGGAATGCTGCAGTAACAAATGAAGCCTAGTATATCAGTAACTTAGAATATCAATGTTTATTTCTTGGTCTTGAGTATATATGCAGTGCACTTTGGGGAAGGAGAGGAGTAGAGGGCTTTGTTTCTCACAGTCATTCAGGGATAATAGAAAAAAAAAAAGCATGGCCTTCTTGGTTACCATGGCAAAGAAAAGATAGCATGGAGACCTCCCACCTCCCTTCCCTGTGTTTCTTCCCAGAAGTGACACGTGTCACTTCTATTCATTTTAATCCTTTGATGACAACCAGTCACATGGCCCCACCTAACAGTAGTAGGGCTAGGAAGTGTAACTTTTTATTTTATGCCTAAAAAGAAAGGAAAACCAGACACTAATTTTGCAAGAGAAATTTCTACTGTGGACCCTAAAGAGGTCTGAATTGTTCTAGAGGCTTATCAAATAGTTTTTATCAAAAACTAGTGCCTCCATTTGGTAGCTGGAACTCTAAAGGAGAGAGGCAATATTGCCTATATATGATTGATAAACGTAAAGGATTTGAAACTTAATTGTGGAGCTTTTGGAGTTATGTTTTATAATAATATTTGTACTTGTGAACTGAGAAACATCTTAAGTGTGAGACAGGAAGTACTGTCAATTATGTCTTTGGTAACATAATTCCATTTAGGAAGATATAAATGCTTTCAACAGTCCAAAAGAAACTCAATTTCTCTTGGGCAAAAAAGCACTAAATTACTGGGATCTCTGAGTCATAGTAGAAATAGATTGCTGGCATATGGAACTGTTTCAGAATTACACTTGTATCATTTTGGAATTAAAGCAGAATTGAGTATGCCAGAAGGGATTTTCAGGCCCACACATCAGGGGATTTACCTTTGTTTTGCCAGGTTCATTCTACACACAAGCCCTAGGGTTCCCTGTCTCACCACGTTCCTGAGCAGCTCAAAACCTTCCAGCTCCCCATCAAGATCAGAATCAAGTATAAATTTCCCATCATGCACTGTAGAATCCTAGATCATTGAGTACTGCCTACTTCCATTCAAAATTTTACCATCACCAGTCACTTATTCCATTCTCTTTGAATCCCAAATTTCTTTACCTAGGCTGTGATCTGTTGGCTTTGGGTATTTTATATATAATTCACTATAAAGGAAAATAATTAGCAAAAATAATTATTAGAACATTCTGATTACAACCCTGGTGTCAAAGATAGACTTTAACTGAAATATGTTTCCTTGTCTTAAGAAGAAAGGAAAGAAGGAAGGAAGGAAAGGAGGGAAAAAGCCAGGGAGAAAGGTAAATGTAGGCTTGAATTTTCACAGATACATTTGGACTTTACATTCCATTTTTTCATAAACCAATAATATATGCTTATTGATACAATAGGCAAAGTGCTAGATCTTTTCCAAGTTTAGGTTTCAAATTTTAATCATGTTAACAATAACAAATGAAATCCAAAAGTAATTCATATTTTTATTAATAATATAGTAAATATGCATAGCAACATTATACTGTTATAATTAGTAACAATTTAATTTTCCTCTCTCAACTCTCTCCAGTTCCACTCCTTTAAGTAATCAGTAAAAACATCTTCCATTCTGTTATTCCCTAACTTTTTCTATATTCATGCTACCAAAAAGACATAAATGTATCAACAAGGACTTTTTTTTTACAAGTGCAGAAAACTCAATTGTAAATTTTTTTTTGATTAGTTGAATGGAGTCAATTTGCTAGAAAGATTTGTTTAAATATAGTTAAATTATTCTTTTCCTGCCCCCTTGGAATTTTCCTTTTTGGATATTAAGTTTCATTTATATACTTGGATCTGTTTCCAGAGTATTTTAGTCTATTTTCCACACACTTTTCTTGTTTGTACCAATGTCATACTATTGTGATCACAGTAGTTTTTTGGTAAGTACAAATAAATGTGCAATAAAGCAGTTTCCCCTAAATATTCTTTCTAAAAGATTTCTTAGCTCTTTCTGGACATTCTTTTATATGAGTCATAAATTAGTTTTGCCATTAAATCCCTCTAAATACATACATACAAACCCAATAGTCTTAAAAGTTTAGCTGTTTCTAGTGGGTGTGCAGTTATATTTTATTATTTTTAAACTTCATCTCCTTGATATATAGTTATCTGAATATCTTTTCATGTGCTCATTGGCCACGGGTATATATTCTTTTCTGAAGTTTTAGTTACAGTTTTGTAAATCTTTTTATTAGATTGTCTTCTTATTAGGGACTTCCCTAGTAGCTCAGCTGGTAAAGAATCCACCTGCAATGCAGGAGACTCAGGTTTAATCCCTGAAATGGGAAGATCCCCTGGAAAAGGGAACAGCTACCATTAGAAGTGTGTGTGTGTGTGTGTGTGTGTGTGTGTGTGTGTGTGTGTGCGCGCGCGCGCTCACGCTCATGGACTGTAGCCTGCCAGGGTCCTCTGTCCATGGGATTCTCCACGCAAGAATACTGGAGTGGGTTGCCATGCCTTTCTCCAGGGCATCTTCCAGACCCAGGGGTTGAACTCGTGTCCCTGTGTCTCCTGCATTGGCAGGCAGATTCTTTACCACTAGCTTCACCTGGGAAGCCTGCCACCTGGGAAGAATTTTGTGTATATTCTGAATTCAGTTCGTTTCTCAAATATACATATTATGAATTGCTGCTTGCAATTTCATTTTCTTAATGGTGTTTTGAAGAGCAGTACTAAGTTGTAATGAAATCCAACTTGTCATGTTTTTCTTTTATTATGAATCATTTTTGTGTTTTGTCTAGTAATTTTTTGTTGACCTAGGTTTATTAAATTTTTTGTGTGTTTATTTCCTAAAATTTATAGTTTTAGTTTGCATTTTAACTCCTGATTCTCTTTGAATTGTTTTTGTGTATTATATGAGGAAAATTCTGGGACAACAAATTTCTGTCTGTCCTTGTGCCCAAGTTCAGTTTGAAAATTTGCCTTCTATTGTCAGACCCTCTAGAACTGGAATCTGTCTTTTGTTGGTCCATACATTCCCATCCCTTTCCTGGCTTGGGAACAGATTTTTAGAGATGAATTCCTGTTCAGCCCCATTTTACTTACATTTCCTGAGGATGATTGCTCATTTCCAGTTCATGCCTGCTCCTTGATTCCTCTGCCCACATCCCAGCTCCTTCCTTGCAGCACACCCTGCCACTTCATGCCACTTGTTTTTCCTGTTATTTGGAATACTGCACTAGCCCCATTATCCTTTGTTCACTTTTCCAGCTGCACTGAATATCCTCAAAACACCTTCACGCAGTCTTTCCTTCTAGAGCCTTCTCTGCTTCAGACTGGACATCTGATTTCAAGAGTGGCATCTTTCAGTCTATGCTATTTGGGCAATTTAACTATACATGCCCAACCATTTCCAGAATTTTAACACTGTTCTTTTCTTTCAATTTTTATTGAGGCATAGTTGCTTTACAATGTTATGTTCATTTCCACTGTATAACAATGTGAATCAGTTATGCATATATATATCCCCTTTCTTTTCAGATTTCCTTCCTATTTAGGTCACCAAAGAGCACTGACTAGAGTTCCCTGTGCTATACGGTAGGTTCTCATCAGTCATCTATTTTATATATAGTAGGGCTTCCCAGATAGCTCAGTTGGTAAAGAATCCACCTGTAATGTGGGAGACCCCAGTTCCATACCTGGGTCGGGAAGGTCCGCTGGAGAAGGGAACAGCCACCCACTCCAGTATTCTGGCCTGGAGAATTCCATGGACTCTATAGACCATGGGGTCGCAAAGAGTCGGATCTGACTGAGCCACTTTTACTTTCACTTTCAGTGTATGTATGTCAGTCCCAATTTCCAATTGGGACTGAATGAATCTCCCAATTCATCCCACCTTCTCCTTCCCCTCCTTGGTATCCATACATCTGTTCTCTACATGTGCCTCTATTTCTGGTTTGCAAATAAGTTCATTTGTACCATTTTTTCTAGATTTCACATTTAAGTGATATTTTTTTCCTCTTTCTGACTATTTCATTCTGTAGGACAGTCTCTATGTCTATCCACATCTCTGACTTATGGCTGAGTAATATTCCATTGCATATACACACCACATCTTCTTTGCCCTTTCCACTGTCCATGGACATTTAGGCTGTTTGCATGTCCTGGCTGTTGTAAACACTTCTGCAATGAACATTGGAGTTCCTGTACATTCTTGAATTATGATTTTCTCCAGGTATATGCCCAGGGGTGGGACTGCCGGGACATGCAGTAGTTCTTTTTGAGGAAACTCCATATTGTTCTCCATAGTGGCTGTACCAACTTACATTCCCACCAACTGTAGGAGGGTTCCTTTCTCTCCACATCCTTTCCGTCATTTATTGTTGGTAGATTTTTTGATGGTGGCCATTCTGACTGGTGTGAGGTGATATCTCATTGTTGTTTTAATTTGCATTTCTCTAATAATTAGTGATGTTCATAATCTTTTCATGTTTTTTTTCTGGCCATCTGTATGTTTTCTTTGGAGAAATGTCTATTTAGGTCTTCTGCCCATATTTTTCAGTGAGTTGTTTGTAGCATTGAATTGTATCTTACCCATTTCTATGTATCTCTGATCTCAACTATTGTGTTTAATTTTACATGTCATTTTGACTGGTTCGCAAGGTGCCCTGATATTTGGCTAAATATTACTCTGAGGTGTGTCCGTGAGGGTGTTTCTGGATGGGGTTAACACTTACATCTGTAGATTGAGTAAAGTGGATTTCCTTCCCCATGTCAATAGGCATTATCCAGTCTCTTGAGGGCCTTCATAGGACAAAAAGGGGAAGAAAGGGAGACCTCTCTCTCTCTCTCTCTGCTTGACTATTTGAGCCGGACTTTGGTCGTCTCTTGCCTTTGGACTAAGACTTACACCATCAATGTTCTTGGTTCAAAAGCAGGACTGTATATCCACAATTGCACACACATTCATGCATACAATGCCCCAGGAACTATTTCTGTTCTTCCCATTGCCTTCCTCTTTCTCTATTGGCCCCAGACAATAGGAAAACAAGCATTTTGGAAAAAAAGATAAATTTGCAAATAAGCTGAAGTTGTATACAGAATTTTTCTAAGACATCAAATGTTTGACAGAGTCTTCCTACAACGAACACGAGCAGTATAGTCTGTGAGACAGATTGTGTGTCAAAATTGAGGTAAATATGCGCTTGCTCACAGGCTGATTTGGTTTGAATACCATCTATTTCCTTTCAGATAGTAGTTTTATGGCCTGTGTTGAGACTGTCTGATCAATTCAGAAATTCAAGAGCAGCTCAGACTTGCTCTTTTTGACCAGGGCAAGACAACCTGCAATTCCTTGTTCTCAAAGGGCAGTACATTGCATTGTATTCATTATCCCGAATCTGGCTGTCAGATGTTACAAAGAAATACATTTTGCAAGAAAGTTTCCAAGCCCTTCAACTATATAAATTACCTAGACACTTGCTCTCTACTTAGGAAACCATCTTATGTCCCCTCACAAATCAGACTGCCTTTTCTGATGCATTTGATTATGTTTATTTGCTTGTTTGTTTAATTTTGGAATAGTTATCCAGTTCATATAGATCAAAAATTTTAAAATGTCCATAGAAGGAAATAATGCTCTTTAGTCTCAGTCTCCCATCCAACCACTTCCCCACCAGCCCCACTTATGATAAAATAGGTGAGCACTATTGTTACTTTCTTGCATCTTCTGGATGCTTCGTATGCATAAACAAATAAATGTGAACTCATATTCCAATCTCACATCTGCTAAAGAAAAAGGGAGCTGGACTTAGGCGGACCACCAGTGCCTGTTAGCCCAGAGATTTCTCGGTTTTAGCACTGAAATTTCTGTGAATTTAGCACTATTTCTTGGGAAACTTCTTAGCCTTGGGCAAACCGGGATGATAGGCTGCCATAGACCTTTCGTATCTTATCTGGCATCAATTTATTGTTTGGAGATGTTTTTATATCAGTTCTATGTAGTCCATGGAATTCTCTAGGCCAGAATACTGGAGTGGGTAGCCATTCCCTTCTCCAGGGAATCTTCCTAACCCAGGGATCAAATTCAGGTCTCCTGCATTTGCAGGCAGATTCTTTACCAGCTGAGTCACAAGGGAAGCCCACAAATGCTGGAGTGTGTAGCCTATCTTTTCTCCAGCGGGTCTTCCTGACCCAGGAATCGAACTGGGGTCTCCTGCATTACAGGTGGTTTCTTTACCAACAGAGCTATCAGGAAAGCCCATATCAGTTTCAAGATCATTCTTATTCTTTCTCATTCTTTTCATGGCTGCATAATTTTGTGAATGCACCAGTATTTTAATATCTCCCTATTGATGGATTCTTGAGTTTTTGTTGGTAATCTTTTACTATAACAAGTTGTGATAGAATACTGCAATGAGTAAGCCTGTTCATAAATGCAAAGACATATTCTCTGATGTAGAATTGTTAGGCAAAAGGGAATATGCATTTCTAATTTTGACAGATACTGCCAGATTACTATCTGTAAGTACTGTGCCAATTGACACTCCCATAGAAATGCATGAGAATTTTTCTTTTTCTTTTTTTTAAATTTTTTTAATTGTTTTTGCCATACATTGTCATGATATCACCATGGGTTTACATATGCTTCCCATCCGGAACCCCCCTCCCTCTTCCCTCCCCCCTGGGAAATCTCCCTGCACCAGCCCCGAGCATCAATCCTGGGCTGGCGATTGATTAGACATATGAAAATTAACATGCTTCAATGCCCTTCTCCCATATCATCCCACCCTTACCCTCATCCACAAAGTCCACGAGTCTTTCCAACAAATACTAATCATCTTATCAAGTTAGCAAAAGTCCACAAGTTTGACATACCTGCAGAATTTGAATTTTCATTTCCTTTTTTTAAAATAGGTGATATTGAGCTTTTGTTGATAGAGAACTTTCTGTGCTTTCTTTTCTCTGAGACCTCTTCTACCCATTTTTATTTTGTATTGAGTTTTTTCCTTATGAGAAATATATTACACATATTAAGATACTATGTCCTTCTTGTTGTGATGTTCAACTGTTTTTCTCACTTGTCCTTTGTGTATTATTCTTCTCATTTATTTTTTGACTTTGATTTTTTTTTAACAGTTTAAAAAACTTTTTTGTAGTCAATCTTTTCTTTATAACTTACAGGTTTTGGATTATAGAAGGGCTATCTTTACTTCAAAATTATAAAGAAGCTTTCTAAATTTTTAAATTTAGTGTTTCATGGCTTTACTTTTTATAATTAAATATCTGATCCATTTGGCATTATTCTCATGAAGGGTGTGGATATAGTTCTAACATTATTTTTCTCAGGCGGCTACCTGATTTGAAATATTTTCTAATTATAAACTAAGTTTCTAGATGTGTTTGGATCTTTTTCAGAAGTAATTTTCTGTTCCACTGTCCCGTATATCTGTTTATGCATTGATATGGTATGGTTTTAATTATTGAAGCTTTATAACATACCCTTATATCTGGTAAGGCTATTCTCATCATTACTGCTTTGTTTCTCCAGAATTTAATGGTCATTATTGGGTCTTTATTATTTATAAAAACATTAAACATAGCTAGATACATTTAAAAATTTTATTCTATTATAATTATAAAATCAAGGTAAAATTATAATTATGTTTGTGTGCCTGCATGCTAAGTCGCTTTAGTCATGTCTGACTCTTTGCAACCCTATGGACTGTAGCCTGCGAGGCTAATCTGTCTATGGGACTTTCCAGGCTAGAATACTGGACCGGATTGCCATGCCCTCCTCCAGGGAATCTTCCCAACCCTGGAATCAAACCTGTGTCTCTTATGTTTCCTGCTTTGACAGGTGGATTCTTCACCATTAATCCTACCTGGGAAGCCCATAATTATGTTTGCTATATTATAATTATTTTCTTATTAAAATAATATATATTTACTAAATCTATAATGCTGTATATATGTCTTATTGTTTATGTGTGTAAAAACAATGCATTTTGTACTCTCAAAACTTATCCAACATCTTATTTCTTAAATATTTTTTATTTTATAATTTTGGGTTTTCTGATTATATAATAATACCAACTGCAATAGGGATACAGTCATTTTATCCTTTTCAAATTTTGTACCTTTGCTATTTTTCTGTTGCTTAATTGCTTTGACTTTTTCCCTGTAATAAGATGTTAAACAAAGTAACAGTAGTGGAACTCCTTGTCTTGTTTCCGAATTTAGTATTTCCTCTTTAATTGTGATTCTGGAGTTGACATAAAATAGTTTGTTATACTGACCATTCATCTATCCTTGTTTTCTTGTTTCTTTTTTATGTCTCAAGAATCTTAAAAGTTGTCATACGCTTTTTAAATTTGCTTGGAAATGATCACATCATTAGTATCCTTAAATATAATAATATATTATCCCAATTAACTTCCTAACATTGACACAGTTAATACCTAGTATTAAATTGCACTTGATCATAGTGTATTATTCCTATAAATTGCCTCAGGATTTTTTGTTGTTGTTGTAGTTGCAAATATTTCATTTAGAATTTTGGTTTGGTAGTTTTGATATCCCAGTGTTATTATTGCATTATTAATATGTTACATATAGTAATGTGGGTATCAATTAAAAATTTTGGAAAATTTCCATTTCCAAAATTTCAATTTTTCATTGAAAATTTCCATTATTCAATGTTTTCAGTCATTTAATAGAATGGTAATTTTTAGGATTTTGGACAAACTCCTCAAGTCTGGTAACTGTGAGGTTGTTTCTTTGAACTAATTCTTTTTTTCCTATATAAAATGTTTTTTCATATTGTGATTTCATCTGAGATAAATTTTAAGTTATATTTTTTCTAGAAAATTATTTGTTTAATCCAAAGTTTCAGTTTATTTGTATGAAACTGTACAAAGGTTTCTTATGCTTCTTTAAATTTCCTTTTTTTTTTTTTTGGTACAGTTATACCTTTTTCTTTTTTCAACTTAAAGTAGTTAATGATTATTTAATTGAGTTTCTTAAAAAACCAGCATTTGGATATATATTTTTAAAATTTTACTCTTTAAAATTTAAATTTTACTCTTTAAAAGCCACTCAAGTGACTCGGTGGTAAAGAATCCACCTGCCAGTGTGCAAGACATAGGAAATGTGGGATCAAACTCTGGGTCAGGAGGATACCCTGGAGAAGAAAATGGTGACTTATTCCAGTATTCTTGCCTGGGAAATCCCATGGACAGAGGAACCTGGTGGGCTACAGTTCAGGGGGTCAAAAAGAGTCAGACATGACTCAGTACACACATATGATGTTGGGTATTTTTTTTTTTAAGTTCTGTTCTTTTTCTACTTTCTAATTTATTAACTTCTACTTTCATTTTTAAAGTCCTTTATACATTTTTACAATGTATTTTATTGTGCTTTTTTCAATATACTAGTCACAAAGTCATCAGTTCTTTTTAAAATGTCTTCTTTTATTGACTAGTGTATATGACTATTTTTCTTTTGGTATCAATTTTCTTGATTTCTATAAATGTAATTGTTCTCTAAAAATTATGTAGTTTTAGTGTGTGTTTCCTCCATTAATAAGGATTGATGTGATAAAATTTAAAAAAATAACATAAAGCATTTGTTTCTTATTCCTATAATCAAGGCAAAATCTGAACACAATTGGCATTGATAACAAAAATATAATCAGAATAATTTTCATGAGTTTACAGTTGATGAGGTTTTTATGTTTCCAGTCTGAAGACCATTTATGCTAGAGGTTTAAACAGGCACCTCACACCAGCAAACACAAGTAGTCAATGTACATAGGAAAAGAATCATAACAACATTGTGAATAAAGAGAATACTATCATATACCTTGGGCTTTCCTTGTGGCTCAGCTGGTAAAAAATGTGGGAGAGCTGGGTTTAATTCCTGGGTTGGGAAGATCCCCTGGAGAAGGTAAAGGCTACCCACTCCAGTATTCTGACCTGGAGAATTCCATGGACTATATGGTCTATGGGGTCACAAAGAATCAGACACGACTGAATCAGGATGACTAGTGTTAAAATAAAATGACCAAAACAACCAAGGTTATGGATCAGTAGGAACTCCCAAGTGTGACTGGTGTAAGTACAATATCTGATGCAATCACGTTAGAAAGGAATTTGACAACATCTACTAAATTTAAAAATACACATGCCTGATAAACCAGAAGTTTCACTTACAGTTATACCTACCAGAAATAAGCACCAATCATGAATGAGAATATTCATAGACATTAGTAATATTATACATAGAAGCCCCAAATAAAAGACATCAAAAATGTCCACCACAGTGGGATGAATAAACTATCCATTGAATAGTATACAGCACTAAAAATTAATGAACTACAGCTGTATATTAAACATGGATAAATCTCACAAACATAACACTGCTCAAAAGAAGCTTTATGATTCCAGTTATGCAAGATTCAGTAGCAGTCAGTGTTTAGGATTATTTTAAGATGACAAGATCAAGCAAGTGATTGCTTAATAATTCAGAATATCAGTTACATTTAAGAAGAAACAAGAGGGTTATAATTAGGAACAAACATGCAAAGAGCTTCTGAAATGCCAGCAATATTGCATTTGTTGTTGAGGCTGAGGGTTCCATGGGTGTTTGCTTTAAAATAATTGTTCTCTGCATCTTGGTATACATGTTTCAGGATAAATACCTTCAACACTTATCGAATACCCAATGTTCCAAATACTTTGCTAGTATCTGCATAGACAGAGAGACAGATAGATAGGAAGGTATAGATATTATATGAGAAAAGTCTATGATCTGTTGGGATGCTGGTTTGTAAAGAGACAGAATGTGGTGAGTATTATAAAAGAGGTGTAGAATGCTGTGTGAGTGCTCTTTCTTTTTTTGTGTGATTAGTTCACCACCAAAGGAATTTGTGAGGCTTGTATGGAAAAGATACAGACTATGAACATTGAGGAGATTACATTATTTTTCCTGATTGTGGGTCTACACAAAAGCCTAGAGAATCAAACACACATAAAGAAGATAAGAAGCACCTATCATATCACCACTCAGAGACAGGCACTTAAAAATAAAATCTCGTGTATTTTCTTCCACTCTTTTTTTCCCATGCATTTGTCCATTAGTCATTGGCCGACCAACAATATTCTATTGTTGAGGTAGAGATTCTAATGAGTGTCTATTATATTGTTTGTACTGGGGGTAGAGCATGAAGAATGATTAGCAATAAATATTTAAACAAAAGGATCAAGAAAATTTTAGATATTAATAAGTGGTGGAAAAGATGAAATGAAGGAAGGTTTGCTTTCATCAGCAGGCTCTGGAAGTCATTCTGAGCCAGGAACATTTGCAGTGAGATTTGAAAGATAAGGAGGAAGCCATGAGAAGATCTTGGAGATAGTTGTTGCTGTTGTTCAGTTGCTCAGTTGTGGCATATTCTTTGTGACCCCATGGACTGCAACACACCAGGCTTCACTGTCCTTCAACATCTCCCGGAGTTTGCTCAAACTCATGTCCATCGAGTCAGTGATGTCATCTAAAAATCTCATCCTCTGTTGTCCCCTTCTCTTCCTGCCTTCTGTCTTTCTCAGGATCAGGGTCTTTTCCAGAGAGTCGGCTCTTTGCATCAAGTGGCCAAAGTATTGGAGTTTCAGCTTCAGCATCAGTCTTTCCAATGAATATTCAGGGTTGATTTTCTTTAGGACTACTGGTTTGATTTCCATACAGTCCAAGAGACGTTCAAGAATCTTCTTTAAACCACAGTTCAAAAGCATCAATTCTTCAGCTCTCAGCCTTCTTTATGGTCCAGCTCTCACATCCATACATGGCTACTGGAAAAAGCATAGTTTGACTATAGGATCTTTGTAGGCAAAGTAATGTCTCTGCTTTTTAATATGCTCTCTAGGTTTGTCAAAGCTTTTCTTTCAAGGAGCAAGAGTCTTTTAATTTCATAGCTGCACTCACCATCTGTAGTGATTTTGGAGCCCAAGAAAATAAAATCTCTCACAGTTTCTATTGTTTCCCCATCTATCTGCCATGAAGTGATGGAACCTGATGCCATGATCTTAGTTTTTTGAATGTTGAGAGTTAAGCCAGCTTTATCATCCTCCTCTTTCACCTTTGTCTAGAGGCTCTTTAGTTCCTCTTCACTTTCTGCCATAAGGTTGGTGCTATTTGCATATCTGAGGTTATTCATATTTCTCCTGGCAATCTTGATTCCAGCTGTGCTTCATCCATCTGGACATTTCACATGATGTACTATCCATAGAAGTTAAACAAGCAGGGTAATAATATATAGCCTTGAAGTACTTCTTTCCCAATTTGGAACCAGTGTGGTGTTCCACATCCAGTTCAAAACTTCTGTCTGATTGCTCTACCTTTTCTAAATCCAGCTTGTACATCTGGAAGTTTTTGGTTTATGTATTGTTGAAGCCTAGCTTAGGGAATTTTGAGTATGACCTTTGACTACTAGCATGTGAAATGAGTGTAATTGTACAGTAGTTTGATCATTCTTTGGCATTGCCCTTCTTTGGGACTGGAATGAAAACTGACCTTTTCCAGTCCTGTTCCACTGCTGAGTTTTCCAAATTTGCTGATATACTGAGTGCTGCACTTTCACAGCATCATCTTTGAGGATTTGAAATAGATCAACTGGAATCCCATCACCTCCACTAGCTTTGTTCATAGTGATGCTTCCTAAGGCCAACTTGACTTTGTACTCTAGGATGTCTGACTCTAGGTGATTGCTCACAACATCATAGTTATCTGGGTCATTAATATTTTTTCTATATAGTTTTTCTGTATATTCTTGCCACCTCTTCTTAATATCTTCTGCTTCTCTTAGGTCCATACCATTTCTGTCCTTTATTGTGAACTTCATGGCAAATAGATGGGAAAACAATGGAAACAGTTACAGACTTATTTTCTTGGGTTCTAAAATCACTGTAGTTGGTGACTGCACACGAAATTAAAAGATGCTTGCTTCTTAGACAAAAGGCTATGACAAACCTAGACAGCATATTAACAAGTAGAGAAATTACTTTGCCAACAATTGTCCATATAGTCAAAGCTGTGGTTTCTCCAGTAGTCATGTATGGATGTAAGAGCTTTCATGATGTGAAAGCTGACCACTGAAGAATTGATGCTTTTGAACTGTGGTGTTGGAGAAGACTCTGAGAGTCCCTTTACTGCAAGGATATCAAACCAGAAAATTGTAAAGGAAATCTATCCTAAATATTCATTGGAAGGACTGATGCTGAAGCTGAAGCTCCAATCCTTTGGCCACTTGATGTGAAGAGCCAAATTTCAAAAGACCCTGATGCTGGGAAAGATTGAAGGCAGGAGGAGAAGGGGATGACAGAGGATGAGATGGTTGGATGGCATCACCGACTCCATGGACAGGAGTTTGAGCAAGCTCTGGGAGTTGGTGATGGCCAGGGAAGTCTACAAGCTGCAGTCCATGGGGTTGCAAGGAGTCAGACATGCCTGAGTGACTGAACTGAACTGTCATTAACCATAACATAGTTTGACCTCAGGCCAAACTATAGGGAGGAAACACAGCTATTCCCATCAGAAGAAATCTGGATTTAAGATTTTTTGTGCATTGCCTTGCCCTCCTGAGCAAGGCCCAGTTTTCCCCACAACCAGTCCATCCCATCAGGAAACTTCCACAAGCCTCTTATCCTCATCCATTAGAGGACAGACAATATGGTGCAAAGAGATTTCCTGGGGGGAGGGAGGAGGGAGGGGGGTTCTGGAGGGGGAACATATGTAAACCCATGGTGATATCATGTCATTGTTTGGCAAAACTAATAAAAAAAGCAAAAACAAACAAACAAACAAAAAGAATAGTATTCAAGCAGAAAGCACAGCTGGTGCTTGGAAAGAGCCTGAATAAAGAGATGTTTGAATCCCAGTGTTTCACTTAACATGTGCCATGAACATTTCCCACCATGGTTAATTATCTTTAAAGGCATAACTTTTCTTGTGGTCTCATGGGATTTCATCATATGATTGTGCTGTCATGTATTTGTTCTTAATCCTCAGAAATTTGAATTGTTTCTAAATGTCTGCTATTATAAATACCACTGCACTTGACATTCTAGGTCATAAATCTGCATGCAATTCTTATATATTCCTTTGCAATAATTCATAGTAGCAGGAATAATAATTTGCATTCTGAAAATTTAGTCATCTAGTCAAATTTTCCTATAGAAAATAAGGTACATTGTTAGAAATGGTGAGTAAAAGGGTCTATTTTAGTGTATATTCACCATTATGAACAATAGCAACAACAGTACTAAAATATTAACCTAGTTGAAAAGCAAAGACATTGTTCACATTATTATGAAATACGTTTAAATTTAACTACTAATAAGGTTGGGTGTTTATTATATTTATTGACCATTTGTATTTTTCTATTCTGAAATTCCTACTTGACTGTTTTTTCACCAAATTTTTTTTCTATTACAGAAACTTTGTGTTTATCATATGTATAAAACATATGGAAATATCTTTCCAACAATTTTATGTTATATACTTTTTATGATGTTAATTTTATGTAACTAAATTAAATTTAATTCACTAATATTTTCCTTTGTGGCTTACTATTTTTTTTATGGGTTTTTGGTTAGTCAAGCATTCACATCCCTAACTGAGATGAATATGTATCTATACTTTTAATATTTTTAATACTTTATTTCTAATCCATGAAAAAGTTAGCTTGGTACATGGAATGAAATACATATCTGCCACCACTATTTTCTCAGGTTTATTTTCCAAACAGTTTATTGAATCTGTTTGGATTCAATAACCTTTTTATTTCTCCACTGATCTGAAGTGCCACTTCAAAGAATACATGCTATGTTCTTCATATAGATTCTGTGATCTCTTCCTGGGCTTTCCAGGCTAGTTCACTGATGTTTATCTATCACCAGATCATCACTGTTTTAGTTTCAGTGCTTTTGTAATTCAGTTTAATAGGTGGAAGTGCAGGACTCTCCTCATAGTTATTACTTCTCAAAATTGTTTGGAGGAAACAAACACGTTCATAATTGCTGGTGAGAATCTGAGTTGGCATGTCCTCAGTAGAAGGAAATTTGGCACTATCTATGAAAATTACAAATGTCCATACGCTGAGTTGGACCCAGATTTTGTGGGGCTGAAGCATAGATTTGGGGATTTCTCTTTAAGGAATACTCACACACAAGCAATTACAGACATAAAGAAAGTGTGATAGTGAATATTTACTTAGAATGAGAAAAGAAAAACATAGCAATTTATGCATTTTCAAAAGCTCAAAAGTACTGCAAACATCAGAAAATCTAGAAAAATTCACATGATATTTTTATTAATTTTTTGTCAGAAACACTTTATTACTTTCTCTGCATTATTTCCTATGTCCTCTTTGATTGCTACTTTCTGTAGTATTTTTCCACAGAAAGAGCAGATTTTAAAATATCATTTTTAGAGCAAAAACAACAACAACAATCTCTTATAGCATAATTGATCAGAAGTTTCCATTATTGATTCATCCTCACAATATTTTATTGGTAATGTGATGTGAGCTGCAAATTTGGAAAGCCTCTCCTACATAAGCATTTCAATTTTTTTTTAATATTAGAATCTTTTTAAATGCTTTTCCCTGGTGGCTCAGATGATAATGAATCCACCTGCAATGTGGAAGACCTGGGTTCGATCCCTGGGTTGAGAAGATCCCCTGGAGAAGGGGACAGCTACCCACTCCAGTATGTTTGCCTGGAAAATTCCATGGACAGAGGAGTCTGGGGGGTTAGTCCATGGGGTCGCAAAGAGTCTGACATAACCAAGCGACTTTCACTTTTTGAATACTTTAATTGATGATAATCATTAGCCAGTTTCTTGTCAATGACTTCATTTTATTGTGGGCTATTATAGGTTTTACCCGTTTCCAAGGTAGTGCTAATAGTAAAGAAATCTCTTGCCAATGCAGGAAACATAAAAGGCATGGGTTCGATCCCTGGGTCAGAAGATCCCCTGGAGGAGGGCATGGCAACCCACTCCAGTATTCTTTCCTGGAGTATTTCATGGACAGAGAAGCCTGAGAAGCTATGGTCCATAGAATCACAAAGAGTTGGACACACTGAAATGACTTAGCACCCATGCACATTATAAATTTTATATTCTCTTCACCCAAACCAGTATTTCATGGCAAATTAGTAAACTCCACAAATAAACACAATGAATGGTTACTTTACAATTGCATACTCTGTATATTCCTCACAGGAAAACATTTCCATTTTGACTTGGCATTGCATCTAGACATGGTGTCTTATTTGCTTTTAAACTCTGTGGTGCTTAGATATTTTCCATAAGCAGCATGTACAGGAATTTTAGGAATATGAAGGACAATATCTGCACTTTGATAGAGCAGTTTACTCATACAGACTACAGTTACAATGGAAACCTAGGTAGTGTTAATTCTGTCTACCTCTCTGCTTTTCATTCATTTGTTTCCTTATATTTTGTGTAGCAATATACAAGGAAAATAACTAGTATTTTATTTTCTTGTTCACTTCAGTTCAGTTCAGTCACTTAGTCATCTCCGACTCTTTGTGACCCCATGAATAACAGCACACCAGGCCTCCCTGTCCATCACTAACTCCCCAAGTCCACCTAAACCCAAGTCCATCGAGTTGGTGATGCCATCCAGCCATCTCATCCTCTGTTGTTCCCTTCTCCTCCTGCCCCCAACCCTTCCCAGCATTAGGGTCTTTTGCAATAAGTCAACTCTTCACATGAGGTGGCCAAAGTATTGGAGTTTCAGCTTCAAACTCATTCCTTCCAATGAACACCCAGGACTGATCTCCTTTAGGATGGACTGGTTGGATCTTCTTGCAGTCCAAGGGACTCTCAAGAGTCTCCTCCAACACTACAGTTCAAAAGCATCAATTCTCCGGTGCTCAGCTTTCTTCACTGTCCAACTCTCACATCCATACAGGACTACTGGAAAAACCATAGCCTCAACATTCTAGGAATCAGCTAACTGAGATGGACTGGAAGGGGTGAACTTAACTCAGATGACCATTATATCTACTACTGTGGACAGGAATCCCTTAGAAGAAATGGAGTAGCCATCACGGTCAACAAGAGTCTGAAATGCGGTACTTGGATGCAATGTCAAAAATGACAGAATAATCTCTGTTCATTTACAAGCCAAACCACTCAATATTACGGTAATCCAAGCCTATCCCCAACCATTAACACTGAAGAAGCTGAAGATGAATGGTTCTAAGAAGACCTACAATACTTTTTATAGCTAACACCCCCAAAAAGATGACCTTTTCATTATAGAGGACTGGAATGCGAAAGTAGGAAGTCAGGAAACACCTGGAATAACAGGCAAATTTGGCCTTGGAGTACAGAATGAAGCAGGGAAAAGGTTAATAGCGTTTTGCCAAGAGAATTCACTGGTCATAGCAAATACCCTCTTTCAACAATACAAGAGAAGACTCTACACATGGACATCACCAGATGGTCGACACTGAAATCAGATTGATTACATTCTTTGCAGCCAAAGATGGAGAAGCTCTATGCAGTCAGCAAAACAAGACCGAGAGCTGACTGTGGCTCAGATTATGAACTCTGTATTGCCAAATTCATACTTAAATTGAAGAAAGTGGAGAAAACCACTAGACCATTCAGGTATGACCTAAATAAAATCCCTTATGATTATACAGTGGAAGTGAGAAAGATTTATGGGACTAGATCTGATAGACAGAGTGCCTGATGAACTATGGGAACTGTACAGGAGACAGGGATTAAGACCATCCCCAAGAAAAAGAAATGCAAAAAAGCAAAATGGCTGTCTGAGGAGGCCTTACAAATAGCTGTGAAAAGAAGAGAAGTGAAAAGCAAAGGAGAAAAGGAAAGATACTCCCATCTGAATACAGAATTCCAAAGAATAGCAAGGAGAGATAAGAAAGCCTTCATCAGCAATCAATGAAAAGAAATAGAGGAAAATGACAGAATGGGAAAGACTAGAGATCTCTTCAAGAAAATTAGAGCTACCAAGGGAACATTTCATGCAAAGATGGGCTCGATAAAGGACCGAAATGGTATGGACCTAACAGAAGCAGAAGATATTAAGAAGAGGTGGCAAGAATACACAGAAGAACTGTACAAAAAAGTTTCATGACCCAGATAATCACGAAGGTGTGATCACTCACCTAGAGCCAGACATCCTGGAATGTGAAGTAAAGTGGGCCTTAGAAAGCATCACTACAAACAAAGCTAGTGGAGGTGATGGAATTCCAGTTGAGCTATTTCAATGTGAAAGTGCTACACTCAATATGCCAGCAAATTTGGAAAACTCAGCAATGGCCACAGGACTGGAAACGGTCAGTTTTCATTACAGTCCCAAAGAAAGACAATGCCAAAGAATGCTCTAACTATCTCAGAATTATTCCCTTGTAGTTGCCCTAAATTTTGTCAAACACATGGTTAAACTAAACCTGTGTGCATGCCGAGTCATTTTAGTCATGACCTACTCTTTGTCACCCTATGTACTATAGCCCTCCAGCTTCCTCTGTCCTTGGGATCTCCAGGCAAGAATACCAGAGTGGGTTGTCATTTCCTACTCCAGGCGGTCTTCCCAACCCAGGGATCGAACTCGTGCCTCTTATGCCACCTGCATCAGCAGGCTGATTCTTTACCACTAGTGCTACCTAACTATTGAAAGTGAAAGTTGTTCAGTTGTGTCTGACTCTTTGTGACCACATCAACTGTATAGTCCATGGAATTCTCCAGGCCAGAATATTGGGGAGGGTAGCTGTTCCCTTCTCCAAGGGATCTCCTCAACTCAGGGATCGAACCCAGATCTCCCAACATTTCAGGCAGATTCTTTACCAGTTAAGCCACCAGGGAGTACCTGGGAAGGCCTAAATAGCTCAGCCTTTATTTCTGTCATTTCAGCCAATAGTAACGTTTTCTCTTCCATTTACAATCAATAAGAAGTTTGCCATGGATTTCTCTTGCTCCATTCTCTCCCCTTCCTCACTTCTCAGCATTATTCATTTAATCTGGAGCTGTGAGTCATCTTACACTCTGCATTTTTTCCCCCATAAAATCATCTTTAAGAATCAATTTGGCTGCTTGCATCCAGAGTCCTAAGCAGCCTGCAGCGCCCCCTGTCTGTGGCACTTGACACTCCCCTGGTTGTAACCACTGCCCTGTGCTCCTGCTGATCCTCACGGCCCACGCCACACTTCAGGTCCCCAGGGCTGCACAGGGGGCTCTGCCCCAAAACCAGGCTGGAGGTTTGTCTGAATAACCCGCTCCTGGAGTTCTCAACAAGTGGCTGGTGAACACTGACGTATAAACAGCCCAGCTCTCTTTCCCCTTGGGTTCTGTAACTCCGGGACATGCAATTTGCACAGTTTGTGGAATTAATCTCCAGTCACCCTCAAGGTAACTGGCCTGTTGACTTATTGTATACTGGTTACTTTCCTTTTCTTATTCCTCTCCATGCTTCTTAGCATCCTGAAGAAAATGCTTGCTCTTAAATCCATGCCTCAGGCTCTATCTCAGGGGGGATTTCTACCTAAACAGATATTTTTAATGATTATTTATACTTAAATCTATTTTTAATGTCTTTTGAGAGTCATTAATGGACTATAATGGAGAAGGAAATGGCAACCCACCCCAGTACTCCTGCCTAGATAATTTCATGGACAGAGGATCCTGGTGGGCTGCTGTCCATGGGGTCGTACGGAGTCTAACACAACGGAAGTGACTTAGCATGCATACATGCATTGGAGAAGGAAATGGCAATCCACTCGAGTATTCCTGCCTGGAGAATCCCAGGACAGAGGACCCTGGTGGGCTGCCATCTATGGGGTCGCACAGAGTTGGACAAGACTGAAGCAAATTAGCAGCAGCAGCAGCAGCAGCAGCATAGACTATAAATAAAACAATTTTCACATTCTTTTTAAAAAATATTTATTAATTTTCATTTATTTGACAGTTCCGGGTCTCAGTTGCAGCATGTGAGATCTAGTTCCCTGACTTGGGAGTGAACTCGAGTCCCCTGCATTGGGAGTGTAGAGTCTTAGCCACTGGACCACCAGGGATGCCTCAGTTTTCACATTCTTGATACTTTGATTTTGGTTAATTTCTTAGCCAGATAGAGCACATTTTAAATAGTTAACCCTGTCATCCCACTCCAAAGAACATACAAATGGCATATATTTTTCATCACTTGAGCATGTTTGAATGGATTCCTCTTGCTTTTGTAGACAACAAGTTAACCAGGAATAGGGGTCCCCATGTTTCCCCACAAACATCCATTAACCATATACTGGAAAAATTTTTCCATCTTTTAGTGTTGGTGACTATCTAATATCAGGATGATTTTTATTCCTTTTGCTACAACTTCAAAAATTATTTTTATATCTAGATTAGTATAGGAATTTTCTTTAATCTTAGTTTTTAAGATTCCCAATAAACATTGAAGTTTGAAACTTTTTCCATTTCGTTTTTTTTTTTTTTAAAAGAACTGTGTGTGGCCATTGTTTATCTTTTTTGGTCTTAATAAAAGATTTTAGTCTTTTTACATGGACAGTAAAGTTGATGGAACCTTCTACTCTGAGCCTTAGGCCTCCTTCCCCCTTTTCCTTTTCCCTTTAACTTTCTGTTGCAGTTCTTTGGTGGGGGTACAGGGTATCTTTGTTGTTGTTTAGTTGCTAAGTCATGTCCCACTCCTCTGTGGCTTCATGGCCTGTCACCCACCAGGCTCCTCTGTCCATGGGGTTTCCCAGGCAGGCATACTGGAGTGGCTACCATTTCCTTCTCCAGGAGATCTTCCTCACTCAGGGATCGGAAGTCACCTCTCCTGCCTTGGTAGGCAGGTTCTTTGCCACTGAGCCACCAGAGAAGTTCTAGAAGGGTATCTTTGCTTCCATTTTAATGAGAAATGGGAAGAAGTTTTCCAAGAAGAAAAGGATTTCTTTCTAGAAGAAAAAGACTTATCTATTCAGATCTTGATTAAAGCTCTTTTCTTTCCCTACCGCCACATTCTGACATAACAGTGTACACAGATTTTTTGTTAAATGCTTTAAACCAATAGGTTCCGAGTCACTTTTGTCACTTTAAATTGGTGGTCATCAGAGTCCTTAACTACGCAAAGTGTTTTGTATTCCCAAACCAAAATTATGTTTTTGTCTTGACTAAAGATTCTGTTTCCATGTGTTTCTATGCTTCTAGAACTTTTTAGTTTTGCTTTAAAGGTCTTCCACTTTTCTCCCTTCTATTTCCCATGAAGTGATGAGACTAGAGGGCTTCCCAGGTGGCACTAGTGGTAAAGAAACTGCCTGCCAATATAGAAGACATAAGAGACATGGGTTCGAGCCCTGGGTCAAGAAGATCCCCTGAAAGAACAAATGGCAACCCACTCCAGTATTCTTGCCTGGAGAATCCCATGGACAGAGGAACCTGGTGGGTTACAGTCTATAGGGTGGCAAAGAGTAAGATACCACTGAAGTGACTTAGGATATATGTACGATGGGACTGGAAGAAGGGGAAAAAGTGGAAGCAGTGACAGATCTTTTCTTGGGCTCCAAAATCACTGTGTATGGAGACTTTGAAATTAAAAGATACTTGCTCTTTGGAAGAAAAGTTATGACAAACCTAGATACCATATTAAACAGCAGAGACATCACTTTTCCCTCAAAGGTCCATATAGACAAACCTATGTTTTTTCCAGTGGTCTTGTAGGAATGTGAGATTTGGGCCATAAAGAAGGTTGAACACCGAAAATTGGTGCTTTAAAACAGTGGTGTTGGAGAAGACTCTTGAGAGTCCCTTGAACTGAAAGGAGATCCAACCAGTCCATCCTAAAGGAAATCAGTCCTGAATATTCATTGGAAGGACTGATGCTGAAGCTGAAACTCCAATACTTTGGCCACCTGATTTGAAAAACTGAATCATTTGAAAAGACCCTGATGCTGGGAAAGATTGAAGGCGGGAGGAGAAGGGGACAACAGAGGATGAGATGTTAGATAGCATCACCAGCTCAATGGGCATGAGTTTGAGTAAACTCCAGGAGTTGGTGATGGACAGGGAGGCCTGGCATGCTGCAGTCCATGGGGTTGTAGAGTCAGACACAACTAAGTGACTAAACTGAACAGTGATGGAGGAGAAGATTCTTCAGAGTCCCTTGGACAGCAAAGAGATCCAACCAGTCCATCCTAAAGGAAAGCAGTCCTGAATATTCACTGGAAGGAATGATGCTGAAGCTGAAGCTCCAATACTTTGGTTACCTGATGCAAAGAGCTGACTAATTCGAAAAGACCATGATGCTGGGGAAGATTGAGGGTGGGAGAAGAAAGGGGCAGCAGAAGATGAGATGATTGGGTGGCATCAACAACTCAATGGACATGAATTTGAGAAACTCTGGGAGATAGTGAAGGACAGGGCAATCTGGCATACTCCAGTCCATGGAGTTGCAAAGAGTTGGATGCAGCTTAGCAACTGAACAACAACAAAAACAAAAGATATACATCATTATTTAATAGACATACAGCCTTACAGCATATTAATAATTGGGATATGGCCAGGCAATCCTTCCAATGTGAACCTGGGATGCAAACTGAAACACTGGTAGGGTAACTTTTCTAGGTTTGTTTTCAGCTTTATTCCCATGTGAATTTCTCTGTGGCTAAATAAAACATTTTTCTATTATGAATTAGAAAGCAACTTGGTTCATTTAGCTGAGTGGATATATTTAGATCTGTTAGCACTGTGACCTAGCTTTTACTTGGTGTCATTTTTTTTTCTGAAGCTTCAAAAGGGCCAGCTATTTGGAATTAGACTACTCTCACTTCCTACATAATTGCTGAAGCAATAGAACATACTATTATAGAGAAGCTCTCATACTAAATGGATTTTAATGTATTTATGTATTATCTATGGAAGAGGGCAGAGAGATGAGCAGGGAAGTGATATAAGCACCTACATTTATTCAGATTGAATTTGATAGTTTTACTGTGGCTTATTTCAATTTTTTTCCACTGGAATTTTCCAGTGTCACAGAACTTCCAGATTTGTAGTACAGTCACTGTCCTTGTAGAGGATTTCTTTGTGATTCAAAGGATCTGGGTAATACAGACTTAAATGTATTATGTGTATTAAACACTCCTTTAAACATAATTTATTATATTTAGAAATAATTACACCATCATCCAGTTATATCATCAGCAATTTATACTTCACTTAACACAGCAAAATCAGTAGCTCAGTGGTGGAGAAATACCAACAACAGCATGGAACCTGAATTAGCCTATAATTCATGGACCTAGGCTGCAAACTACTAGTGCAATATTATTCTTCTAGAAAAATTCCAAGAAAGTGTTGAATGGAAACATAATTAAATATCTTTTTGTTTAAATCCATATCTACATGTTATTACACCTTATTTAAACTGCATTTTAAAAATCACACTCTTTGAATATTTATCTCTGTGCTTTATTCATCCTTGCATCCCTAGTGGCTAGCAGAGTACTTAATGTATATTGTACATAACATATATTTGAATAATATAACATGATTTAAAAAGTACGATGAGATAAACTGGGTTTCCCTGGTAGCTCAGCAGGTAAAGAATCCACCTGCAATGCAGGAAACCCAGGCTTGATCTTGGTTTAGGATGATTTGGAGAAGGGAATGGCTACCCACTCTGATTCTAGCCTAGAGAATCCCATGGACAGAGGAGCTGGGTGGGCTACAGTCCATGGGGTCACAAATAACTTACACTTTGAGATAAAATAGCTTCATCCTCACAAAGTCATATAAATAGATTCTTATGATATTAATGCAGTCATCATTTTACAGATGAGGAAACTCTTCTCATTTTACAGATGAGAAGTTAATTTATTTTCCCAAGGCCAGACATAGTAAGGGGGCTTCCCAGGTTGGGCAGTGGTAAAGAATCCAACTGTCAATGCAGGAGATGCAGGAAACTCAAGTATGATCCCTGGGTCAGGAAGATCACCTAGTGAAGGGAATGGCAATCTGCTCCAGTATTCTTGCCTGTAAAATTCCATGGACAGAGAAGCCTGGCAGTCTGCAATACATGGGGTCTCAAAGAGTCAGACATAACTGAATGACTGAGCATACACACACAGCACACATAGTGAGAAGGGGGTGAGATGTGACCAATCCAAATCTTTGTTTCTAGCCACAAGCTTTTCTTTGCTTAGAGGTAGGGGGGAGGGGATAAAAAGCACATTCCCAGCTAAAATGAAAATCAATTTGAGTCAAGTAATTAAAGACAACATTTATTTTACCTACTATGAACATATTTGGGACTGGTGCCAAATCAGTCAAAGATTCAGTCAAAGATTTATCTTTCAACTTGTGATTAATGTGGTCATTTCCCCTGAAATAAGCCTTAAAGTTAAAAGAAACTTTATTGAGGTATAATGAACATCCAAAAATACACAAATTGCATACATACAGCTCAATAAAATTTGGAAAAATTTGCCAAGTGTGACCAGCACCTACATCAAAATACAAAAGGTTACCAGCATCCCAGAAGATTCTTCATGTACCTTCTGTTGTGCCCACTGAGCTTTTCTACTGCTTCTCAGCAGGAACGCGTTCCACCACATGCTCTGTGGAGTAGAGGAGGCTCAAGCCTTGGGATGGAATAGTAACTCTCTTTGAATTAGTGAGCAATATATTATGAGAACTAACTCCACATAGTCTGATCATAATCTCAGAGCCATTTTTTATTCCTCTTTATCTTTATCTTCCTTACCAAATCAGTTGCCAAATCCAATTAATTCTTCTTTCTAAATATCTTTAATAATTGGACTTTCTTATCATGATCATTGGTCCACCTTAATTCAGCCTTCCTTATATTTCCCTGAGATGAGGTTAATATTCTCCCTACCTATCTCTGCCTCTCGAGTTTCACCCCTCCTTGTCTTTTGCTTGGTGTCTCATACTTGCCAACCAGGACACTAGGTAACAAAGAATTACAGGAAAATAAGAAACATCTCTGACCCTTTATAAAATTTCACTGTCTAGGAGAAGGGAGAGTGAACACAGAAATAGATCATTTTAACCTAATGTGGTATTAATGTTGTAAGTGCAATGACAGAAATACGCATAATGTGCCATCAGAAGGCAAGAGGGTATCTTAAGATTGCTCCTAGGGCTTTCTCTCCAAATCACTCATTTGACCTTAAAGCTCTTCAATGGTTACCACTTGTTTACAGCAGAGGTTGCAAACACAAATGCCCATAGAAGTCCAGCAGGTATAAATATTTCTTAGATGGGCAGATATGTTAACAAGAGTGAGTGGTGGAGAGTTTGGAAACTGTATAATGGCAAGAACAGGCCTAGACTATGGCATCAGAAACTATTTGGCTCTAACCATTTGTGGTCAAATGAGGTCAAATGCGGTCAAATCATCTGTTTTAAGTTTTTGCTGTTATTTTTTTTCCCAAGTGAAGCTGGATGTCTAGAACTTTAAGTTCTCCCTATTTAAAAATATTTTTAATTTTGTAATTCAAATTATAAACAAAACACAATAAAACAAAAAAATCCCTAGTACATACAAAAATACTATGAGAGCCAACTAAAATACCTCCACAAGCTTCTAGTTTGTGACCTTTGGCCTGTAAGAAAGTCAAAACATTTTAGGAAGATATCCAAGACTTTGCATGATCTGTACCAAACCAACTTTTCCCTTTCAACTTGTAGGTCACCCCACACAAAGCACAGTGTAGTTTCTGGAACATTCCTGCCAAATTCATGCCAAATGTCTTTGGTCTAGGTCTTCAATGCCTTCTGTCTTCTTCACTAACCTGGTGAAATTTCACTCTGGTTTCCAACTTACATGTCAAGGAAATATGTTAGGCTCTCTTGCATACTCAAGGTCCAACTCACTTCTTTCTTTTCTCTGCTGAAATATTTTATTCCCATTACCAGTAGAATACTTGTGTCTGCTTCAAAATTCTACCAGTTTTGAGTTTTTCCCACTGGTTTTAAATTCTCTCTTCATATCTTCCTCGAAGTGATTTTATTTTCTTTCCATTATAGCTTGTTATATATGTTGTTAACTGTCTGTGGTTTTGCATAAGACTCGAGAGTCCCTTGGACAGAAAGGTGATCAAACTAATCAATCCCAAAGGAAATCAACCCTAAATATTCACTGGAAGGACTGGTGCTGAAACTCCAATACTTTGGCAACCTGACATGAAGAACCAACTCATTAGAAAAAAACCCTGATGCTGGGAAAGATTGAAGGCAGGAGAAGGAGATGACAGAGGATGAGATGGTTGTATGGCATCACTGACTCCATGGACGTGAGTTTGAGCAAACTCCAGGAGATGGTAAAGGACAGGGCAGCCTGTTATGCCGCAGTCCATGGGGTCCCAAAGAGTGAGACACAACTGAGAGACTGAAGAACAAAAGGTCTATGATATTTTCAGTTCAGTTCAGTTCAGTCACTCAGTCGTGTATGACTCTTTGTGACCCCATGAACCATAGCACGCCAGGCCTCCCTGTCCATCACCAACTCTCTGAGTCAACCCAAACCCATGTCCATCGAGTCGGTGATGCCATCCAGCCATCATATCTTCTGTCGTCCCCGTCTCCTCCTGCCCTCAATCTTTACCAGCATCAGGGTCCTTTCCAGTGAGTCAGCTCTTTGCATCAGGTGGCCAAACTATATGATATTTTATTCAGTATCAAAGTCAGTAGTATGAAGTTTAGCTATGTTAGCTCAATCTACTCTGTGGATGGGATCAATTTTTCTCCAAGTACTGATATTTTAGAGCACCTGATAACATTTATATTAGTTTTCTATTGCTGCCAAAGCAAATTATCTTCATGGATTTACAGATATGTACTATTTTTTAAGTCCCACAATGGTCTTGAAGTGAGTGAAAGTCATTCAGTCCTGTCCAGCTCTTTGTGACCTCATGGACTATATAGTCCATGGAATTCTCCAGGCCAGAATACTGAAGTGGGTAACCTTTCCCTTCTCCAGGGGATCTTCCCAACCCAGGGATCAAACCCAGGTCTCTGGCATTGCAGGCAGATTCTTTACCAGCTGAGCCACAAGGGAAGCCCCACAATGGTTTTAATGGACTAACACAAAGATGTCAGTAAGGCTGTATTCCCTCCTGAAGGCTCTAGGGAAGCCTGTTTATAAGTGCCCAAATTCCTTTAAAAAAATTTAATTGATGTATAGTTGCTTTACAATGTGTGTCAGTTTCTGCTATACAGCAAAGTAATCAGCTACGCTGTTGTTGTTGTTCAGTTCTCAGTTGTGTCCGACTCCTTGCGACCCCATGGACTGCAGCACACCATGCAGCGGCAAAGCAGCTATACACGTACATAAACATCCCCTCTCTGTTACCACAGAGCGTTGAGGCGCGTTCCCTGGGATACGCAGTTGATTCATGGTTCACTTCCTTTGTGCTTAGGGTTGAGCAGTTCTCTTGTGGCAAGACTTTAACTTCCTTTTTTTGTCTCCCTCTTCTACCATTAAGTACCCCTGTGATTACAATGAGCCCATCTAAATAATCCAGGATAATCTGTTTAAAGGTCAGCTGATTAGCACCTCTAATTCCATCTGTATATTTAATTTGCTTTTGTCATGTAACTGCACATATTCATAGATTCTGAGGATTAGAACATGGACAATTTTCAGGGGCCATTACTCTGCCTATCACATCATCCTTTAATGGCAATTTATTCTAATATCACAGAAAGTACATTAACCTCCTATCTTTATGAAACTCAAATCAATAAGGTAAAGAAATGTGGTTTGTTTCCCCAATTGACCTTTGTTGGGCCTTATAGGTTAGGCATATTTAGAAAAGACCATAAACCTATGCCTGTACCTTTTGTTGTTGTTGTTCAGTTGCCAAGTCATGTCCAACTCTTGGTGACCCCCTAGACTGCAGCATGCCAGGCATCCCTGTTCTCCACCATCTCCCTGAGTTTGCTCAAATTTATGTCCATTGAGTCAGTGATGCTATCTAACCATCTCATCTTCTGTCACCCTCTTCTCCTTTTACCTTAAATCTTTCCCAGCATCAGGGTCTTTTTCAATGAGTCTTCTCTTCAAAGAAGGTGGCCAAAATATTGAAGCTTCAGCTTCAGCATCAATCCTTCCAGTGAATATTCAGGATTGATTTCCTGATCAGAATTGACTGGTTTGATCTCTATCTATGAGACCAAAAAAAATCTCAGTTCAAAAGAACAATTGACATGAACATACCTAATTTTAATATGTTATTCATTTCCCACTTACACATACATTTTTTTTGCAAACTTATAAGTAGAAAAGCTCATTCAGAACACAAAAAACTTTTGTATTGAATACGTGATTGTAGTATTAATCAACAAGGAAATTTGACATGTAAACCATTTTTTGTATGCTTTAAGGAAATAACACTAACTTTATTGATCGCTAGATTTTTCACATGGTTTATCCTTATGTCCATAATGTCTTTTGCCAAAGTTTCCAGACTATTAAACTCCTTGTGTCTGAAAAAAGTTTCATTCTTTTCCAACATCTCTAAGACTATCCTTAATCAGCAATAACTGACAGTATATAATCCTTTCCATGCTGTATATTTTATGGCTTCAATGGACAAGGAATTTGAGTCATTGCTAAAAAAATTAAATTGGGCCAAAATTATATGAGGTCTAGCCAAATCAATACACTAAGACAATAGCTTTGGCTCCAGTGATTACCATTGTCTACAATAAAAGGCAAATATTAGGTCAGCTACTTTGAGCCAGTGGAGATGGAAAAGTGTCCGATTAAAGTTTCTACTTTGCATCCACATTTTTTCCTTCTTGTAGAAGGAACCAAAATAAATTTTGTGGATCCTGCAGATTTCAGATGATCTACGGTCCATGAGACAATCAGCTGACATTGCTGCTATAATTTTTTTTTTTTTCAGTTTGTGCAGCTTTTTTTTTTATTTTTTTTTTTTATTTTTTTTTTTATTATTGTTTTTGCCATACATTGTCATGATATCACCATGGTTTTACATATGCTTCCCCTCCGGGTCCCCCCTCCCTCCTCCCTCCCCCCCGGGGAAATCTCGCTGCACCAGTCCTGAGCATCAATCCTGGGCTGGCGATTGATTAGACACATGACAATTAAC
>ML661338.1:22104944-22134037 GCA_007570785.1 Antilocapra americana | reverse complement strand
GTTAATTGTCATGTGTCTAATCAATCGCCAGCCCAGGATTGATGCTCGGGACTGGTGCAGCGAGATTTCCCGGGGGCGAGGGAGGAGGGAGGGGGGACCCGGAGGGGAAGCATATGTAAACGCATGGTGATATCATGACAATGTATGGCAAAAACAATAATAAAAAAAAAAAAAGTCAAAATGGTTGTCTGAGGAGGTACAAATAGCTGAGAAAAGAAGAGAAGCGAAAGGCAAAGGAGAAAAAAAAAAGACACACATCTGAATACAGAGTTCCAAAGAATAGCAAGGAGAGATAAGAAAGCCTTCCTAAGTGACCAAGGCAAAGAAATAGAGGAAAATAATAGAATAGGAAAGACTAGCAATCTCTTCAAGAAAATTAGAGATGCAAAGGGACTATTTCATGCAAAGATGGACACAGTAAAGGACGGAAACAGTGTGGAGCTAACAGAAGCAGACGATTTTAAGAAGAGGTGGCAAGAATACACAGAACTAAACAAAGAAGATCTTAATGACCAGATAACCATGATGGTGTGATCACTCACCAGACATTCTGGAGTGCAAAGTCAAGTGGGCCTTAGGAAGCATCACTGTGAGCAAAACTGGTGGAAGTGATGGGATTCCAGCTGAGCTATATTAAATCCTAAAAGATGATGCTGTTAAAATGCTGCACTCAATAGGCAGCAAATTTGGGAAACTCAGTAGTGGCCACAGGACTGGAAATGATCAGTTTTCCTTCCAATCCCAAAGGCCGATGCCAAAGAATGTTCAAACTACTGCACGTTTGCGCTCATTTCACATGCTAGCAAAGTAATGCTCAAAATCCTTCAAGTTAATCTTCAAGAGTACATGAACCAAGAACTTCCAAGGGTACAAGCTGGATTTAGAAAAAGCACAGGAACCAGAGATCAAATTGCCAACATTTGCTGGATCATAGAAAAAACAAGAGAACTCCAGAAAAACATGCACATCACTTCATTGACTACACTAAAGCCTTTGACTGTGTAGATCACAACAATCTGTGGAAAATCCTTAAAGAGATGGGAATAGCAGATCACCTTACCTGCCTCCTGTGAGATTGTATGCGGTCCAGAAGCAACAGTTAGAATGGGACATGGAACAATGGACAGGTTCAAAATTAGGAAAAGAATATGTCAAGGCTGTGTATTGTCATCTTCCTTATTTGACTTATATGCAGAATACATCATGGGAAGTGCCGGGCTGGATGAATCACAAACTGGAATCAAGATTGCGGGGAGAAATAACAATAACCTCAGATATGCAGATGACACCACCCTTAGGGTAGAAAACCTAGAGGAATTAAAGAGCTTCTTGATGAAGGTGAAAGAGGAGAGTGAAAAAGCTGGTTTAAAACTCAACATTTAAAAAACCAAGATCATGGCATTTGGTCCCATCACTTCAAGGAAAATAGATGGGGAAACAATAGAAACAGTGACAGATTTTATTTTCTTGGACTCCAAGATCACTGCAGCCATGAAATTAAAAGATGCTTGCTCCTTGGAAGAAAAGTTATGACCAACCTAGACAGCATATTAAAAAGCAGAGACATTACTTTGCCAACAAAGGTCCATTTAATCAAAGCTATTGTTTTTCCAGTAGTCATGTATGGATGTTAGAGCTGGACATAAACAAGGCTGAGCACCGAAGAACTGATGCCTTCAGGCTGTGGTGCTGGAGAAGATTCTTGAGAGTACCTTGGTCTGCAAGAAGATCAGACCAGTCAGTCCTAAGGAAATCCACCCATAATATTCATTGGAAGGACTGATGCTGAAGTTGAAGCTCCAATACTTTCATCACCTGATGCAAAGAACTGGCACACTGGTAAAGACCCTGATGCTGGGAAGGATTGAAGGAAGAAGGAGAAGGGGACAACAGAAGATGGGATAATTGGATGGCATCATTGACTCAATGGACATGAGCAAACTCTAAGAGGTGGTGATTACAGGGAAGCCTGGTGTGCTGCAGTCCATGGCATCGCAAAAAGTCAGGCATTACTGAGTGACTGAACAACACCAAATGCAATTGTATAGGGCTTCCCAGGTGGCACTAGTGGTAAAGAATCTGCTTGGTAATTCAGATGTCATTCATGTGGGTTCGATCCTTGGGTCGGGAAGATTCCCTGGCAAAGGGCATGGCAACCACTCCACCATTCTTGCTTGGAGAATCCCATGGACAGAGAAGCCTGAAGGGCTACAGTCCATAGCATTGCAAAGAGTGGGACACGTTTGAAGCCACTTATCACACATGCATGCATGCTATTTTATAGATTTGAGACAATTATCCAGAATATAGATTAAAAAAATAATAAGTGGAAAATATGAACAGTCCAGAAGCATACAGTCTAAAAGGAGAGGATCTGATAAATAGAAGTCCTGGAGGCTGAATGTAGAAAGAGGAAAAAAACCAGCTGATGAACAGAAGAATGAACAAATATTAATAATTTCCAAGAGTAGGCTGTGCTGGAACAATTGGTCCCCTCCTCCTCTCTTTTTATTTCTCTCTCTCTGGTGGTAACTACATTAATTACCATGGTTAGAAATACAGTCTATATGGTAGTGGCCCGAATATGTTTTTTTCTTAATCCAGTCATCACTTTTGAATTCCAGACTCATATATCCACTTGATTGTATACATTTATATATTTCACATGCATCTAAAAATAAGCTTGATGAAACCTAAAAGTTTTATCTTCTCTAAATCAATATTTTTCATGTCAGTTCTTGACAAGCTTCATTCACCCAGATGCTAAAGTGGGATATGGGGATCATATTCTAAACTTTCCTCTCTCTTTTCCCCAGATCCAATCATTAACCAAGTCCTGTTGGTTGAACTTCCCCCCTAATCTCTGATCCCTTGGTCCTTCATCACTGCTTATCATCTGTATGTTTGAAATAGTTTACTGATCAGTCTCCTTATTTGCATGTTTGTCCCCTTCAACCATAAGGCATTCAAGCAGGATTTTTAAAAACAAACAAAAAAACAAATTAGATCATACCATTCTGTAGTTTAAAATTCTCCATTTGCCTCTAGCTCTTTGAAAAATCCAAACTTCTTTCTATGGTCATGACAGAATAACACAACACTTAAGAGATGTTCAAATTCCGGTCCCTGTAACTGTGACTATGAAAGGCTACAAGGCAAAAGGGAATTGAAGTTGCAAATGGAATGAAGGTTGCAAATCTGCTGATCTTAAAATAGGGAGGTTAGCCTGGATTATTCAAGTGTGTTCAATATAATCACAAGCATCCTTATAAGTGGAAGAGGGGGCCAAGAGAGAGAGTCCTAGTGATGAGAAGTGAGAAAGGCTCAACCAGCCATTGTTGACTTTGAAGGTGAAAGAGGGTCATGAACCAAAGGATGCAGGCAGAACAGGCACTGACTCTAGGGAGGATACAGGTCTGCCAGTATTTTGATTTTAGCTCATTCAGTGAGACCCATATAGGACCTTTGACCTCCAGAACTATAATAGCTTTGTTGTGTAGCTTAGGCTACTAAGTGTATGCTAATTTGTTCCCACCACAGTTGGAAAGGAGGAAATGAGGGCTTTTAGGACTCTGCATGATTTATAGCTGCCTTCCCCTTCCTCTGGTTGGTCTCAGGCACTCCCCTCCTCACTTGATGTGTTCTAGTTAACCCATCCTTTTTTATAGCCAGCCTCTGAGCCAACAAGCTGGATTTAGAAAAAGCTGGATCTTTCCCTCATCTTGGAGAGCACTTTACCTGATGTCTTAGTTCAGGTTCTTGAGAAATAAACCCTGAGATGAGTTCTTGAGATCAAGACACTTATTTGGAGGTTGTCCTGAAAAACACAGGTAGGGAATTTGGAGATAACACAAAGAAGGACAAACGGCCAACAAGAACGCATGGATGAGCAGGCTACTGCTGTGGATGACTGGAGTTCAATCTCAACAGAGAGTGCTGGAAAACAGCCTATACTGTGTATGTCAGAATTATCCCACCCAGGGGCAAGAAAGCTGGGGTATTTACATATCAACTCCTGTCAGATATTACTTGAGCCTACTCTGGAGGTGAGGAGGTAATTTCCCAGCATTTTTGCCTGCTACACTGGGACACAGTGGGCTCTGGCTACCTGAGAAAACCCTCAGGAAAAGAGGGAGTCAGTTCTCTAACAATGGAATTAAATGTGAAGGGATAGGAACAGAGTGCTGGTGTACTGCCATGTGTGGCTAAGTGTTGTTTATTCTTGAGGCTTTGACTGAAATGTACATTTCATGGAGAGAGCTTTCCTTCTGATTCTCTTTTATAAATAGGGCCCCATGTGCTCATCTAACCTATTTTTTTTCTTTCATATTAATTCAGGTTTCTTTCATAACACAAATCAGAATTTTTAACTACGTTTTTCCCCAGCTTGAATATCTCTCCCATCTACCGCGGAAGCTTTATAAAGCTTAGGTACAAATCTGTTTGGAATATTATTATATATACAGCACATAGTAGAAACTTTGTGAATATTTGTTGAATTAATAGATGGAGTAAACTAATGAATGAACTGGTGCATAAATAGTGCTTATTATGTGCTACCTGCAACATAACAAACTTTGATACATTTTAGCTGTTTTGTTACATTTGCAACTTTGTTAAATCTGAAATTATCTTTTTCTTCTATAAGCCACTAGCCTTGAAGTAGTCACTCTCTCTGCTCCTGCTGCCTTAAATACTTACTGCTCTGTTTCCTATCAAATTTTTAATATTCATTGCAACAGGATTAGAAGTGGGGGAGCCATTCACAATTACTTGGAGGTTTTTCAGTTCACACACTGAGGTGGCAAAGTGGGTATATACTCAAAAAAAAGTGGGAGGTGTATGTCTGATGGAAAAATTCCTTGACTGATTTTGATATGTGCCTTCTCTTTGCTACACTGACCTGAAATGAGCCAAATCAGTCTCACAATTTTGTGATTTATTTCAAGTAATTATTGACTTTATTTGTAAAATAATTGCCTCTTCTAAGTATGAAGCACATGCCATCACCGTTCCACCTCTGAATTTTTTTTTTCTTTTAGCATCATTTAAGCTTCTAGCTTTACCAAAACACTGACCTTTCTTGTCCCTAAAGGCAGCTTGTTGCAATTATAAACCAATGTGTACTGATGACATTATTTGCAGTAATGGAGACACAGATGTAGAGAACATGTGATGGGGGGGATGGAGAGGGTGGGATATATGGACAAGGTAACATGGGAACAAATATTATCGTATGTAAAATAGATAGCCAATGGGGATTTGCTGTATAACTGAGGGAACTCAAACCAGGGCTCAGTAACAATCTTGAGGAATGAGATGGGGAGGGAAGTGGGAGAGAGGTTCAAGAGAGAGGGAATAAATGTATACCTATGGCTGATTCATGTTGGTGTTTGGCAGAAATCAACATGATAATGTAAAGCAATTACCATTCAATCAAAAATTCATATATTAAGAATGCAAATCAATGTGTTAAAATGTCTCTTCATTACAAGTCTCAGAGATACTGTGTGGCATGTGACATTTGCTTACAGAATAGTTCAAACAATGGTAGTAGGAAGCATCACTACAAACAAAGCTAGTGGAGTTGATGGGATTCCAGCTGAGATATTTCAAATCCTGAAAGATGATGCTGTGAAAGTGCTGTACCCAATAGGCAGTAAATTTGGAAAACTGAGCAGGGGCCACAGGACTGGAAAAGGTACGTTTTCATTCCAATCCCAAAGAAGGACAATGCTAAAGGATATTCAAACTACTGAACCACTGCACTCAATTTACATGCTAGCAAGGTCATGCTCAAAATCCTCCAAGCTAGGCTTCAACAGTATGTGAACTGAGAACTTCCAGATGTACAAGCTGGATTTAGAAAAGGCAGAGGAACCAGAGATCAAATTGCCAACATCCACTGGATCATTGAAAAAGCAAGAGAATTTCAGAGGAACATCTCCTTCTGCTTCATTGGCTATGTGGAGCCTTTGACTGTGTGGTGCACAACAAACTGGAAAATTTGAGATGGAAATGACAGACCACTTTATTTGCCTCCTGAGAAATCTGTATGCAGGTCAAGAATCAACAGTTAGAACCAGACATGGAACAATGGACTGGTTCCAAATTGGGAAAGGTGTATGTCAAAGCTGTGTATTGTCACCCTGCTTATTTGACTTACATGCAGAGGACACCATGTGGAATGCTGGGCTGGATGAATCACAAGCTGGAATCAAGATTGAAGGGAGAAATATCAATAACCTCAGATATGCAGATGACACCACCCTATGGGAGAAAGGGGAAAGGAACTAAAGAGCCTCTTGATGAAGATGAAAGAGGAGAGTGAAAATGTTGCTTAAAACTCAACATTCAAACCCCAATGTTCATCGCTGCATTGTTTACAATAGCCATGACATGGAAGCAACCTAGATGCCCATCAGCTGACAAATGGATAAGAAAGCTGTGGTACATATACACAATGGAATATTACTCAGCATTAAAAAAAAATTCATTTGAAGCAATTCTACTCAGATGGACGAAACTGGAGCCCATTATCCAGAGTGAAGTAAGCCAGAAGCAAAAACAACAATACAGTATATTAACGCATATATATGGAATTTAGAAAGACGGTAATGAGAACCCAACATGCGAGACAGCAAAAGGAACGCAGATATATAGAATAGACTCGTGGACTTTGTGGATGAGGGTAAGGGTGGGATGATATGGGAGAAGGGCATTGAAGCATGTTGACTGTCATGTGTCTAATCAATCGCCAGCCCAGGATTGATGCTCGGGGCTGGTACAGCGAGATTTCCTGAGGGGGGAGGGAGGGGGGTTCCGGAGGGGAAGCATATGTAAACCCATGGTGATATCATGACAATGTATGGCAAAAACAATAAAAAAATAAATAAATAAATAAAATAAACTATTCCAGGGCAGAGGAAAAAAAATACTCAACATTCAAAAATCTAAGATCATGACATCAGGTCCCACCACTTCATGGAAAATAGGTGGGGAAACAGTGGAAACAGTGACAGACTTTATTTTCTTGGGCTCCAAAATCACTGTGGAGACACTTACTCCTTGGAAGAAAAGCAATGGCAAACCTAGATAGCACATTAAAAAGCAGAGACATGACTTTGCCAACAAAGGTTCATCTAGTCAAAGCTATGGTTTTTCCAATAGTCATGTATGGATGTGAGAGTTGGACCATAAGGAAGGCTGAGTGCTGAAGAACTGGTGCTTCAAGCTGTGGTGTTGGAGAAGACTCTTGAGAGTCCCTTGGATAGCAAGGAGATCCAACCAATCAATCCTAAAAGAAATCAACCCTAAATATTCATTGGGAAGACTTATACTGAAGCTGAAGTTCCAAAACTTTGGCCACCTGATGCAAAGAGCTGACTCATTAGAAAAGACCCTGATGCTGGGAAAGATTGAAGGCAGGAGTTAGCAGGATGTAAGAGGATGACATGGTTGGATGACATTATTGACTCAATGGACATGAATTTGAGAAAAGTCTGAGAGATAGTGAAGGACGGGGAAGCCTGGCATGCTGCAGTCCACGGGGTCATGAAGAGTTGGACATGACTGAGTGATTGAAAAACAACAACAACAAGTATTTGTTCTACACATGCTGGGAATGGCAGAATACTAAATAATGATATCTAACAATATTACGGAAATGAAGATCTGCTTTATATGTTAATTCTTTATGCAGTAGGTGTGTGCATGTGTGTGTGTTTGTGTGTGTAAAATCAGAATCAGCTGAATGGATTTCTCACACTCTGCTTCCCACAGGAAACACTGGCATATTAAGGTTTCACTAACTCTGAAATATATCGTATGTTTCAAGGATGTGGGGATGGACAAAAAGCTGAGAACTCGTGTATCCCATTATACAGAGATTGGTATTTTTAGCTCAGTAATGCATTGTATTTAACACTGAGCTAGCTTCTTGGATGCGGTCAATACAGAACAAAGCATTGTGCCAATCTTGACCTTAAACATACAGTCTTGGTGAAGAAATGATAAAACCGTGAATAATCCAACCCATTTAGACAGACTGACTGCCCTGAGAGTCTCAACAGACAGGGTGAGTATACTGGCCATTTTGGTTTTTGTCCCTTATATTTGTAGTGGTGTACTTGCAGCTAATTTTTAATAGCTAGAAACAACAGCCTAAGATATAGTAAACTCTTCTTCCTCTCAGCAGGTAGAACAAACCAGAGGTCATGGATGTTTTATGCAATTGTAATTAATGTTACCGTTAAAAGGAATCCTAGATTCCCCCTAGTCTCTTTAAATATAAAAAATATTATAAGCTGCAGCAAAAATTTTAGCTATTGAAGCCTCTCAATATTTTGATTGCTGATCAACACTTGACTTTAATTGAGGAACAAAAGGGTAGACCTTCGTCTTTGACAAAGTGATAGGCCAACCTAGATTAAAATAAAGACCCTGCTAGAAAACCAAGAAATATTTTATTCTCTGGGGTGATGAAAGTGGACTGGAGAAATGTTTGTGGAATGTTAGGTGGTGAACTGGAGAGTGAGAAGGGTTGTAGAGTATATGTAACTGGACATCAGTTTTACGAATGGACATTAAAAACTTTACAGAGAAATCTTTTAATGGAATGATTAAAAATATATTGATCCTTCCTGACCATTTGTGCTGTGCTCAGTCGTGTCTGACTTTTTGCAACCCTATGCACTGTAGCCTCCCAGTCTCCTCTGTACATGGGATTTTCCAAGAAAGAATATGAGAATACTGCCATGCCCTCCTCCAGGGGATCTTCCCGACCCAGGGATTGAACCCGCATCTCTTATGTCTCCTGCATTGGCAGGCAGATTCCTTTCCACTAGAGTCTCCTGGGAAGCCACTGCATATCCTTTTATTAGGGCTGCTCATCATGCAAGAGTGCAGGGAAGAGTAAGATTCATGCCTATGGAGAAAGCCAAACTGAGCTACTGGAGGAAAGGCTGGGACAATTAGGCATCAGAAGTGTTTTGATCCACAGAAGTGTTTTGAGGAATCTATTTCACACACAGGAGAGATGGGAGGAATAAAAAATTCCCAGCTCCCAAACAGATGAGAAGAAATACAGTGTTACTGAACTTCTCTTTCCATCCAATGCACCTAGATGGATATATTATTTCATCCAAAAACTTTTATTTCCCTCAAATTTATTGGGTACCCATCGTATACCAGGTACCACCACTCTAGGAACTGTGGTTTCCGCCAAGAACAAGACAAATTTCTTGCCCACATGGAGTTTTCATTTTAGAGCAGAAGTCAATAGTTCAACACACAAAGAAGTAATCAGATCATAATAAGAACTATGAACAATATAAAGCAGGGTGAAAATAGATTGACCAAGGTGGGTTAGGAACTATTAAATGAAGGTTGAAAAAATAGTTTCTCTAGAAAAGTATTACTGGAAGAGTCCAGAAGGATAAGAACCAGCCAGCCTTGCAAAGACCTGAGAAGACATTCCACATAGAAAACCAGCAAGCATTCCAAAGGGTGCTCCATTCATAAATCATTTATTAATTTGTGAAACAACTGTCTGAATACCAGGTGGTGTGAATTCATTGGAGAACAAGAAAAGTATGATCCTGATATGCATGAATAATGATCTGGTTAAAATTTGTAAGGGTTTGCAAGATCTCATCCAAACCACTTAACCTATGCACACTTGGATAGACATAAAAGTCTAATGCTGAAAGGTATACATAGTGTCCCTTTATAAGCAGAGAAATGTCCCTTATTCCTAGGTAAAGAGATCTCAGGAAATATCCTTAAATCTTTGGCCCTAGACACTTACAGACTTTTCCTCCTATATGAATTGAGTTCAGATCTACTTTCACCACCTTTTCTCTGCTTGCTAGCAATTAGAGGAGCAAATGTTAGACTCATACATACGTAAGCTCATTATAACACTCATATCTATAGATCATGTTAAGATTATACCCTAACCTTTCTGTTGTAGAGGAACACCAACTATGATTCAAACAAAGAAACTACTAGACTTCTCAGTATTGGAGCTTGTAGATTCTGATGTCCCAACCCCATCAGCTTCTGAAATCTCTTGCCCTAAATGTCTCCCTGAGTTTATCAGTGTACCCACTGATAGTGCCTAGACTCAGTAGGAAGGATGCCGGTAGCCTGGAGCCACCAGGAGCCGTGTTCCACTTCTGATGGCAAGTGTAGCCTTATTACTGTAATTAATGTGCTTTGCTTTTCAGCAGTAAATCTCCTCTGATTCATGGCACAGTGGGTTCACATTGTTATTTCTCTTTTAGAAAACCCCTTGGAAGGAGAGTAAACTCAGGTGGTCTAGGGTGGCTGAAAAAATGCCTGAGAGTCCATGTGAGTGAGGAAAGTGCTAACAAAGAATTAGGAAAGGCAGATTTATCTGGAGGAGTCTCCAAGGGGAAAAGGATACAGCAGACAGGGTTTTTTTTTTTTAAGTTGGCTAATGCGGGCTCACTCTAATAAGCTTCCCTTTGGAGTAGACTAAAACCATTTGCACTGCAGTGGAAGGGCATGGTGTCCCAGGTTTGAGATGAGCTGGAAAATTCTTTCTCATAGGCTCCCTTCCTGAAATAGTTACATTGTTTCAGTGATGCTTCCAAGTCATCACAGGAATACTAGTCAGCAACTACTTTGCCTTTGGCCTCTGCTTAAGTCTAACATGTTCCTTGAAACCATTGCCAAGGCTGCTACATTAATGATAGTCACTTTTTCCAGGCACTGCTTTCTACCAGCTCTGCTGCCTGCTGCTCTCTGCCTTATGCTTCTTTCAACCTGTAGCTTTTAGGTTGCTACTCAGGAAAGGGAAACAGAGGAAGTGCTCTCAGTTGCCTCTGCTTTGCTTGCTTAGCATTCTTTTAAATATGGTCCCCATCAATTGCATTGAGATAGGTGCAGAATTTAATTGTTTAGAGACCAAGCCTCCCACATTGACTCTTATCTCTTTATACTTGGAATAAAGTGTGAGCAGTTGCAGAGTAACTGAGAGATGTGTGTTTAGGCTGATGGAAGATGATGATGTAATACAAAGAGCTATGGGCAAGATGTTTCCAGACTGGATTTCTTCTCACAACTCTGCCATATGACTCACAAGTAAGTTTTGTTCTATCAAATGGTTCAATAAAAACTGGGCACCTGCTATGCACTAGGAACCAAACCTCGGTTTCCTCATCTGGGTAATCAAAGAGATTTCACAAGATGATATTTAAGGTCTCAATTATACTATATGTCTATGAAAAAAATTAAGTCTAAACTAGAAGAAATAACAACTCAAACTCATCATTTCTGAGTCTGGGAAACTATTCAAGCCGCATGTTAACCAGATACATATAAATGAATCATAATTCAAGAAATACTAGGAAAGAATGTTTCTCTGGGTGAGATCAGGGATTGCCAGGATGGCAGGACAATGTTTCATGCCTTGATGTAAGACAGGGTGTGGCACTGGTACTATAAAATAGGAAAGCTTAACACCTTTCAAAGAGAAGAAACTTCTTATGACTGATAGCCAACCCAACTGAATTCACACATAGTATTGTTTACTCCACACTGGAGAGACTGGTCAGTCTCGAGATAAGGCTAATCTATGCACTGAGAGCTGCCTTTAGGGTACTTTAGCCATTACAAAATGTTTCTTGTTATGGGAATAATCAGCTAGAGAAACACACCTTTATTCTTCTTTTGCAATAGCAGAAGAAGATAAAAGAGAATGAGGAGGGAAAACACAACTTGGCCACTCAGATAAAACAGAAACATTTCTACTTAAGTTGTCAGGAAAGAAAGCTGTCATTTAAGATTAATTTCCCAGGTATAGATTTAAATTCATTAAGAATATGCTGTCGGACCCTCTTGTTAAAAGAAGAAGTTTCTAACAAAGCTTCTGGGCTTCTTTTAGGATTGACCCTGACACTTACTGTTGTATGCTCTTTGGTTAACTTGTAATCTTTTGACTTCTGTTTTCTCTTTATCTTTAAAGATAAAGGAGATTGGTCCCAATCAGTGATTTTCCATTTGTCACTATTGCATTTTTAGCTTTGTTAAACTTGTAAAATGCAATACTGATAGAATTCAACTACTAAGGTCTTTTTAAAGAGTAAATGAGATGCCAATTAAAGTTCTTACACTTTGCACATAGAAATTTCTTGACAAGCTATGGGGCCACTAGGTTTTTTTTTTAAAAAAAATTTTTATTGGAGTATAGTTGATTAAAAATGTTGTTCTAGTTTCAGGTGTACAGTAAAGTGTGTCAGTTACACATTCACATATATCCACTCATTTTTAGATTCTTTCCCCATATATATCATTATAGAGTATTGAGTAGAGTTCCCTGTGCTATACAGCAGGTCCATATTAGTTATCTATTTTATGTATAGTAGTGTGTATATGTCAATCCCAATCTCCCAAGTTAACCTTCCTCCCCCTGTATCCCCTGGTAACTGTAAGTTACATATGTTACCCTATGTCTATTTTGTAGATAAGTGCATGTACCCTTTGTTGATTCCACATGTCTTTGCTTACTTCACTCAGTACGACAATTTATAGTTCCATCTATATTCTGCTTTCCTCTCCCCAGAACCCTCAGCATTATCATCTCATGTTTCCTCTCACAATGGAAGTGAATGCTTTGTGCTCCTATTTGAAGTTCAATGAGAAATACAGTCCGCATCTACAAAATATCTTTGTGAGGCGATGGCCAAGGAAGAGGCAGAAGTAGCACTCTGACACTCTGAGCATTTCTCATCAACTTGTCTGACTCTGTTGGATTCTCCACATCTGTTCTGCTTCTGCCACTGCCGCCCTTGGAATGGTGAACTTGCCTCAGAGTTGATACTTTACCCCATATCCTTCTTTGCACAAAAGCAGAACACATCTACTCCATTCTGTCCTATCCCCAAATTCTGTTAATACAAAACAATTGGAGGAAATGGACTTTTACAAAAGATTTGGGCTAATGGAAGAAAATTCCTGCCTGTAATATTAATAGTATGGCTTGAGCAATAACTTAAAATGAAATACTAAGCAGTATTGTCCTAAAATTCACAGCTTTTCTTTGTCATTGGGAATTTTACCCATGTCTAGGTTATCTTCCTTGAACTTTCTTTCTTTCTCCATTACCACCTTAGTCTTCAATAGCTTTCAAATTCCCAATATTTCTCATAAAGGTCAGTTTGGTTTTCTATCTCATACCCAAATTGAGTTCCAAAGGTCTATTTAACAAGAACAACTACTTGGTGCACCCACAGCACAGAACACAGAGAGAAACTTTGAAATTAGTTTCTCCTCCAACCTGATCACATATTTTAGGCTGAACGCCCATCCCTGAAGACATGTTAGGGGACAGAGAGAAGTATACAGGTATAAAAGCAACATAAATGATCTCTGTTTAGAGGGAGGTATTGTAGGCATATACCAACTACACCACAATTGCACTCATCTCACATGCTAGTAAAGTGATGCTCAAAATTCTCCAAGCCAGTCTTCAGCAATATGTGAACCGTGAACTTCCAGATGTTCAAGCTGGTTTCAGTAAAGGCAGAGGAAAAGAGATCAAATTGCCAACATCCACTGGATCATTGAAAAAGCAAGAGAGTTCCAGAAAAACATCTATTTCTGCTTTATGGACTATGACAAAGCCTTTGACTGTGTGGATCACAATCAACTGTGGAAAATTCTGAAAGAGATGGGAATACCAGACCATCTGACCTGTCTCTTGAGAAACCTGTATGCAGGTCAGGAAGCAACAGTTAGAACTGGACATGGAACAACAGGCTGGTTCCAAATAGGACAAGGAATATGTCAAGGCTGTATATTGTCACCCTGATTATTTAACTTATATGCAGAGTACATCATGAGAAACGTTGGGCTAGAGGAAGCACAAGCTGGAATCAAGATTGCTTGGAGAAATATCAATAACCTCAGATATGCAGATGACACCACCTTTATGGCAGAAAATGAAGAGGAACTAAAAAGCCTCTTGATGAAAGTGAAAGAGGAGAATGAAAAGGTTGGCTTAAAGCTCAACATTCAGAAAACTAAGATCATGGCATCTGGTCCCATCACTTCATGGCAAATAGATGGGAAAACAGTGGAAAGAATGTCAGACTTTATTTTTTGGGGCTCCAAAATCACTGCAGATGGTGATTGCAGCCATGAAATGAAACGATGCTTACTCCTTGGAAGGAAAGTTATGACCAACCTAGATAGTATATTAAAAAGCAGAGACAGTACTTTTCCAACAAAGGTCCATCTAGTCAAGGCTATGGTTTTTCCAGTAGTCATGTATGGATGTGAGAGTTGGACGGTGAAAAAAACTGAGCACCAAGAATTGATGCTTTTGAACTATGGTGTTGGAGGAGACTCTTGAGAGTCCCTTGGACTGCAAGAGATCCCACCAGTCCATCCTAAAGGATATCAATCTTGGGTGTTCATTGGAAGGACTGATGTTGAAGTTGAACCTCCAATCCTTTGGCCACCTCATTCAAGGGTTAACTCATTGGAAAAGACCCTGATGCTGGAAGGATTGGGGGCAGGAGGAGAAGGGGATGACAGAGGATGAGATGGCTGGATGGCATCACCAACTCTATGGACATGAGTCTGGGTAAACTCCAGGAGTTGATGATGAACAGGGGGGCCTGGTGTGCAGTGATTCATGGGGTCACAAAGCATCGAACATGACTGAGTGGCAGCTGAGCTGATTGTAGGCATCAGTTCAGTTCAGTGGCTGTCATGTCCGACTCTTTATGGCCCCACGGACTGCAGCACACCAGGCTTCCCTGTCTATCACCAAATCCCAGAACTTGCTCAAACTCATGTCCTTTGAGTTGGTGATGCCCTCCAACCTTCTCATCCTCTGTCATCCCCTTTTCCTCACACCTTCAATCTTTCCCAGATTCAGGGTCTTTTCCAATGAGTCATTTCTTCACATCAGGCGGCCAAAGTATTGGAGCTTGGGCTTAAGCATTATTCCTTCAGGTATATGACTTCCTTTTCTCCTTTCTCAGCATAAATCTCATTGTAACTCATTGGATCAGTCATCTGTCTTGCACACACACAATATTTAAAACAGATTAACAATGTGTTGCTCTTCTAAAGCAAGGAAAGATGAACTTACAACTGTGCATACTGACCCCCTCTTTCTACCTTCACATGCCCCAGGCTGCTCCTGGGGTCATGTCAGCATGAGCCCTAACCCAGGGAAGTTCTCAAACTATGGGTAGAAGGACCTTATTGAAAAAAATTCCAATTTCCCATGGACTCATAACTTTGGAAAATAAAGTAAAAATTAAAGACCATAAAATGAAATTTAAAAGATTCCAATTTCCCAAGGATAACTTTGTAAAATATCCTAGAAGATGATAACCAGAAAATTAAATTTAAAGCAAAGATATACTAAGTTAATCCTAGCTTTTTAAAAAATTGTGACATGCAAAAGATACAAAATAGCTTTCAAATTGTTGTAAGTAATTCTAAATACATACCCTTCATCTGTGTTTATCCTGATGTTATGACAAACATAGACAGGATATTAAAAAGCAGAGCCATCACTTTGCCAACAAAAGTCTGTCTAGTCAAAGCTATGAATTTTCCAGTAGTCATGTATGGATGTGAGAGTTGGACTATAAAGAAGGCTGACTGCAGAAGAATTGATGCTTTTGAACTGTGGTGTTGGAGAAGAATCTTAAGAGTCCCTTGAACAGCAAGGAGATCAAACCAGTCAATCATAAAGGAAATCAACACTGAATATTCGTTGGAACACTGATGCTGAAGCTCCAATACTTTGGCCATACCTGATGTGAAGAGCTAACTCATTGGAAAAGACCCTGATGCTGGGAAAGATTGAGGGCAATAGAAGAGGGTGACAGAGAATGAGATGGTTGGATAAATTGAATTGAATCACTGACTGAATGAATTGAGTTTGAGCAAATTCTGGTAAGTAGTAAAGGACAGGGAAGGCTGGTGTGCTGCAGTTCGTGGGGTTGAAAAGAGTTGGACACAACTTAGCAACTGAACAATGAACACCAACAAGAATGCTGATGCAGATCAGTTTAGCAAACATTCATGGCGCTGGTTGATTTCTAAATTATGCCCAGCTTGAAACTGTAACATTTTCCTGTAAGATCTTAACACTGCAGATCTGACAAGTATGACATGTGTATTAGCTTGTGAAACATGAAAGCCCATCCTAAAAGAAATTTAGACCTGAAACCTCTTTCCAACCAGCAGAGTCTTCCCTGATTTATTTTGAATTTAGTATGATGTCCCCCACATTGAAATATATGGTGGTTCTTCAGCTACACAAATGCTAGACAACATCATTTACATTCTTATTAAAATGATTTATTTTCCTAGAATGTTGGACTTGGAAATAATTTAATACAGCTAGATTCATTTTTAATCAAACTCAGTTGTTCTTTTTCTCAAAAAGTTGAGTGATTTTGAAAACAATATATAGTATGAAAAACAGGCAGAAAAACACTACAACTACTTCTAGTGTGCATTCTCTTTCCTCAAAATGACCTTTTAATAAGAACTAGCAACAAGAACATGGCGTCAGTCTTTAGAGTTATGGCATTTAACCTACTGTCAGGAGCTTTCTTTTTAACATCTGTTCATGTCCGTTGGTGGTAAGTTGTGGGGTAGGAAGTATTGGGCAGTGTGCTAATATTTCTGTTCTTTAGTGGAGATTAAATTCTGCAGTGATTCTGTAGTCTTTTCCTATGATACCATCTCACCTTTCAAACCTGACCTCTTCCCTGTTTTCCCAATTCCACTCCCAAATCTCCCAATGGTAGAAGAGTTGGAGAGAAGGAAAGGAAGCACATGATTCAACTGAGACTGAGTAGGAATGTTGACATATTTCCGTTGTTATTGTTTTTTAAAGTTCACGTCAAACTTAATTCTATTGTCTAGCTCAAGTTTTCATCCTTAAGCTAGACTTGGAAGCAGGTGACTCTTAACATTTTAGAATTAGGGCAATCTTACCCTACCTTCTTTAACCAAAATGAGAAGCCTAGATTGGTTGCTCCTCACAACTCATGGTTTTTAACATTCTTCAAGAGAACTTTTGATGAAGCAGATTGGATTCAAGAACAAGTCCATTTTTACAGAAGCAAGTCTGCAGGAAAACTCAGAAATTTTAATTAGGGTCAAAACTTCATACATAGATTTCAATCATCTTTTTATTGTTCTTTTCATCTTCTCTAGTGATCATATCTTTCTTAAACATGGTGCTTCAATCAAACAAGACCACTACAACCCTTTGTCAAATTCAGTTCAGTAACCTTTTGTTAGATGTCAATTGGGTTCCAGGTGTTGTACTAGGTACTGATGGTATAAATTTGTCTAAGATAGAGTCCTTTCTCTTGAAGAGCTCATGGAGTTCAATCTGTTGATTTCAATAATCCAAGGTTTTATCCCTGCCTGTAAAACATAGAAAAATAATCTTCTCCAAAAATCTAATTGAATCTCTTTTATTCATTGCCATTTTTGTCTGTTTTTTACTAAGAACTTTAAAATACCAGATGTTATGATCATTTTATCTTGTGTGAGACGCCTTTCTCATCCTCCAGATTGGAGAAGGCAATCCTTGTACTTGTGCTCAAAGCACCCTGCTTTAGTATAGCAGTACATCTTCATAAGCTAGCCATTTCCCTGGCTTCCTCACTAGATATTGAGCTTTCTGAAGGCAGGATACATTTCTCAGCCACCACTGTATCTTTAGAACCTAGAATATTTCCAGGTACACAGTAACTCTCTACCAATGTTTATCAAATTATTGCATAAATAAAGGAAAGGAAAAGCTTCCATTTGCTCACCATCAAACTGCTTACTGCTACACTGCTATTAAAAAGAGGACATGTAGGATGTTTGACTGTCTTTGTATCCATTCAGCTCCCAGGAGTTCCATGTTGATTTGTTAGTGACATCAACATTTCACATAATTTACTTTTTAGCTTGGGTGGGTTTCTTGGCTGTGGATACATGACTACAGCCCTGCAGCTGAGATAAAATTGATTCAGTATTAATATAAGGCCAACAAGTCCCCCATCTCCACCCCAGCTCACAGAAGTAGTTCCCCATTGTAATCGAGGCAGAGAATATTTAGAGTCACACCTATTGGCTCTACTATATATTAGATGCATAACCTTGGGCAAATGCCAATCATTTGAGCCATAGCTTCTGTATCTGCAAAATGAGATAACAATGGTTACCTCATAGTGCTGTTGTAACAAGGAGTTAGTATTTATTAAGAGATGACAATCTTGTGCATAATAATAAACCAGGCATAAAAAAAAAAGGCTTGCATTTCTCTGAAAAAGTGTTCACTTTGCAATCACTAAATACCAAATGGAATGCTCTCTGGAATTTGTCCTTTATTTACATATATATATATATATATATATATATATATATATATATATATATATATATATACATAATTGTTGCAAATCTCTGTAGTCCAGATGTAGATTCGTGAAAAGAAATATAGCTTCAGAATTCTTTACACTGCTAAAAGTGGCAAAGAAGGAAGAGTGTTTTCCTTAGGGATCATAATAACTTCAGCCAATATCTGGTCACTCCATCTGAATCAACCATATTATTTCATTGAGAAGAGAGGTGGTTAAAACTTCCTAATTGGTGTTATTGTTGACATGCTTGGTCTTGCTGCTGCCCCCTCCAGGTCAGATAATCTAATTTCTGACAAGTGTCATTCTCTGACTTGTATTTCCTTCTTTTTCAAGGTGTGTCCACATAATTCATTTCAGATTAAGTCAAGCAGCACAGCAAGAACTAAATATGGAGAATAAGATTTACTGGATTTTATTTATCTTTAACATGAATTCTCTAAAACACTTTATTTTTTATTATCCAGTAAAAGTTTGAAACTACCCTAGAGTCTCTGATTTCCTTTAGGACTGATTTCCTGAATATTCATTGGAAGGACTGATGCTGAAGCTGAAGCTCCAATACTTTGTCCTTGATACGAAGAACTGACTTATTGGAAAAGACCCTGATGCTGGGAAAGACTGAAGGCAGGAGGCAAAGGGGACAACAGAGGATGAGATGGTTGGATAGCATCACTGACTCGATGGACATGAGTTTGAGCAAGCTCCGGGAGTCAGTGAAGGACAGGGTAGCCTGGTGTGCTGCAGTCCATGGGGCCCCAAGAGTCAGACATGACTGAACAGCTGAACTGAACTGAGATTCTCTGAATTCATTCTGCTTAACGTACAATTATCTGACAGTACTCAGAAATATTACATGTATCTAGACTCAAAATCAGGCTAAAATCAGAGAAGAAAAGTTAAAATTTCCCAATCTATGCAGTGAAAAATTGAGAATAAACTACCTATGTCTCCCCAACAAAGAAAGAGTTTTTTTAACTTGCTCTAAAAACTTAAGCTTTCATGTTTTCAGTTACTGCATTCTGGAGAAAATAATTGTTGGTTATTTTGTCACATTTCCTGCAGAGTTCAAGTGTACTTTTATCTAATTTTTTAAGCAAAAATCACCCTATTACAATAACTATAGCAACAATGTTAAAGAGCCCACAATGCCAAACTGTCCTACAGAATATTTTTCATAGCGGATCTCAATTACCATAATTCTGGTGATAATTCTAGTGTCCTTCTATGATTAACTGTCTTCCCAGAGAAATCTTTGGCAAGGAGAAATACATTCTTAAAAAATGTCAACTTCTTGGGGATTCACAACAAATGAAACTCTCACTCATTTGACATGTATGGGCACATGAGCTTATTTCTTATTTAAATTGGCTGAGTTTTCCCTGAAGCAGATTTTATTGATTCCCCGAACATACATACCAAAAGCTAAGAGAGACTGTTTTTGGATGACTTGTACCCTTTGACTTTTCATTCCTTGGACTGCTAAATGTTGGACTGTTCTTTTCATATGCTATAAAAATCTAGAATTTCATATTTCTTAACATTATTTGAGTTTTTTTTAAAATTACACTGAAATATTATCCTTCTCCAACTTCTGCTATGATTAATAGGATTAGGGGCCCAATTGTTTGCTGCTTGTTTTTAACTTCAGAAAATACACTGCTGCCCCATGTTCTCTTTATACTTCTTTTTTCAATGGACCATGATGAGGAAATGCAGTGATTCATATGAGAAGCCTATAATAGCACGTATAAGATTTGCAGCTAGGGCAAAGTGTCGTGTGTGTGTGTGTGTGTGTGTGTGTGTGTGTGAGTGCTCAGTTGCTCAGTCATGTCCAACTCTTTGCAACCCCATGGACTGTAGCCTGCCAGGCTCCTTTGCCCATAGGATTTCCCAGGCCAGAATACTGGAGTGGGTTGTCATTTCCTCCTCCAGGAGGTTTTCCTGACCCAGAGATAGACTCTGGGTCTCTTGTATCTCCTACACTGGCAGGCGGATTCTTTTACCACATTCTGCAAATCTGAAGTCTCAGTGATCTGTCTTGTCTCCTAAAAACTGGAAATTATTTTAGCTACTCTGTCTGTGCTCCTAAGTCTATGAAGAGAGAGGTTGTCATGAAGTTCAGGATTGATGTTTGTCAAATGTATTTTTAATAGTCAGAACTGAAATAGTGGTCAGAATTATTTCTAGAACATTAATGCCATGTGGATAATCTGTCAAATATAGTACTAGGATCTGGACAGTTTATTGGGAGAACTATAAAACCTTTCCTTTTTGAATAGTGGTAGAACTATTGCAAACAATATAATTAGTTTCCAAAATAGCGTTGTGTTAGTTTTCTTTCTTGCTATAACAAACTGCCACAAACTTATTGACTTGAAGTAGCATACATTTATTCTCCATTCTGTAGACTGGAAATCTGACACTCGTCTCTCTGGGCTAAAATCAAGGTGTCAACAAGGTAATTACTTTTTAGAGGCTCTGGAGGAAAATTCATTCCATCACCTTTTCCATCTTCTACCTCCATTTTTTGGCTCACAGCCTCGTTTCACCACCTTAAAAGCCAAAAATATTGGATCCCTCTGACCATCCCTCACTAGTCATGTCTCCCTGTGACCACAAGCCAGGAAATGTTCTTTCCTTTTACCAACCCAGGAGATTAGATTTGACCTACCTGGAGTCCTGGATAATCTCAATGTCCATCTCAGTTTGCACCTCCCTGGAGCCATCTCTCAATCTCCTTAACTTATTCATATCTGCCAAGTCTTTTTGGCTGTGTAAGGTAACATTTTCAAAGTATCCAAGGATTAAGATGTGGACATCACTGAGAAGCCATCATTCTGCCTTTCACAGGTGCTATTTTCAACGCTAAGAAAAGCTGACACACAAAGTATACTCATTGTATCTCTAATAGTAAATAACCAACTATTTCTATAGACTTTACTCAAACAGGCAACTCCATAGCTTTCCTTGCACTGAAATATAGAGGAGCGAAACTGCATATTAAAATTACTTATCTTCTATTCAATTAAAGACTTTGAGATTAAAATAATTGATTGGTGTATGTGTGTGTGGTGTCTTCTGTGTTTTCTGAGGAGCTCTTTTAACCTCTTCTTGTGCAAAATATCTTTTCCTGTGAGTGTATTTTTCATTATATGAGTTTGATTTAAATTATTATAGACTGAATGGTGGTATAGGATCAGCTTTCTCCTGACTCCAAATTTCCCACCATGACTATCATCCCTTTTGTCTTTAGTACAGAAAACTGCAGTGGTGTGGATATAAATGCAATCTGACAACTCTGAGAAATGACCTGGTGCTTAGTGTGAGAAAACCAATTTCCACATTCAGGAATGATGGCTGATGGAAGGCTTCCTATGTAACCGTTAGGCTTAGTCAGGCTCAGTTACTTTCCAACAGGTATACAGGATTTGATTCTCCATTCTCAGCAGTCCCTCCATTTCTGTCATCCTCAAGCAGAGGGAGTGCCATGAAAATCCAAAGAAGAAAGAAAACTGGCTACTTCCCAAAATCAGCTAATCTGACCTCCAAAAAATGTCAAATCATGCACCTCACCTTGGCTGCCATAAGTCTCACCTTTACACAGACCTTGATTTTAAGCAATCTTCATGTCAGATTTATAAGTAGGGCATTATTTTAGAGATGAGGAACATGGAGTTACTTAGAGTGGCTAAGTAAGGTATTTAAGATCTTACAGCATTTGCTGGCATTAAAGAAAAAAATTACCAGGCATGCTAAAAGGCAAGGGAAAAAAGAGTCTGAAGAGACAAAGCAAGTGTGACACAGATTTTGGAATCATGAGATAGTAAATTTAGAATGTATATGATGAATATGAAATGGGTTACATTATAAAAAGTAGATGGCATGCAAGAACAAGTGAGTAATGTAAGCAGAAAGAAATACACTCTAAGAAAAAATAAAAGAAAATGTTAGAAAGCAAAAATGCAGTAACAGAAATGAAGAATGTCTTTGATGGGCTCATCAGTATACTTGTCAGTGGCCACAAAGAGGTATATCAGTGAATTTGAAGATAGGTCAGTAGAAATCTCCCAAGCTGAAATACAAAGAAAAATATTTTAAAAAACCAAAGCAAAATAAGAACATATAAACAGAAGAGAACATCCAAGAACTGAAGAACAGCTTCTAAAGGTATAACATGCACATCATTGGAATAGCAGAATGAAGAGAAAGGAGAAAATTAGGAGAGAAAATATTTGAAATGGTAATGGCCAAGAACTTTTCAAAATGAGTAAACATACCTCAAATCAAAAACCTAGGAAGCTCAGATAATACCAAGCAGAATAAATATAACAGAGTAAATAGAGAATGAAAGATTTCAAATGTTCAAAGGAACAATCCACCAAGTTGAAATTTATACCTAGCAAAATTATCCTTTAAAAGTAAAGAAGAAATGAAGACTTTCTCAGACAAACAAAACACAAGATTAACTACCAGCAGACCTGCCTAACAAAAAATGTTAAAAGACATTTTTTAGGCAGAAGGAAAATGATATATAACAGAGACTTGAATCAATCTAAACAAAGGAAGAGCATCAGAGAAGTAATAAATGAAGATAAACTACCATCTTAATTTTAAAATGTTTAATGGATCAAAAAGATGTGTTTGTTTAAATCAATAATAGTAACAATGTATTGGGTGATTAAAGCACATGGAGAAGTGATATGAATGATAACAATGTCATTATGGACAGGAGAGAGAAATTAAGAGTTATATATGCATGTTGGAATCATTAAAATCCAAAATGCTAACAATACCAGTTGCTGGTGAAGACATAGAACAACAAGAGTTTCATTCATTGTTCATGGAAATGCAAAAAGGTAAAGCCATTTTGGAAGCCAGTTTGGCAGCTTCTTAGAAAGCTAAATATAGTCTTACCACACAATCCAGCAATTCCTGCCTCAGATATTTACTCAACTGACTTGAAAATTAAAGTATACACAAAATCCTGGGTGTAAATGTTTATAGTAGCTTTATTCATGAATTTTAAATTCATATTGATGCATGAAATAAGGCAGTATGAAAAGATTACATGTACTGTGATTGCATTTACACGACAACTTGGAAGGTAAAACTATGAGATGGTAAACATTTCAGTGGTTGCCACTGTTTAGGAGTGAGAAGGTTAATAGCTCAGAAGATTTTTTTATGACAGTGAAATTAGTCTGTATGGTACTACAGTGAAGGATACAAGATACTATGATTTTGTCAAACTCATGGAGTAAACCTTAAATGATGCAAAGAAAAAAAAATATATAGGGGGTTCGAGTATCCCAGGATGGACTGTATAATGTGACTAAATATTAATAAAGCTAACTCTGTTACAAATGTATGGAAAAGTCTTACTGAAGAAGGTGATGAGAAAAGGTGCTGTCCTATGTGACTTTGGAAATGAGTGGAGCACATACAACAAAAGGCAAAAGAAACTGTACATAAGCACTATATTTCAGCTGATAATGTAGTATCCCATGGGTGTATGGATTTATAATTCTGAAACTACTATCCATATAAACTCAAGATACACAATATAGATACCAGATGATGAGAGGCAGGTTTCTCACCGTTAGAGAGAGAGAGGGATTGCAGATAGGGAACAGCAAAATTGAATGATCCATGTGACAATGGATTAGAGCGGGAGGCATCAGTATAAATTCAGGCTTAATTTAATAAAGATATGGATGGTTACACATAGAATCACTTATAGATATGTATGTATGTATGTGGTTAGTGTACACACAAGTAATTCCTTTCTCTCAGCTGAGAAGACCCAGAAACAATGATATGCTAGTCACAGCGAGCACACACCTAGCACCAAGAATATGGTTTCTAATACCATCCCCAGTAAAAGTAACCAGGTCTTCTTAAATAAACTGCTGATTCTGCAACTGGGGTACAACATATACAAAGTGATCCTCAAACATCTTTTTGTGCTAGAAAATAAGGAAGTGCTAGGCAAACAAAACAAACAAAAACCAAAATGACCCAGGATGAACCAACTGAAAGAGCTCCCCATGGCCAAAGCTGGAAACAATTGAGCAAAAAAATAGTTCAGTTAAGTCACTCAGTCGTGTCCGACTCTTTGCAACTCCATGAATTGCAGCACGCCAGGCCTCTCTGTCCATCACCAACTCTCAGAGTTCACCCAAACCCATGTCCATCGAGTCGGTGATGCCATCCAGCCATCTCATCCTCTGTTGTCCCCTTCTCCTCCTGCCCTTAATCCTTCCCAGCATTAGGGTCTTTTCCAGTGAATCAGCTCTTCTCACGAGGTAGCCAAAGGATTGGAGTTTCAGTTTCAATGAACAGCTAGCTATTCAGGACTGAACAGCTTCAGTCCTTCCAATGAACACCCAAGACTTATTTCCTTTAGGAAGGAATGGTTGGATCTCCTTGCAGTCGAAGGGACTCTCAAGAGTCTTCTCCAACACCATAGTTCAAAAGCATTAATTCTTCAGCGCTCAGCTTTCTTCACCATCCAACTCTCACATCCATGCATGACTATTGGAAAAACCATAGCCTTCACTAGATGGATCTTTGTTGACAAAGTAATGCCTCTGCCTTTTAATATGCTATCTAGGTTGGTCATAACTTTCCTTCCAATGAGCAAGCATCTTTTAATTTCATGGCTGCAATCACCATCTGCAGTTCTAAATTATATAACCCAAAGTATCAAAATAAATATCTACAAATCCATACTTATATAAATAATTGAATAAACAAATAAATAAATAAGGAAGAACAAACAAATCTCCCATGTAGAAGAATTCCAAATAATTTACTTATGCAGTTACTCAGCCCACAAGGAGATAAAGCCCTGGAGCATAACTCCTCACTCCTTAAGTATGAGGTAGTCAAAGGAACTTCTTTGAAAAAGCACAATATGCAAAAGGAACAAAAGGGTGACTCTATGGTGGAAAAATTCAAAAGATACCACCTGAGCCAGGTGGTCACATCACGTTAATAATATTCTCAAGCAGATGTTAATATTAACAGTATTAACAGATACTAATATTAATGTATATTAATATTAACATATTAACTCTTGATGTGATGCAAATGGTACTTAACGTCTGTGGTCTTTATCCTCAAACTTCACTATCCCAATCTGAAAATGAGACAATATCAGACAAATCTCAAAAAAGGGATGTTCTTCAAAATATTTGACAAGTACTCTTTAAGACTTTCAAGGTTATCAAAGTCAAAAAAAGATTGGACAATTACTAATATGGCTGCCAAAAGGAGGTGTGTAGCTGTGATGATTAAGTAAAACGTGTATATTGGGGGCGCTCCTGAAACAAACAAGAACATTAGCTAAACACTGAGGAAAACTGAATAAAACATGAACTTTAGTTAATAATGATAATGTATTAATATTGGTTCATTAATTGTGAAAAATATTTCATATTAATATAAGATGCTAATAAATGGTCAAATTAGGTGAGGGTACATGGGTACTCTTGGACCTATTTTCATAAGTCTCTGTAAATCTAAGACTATTCTGAAATGAAGCTATATTAAAAAATTTAATAAAACCTACAATGAAATATCACTACATACCTACTAGAATGGCTAAAATTAATTTAAAAATTCTGACAATACCAAAGTGCTAGTGAAGACACAAATCAACAGGAAGATTCATTTAATGACCAATGGAAATTCAAAGTGTTACAGCCACTCTGAAAATCTGTTTGGCAGTTTCTTATGAAGGAAAGCTTGCATTTACCATATGATCTAGCAATCTCACTCCCAGGTATTTACTTTAGAGAAATAAAAACTTTTATCCCTATAAAAACCTGTGCACTAAAATTTATAGCAGCTCTATAATAGCCCCCAAATTGGAAACTAAATATCTTTCAAGAGATAAATAAATAAAGTGTGGTATAGCCATACAATGGAATGAGACTCAGCAATAAAAAATTAATGAGCTACTGATATCCTCAATAACCAAAACAAATTTCAAAAGCCTTATAGAACTGAGAGCAGTCTGCAGAGGTGATGTGTTCTGTATTTCACTTTAGATGCTATTCTTGCAAAGACAAAACAATCAGATCAGATCAGATCAGATCAGTTGCTCAGTCATGTCCAACTCTTTGTGACCCCATGAACTGCAGCACACCAGGCCTCCCTGTCAATTATCAACTCCCGGAGTCTACCCAAACCCATGTCCATTGAGTCGGTGATGCCATCCAGCCATCTCATCCTCTGTCATCCCCTTCTCCTCCTGCCCCCAATCCTTCCCAGCATTAGGGTCTTTTCAAATGAGTCAGCTCTTCGCATCAGGTGGCCAAAATATTGAAGTTTCAGCTTCAACATCAGTCCTTCCAATGAACACCCAAGATTGATCTCCTTTAGGATGGACTGGTTGGATCTCCTTGCAGTCCAAGAGACTCTCAAGAGTCTTCTCCAACACCACAGTTCAAATGCATAAATTCTTCAGCACTCAGCCTTTTTCACTGTCCAACTCTCACATCTGTATATGACTGCTGGAAAAACCATAGCCTTGACTAGACAGACCTTTGTTGGAAAAGCAATGCCTCTGCTTTTCAATATGCTGTCTAGGCTGGCCATAACTTTCCTTCCCAGGAGTAAGCATCTTTTTATTTCATGGCTGCAATCACCATCTGCAATGATTTTGGAGCCCCAAAAAATAAAGTCAGCAACTGTTTCCACTGTTTCCCCCATCTATTTCCCATGAAGTGATGGGAGCAGATGCCATGATCTTAGTTTTCTGAATGTTGAGCTTTAAGCCAACTTTTTCATTCTCCTCTTTCACTTTCATCAAGAGGCTCTTTAGTTCCTCTTCACTTTCTGCCATAAAGGTAGTGTCATCTGCATATCTGAGGTTATTGCCATTTCTCCCTGAAATCTTGATTCCAGCTTGTGCTTCTTCCAGCCCAGCATTTCTCATGATGTACTCTGCATATAAGTTGAATAAGCAGGGTGACAATATACAGCCTTGACGTACTCCTTTTCCTATTTGGAACCAGTCTGTTGTTCCATGTCCAGTTCTAACTGTTGCTTCCTGACCTGCATACAGGTTTCTCAAGAGACAGGTCAGATGGTCTGGTATTCCCATCTCTTTAAGAATTTTTCACAAAACAATAGTGATGAGGAACAAAGTTGTGGTTACTGGGAATTTAAGGGTTAGTGAACAATAGAAGGATATTAAGTGAGAATTTTAGGGTGATGCAACTGTTGTGTTTTGATTGTGATAGTACTTACACAAATTCATACCTCTATATATTAAAATGCATAAAATACTGGCATTAAAATACATAAAAATAGCCTATTGCTGTGTATTAATTAAAAAAAATACAAAAAATGAAAGCAGCAGAGTTTAGAGCCAATCCAGGACTACTAAAACAATAACAACACACCAGACTCTATACCCTTTTGGCTCATTCAAACCTCACTAAAAACTTCTTTTCCTTAACCTTCCTGTTTATAATATTTCTAGGTCAAGGTTGAAAAGTAGAACTTTTATTCCTGCTCTAAGATATTTTGTAAATATTTCATTCATAATCAAGTTATAAAAATTTTCTTTAGATTTCAATGTATTTACCAATGTTATTTTCCCTTTTGTCATTCCCATGTTCCCAAATTGCTTTCAAATCTAATTAGGAAAATGCAAACTTCTCTCTATACTTTTTAAACTAATATAGTCTATGCTGCTGCTGCTGCTGCTTCTAAGTCGCTTCAGTCGTGTCTGACTGTGCAACCCCATAGATGGGACTAGTAAAAACATTAAACATTTAAAAAATAAAAATAAGAGAAAAGAGAAGCAGGGTTAATACATTTTAAAAAGTTAAACAGCATGCTTTAAGCTCTGTGAAGTGGGAACCTCTCTACTGATTTATGGTTTCAATTTATCTTTATAAATGTGAAAAAGCAGGAAAAGTCAAAGAAAACACTAGCTGATTAAGGAGATAACATAGCTTGGTAGAGAGATCAGGGATTCTCAACCTCAGCACTGTTGGTATTTGGGGAGGGAAATTCTTGTTGTGAGGGGCTGTCCTGTACATTGTGAGACGTTAAGCAACATTCCTGGTCTCTACCCAGCTGGTTCCCAGCAGCATCTCCCCCACACCTGTGACAACCAGTGTCCAGACAAGGCCCTGTGAGTGGCTAGGGCAAAATCACCCCAGGCTGAGAACCAGCTGGATGGAGCAAGGGACTTGCAGGCTGAGAGTGAGGGTTAAATCTAAAGTCCCCCATTAGCTCCTGAAGAAACCACAAAATCTTTTTTGACCTTTGGTTTCCAATGGCACTGAAACAGGCTGAGCCTACACCTATGAAATTCAAACAGGTTAATATGTGAAAGATGAACTGTAAATGGAACTGTGATTATTAATGAGTGACACAAATATCAACTGTGGATTGGAACTGAAACATAAAGAGATGAAGCTCCATAAAGGGTGTGACTAATATAAAGCAGTAATTCTTTTTTTTTGGATGACCCGGAGGGAAGGAATCAGGAGGGAGGTGGGAGAGGGGTTATGGAAGGGGAACACACATATACTCATGGCAGATTCATGTCATGTATGGCAAAACCAACACAACAATGTAAAGAAAAAAGTCTTTTCTGAATTTGTTACAATATAAAAATAAAAAATAAAATAAAATAAACATTTA
>ML661338.1:22082571-22104934 GCA_007570785.1 Antilocapra americana | reverse complement strand
GTGATTGGGTTATACATATATATATATATATATATATATATATATATTCTTTTTAAGATTCTTTTTATTGTAACTTATTGAGTGTTCAGTCACTCAGTGTGTCTGACTCTTCTATGACCCTGTGGACTGTAGTCCATGAGGCTCCTCTATCCATGGAATTTTCCAGGCAAGGATATTGGAGTGGGTTGCTGTTTCTTCCTCCAGAGTATCTTCCTGACCCAGGGATCAAACCCATGTTCCCTGCATTGCAGGCAGATTCTTTAGCACTGAGCCACAGAGGAATTATTTTTTATTGTTCAGTCACTCAGTTATGTCCAACTATTGGTGACTCTATGGACTGTAGCCAGCCAGGCTCCTCTGTCCATGGGATTCTCCAGGCAGGAATACTAGAGTGGGGTGTCATTTCCTACTTCAGGGGATTTTCCTAACCCAGGGATCAAACCCATGTCTCTTGCATCTCCTGCACTGGCAGGCAGGTTCTTTACCTCTAGCACCACATGCAAAGCCCCTGGGATTGAACCTGCTTCTCTTAAGTCTCCTGCATCTGCCAGCAGGTTCTTTCCTCTAGCACCGCCAGGAAGACCCTTATTGTTTATTCAGTTCAGTTTAGGAGCATAGTCGTGTCCTTCTCTTTGTGACCCCATGGACTGCAGCACGCCAGGCCTCCCTGTCTATCACCAACTCCCAGAGTTTGCTGAAACTCATGTCCATTGAGTCAGTGATGCTATCCAACCATTTCATCCTCTGTTGTCCCCTTTTCCTCCTGCCTTCAATCTTTCCCAGCATCAGAGTCTTTTCCAATGTGTGAGCTCTTCGCATGGGGTGGCCAAAGGATTGGAGTTTCAGCTTCAAGATCAATCCTTCCAATGAACACCCAGGACTGATATCCTTTAGGAAGGACTGGTTGGATCTACTTGAAGTCCAAGGGACTCTCAAGAGTCTTCTCCAACACCATAGTTCAAAAGCATAAATTCTTCAGTGCTCAGCTTTGTTTTGGAGAAGGCAATGACACCCCACTCCAGTACTCTTGCCTGGAAAATCCCATGGACAGAGGAGTCTGGTGGGCTGCAGTCCATGGGGTCACAAAGATTTGGACACAACTGAGCGACTTCACTTTCACTTTTCATTTTCATGCATTGGAGAAGGAAATGGCAACCCACTCCAGTGTTCTTGCCTGGAGAATCCAGATGGAGCCTGGTGGGCTTCCATCTCTAGGGTTGCAGAGTCTGACACGACTGAAGAGACTTAGCAGCAGCAGCAGCTTTCTTTATAGTCCAACTCTCACACCCATACATGACTACTGGAAAAACCATAGCTTTGACTAGATGGACCTTTGTTGGCAAAGTAATGTCTCTGCTTTTTAATATGCTGTCTAGGTTAGTCACTTTTCTTCCAAGGAGTAAGTGTCTTTTAATTTCATGGCTGCAGTCACCATCTGCAGTGATTTTGGAGCCCCCCAAAATAAGGTCTACTACTGTTCCACTGTTTCCCCATCTATTTGCCATGAAGTGATGGAACTGGATGCCATGACCTTGGTTTTCTGAATGTTGAGCTTTAAGCCAACTTTTTCATTCTCCTCTTTCACTTTCATCAAGAGGCTCTTTAGTTCTTCTTCACTTTCTGTCATAAGGGTGGTGTCATCTGCATACCTGAGGGGTTATTGTTATTTCTCCCAGCAATCTTGATACCAGCCTATGCTTCCTCCAGCCCAGTGTTTCTCATGATATACTCTACATAAAAGTTAAACAAGCGCGATGACACTATACAGCCTTGACATGCTCCTTGTCCTATTTGGAACCAGTCTGTTGTTCCATGTCCATTTCTAACTGTTGCTTCCTGACCTGCATACAGATTCTCAAGAAGTAGGTCAGGTGGTCTGGTATTCTCATCTCTTGAAGAATTTTCCACAGTTTATTGTGATCCATGCAGTCAAAGGCTTTGACACAGTCAATAAAGCAGAAATAGATGTTTCTCTGGAACTCTCTTGCTTTTCTAATGATCCAGCGGATGTTGGCAGTTTGATCTCTGGTTCCTTTGCCTTTTCTAAAACCGGCTTGAACATCTGGAAGTTCACAGTTCATGTATTGCTAAGCCTGGCTTGGAGAATTTTGAGCATTACTTTACTAGCACATGAGATGAGTGCAATTTTGCAGTAGTTTGAGCAATCTTTGGCATTGCCTTTCTTTGGGATTGGAATGAAAACTGACCTTTTCCAGTCCTGTGGCCATTGCTGAGCTTTCCAAATTTGCTGGCATATTGAGTGCCACACTTTCACAGCATCATCTTTTAGGATTTGAAATAGCTCAACTAGAATTCCATCACCTCCACTAGCTTTGTTTATAGTGATGCTTTCTAAGGCCCACTTGACTTCACATTCCAGGATATCTGGCTCTAGGTGAATGACCACACCATCGTGATTATCTGGATCATAAAGATCTTTTTGGTACAGTTCTTCTGTGTATTCTTACCACCTCTTCTCAATATCTTCTGCTTATGTTAGGTCAATACCATTTCTGTCTTTTATTGAACCCATCTTTGCATGAAATGTTCCCTTGGTATCTCTAGTCTTTCCCATTCTATTGTTTTCCTCTCTTTCTTTGCACTGTTCATTCAAAAAGGCTTTCTTAACTCTCCTTGCTATTCTTAGGAACTGTGCATTCAAATGGGTATATCTTTCCTTTTTTCCTTTGCTTTTTGCTTCTCTTCTTCTCACAACTATTTGTAAGGCCTCCTTAGACAACCATTTTGCTTTTTTGCATTTCTTTTTCTTCGGGATGGTCTTGACGCCTATCACCTGTACAATGTCACGAACTTCTGTCCATAGTTCATTAGGCACTCTGTCTATCAGATCTAGTCCCTTAAATCTATTTCTCACTTTCACTGTATAATCATTAGGGATTTGATATAGGTCATACTTGAATGGTCTAGTGGTTGTCCCTACTTTCTTCAATTTAAGTCTGAATTTGTCAATTAGGAGTTCATGATCTGAATCACAGTCAGCTTGAGTATAGAGGCCAGGGATGCTGCTACATATCCACCAAAGCATAGGGCAGCTCCTTCAACAGCAAAGAATTAACCAACCTAAAATATCAATAGGCTTCCCTGGTGTCTCAGATGGTAAAGAATCTGCCTGCAATAAAGGAGAATGAGGTTGAATCCCTGGGGCAGGAAAATCTCCTGGATAAGGGAATGGCTACTCACTCCAGTATTCTTGTCTGGAGAAGTCCATGGACAATACTACTGAGGTTGAGAAGTCCTGATTATAAAGCTTGATTAAAAATCTTGATTATAAAAGTGTTTCTCTTAGAGTGATTACATCAGGCAGGGTCCTGGCAGGAAGCAAAAGTCTCATCCAATTAGGCTCTTAGAAACGAATGAATAAAGAAATGACTTAGAGAGCTATGGGCAATTTGTGGAGATGGGCAAGTGATATGAAGGCTCCTAAAATTTATCAATAAAAGAAAGCTGTGACCTCCTCAAGCAAGAAGAATCCAGGGTGTAGAGATATTATTTCTAGAGCCTTGTGAGACCTGGAGCTTTGGAAGAAAGGTGATGATAGGAGTTGTGGTCACAGATTCTGCAAAAACATAGTGCTGAAGCCAGGAGGGAACAAGAAGAGAAGCACCCTAATCTCCCTCTTCCTTGCCTCAAATCTGTCACCAAACCTAGTGGAAAACCAGGGCACAAAGATCCCCAGGAACGGCAAACTTCAGGGTTGATTCCTGCCAGGGCACACACACAGCAAGACAGAGACGCAGTAAGACTGTACCTACAGAAGATCTACAGTGGTGGGGATTGGGTGGAAGGATGGCAATCACAGAATAGACAGCAGAGCTAGCTTCCTTTAAAAATCAGGTAGAGTTGATTTGCAGTGTTGTATTAATTACTGCTGTACAGCAAAGTGATTCAGTTATATATATATATATATAAAATCTATATAATATATATATATACAGTCTTTTATAGAATATTCTTTTCCATTATGGTTTATAATAGGATATTGAATATAGTTCTCTGTTTTATACAGTAGGACCTCTTTGTTTATCCATTCTGAATATAAAATCTTATATCTGCTAGCCCCAACTTCCTGCTCTATTCCTCCCCCAACCCCCTTTCTGTTGGCAACCCCCAGTTTGTCCTCTATGTCAGTGATTCTCTTTCTGTTTCATGGATAGGTTTATTTGTGTAATATTTTACATTTTTTGGTATCATATGATATTTATGTTTCTCTTTCTGAGAGTCATCTTATTTTTCCCTTTGCATGCTTCTCAGATTATCTATAGGTGGTGAAAAACATAGCATAGAAGACTAGAGTCCACAGTGCCAATATTTGGGTGAAAAAGAAAATTACTATTTTCCAGGATAGTCAACCCATTTTCCAAGTTATTGTTATACTTAACAATTATAAGTGGAATTTAAGCTGATGTTCTAAATTCTATATTCCACAAAGAACTCATGGCTCAGGGTCAGCTACTGCTGGTTTTGAGGCAGGATATGGGTCTATTGATAAGGCTGTAAGATGGAAGAGGATTAGGGTATGGCTAAGATTCCATTTGCTGAATGGATCTGGCTTAAGGTCTCTCCTACACCTAAGAGTACTAGGGTGTAGCTAAGATGGAAGAAGACGAGGGTGTAGCTAACAATGTTCCAACCCAGTTTCATTCTTCTCCAGCTGTATACCCTGGCAAAATTCTCAGATTTTCCATTTGCAAAATGGAGGAACCACATAGAACTAATAAGTGAGCTGCCTGGTACAGGAGAGACGGGACCACATGAATAATATGAGGCCCTGAGCTAGGGGAAGAGAAACCATTGTTTATTCCAAATGGATATTCCAGCAGCTGTGGCAAGAGCAGATCAAACCAACCCCAAACCCAAAGCAAAAACCTTATTAGCTGCTGGAACTCTTTAGGAGGTCAAAACGATGAATTGCACAACTTCACTAACAAAATTAGGTTAAATTGGATTTTGTGTTTGAATAAATATTTCTGAATACCAGCCATATGCCAGGGAGTATGCCAGGAAACTGAGCATCCAAGGATGTTACAGATTCTCTTTCTTAGGAAGTTCTCAGCCACATAAAAGTTATTCATCATCTTCATACACACTATCAAAAGTGTTTCTTTTTTATTTGAATGTTTAATCAATTTAACACGCTCAACTATTGTAAAGTTACCATTCAACAAATCATCTGTCCAGCACCCCTCCAAACTAGCATTCTTACCCTAGAAGACTAACCTTTCCCTTAGAGATTATAAGGTCTAAGCCTGTATTGTTGGGATGTCCTCTTCTATCTTCTCTGGCTACCCTCCATCTGCTCTCTTCTCAAGAGATATTTTAAAAGTTCGCTAAATGTGCATAACATCCCCCTGGTGTCATCTCTCTTCACATGAGCCTGATGGTTTTCTGTTTTTTTTCCCATGGACTCTGAAAGTCTTTCTTCCCACTAACTATCCCTATTAAATACTTCCCATATTCTAAGTAATGGCTACATTCTTCTGCAGTCTCTTGAAGGTCTTCTCCAAGTTAATGTCTCTTTTGGTAAGGGAAGATTTAAATTCCAAAAGAAGTGTTTCTCAGATTTCAAGTTTTCTTTTGAACTGTCTTCTCCAAAATTTTTCACTGCACATCCCCTGGGCCTCCCACGTGGTCCATCGTACCTGCAACCCTGGCCTGGTCTAGCTCTGTTCCATGCATTGCAACTTTGCAAGTGTGCTACCTAGCATGTGAAATAAAAGTCAAGGGATTTGAAAAGAAATGGATCTGCTTTTTTGAATCTTGGAACCTGACAGAACCCTTCTCCAGCTGCTCTTCTCAGTCATTTTTAGTGAAACACTCTTAAATATTTACCACCCCACTGGTCCTTTCAATTCTGAATTACCTAGTGGCATAGCTAGAAATTTAAGGCACTCAAGCAAAAATGTTTGGAATCCATTATGTTTATTTCTAGAGTTATTCCAATTCAGGTGCCATTTAAGTGGTGTTCAAACCAGAGAGAGTGAAGAAAACAGAGTGAGCAGCAGGATGTTTCTGATTCCTGTGATCACTAGGGCCAAGTTACTAAAGCGGAGCCGAACCAGTGCTTCATTATCTCCATTTTTTCGCATTGGTTATCCTCCATGACCTAGACTCTAGCATTTTGAAAAAGGTCTGGGAGACTCTCAGCCAGAAGCACATTTTTGATGAACTAGATTTTGGAGAACAATACCTTACACATTTGTGTTAGTTTTCTGTGGCTGCATAAATTATTACCCCTAACGTTAGTATCTTAGAACAATAAACATGTAGTATCTCACAATTTCTGACTCAGGAATTAGGAAGCAGTTTGCTGAATGGATCTGATTTAGAGTCTCTCTTGAGTCTGCGCTCAAGAAGTCAGCCAACACCTCCATCCCCTGCAGGTGACTGGGAAGATCAGCATCCAAGGTAGCTCACTTCCAATGCTGTCACGTAAATGCTGGCAGGGGACCTCAGTTTCTCCCTACATGGACCTCACCATAAGTCTTCTTGAATGTCTTCGTGCCTCAACACTTGGCTTTCCCCAGAGTGATGCAGGAGAGAGTAAAGCAGGGGCTGCAATGTCTTTGATGATCTAACCTTGGCATACACACACTGTCATTTCCACACTATCCATGAATACCAGGGAGCAAAGTTCACTGGAGGCCACCTTGGATGGCATCTGGGAACTCACTAGACATTTGCTATGTCTAATGGTATTCAAGGTTTTCAATAAAATATATATGTGATTTGGTAGTCAATACACAAGTTGGTAACGAACATCATCCGGGAATACCTAAGTATGTTAAAGAGTTAAATTTTCGTTACCGACTTCCAAGGCTTGTGAGGCTACACCAAACTCTAACCAAAGTTCACATGGTCCTGCAATTTCCTTTTTCTCATGTAAGTAACAGAATTTCTAGAATTGTTCCTCAGTCATATAACCTTGAAATGTGACACCCACTTGTGGGTCAGTTGTAAGTTTTTATTTCTAACATTTTTGAAGACAAAGAACGTTTCCCTCTTTCAGAAAGCATTATAAATATTGATACAGATTGGCTATTCTTAGGAAGCAGTTTAAACAGCAGCTGTGACTCTGTTCTTATTTTTTAAATTTGTTAACGTTAGTTTGTTTACATGACCCAGAACCTACAATCTGCTTTTCCAACTGCTTATTTATACCTGTGTTATAGATTTCAGTCTGTATGTGGTCTTCTCAACAATTAGCTGGAGTTTACATTTTATTGAAATCCTGTATTCATTTTCCTTTTAGAATCGTGTTCTAGGTAAACAGGCATTTCTAAGGCTATGACATTTCAGGTACGATTGGCCCTCAAAGGACCTTTTCTACTTTCTATTAGAATGTCATACCTGGTATGGCAGGCTGTCAGCATATTGTGGCTCGGGTGCAAACTTTGGAAAGAATGAGCCAAATGGGAAAGACTCTGCTTTGGAGTTACAGATTTAGATGCTGGTTGAGATTCAGCTTCAGGGTCATCCTGACACCTCTTCCAGGTGTGAAGAAGGTGGCGGGTCTGCTACTACATTTCCCAGATACCAGGACTTCTCCACATTACCAGAGCCCAAGTTTTCAATCTATCTATGACATACTCTCTCAAAAAGTATTTATCTTTAATTCAGCCACCACAAAACATCCAGAATGTCCCGAAATGGCGTCACACTCTGCATTTACCATCTAGATGAATATGACACTACTTTCTCAAAACAGCTCTTTGAACTCTGTCTCTGAGAGTTTTGGCTTAAAAGTATAGTGAGTACCACTTCCTAGGAAACTCAATGGAAAGCTATGACCTTGAAATCTAGATGAAGTAGCACTTACAATCTGAAGGGCTTTCTTTCCCCATTACAAAGCAGCATCCTAACAACACTGACATGGAAGAAACAAGCCCTAGTGGACATCAAAGGAAGAAGCTAAGTCAAAGCTTTGGAAGTACAGAGCAAGTCTCGTAACCATCAGGATGAGGTCATGGATCCTGGTGCAAGTCTAAAAGGTTAGCACAGTCCTCTTAAACAAAGAGGATCATACTAAAAAAAACCCCCAAGAGTCACATGAAAGGGAATCAACCATAGCATCCTCTTCAACACAATAGAAATAAACTGAACATCAACTTCCAGAGGAAATCACCTAATGAATTCCATCTGCATGTATTTAATTGAGGCTTTTTAATGAGTCTAAAAAAGTTCTCAATACTAGTGAGTTTTCCTTGCAGAAATAGAATTTAAGTTATTACTCAGTGGAAATTATAATTATTATTACTTACTAAACAAGCAGTTATTTTGGAAACAAAGCTTGAGAACAATATATTATGAGGAAAAAATAAAGGGAAGCAATAACCTAGAGCCAAACTAGTCAATTACTAGAAAATACATCAATGAGAAATGCTTAAAGTCTGTGAACTTTTGATCAAATACTGTTACATTTTAAGAAGAAACAAATTAGTATATGGCATGTCCTATGTCATACATCATTTAACATGCACTGATGCATTCTGCAAGGAAGCAGTGTCAGGATTTTTTAAAATTAAAGCTATTTAGTTGGTTTTCAGAGTTTTTAATAAATAGAGAATTAATAGGAAGATGATATGTTTTTATAAACTGCATACACTAGGTAAATGCAGTATGGCAGTTTTCTAAAGTGATAGAAAACCATACAGGGGGAAAAAAAAAGATTGGCCTAATCACATAAGGGTTTTCTTTGGGGATTTTGCAATCAGTTGAAATCTGTTTCACTTTAGGTTTAATCAAATGAAAACTTGAAGTGTAGCAAAAATTCACATTATGATTAAAGACAGGAGGGTAGAGGAAGCTGCTCGTCTGATTTACTAAATTGCATAGATTGCGAAACAGTTTTTAAGATAATCTGTGTGATAAGAGATAACCTATTGTCTCATAAAAAGTAGATCAGAAGGAAGAAGATTTGAAATTTACTCATGGTTTCAGCATGTAATAATAGCCTGTGATCCTGGTGAAGTCACATCCTTTCAAACTGAAGTTTTTTTCTGAAGAGCTGATAAAAAAATTTATTCTTTTGTCCATCTTGTAGGTCTGATGTGATAATCCATATGCATAGAAATAGTCTGTAAAATCCTAAATGCCGAATAAATTATTTTTATTGTATTCAAGTATATGCAGTATTAACTTAAGCTAATTACTGGTCTTCAGGGAACTTACTTATGAATACTTGACTATTATTTAAACTAATGCAACAACTTTGTGGATATAATTACTTCTTCTTGAGTACTCAAAAGCTGTTTCTCTTGAGTAAGCCATTTACTCCATGGTCTTTAATTCATTATGATGAATATAATCATCTCTTTTTTTTTCAGACAGGGCTTTATTGGGGCCCTCACTGCAGCAGTGGGGAGTGAGAAGAAACACGTTCCTTTGCTTGCTTGCTCCCTGAGAGGGGTGAGTTTGTTCCCTGTAAGAGGTGAGGGTAGGGGTGTGTCAAGGGATCAGGTCAGAGGGCTAACTTAGGTGGTTTACCCACCCCTTAGGTGATGTTGTGTGTAGAGAGCATACACAGTACCCTGATTTTGCTCCCAACCATCTCTTTGCATTAAAAGTACAAAGGAAAATTTCAATCCAGCGCCTTCCCCTGCAATTGTTTCAATCAATTTAGGAAGTGGACAATTACTTTATACTAACTTCTGTGAAAGAAAATCTGGTTCACCTTTCATTCAGAGAGTTTTCACCAATAGGAACACATGTGACAACTGCACACAACTATAATACAAAGCAAATAAAAAATATTTCTAAGAATGGCCCAAAGTACAGATGATGCTCTTAGGAGAGACTTTGCTTCCACAAAGAGATTTAGAAAAGTTTTGTTGTTGTTGCTGTTTAATCACTAAGTCCTGTCCACTTCTTGTGACCCCATGCACTTTAGCTTGCCAGACTCGTCTGTCCATGGGATTTCCTAAGCAAAAATACTGGCGTGGGTTGCCATTTCCTTCTCTAAGGGATCTTCCTGATTCAAGGATAGAACCCACGTCTCCTATATTGGCAGGTGATTCCTTACCACTGAGCCATCAGGGAAGCCCCTTAGAAAAGCTTTCTAGAGGTAAAATTTCACCTGATAGATTTGATTAATAGCATATTCTAGGCAATCAGACCAAGAATGTGGAGGTGAAGAGTAGTCTAATTTGGCAAGAAGATGCATTGCTTGGGGAAGTAGAGGAGAGCCGTGTCTGGAGGTTGGCTGAGGCTACATCAGGAGCATTTTGAAAGCAAAAGACAGGTAGGACAAAAAGCCCATAAGAACAGAAGAGAGACCCTTTCTTTCCTATTAGGAGATTGTGTCTTATTGGTATTTTTCTTTCAACAAAAATCAATACTTGTCTGTATTGGGAAAATCATCACAAAACAATGGGGGAGATCATCACAAAACAACACAAAGAAGCAGCAGAAGAAAATAATCCTTTAAATCTCACAATGGCTCTGTTCTGTTCTAACCCACGTTACACATTTCACACATGGAGAAACTCAGCTTAGAGAGAAAAACTATTGCCCAAGTTCACTGATATGGACTGAATTGTGTTCCCCACCAAAACGTGTATGATGAAGTTCTAACCCTCAGTTTGATGTTTGAGGGTGAAGCCTTTGGGAGGCTTAGTATTAGGTTCAGATGAGCTCATGGATGGGGGGACTATGTCCTGGTCTGATGAGATTAGTGCCTTTAAAAGAAGAGACAACAGAGTGAGCACTCCTTCTGCCTCTCCCTCTCATAAAGAAGACACCACGTGAGCACATAGCAAAAGGTAGCTTCCACAAGCCAGGAAGAGAGTTCTCACCAGAAATCACTCATGCTGGCACCAGGATCTTGGACTTTTAGTCACCAAAATTGTGAGAAAATAAATGTCTATTGTTCACTATGCACAGTCTGTTTTGATTATTGCAGTCCAAACTGTATAATATACTCACATAGCTGGTAGGCCTGGGTTAAAACTCAGGTTAACACCCAGGTTCACAGTTTTAATCTTAAGATTAAATAAAAATAATGCAATCTACCCACTAAAGTTAAGACATTAATAATAATAACAACAGCAGCAGCTAAACAATGTTTCAAATGCTTTACATGTATTAACTCATTAAACTTTTACTGCAAAGTTTTGAAATTTGTCTTATTATTCCTTTTTTTAAAAAAAATGTTGACATACAATATTGTATTAATTTCAGCTGTATAACATAATGACTCACTATTTGTGCATACTATGAACTGATCATCACAAGTTTGGTTAGCATCTTCAAACATACATAGTTACAGAATTTTTTCTTATGATGGAAGAAAAATGTTTTAAGATTTACTTTCCAACTTCCAAATATGCAATGCAGCTTTATCAACTATAGTCACCATGAAGTACAATACATCCTCAAGACTTACTTATTTTATAATTGGAAGTTTGTACCTTTGACTCCATACATCCATTTATCCCTTCCAACCTGGGGAACTCATCTTTCAATATCATATCTTTTTGCCCTTTTATACAATTTATGAGGTTCTCATGGCATGTGTACTGGGGTGGTTTGCCATTCCCTCCTCCAGTTAATGTCTTTTTCAGAACTGCCCATTATGACCTGTCCACCTTGGATGGCCCTACACAGCATGGCTCAGAGAATTGTTTGCTCAGAGAATTATTGAGTTATGCAGGCTGCTTCTCCACGACAAGGCAGTGATCGACAAAGGGGATCTTTCCAATGGGGAAAGATCAAAAAGAGGTGGAAAGAATACATGGAAGAGCTGTACAAAAAAAGATCTTAATGAATCAGATTACTATGATGGTGTGGTCAGTCACCCAGCACCAGACATTCTGGAGTGTGAACTCAAGTGGGCCTTAGGAAGCACTGTTGCTAATAAAGTAAGTGGATGTGATAGAATTCCAGTAGAGCTATTCAAAACCCTGAAGGATGATGTCATATAGGTGTTTCACTCTATGTGTCAGCTAATCTGGAACAGTGGCCATAGGACTAGAAAAGGTCAATCTTCATCCCAGTTCCCAAGAAGGGTAGTACTAAGGAATGTTCTAACCATTGGACAGTTGCACTCATCTTGCATGCTAGTAAGGTCATGCTTAAAATCTTGCATGCTGGCTTCAGCATTATGCAAACCAAGAGCTTCCAGATGTCCAAGCTGGGTTTAGGAAAGGCAGAGGAACCAGAGATCAAATTGCCAACATTCACTGGATTGTAGAGAAAGCATGGGAATTCCAGAAAAATGTCTACCTCTGTTTCATTGACTATGCTAAAGACTTTGTGTGGATCATAACAAGCTGTGGAAAGCTCTTAAAGAGATGGGAATACCAGAACATCTTACCTGTCTCCTCAGAAACTTGTATGTGGGTCATGAAGCAACAGTTAGAACCCTGTATGTAACAAATGATTGGTTCAAGATTGAGAAAGGAGTACAACAGGGCTGTCTGCTGTCACCCTGTTTGTTTACCCTATACGCTGAGCAAGTCATGAGAAATGCCAGGCTGGATGAGTTACAGGGGCTTCCCTGGTGGCTCAGATGGTAAAGAGTCTACCTACAGTGCAGGAAACAGGGGTTCGATTCCAGGGTTGGGAAGACCTCCTGGAGAAGGAAATGGCAACCCACTCCAGTATTCTTGCCTGGAAAATCCCATGGATGGAGGACCCTGGCAGGCTATAGTTCATGGGGTCATGAAGAGAGATAAATCACAAGCTGAAATCAAGATAGGTGGGATAAACTTCAACAACCTCAGATATGTGAATGATACCACTGTAATGGCAGAAATGAACAGAAATAAGAGACTCTTGATGAGGGTGAAGGAGGAGAGTGAAAGAGCTGGTTTAAAACTAAATATTAAATATATATATATAAGACCATGGCATCCAGCCCCATTACTTTGATGGCAAATAGAAGGTGGAAGTTGTGACAGATTTCCTCTTCTTTGGCTCTAAAATCACTTCAGATGGTGACTGCAGCCATGATGTCAGAAGATGATTGCTTCTGGGCAGGAAAGCAATGACAAACCTAGACAGTGTGTTGAAATGCAGAAATATTACCCTTCCAACAATGGTACATATAGTCAAGGCTATGGTCTTCCCAGTGGTCATGTATGATCGTGAGAGCTGGGCTGTAAAGAAGCCAGAGAGCCAAAGAATTTATGCCTTCAAACTCTGATGCTAGAGAAGACTCCTGAGAGTCAGGACAGCAAGGAGATCAAACCAGTCAATCTTAAGGGAAATCAACCCTGAATACTTGTTAGAAGGACTAGATGCCGAAACTGAAGCTCTAATATTTTGGTCATCTGACACGAACAGCTGCCTCATTGGAAAAGTCCCTGATGCTGGGATAGGTTGAGGGCATAAGGGGAAGAGGGCATCAGAGCATGAGATATTTGGATGACATCACCAATGCAATGGACATGAACTTGGGCAAACTTCGGGAGATGGTGAGGGACAGGGAGGCCTGACATGCTGCAGTTCATGGGGTCGCAAAGAGTCAGACACAACAGCGACTGAACAACAATATCTATTTGTCCCACCCTCACACCAGCCTCAGGCAACAACTAATATGTTTCCTGTATCTGGTATTGTTTTAGATTTCACATATAAGTGAGATCATAAAGTATTCATGTTTCTTTGTTTGACATTTCACTTGGCATCATGCCCACAAGGTCCATTCATGTTTTCACAAATGATAAGATTTCATTTTTTTAATCAGAGAATATTCCCATGAATATAAATAAACATCTTCTTTATCTATTTATCTGTTGATGGACATTAGACTGTTTCCATATTTTGGCTACTATAAATAATGCTGTAAAAATATGGGGTGCATATATTTTTTGAGTTAGTATTTTTGTTTTCCTTAAATGCATTTCATACATGGAATGGCTAGATCATATGGTAATTCTATTTTGATTTTTCTTGAGAAATCTCTATGCTGTTTTCCACAGTACCTGCAACAATTTATAGTCCTAACAACAATGCATGAGGGTTCCTTTTACTCCACATCTTTGCCAATACTTGCTATTTCTTGTTTTTCCAATATAGACATTCTAATAGATGTGAAGAGATATTTCATTGTAGTTTTGATTTGCATTTCCCTGGCAATTAGTGATGCTGAACATCTTTTAATGTACCTGTTGGCCATCTGCATTTCTTTAGGAAAATATGTTTAGAACCTTTCAGTTTAGTTCAAGTCAGTTCAATTCAGTTCAGTCGATCAGTCATGTCCAGTTCTTTGTGACCCCATGAATCACAGCACGCAAGCCTCCCTGTCCATCACCAACTCCCAGAGTCCACCCAAACCCATGTCCATTGAGTCGGTGATGCCATCCAGCCATCTCATCCTCTGTCGTCCCCTTTATCTCCTGCCCTCAATCTTTCCCAGCATCAGGATCTTTTCCAATGAGTCAGCTCTTCCCATCAGGTGGCCAAAATATTGGAGTTTCAGCTTCACCATCAGTCCTTCCAATGAACACCCAGGACTGATTTCCTATAGGATGGACTGGTTGGATCTCCTTGCAGTCCAAGGGACTCTCAAGAGTCTTCTCCAACACCACCGTTCAAAAGCATCAATTCTTCAGTGCTCAGCTTTCTTTATAGTTCAACCCTCACATCCATACATGACTACTGGAAAAACTATAGCCTTGACAAGACAGACCTTTGTTGACAAAGTAATATCTCTGCTTTTTAATATGCTATCTAGGTTGGTCATAACTTTCCTTCCAAGGAGTAAGTGTCTTTTAATTTCATGGCTGCAATCACCATCTGCAGTGACTTTGGAGCCCAGAAAAATTGTCAGCCACTGTTTCCACTGTTAACCTATCTATTTGCCATGAGGTGATGGGACCAGATGCCATGATCTTAGTTTTCTGAATGCTGAGCTTTAAGCCAAGTTTTTCACTCTCCTCTTTCACTTTCATAAAAAGGCTCTTTAGTTCTTCCTCACTTTCTGCCATAAGGGTGGTGTCATTTGAATATCTGAGGTTATTGATATTTCTCCCGGCAATCTTGATTCTAGCTTGTGCTTCCTCCAGCCCAGCATTTCTAATGATGTACTCAGTATATAAGTTAAATAAGCAGGGTGACAATATACATACTCCTTGTCCTATCTGGAACCAGTCTGTTGTTCCATGTCCAGTTCTAACTGTTGCTTCCTGACCTGCATACAGGCTTCTCAACAGGCAGGTCAGGTGGTCTGGTGTTCCGATCTCTTTCAGAATTTTCCACAGTTTATTGTGATCCACACAGTCAAAGGCTTTGGCATAGTCAAAAAAGCAGAAACAGATGTTTTTCTGGAAATCTCTTGCTTTTTCGATGATCCAACGAATGTTGGCAATTTAATCTCTGGTTCCTCTGTCTTTTCTAAAACCAGCTCAAACATCTGGAAGTTCATGGTACATGTATTGCTGAAGCCTGGCTTGGAGAATTTTAAGCATTACTTTACTAGAGTGTGAGATGAGTGCAACAGTGTGGTAGTTTGAACAATCTTTGGTATTGCCTTTCTTTGGGATTGGAATGAAAACTGACCTTTTCCAGTCCTATGGCCACTGCTGAGTTTTCTAAATTTGCTGGCATAGAACCTTTACCCATTTTTAAATTGATTTTTTTGTTTTTACTGTTAAATTGTACGTGCTTAGGTGTTCAGTTGTGTCCGACTCTTTGTGACCCCATGGACTATATCTGCCAGGCTTGTCTGTCCATGGAATTTTCTAGGTGGAAATACTGAAGTGGGTGCCATTTTCTACTCCAGGGATTAAGTTGTATGAATTCTTTATATATTTTTTTATATTAACTCTTTAACAGATACATAATTTGCAATTATTTTTCCCATTATGTAGGTTGCCTTTTTATTTCAATGATGGACTTTGGCTGTACAATTTTTTTTTGGTTTGATGTAGTCTTATTATCATCCCTTAATACACTAGTAAAATAATTTTTCAAACTATTATAAAAACAAAACTCAAAATAAATAATGGGGAATGGATAATAACTCAAGTTGAGATACTCTTTTGACAATGATAGATTGGATTCAACTCTAAGTGAAGATTTATTGTTTTGGTTTTTATTTTCTCTATAATTAATTCCTAGGCTGACAGTGTTCCCAGAACAAAATTTTTCTAATCTCATGCTTCAGGTACTCATGGTGATGAATTATAAGGGCCTTGAAATAGAAGAATCTGGAATGTGACAAGCATAGACACATGGGGCACAAATATTCAAACTGGCTCTGAGAAATGTTTATCTGTTTAGAGACTTAAATTTGAAATTTTGCATGAAAATTCACAATAAGATACCTGACCATCTGGGTATTCAGGACACATACAGCCACACACATATCATTAAAGATCTGTCTAGAGGATAAATTAGCTTAGTTAAATAAAGACCTTGTTATAATAGAAAAATTGCCATGGAGAAAAGACACACACTTATTTATCAACTTGATAGGATCATAAAAGAACCAGAAAAGCATAGTTAGTGGTAACAGAAAAAAAATTAATATGAAGGAATGAGTGAAAGAAGAGGTCTTATAAAGTTACAATTGTTTTGAGAAATACCATTTTGAAGGACCAGTTCAAACTGAATAAGTCAAAGATTTGTTTAATCAAATTCACCACTCCTTTCAGGATTTTCTCCATTGCCTACAAATTTTGTGAATACTATCATTTTAAAATGTTTTGTATATTCTTTATTTCATAAAAGTAGCATTTTAAAGGCAAAAAATCTTATACCAGGCCATTTCTCCCATCTTACAAAAATAATTTTAAAAAATTAAACAATAGGAATGATAATAGTTGCACCAGATTCAAAATTGATTCATCTTTTGATAATGTGAAACTAAGCGCATTAACCAGCAGCTTAAGCACCTAAGAATAAAATCTCCATTTAATATTAATCCACCAAAAAGGTAGATTTGTCACATATATAAGACATAGTCAACAAACCCATATATTCTTATATTATAGCAAGATAATTTAATCATAGAATGAAAGTTCTGGAATATTACATATTCAGAGCTCTTTTGTAACATTGTAACTTTAAAAGTACGTATTGCATCATACAATTACTTTACATAAATGGAAGATTTTAATTTCCCTAAATGCCTGCTACACAGTTTATAAACTATTACAGAGAAATTTTTGGTTCACAAAGATATTATTTTGACTAACAGTAAGCATTTCTAACATTTTCATTGCCTAATAATTCTTCCTTTCTGTCAGGAATTAACATTAGGGGTTTTGAACCAGCCCTACTCTGACTCTTACCTTCTATATAATCTCATGTAAACAATTTTGCATCTCTGATCCCAAATCAGTATGACAGGATGACCAGTAATCTCTCTTCTGTATGTGGTCATCCGTTTTGCTTTGGTAGGTCCACACAATAAACTGATTCTAAATAAAGTGCTTTATTTATTCTTTCTGCACAAATAACCATACTTACATAACAAGAGGGCCCAAGAGGCTGCTAAAAATTATAGCTGTGGGAAAGGTACTAAAAGCCTTTATCCTCAGGACAAATTTTTTTTTCTCTTAATTTTTAAACACATATATGATCAACAGGAATGTCAATCTTTGGGTTTTTCATTCATTTGCCCTTTAGCTCATATTAGTAAGTCATTCACAATAATGTTAAAAACTTTTTCAAGGTGTAAAAGCTGCTTTCATCTACTATTTTAGAAACAGAGTAAGATAAGGTGTCCATAGATGCGTGGATTTATCTCTGGGCTTTCTATTTTGTTCCATTGATCTATATTTCTGTATTTCTGCCAGTACCATACTGTCTTGATGACTGTGGATTTGTAGTATAGCCTTAAGTAAGGCAGGTTGATTCCTCCAGTTCCATTCTTCTTTCTCAAGATTGCTTTGGCTATACGAGGTTTTTTGTATTTCCATACAAATTGTGAAATTATTTGTTCTAATTCTCTGAAAAAGACCTCTGGTAGCTTGATAGGAATTGCATTGAATCTATAGATTGCTCTGGGTAGTATACTCATTTCCACTATATTGATTCTTCCAATCCACGAACACGGCACATTTCTCCATCTGTTTGTGTCCTCTGATTTCTTTCATCAGTGTTTTATAGTTTTCTATATACAAGTCTTTTGTTTCTTTAGGTAGAAATACTCCTAAGTATTTTATTCTTTTTGTTTCGATGGTGAATGGAATTGTTTCCTCAATTTCTCTTTCTGTTTTCTCATTGTTAGTGTATAGGAATGCCAGGGATTTCTGTGTGTTGATTTTGTATCCTGAAACTTTGCTATATTCACTGATTAGCTCTAGTAATTTTCTAGTAGAGTCTTTAGGGTTTTCAATATAGAGGATCATGTCATCTGCAAACAGAGAGAGTTTTACTTCTTCTCAAAACCACAATGAGGTATCACTTTACACCAGTCAGAATGGCTGCCATCCAAAAATCTACAAGCAATAAATGCTGGAGAGGATGTGGAGAAAAGGGAACTCTCTTACACTGTTGGTGGGAATGCAAACTAGTACAGCCACTATGGAAAACAGTGTGGAGGTTCCTTAAAAAACTGCAAATAGACCTGCCATATGACCCAGCAATCCCACTGCTGGGCATATACACCGAGGAAACCAGAATTGAAAGAGCCACGTGTACCCCAATGTTCATCGCTGCATTGTTTACAATAGCCAGGACATGGAAGCAACCTAGATGCCCATCAACTGACGAATGGATAAGAAAGCTGTGGTACATATACACAATGGAATATTACTCAGCATTAAAAAGAAATTCATTTGAATCAGTTCTACTCAGGTGGACAGAACTGGAGCCCATTATCCAGAGTGAAGTAAGCCAGAAGCAAAAACAACAATACAGTATACTAACGCATATATATGGAATTCAGAAAGACGATAACGAGAACCCAGCATGCGAGACAGCAAAAGGAACGCAGATGTATAGAACAGACTCATGGACTCTGTGGAAGAGGGCAAGGGTGGGATGATATGGGAGAATGGCATTGAAACATGTTAATTATCATATGTGAAATCAATCGCCAGCCCAGGATTGATGCTCGGGGCTGGTGCATCGAGATTTCCCTGGGGGGAGGGAGGAGGGAGGGAGGAGGAAGAGGGGTTCTGGAGGGGGAGCATATGTAAACCCATGGCGATATCATGTCATTGTATGGCAAAACTAATAAAAAAAAAAAAAGAAATTTAGAGCTCTCCATGAGAAAAAAAAAAAAAGAAACAGAGTAAGGATTTTCAATAACTAAACTCGAATCTTTCCAACTTCTGCACTCTCAAAAAGGGATTAAAGGATTCTTCACAAATGAGGTAACACTTGTCAAAATCTGTTTTCTATTTTCCTTAATATATGCCATTGTCAGAGGTCAAAGAGGCTGCTCTTTTGTGTACAATTTTACCCATGGAATATGTCATCTTGCCTGACACCAGGGATATCATAACCAATGAAAGAACTTCTTTTGTATGTTACTATTGCAGTGGAACTGATAAAAACAAAAAGAAACATTTTTAAGCCATAGCAATTTTGAAATAAACTAAAAAAACAACCCTAAAGATAAAATAAATATAAAGAGAGAAGTTTATTTAAAGTGTTATTAATTTGTAAAAGAGTTCGGTATTATGAAAATTCCATGTTTTGTATTACTAGATTAGTTGAAGGTTGGGAAAATTCTGGGTAGATGTGACCAAGGACATAGGAAGAGACTGTGATGAGCTTTTGTACACAAATATCACATGCAACACTGTCAAGACCAAGTGGGAAAATATGTTGGCAGACATCTTTAGCAAAATGTCAAGGATTCATTGGATAAACAATGTGTGTGCCTTTTGTAAATTCAAGCTCATATCTCAGCAAACTCGGTTAGGTTTTATCCCTTACAGTGGACTCTTCCCAACAAAATCATCATTCCCCCAGTTCATTTCAGCCAATACTTTCTGAGCAGCTAATATGTGCTCAATATTTGCTGAGACCTGTTATTATCTATTAACAGGCCTTCTGTTAGTTAAAACATAAAATATAAGAGGCTCAGTTTCTGTCTTTGAGGACTTATAATCTAATGGGGGAATGTACAGGATAATGTCAAGTCTGCTGTTTCCTCAAAATATCAAATATTGAGCCTCCTCAAGGTCAGTTTTCAACAGCATCTCCAAGGAACATCCTCTGAAGAATGTGATCCTCAAAAACTCATATGGTTCAGCCCTCAAATTGATTATAACTTGTTATGGACTTGTCTTCCAATAATTGATTCATTTTCTGCTTCCTTTATGTGAGGTTATAATTTCTTCAAGTTTGATACTTATCTATACACCAATATCTTATTATAGAGGTTTCCTTTTCCAACGATTACCTTAATTTTTGAAACTTTGGCTCTCATTCAGGACTTTGCTTGGACTTCCCAGGTGGTATAGTGGTGAAGAACCCACTTGCCAATGCAGGAGGTGTAAGATAGGCGAGTTCGATTCCAGGGTGAGCAAGATCCTCTGAAGGAGATCATGGTGACCCACTATAGTATTCTTGCAGAAAATCCCATGGACAGAGGAGCCTGGCAGGCTAGAGTTCATAGTGTAACAATGCATCGGACCCTACTGAAGTGACATAGCAGCAGCAGAACTTTCCTCAGTTTAAATATCAGAACCAATAAGGTAACATCTTCTGTGGACTTCATTAATGTGTTCAAAAACTTTAGTGTGAGGAAAAGCCAAAATTAGCAGATGTTTCTGGAGATTGGGGTCCTTGTGTCTATCCCAGAAAACTGCCCTCATAGGCTTGTGCCAGAGCCTTGGAAATTTTAATACATTTTTTAGGAGTTTCTGATGTTCATGGTCCAAAGACCACACTTTGAGGAACCATATATTACAGAATGCTCCCTCCCAGTGTGACAAATAGCTTTCAGCCTGAAAAGGAGTCAGATGTTTTGTTGCTGTTTCCTTCTTGTCATAAAATACCTTCATAAGTCAAGCATAACTTTGTCAGACAGCATCCTAACATCTAACTTTCCTTCAAAAAATGTGGGAGTGAACTTTGAAATAGAATAAAGAACTAAAATTTTAAATTAGATTGTCTTCCTACCAAGCAGCTTTTTCTTCTGACAGTATTGCTGAGCCTCACATACATAAACAAAACTCTATTAACCTCGGAGTAGAACCATAAGCAGAAATAATAATAACTTTTGGTAGAAATATTATTCTGTGGGAGAGAATGAAAAAAGCTCATTTTGGAGGTTGGAACAACAAGTGTATTAACCAATATGTTTTTCCTGTAGGTTTTGACACTAAATCAGTTAAAAAAATAAAAAAAGCTGGAAACCACAGGTTAAAATAGAAAAGGCCAGAAACCCACAGGGAAGTAAAACTGTCAAAAATTTTCAACAATGTTAAGCAAACAATAATGACACAAGAGCCTTTGTAAGAGGCAGCAAAATGGCCCTGTGAATGTGAGCATGGGTTTCTCTATAGCTCTGGGCACAACTATCACTACTTGTGTGGTTCTCCAACCCATGAGCCACTGCATCAGTCCCAACAGGGAGGCGAAGGCTCAGATGTAGAAACCAGGGCTCAACACAGGCCCTGGCCAGTCTTTGCAGATGTGCCGGGCACACTTTATTCAATTTTGAATTTAATTTAGCTCAAATGTGATTTATTAAATAAATTCTCTCTAAATTAAATTTAAATAAGCACTTCCAAGGGCTGGCTAAGTGTCACATGGCTGCTATACAATGTCCTTACATTCATTTAAGAGCTTTCACATATGAACCCCTTTATAGCAACCTTCTGAAGTATTGTAATTATTATCTGCATCACTTCATGACCAATAGAAGAAGGAAAAAGTGAAAATAGTGATAGACTTTATTTTCTTGGGCTCCAAAATCACTGTGGATGGTAACTGCAACCATGAAATTAAAAGAGCTTGTTCCTTGGAAAGAAAGTTATGACAAACATAGACAGCATATTAAAAACAGAGAAATCGCTTTGCTGACAAAGGTCCATATAGTCAAAGCTATGAATGGATAAGAAAGCTGTGGTACATATACACAATGGAATACTACTCAGCATTAAAAAAAAATTTCATTTGAATCAGTTCTACTCAGGTGGACGGAACTGGAGCCTATTATCCAGAGTGAAGTAAGCCAGAAGGAAAAACAACAATACAGTATACTAATGCATATATATGGAATTTAGAAAGATGGTAACGAGAACCCTGCATGCGAGACAGCAAAAGAAATGCATATGTATAGAACAGTCTCGTGGACTCTGTGGAAGAGGGCAAGGGTGGGATGATATGGGAGAATGGCATTGAAACATGTTAATTACCATGTGTGAAATCAATCGCCAGCCCAGGATTGATGCTCGGGGCTGGTGCACCAAGATGTCCCAGGGGGAGGGAATTG
>ML661338.1:22059611-22082471 GCA_007570785.1 Antilocapra americana | reverse complement strand
CCAGGGGGAGGGAATCGGGAGGGAGGAGGGAGGGGGGTTCTGGAGGGGGAGCATATGTAAACCCAGGGTGGTTTCATGTCATTGTATGGCAAAACCAACACAATAAAGTAAAGAAAATTTTTTAAAAAGCTATGGTTCTTCCAGTATTCATGTATGGATGTGGGGCTTCCAAGATGGTACTAGTGGTAAAGAATCTGCCTGCCAATGCAGGAGACAGATGTGGGTTCCATCCCTGGGTCAGGAATATTCCCTGGAGAAGGAAATGGCAACCCACTGCAGTATTCTTGCCTGGAGAATCCCATGGACAGAGGAGACTCACAGGCTACAGTCCATAGGGTTTGCAAAGAGTTGGACATGACTGAAGCAACTTAGCACTCGTGTTCCATGTGAAAGTTGGACCATAAAGAAGGCTGAGCACTGAAGAACTGATGCTTTCAAATTGTGGTGCTAGAGAAGACTCTAGAGAGTCTCAAGGACTATAAGGAGATCAAACTAGACAATCCTAAAGGAAATCAATCCTGAGTATTCACTGGAAGGACTGATGCTGAAGCCGAAGCTCCAATCCTTTGGCCATGTGTTGTGAAGAGCCAACTTATTGGAAAAGACTCTGATGCTGGAAAGACTGAAGGCAAAATGTGAAGGAAGTGGCAGAGAATGAGGTGGTTAGATAGCATCGCTGACTCAGTGGACATGAATTTGATCAAACTCCAGGGGAGCCTGGTGTGCTGCAGTCCATGGGGTCACAAAGGGTCAGACATGACTTAGCAACTGAACAACAGATGAGGAAACTGAGGAATAGAAATATTAGATGTCACCTATGGTCATACAGTTAGCATGTAGCAGATGTTGTTAGAGTTGTATTTAAACACTTGGTTTAGGATCACTGAAGGAGAGCTTGTTTATCTCTTCAACTGGATGACTCGATTCCTGTGGGGAGGGAAATGATCTGATGAAAACTATTGATTTCACTACTCTTCCTATCTCCCCATTCTTTTTCTTTCTAAGACTTACTTATGTAGTTCATACTATTCCAATGGGCAGTTGAAAGTGTACCTTGCGAAATATTTGGAGTCACATATGTGACTTGTCTGTTTGTGGGCCCTTGGGAGGCTTACGTACCCAGAACCACATTGCTTAAGGACTCATTCAGCCTCCACTCCTGGAACCAGCATCTTCTCAGAAGGAACCATGAAGTTGTTTGTTGCAACAATTTCAAGAGATGTCACACAGGCTTCTGTCACTGCCTGCCACTCACAGGGAGTTTCCTATACAAGGTTCTCTATCCAGAAAATAAGTGAAGGTCCTGATGCTCACCTGGCATGGAGGGACCCAGCTAAGAAACCACATGAGTTGTTGACCTCCCCTCCATCTCTACCATCGTTGTATGTCTCCTCACAATTCATGTGAATGACTGCATGTCTTCCTGACTGCCTCCACTCTCCCAGCTCCCAGCCCCCTGGTCAAACAGCAGCCAGAATGTTTTCTAAAACAAATTTGTGTCACTCCATTGACCAGCCTCTGACAGTGACACCACATTGCCTTCACTACTTTTTTCCCAAATTCTGGAAGGGAGAGGAACCAGTTGGAGATTTGGTTAAAGATGCAAGTCCCTGGCCCCACTGTTAACTTATGAAATCCATATGTGGGAGCCGAGCCTGTAAGTGTGCATTTGGAAACTGTTCACCAGCTGCTGCTAATGTACATACTTCCAGAGAAATACTAACCTATGGGATAAACTTCCATTTCCTTAAAGTGCTGTATAACATGACTCTATAAGAAGAATGAATGTTTCTGAGAGCCCCTCCAACCTCATCTGTTTACTGTTGCAGCAAGAATAGCAGTTTGAGGTTGTGTGAATTCCTATACCATTTTTCATTTCCTTTGTCTCTCTTAAGGTTTGCTGTCTCCAGTAAGGCAGGCTGTGCACTGCACAAATCTAAGGGTTACCATTCACATTACAGTCTGAGGGATGGATGCCCTGCCATTGTTCATAATGTTTTCAATGCCTGGACTGCCCATTTATTTCCTCTCTCCCTGACTTAGGTTCAGTTATAAGACACAGCTCTGGCCTCATCACTTTTATGGAACCTCAAAATATCTGCATAGCCCTATTATCCAGTTTATCACATTGTATTTCAACATTCGTTTCCCTGCTTCCGTATCTTCCAGCAGATATGAGCAGTTTGAGAGCAGGGTCTTATTGATCCAAATACCCTCACTGACAAGTATAGTACTAGACTCATAGTGGACACTCAATTAAGGCTTATAGAATTATTGAATAAAAGTTGATGATTAGACCAGCAGTCATCCACTCAAAAACTCTGTGTTCCTTAGAAAGCTGATCCTACAGGTTTCCATAAAGATGTAGCAGTTTAAAAGACATGTATATCTTAAGCAGATATCTGTATTTTTTCTTTTTAGGTTCCATCTGCTTTATTTTTTTTTTCATTAGTTTTGCCATACAATGCCATGATATCACCATGGGTTTACATATGCTCCCCCTCCAGAACCCCCCTCCCTCCTCCCTCCCTCCTCCCTCCCCCCGGGAAATCTCGTTGCACCAGCCCCGAGCATCAATCCTGGGCTGGCGATTGATTACACATATGATAATTAACTTGTTTCAATGCCATTCTCCCATATCATCCCACCCTTGCCCTCATCCACAGAGTCCACGAGTCTGTTCTATGCATCTGCGTTCCTTTTGCTGTCTCGCATGCTGGGTTCTCGTTACCGTCTTTCTAAATTCCATATATATGCGTTAGTATACTGTATTGTTGTTTTTGCTTCTGGCTTACTTCACTCTGGATAATGGGCTCCAGTTTCGTCCATCTGAGTAGAACTGATTCAAATGAGTTTTTTTCATTTGAATCAGTTCTACTCAGATATCTGTATTTTTTAGATGTTTTGGCAGCAAGTAAAAAAACTAAGGACAGTGGGAAAAGCAATGATATTTCACAGTCTCATAGAACGTCCCAAGGCAGGACGTACTTCCGGTTTAGTCCAGCAGTTTACCAAGGCCATTCTGGATTCTCATTCCCCTCTGCCATCCGTCCATCCACAGCATCAACTGATTCCCTGAGGAGTGAGTGGATGGCTGACTGGTTCTCATCTGGTGAAGCCACATCCTCCTGCAAATGATTCCCGAGTCAGATTGGGTCGCATGTTCATTGCAAAATGAATTGCTGGTAAAGGGGGATGAGAAAACCTTATAACTGAACAGATCCCTTTAAAAACTAAGGTCAGTTCCTCCATTCTCAATGCATTTCACTCGGAAGTGGACGAGGATGGAATACCCAGCTGGACCTACTACCGCGCTTTGGCGATCAGTCCGCACTGCATGCGGCAGCGTCTCTTCCGGCAGACACCAGAGCACTGCCCCGACCAGGGGTTTTCTTTCAAACCCGCCCACGTCAGGAATCACAGCTCTTCCACTTTTCTCATCTTGTTCTCAAGTCAGGAGAAATTAGTTTAGCAAATCCACCTGCCAAACAATTCCAAGAAATAGAGAGCTGTCAGCAAGGCTGGCCATCACCATCTTCTCACTTGAGGCCTCTCGACCCAGGCAGGGTCCGTGGGGTGTGATGAGAGCAGAGCGCTGGCTGTGGGGTGCAAGTGTCATTGCGGAGGCATCACCACCCGCTGCAGATAATTTGCTCCCTGGCTAGTGACGGTGAGAAGTTCCTGGAAGCAGTGTGACGAGAGGACGGTGCAGGCTGAGTAAGCCCGGCAGGAATTCAGCCGCCCAAAGCACAGCACAGAGCCGAGCCAGCTCAGGCTGCAGCCCTCGGGGCTGGTTCCCCCCACCCCCACCCGTCTTTTCGAAGATTCAAGGAGGGAGAAGATTCACTGTTAGGTGGGAAGGCATTTTTCTCACCTGGGCATGCTTGGAAAATCTGCCACCTCTTCTTTTCCTTCCATTTTTCTGTCCGTGTGAATTCAACTTGATGTCAACCCAGCTGACCGAGCTGCAAGGCTCGGTCAGCTGTATTAAGTTAAACATGCCACCCTTTTTGGATTTTTTAGACCTATTTGACTCCGTCAATAATAATCCTTTTCCATAGTTCCCATTCCATTTTTTTAAAACTCAGAATAAGAAAGAGTGGAAAAAACAAAAACAAACAATGAAACATTTTGTACCATGTTGTGCATGTTTTAAATTGTGTACCATTTCCATCTTTTCTCTTCTTTCTTCTTGTTATTAGTGTTCAAGAGTTTAACTACCAAAGGGGAAAGACACCTTAAAATAAATGGATAAATGGCATTGTAATGATTTCTGTATGCCAAGTTCTGTTAGAAAGGAGAACTCTCAGGAATTGATTTTATATATTTACATGTAATATATATGAATTATAATCACATATATGTTAAGTGATAAATATCATGTAATCCTCAAAGCAACCATATGACATAAACATAATTTTTATATTGTTAATATCCCTCACTTACTGATGAGGAAACCTAGGACAAAACGGTGACATTTCTTGCTCACCCCAGACTAGAAAGCAACAGAGACAAGAAGCAGCCCCATGGGATCTGGTTTCAGTCTGTGCTCTCAGCACCATGCTTCTCTGTGCCACTGTTTTGACCTTCAGCAGAAAACTTCCATCACTTCTCCCAAGGATATCAGCTTCATGCAGTTGGCAGCATCACTTCAGATGTCTCCACCCATCCTTCCTCCATCCAGCCAGCCTTCCAGTCAGCCACCCATCAGTTCTTGCTGAATGTCTTCTCTTGCGAGGCCATCTGCTAAACACTGTGGCTACAGGGAAACAAGACAGGGCCTTCGTGAACCTCGTATTCTCTTGGCCACCCAAATGTCCCCTTGGTTACAAGCCCTTCTTTAAATGTGGATTAATACTCCTGTTCCCTAAGTGAAAAATTTCCAATTCTCATAATATTTCCATTCTCACTAAGAGCATCCTGGGGTTAAAGTACCATTTTCTGTACCCCGAAGGCACTCAAAGAATATTCACAGTCCATGGGAAAATTAAATCTCTGATTAGATGAACAGAAATGTCTTCATTCTGAGAACATCTAGTGGGTATGTCTACAAATGTTCTATGGAACAATTCATCTGATTTAGAAATTCCTTCCACACCATATTTAATCATCTTCCTGAGGCAGAGGTTTTGCACATTTATCACATTGTTTTTTATTTCTTTTAAAATATATTTCTTATGATGAAATTGAGATATACAGAGTAATAAAAAAAAAAGACAGTGACACATCAGTTTGTAGCCTCACAACATTGGTTTGACCTTATCTTCATCTCTGTGTGTATCTGGTAGGGTTATTCTACAGGATATTACAAAGCACTTGTGGATACCTGGAAATGGGATACAAGAGACTGAGGAAACTGCTTGTAATGCAGAAGAAGTTTATGTCCTGAGGTTGTTCCTCAAGCCTTTATTAGTCTGCCCATCCCTTACCATCTTGGCCCCATTTCCTGCCATCCCTCCTATGACTTCCCTCCAGTGTTGTTTCATGTTTCCTGCCTCCGTTACCTTGCTCAGCTGCCCCCTCTTGCCTCCAGGCCCAGCCCTTCTGCTGTTTATATACATATATGTCCTTTCTCTTGGAGCTCCCTCCCATTTCCCCTCCCATTCCACCCATGTAGGTCACCACAGAGCATGGAGCTGAGCTTCTTGCACTATATAGCAGGTTCCCACTAGTTATCTGTTTTACACATGGCAGCACACATACATCAATCCCCAAATCTCAATTCGTCCTCCCTACCCCATGTTAACACATTTGTTCCCTATATCTGCACCTGTATTCCTGCCCTGCAAACAGATTCTTGTGTAATGTTTTTCTAGATTTCACATATATGTGTTAATATACCATATTTGCTTTTCTCTTTCAGATTTACTTCGATCTGTCTGACAGATTGTAGGTCCATTCACGTCTCTTTCTAAGTTATCCTTCCACACTAAGCTCAAGTTTTCACTGTGCAGGCTAAGTCACTTCAGTCATGTCCAACTCTTTGCGACCCTATAGACGGTTGCCTGCCAGGCTCCTCTGTCCATGGAATTCTCCAGGCAGTATTACTGGAGTGGGTTACCATTTCCTTCTCCAGGGGATCTTCCCAACCCAGGGAGTGGACTCAGGTCTCTTGCATTGCAGGCAGATTCTTTACCATCTGAGCTACCAGGGAAGCCCAGTATGTCACTGACTCCAAAGCTAATGTAGATGCTTCTTTTCCATGGCCTCTTAGCACCCCATGTTCTATTTTAGCATTTCTCATACTGCCTGTGGAGCCACCTCCACTATTCAGTGAGATTCCTGACACCAAGGGCCTCAGATCTCATCCTCTTCATCTCTGCATCTTTGATTTTTGACAGATGATCAGCAGATGCTTCTTGATTATGAAAAGGCCCACTGAGAAGCTCTCTCTCAGAATCACATCACAGCCCTAGAACAGGACAAGCCTGCAGAAATGAGAAACAAAGAGATTTAAATTCTCCATAATTAGGTTCAAGAGAAACCATTTTCCCATCAGTAAACACAACTCTTCACTCTTAGATTTCCTAGGCAGAGTTTCTGTTTCTGGCATCCTTTTCTTCTTCTTCATTGCCTTCTAACAGGCAAACACACATCATCACTCACTGTTGAATGTCTGTACATGGACCTTCTGTGTCTTACCCAGGATGGACCCTGTCCCTAGAAATATTCTCCAAGTTCCTAGAACCTCACAACAACCACAGTCGCATCAGCTGAGTATGTTCTTTTAATTAATTCTTTTTCTTACCCATTGCACAACCATCTTATCCCTCTGGACAGGAAAGGAAGGAATAGGCACAGCCTACATTTTAAAGTCTCTAACCATTGTTTATCGCAACACACTGTTTTAGAGACCACCATTGGTTTAAAGAAGGTTTGAATAGCCATTTGGAAACATATTTCTTCCTGTCAGTTTACACACACAGCAATATGTCATGAAAAGGCTTTTCTCAAAGTGATTGAAAGCATGACTTACATCACACCTCTAAGTTGCTTTGTCAGAGAGATGTTCCTGGGTTATCAGGGAGGTATTCTGAGTTCTGAGCATGGGCTGTTTACCCAGCTTGTGTCGACACTGTTTCAGAGCATTGGTGAGCTCGTACCTTCTGTCTCATTTAAATGGACTGAGTTGGGAGATCATGATCTAAATTCAGTCAACAAGCTGGAGGGAGTCCAGTGACTGTTGTAACACATGACATTTAGAGCCCAGAGAAAATACAGGGATTCCTGGTCTGGTTTCTGTTATTCCCTAGGCCTGTAAGCACTGGGAAAAGACAGCATAACAGACTTGAAGCAAAACAGGTCAAGTAAAGTTTATACAGCTATTATATTGGAAAGCGGCTCTGTAGGTGACCTGTCTAAACATGCTGAAGGAAGTAAATCACATTCATGGACCATCCTGACCTCTCTTTTGATTTTTGGTGGTGCATTCCTTAAGTCTGAAACCAGGTTTAATAGATGACTGTGTTGTTTAATAGAATATAAGCATTTTGTCAAAGCTAGAGAGTTATTTTCAAAGTAAAGAAGATCAAATTTTCAAGCCGAGTGAGTTTGTTTTTCTTTTTCTATCTGGATTTTAGTATGTTTAGGCAGAGACAATTTGGGATGACAAAAAAAAAAAATGGAAGAAATCCATGTCAGGCTTAAGAGGAGTATCATCATGCATCAACACAAATTGGTTTTTGAAGCTGTAAGTCTTTGGGGAAAATTATCCTAAATGAAACTTCCATAATTATGGAGTCATTTTATCCATGGAAGGATTTGCTTCCTGACAAAGGTGTACTGTCATTATTAAAAACCCAGTGGTCTCCTAAGTTGATGAAAACAAAGTTGTTATGACAAGCATCTTTCACGAGAGACACAGTAATGCTGTGGAAGCAGTGTTGCCCTTAGATTCAAAAGTTTTATGTCCCTATTCATTAATGGCCTTGCCTTCCGTCCTTGACTTGTTGCTTTACCTCTTTGAACCTGTCCAGCTGCTCAATTAAGCTCAGTCTCAGAGAGTCTTCATGATCAAGTTTTCAGTCAAGAAAATATTTTGACATTATAGTTAGAAGGGCTTGTTGGGGCCAGGGGGCTCAGCTAATACTCTCCAGACTCAATGAAGAAAATGCTATAAACCACCTGTCAACATATGAATTTACAATGAGAGAAATAAATACTAAGGGCACTGGGATACACAGGTTTTCTGGCCAGTGCATGCTCTCTGTACTGACATCTCCAGGGATGCCAATTTACAGTCAGAAAACTGAGCAGTGACTATGGACCCAGAGGCAAGAGTCTTGAAACAGTCTTGAGAATACTTTCTCCCATTCACAGTGAAACCTAGCAACTCATCTGTACTCAGAGAATAAAAGGTTTCTCGAGTGAGCAGATGTTTATTCTCTCCTAACGCAATCTCTCTCTGTCTCTCTCTCTCTCTCCCTCTCCCCTTCTCTCCCTCCCTCCCAGGACAGCTCTGAGTAACACTGTCAGGCCTTTTATTTTAGACACAAGTAAATCTAAAAAGAGAAAGAGGAAATGGAGACAGAGATGATAAACTACAAAACACTGTTGATTGTATGTCAGTTCTTTTGGTATCAGTCTATCTCGGGTTAATTTCATACTGCTGCATTATTCACCAGGTTAACTAGAACAGTGTTTGTTAACCTTGCTAACATGTTAAAATCACATGAAAAAGTTTTAGAAATCCTAATGCACAAGCCATGCCTAAGACCAGTTAAAGTCCATATTTAAGGTGTGGGACAGAAGCATAAATACAAATTAAAGCTTCCAGAAAATTCTATCATGCAGTCTACAGTGAGAATCCCTTCTCCATAGTCAAAAGACCTAACTCAAATATCTTTCTGGTTTAAAAGGCTGTATTTCCATAAACTTCTAATAATGCAGACTGATTAATGCAATTAATGAATCCTGTAAGATTTAAATTAGCTCCTATTTTAACTGTTTCAAATTTTTCTACCTATCAACAGTGTTTGTTTTCCTTTAGAGTTTTCTGTCTTTTCATGTTTCAAAGCAAGTTCAAATACTTCCTTACACTCCTGACAAGACTGTTTCCTCAAAATATATCTTTTCTCTTGAATTACTTAAATGATTCCTTTAATTAACCTTTTTTAATCATCTGGAAAATTTGAAAAAAAGGAAATGATTATCTTTCATACATGATAGACACTTAACTCATTTTCCTTCTTGTTTCAATACTGTGAACATTCACAAATTGATCTTGTAAGAGCTTTATGTGTTACTCATTGAAATGTTCAGCAAAGCATGTGACAAAGCCTGTTTTCCTAGAAATCCTGTAGGGTGCAGATTCTTGGATCCCACCTCAGACTCACTGAATCAGGATCTCTGGGAGCAGGGTCTAGAAATCACGATTCTTATAAACGTCCCAGTGGTACTTTCTAGAGCTCACTAAACTTGGAGAGCTACTCTCTGTAGGTGTTCTCTCAATGTGCTGCCATCTTTGTTGTCACTTCCCAGAATGCACAACTGAGGTCTGTTTCTATGGGTTTGTCCTGACACCATTCCTTATTAGAGGTTTATCCTTTACTTGGCTCTTTATTATTTTTTTAAAAGCATTAATTTTTCAAGCCCCAGAGTGTATTTCAACCCAGAAATTTTCAGAGTAAGATCGATTTTCGTTGGCTGTTATAGATGGACCAATATTGAAATGATGAATATTGACAAATAAAATAAAATTGAAACACTTGGAAAATCATTCATAGTAGACTGTCAAGGGTTGACTTCATGAGCAGGGACCAGAAGCAGAAAATAGCCAGTTGCTTTTGGATGGAAGAAATTAGGAGAGCCCAGGAGTAAATGTTTATTCTTATGCCACCACAAAGGAAATCAGGGCAAGCTGAGGAAAATGTCTCTGAATTGTATCATATTTCATATTCTGCAAAGCTGTGTTAAAATTAACTAAAGCATGGGAAAAAACTCTAAAAGTCATAGCTAAGGGCAAAAATGAACCTTCTAAAAAATAAAAATAATACGTAGCCTCTGTTTACCAAGTAAAATTGCATGACTGCTGTGGTTTTTATGGCTTTTAGAATGTATTACTTACTGTGTATGTAAATGTGTGTTTTAAGTTATGCAAATACATTTTGTGGTCTGGGTTATAAATCAGATGTGTAGCCAACTTTAAAATGGAGTGAAGCCCATGCTAAGAAGTAAACTGAGGTTACAAAGAAGACATAGATCATAACCATGGAAAGAGTAATAAAGAAACGTGGAAATGTCACTTTGAAAGAAAAAAAATTGTTAGCAAGTAAAAATAAAGACCTTTAAAGTGAGGAGAAACGAAAAAGCTTCTTGACAAGGGTAAGAAAGGAGAGTGAAAAAGCTGGCTTAAAACTCAGTATTCAAAAGACTAAGAATGTGGTATCTGGACCCATCACTTCAAATAGACAGGGAAAAAGTGGAAACAGTGACAGATTTTATGTTCTTGGGGTCTGAAATCATTTTGGATAGTAACTACAGCAATGAAATGAAAAGATATTTGCTCCTTGGAAGGAAAGCTGTGACAGACCTAGTTAGTGCATTAAAAACCAGAGACATCACTTTACCGATGAAGGTTCATATAGTCAAAGCTATGGTTTTTCTAGTAGTCATGTATAGATTTGAGAGTCGGACCATAAGGCTGAGAGCTGAAGAATTGATGCTTTCAAACTGTAGTGCCAGAGAAGACTCTTGAGAATTCCCTTGGACTGCAAGGAGATCAAAACAATCAATACTAAAGTAAATCAATCCTGAATGTTCATTGGAAGGACTGATGTTGAAGCTGAAGCTCCAATATTTGGCCACCTGACACAAAGAGCTGACTCATTGGAAAAGACCCTGATGTTAGGAAAGATTGAAGTTAAACGGATAAGTGGGTGGCAGACAATGAGATGGTTAGATAGCATCACTGACTCAGTGGACAGCAATTTGAGCAAATTCTGAGAGACAGTGAAGGACAGAGCTTCCCAGGTGGCACTAGTGACAAAGAATCTGCCTGCAGTGCAGGAGATGTAAGAGACTCAGGTTCAATCTCTGGGTCAAGAAGATCTTCTGGAGAAGGGCATGGCAACCTACTCCAGTATTCTTGCCTGGAGAATCCCATGGACAGAGGAGCCTGGTGGGCTATAGTCCATGGGGATCTCAAAGACTCAGACATGACTTAGTGACTGAACAACAACAAAATGTGCCCAAAACTGAAACAGATTTTCACTGAATCTTCAAATGGTAATTCAGATAGTCTCTCTCTCTCTCTCTCTCTCTCTCTCTCTCTCTCTCTCTATATATATATATATATATATATATATATATATATATACACACACACACACACACACACACACACACACACACATACATATTTAAGTTAAGCTTAAAAAAGCAGAATGCGGGCAACATGATTCCAAAAGCTGACATATAATACAAGTAAGTTCCCAAGAAGAGAAGTATAATCCAATGGACAGCCTGTAGTCTTAGAAGCTTGTGAACTCATAAACAAGAAGAAAATTCTAATAATTACTGCTTCAATTTCATAAGAACGAAATATATTCACAATTCTGAGGCTGTGAATTCGATATTCAGGGACCCTCAGCTGAGCACACTGTTAAAATAAATAATAAATCATTAATGAAAACTAACAGCACCTTTATTAAAACAGACAAGGAATTATTAATGACAGCAAAATATCTCCAGAAAGAAAGGAAAGACTAACTAATGGGAAGTATTCTGTTGCATGAAGGAAAGTCATCATTTAGAAGAGTTTATTATTGACATGATTTTGAAACAGTCTTGAGTCTAAATGCAAATCTGAATAGTTTATGCTATGGATCTGAACAAAACAGAAAAGTAGAATTAAAAGAAGTATGCTCAGACAATAGATGTTAAAAATTAGGTTTGAAAAATCAACTCAGTTTGCAAGTAGGTTTAAAACACAGTCCAAAGTTGTCAGAAGTTTACATGATTTTCTCCTCTACATATATTTTTCTCCTCTACATTTGTTAGCTCACAGTTTCTGAGGGCTGGGTGAATCTGGTTCAGAGAATCTCTGGAAATTACAGTCAAGATGCTGACCAGGCTGCAACTTTCTTAAGGCTTGACTGGTTTGTGGGACTCTTTTCCTAGTTCATTCATGTAGCTGTTAGTTTTGGGCCCCAGTTCTTGGCCCGAGGCTTCAGTGTATCATTTGTAAACCCCTCTGTAAGGCAGCTCCCACATGGCATCTGACTTCTCTTCTAGGGAGTTGTCTAAGAGAGAGTGAGTCACGAAGACAGCTGCTTATCTTTTATAACCTAATCTCAGACATAGTGCATCATCACCTGTATCTTATTGGTTACACAGATTGGCCCTGGTAAGATGTGGAAGGGTGAATACTGAGAGGGGGATCATTGGGGCTATCTTGAATGTACCTACCATTAGCACCATTTGACCTGTAGTGTTCTAGTCTAAACTTCTTCACCATTTAGATTGTTAGTTCCTTGAGAGCAGGGCTCAAGTCACGTGTGCATATGCTTAGTTGTGTCTGACTCTTTGAGAAACCATGCACGGTAACCTAAGAGGTTCCACTGTCCATGATCCTTTCATTTATTTACTTTGCCTCCAAATGACTTAGGGAAGTTCTGGGAAGCTTTCATTCACTTCCTCTTGGTTCCTTCCAGATCTATATAATCTTAATTTAGGGAGGAGGGCAAAGTCTCTGATCCCACGTGTATTAGACTGAAATAAACAGTGGAGCAGATACAGGAGATGTGGATTTGATCGCTGGGTCAGGAAGATCTCCTGGAGGAGGAAATGGCAACCCACTCAAATATTCTCATCTGGTAAATCTCATGGACAGAGGAGCCTTGTGGGCTTTAGTCCATGGGATCACAGAGTTGTAGCTGACTGAGCGACTGAGCATGCCATATGTGATGGGACATGAAAGGGTAATTGAAAAAGTAATTCAGATTTTAAAAATTTATCGAAACTTTAATGGGCTGTTTAATGAAATAAGATATTTGCTTTTTCTCTTGAGATGTCTTTTCTCACATCTTGGGAAAATCTGCCATCCTGGTCTCCTATATCTGTGTATTTAGTCATTCATTTGTGTTTGACTCTTTGCGACCCCCATGGACTGTAGCCCACCAGGCTCCTCTGTCCATGGGGATTATCCAGGCAAGAATACTGGAGTGGGTTGCCATACCTTCCTCCAGGGGATCTTTCCAACTCAGGGATCAAACTCAGGTCTCTTGAACTACAGGCAGATTCTTTACCTTCTGAGCCACCAGGGAAAAAAGGTTAGCTTTAGTCATACTGAAAAATTATCATTGTTTGCTGAAGATCCATGCATAGAGCTACTGGGGGAACTACTGTGATAGGAACTGAGAACTTTCTTTTGCAAGAACAGTGTAATTAAATCATCTTTGGTATAACCACACCCTCACTGAACACCACTACTGATGCTATTTGGAGTTATTTTAAAGGATGTAAAAGTGACTGGACTTTATATCGACTAACAAGTGAATATACAACTGTTGAAATATTGCTCAAACTCTTTTTAGCTAATGAACTGTCTTGGATTTTCCAGTATTCTAGGGCATATGTCTTCATCTCCCTCTGAAACTCCTTCCTTGTACCATTATGTAGATTTACTTCAAATATAATTCCAAATTTTCCTAAACCTAGAGAATGACAGAATAAGGAGCAATCATACTCTAGGTGACATTGAAAAACATTTTAAAAATTCTATAGCAACAGCAAAGGTCAAAAATTCTGTTTAAAAAAAGAGGAGGAAGAATATTTACCTACACAAAATAAGTTATGTCTTATACTAAATGGATGGCCAATAAGGAATGAATGACTATACACACCATACCTTAAATCTACCAAACCATCAGGATGCTGACAGAAACAGCACAACACAAGATCCTATTTCTCAGTCCTAAATATCAGTTATTAAAGGAGCTTATCTGTTTATTATTGAAATGGCCTCTCTTTTAAAAGAATCACTTTTATCATTTTCAAAGCACTTTACATTAATTGTCATTTCATCCACTGAACAATTTAGGAGATTGGCAGTTAGACCTAATTGTTTTCTTCTTCTTGGGTTTCCTGAATGCCTATGAGTTTTATAATGTATTCAAGTACACAATAAGAATGGGAGCTTTATTTGGACAACTTACTTACATGTATAGTTTATGACATTAATGATATTATCGTTAAAAAGATACAAAAAAGAAAAAAATACAAAGATACAAAAAAGAAACAAAAAATACAGAAAGACATAAATATACACATACCTACATATATATATATATATATATGTATATATATATATTTTTCCTATTTGTATAAGCAATTCTTCTTTTCTATATGTGTGTGTTCACTTACTCAGTCATGCCTAACCCTTTGTGGCCCCCACAGACTGTAGCCCGTGAGGCTCCTCTGTCCATGGAATTTGTTGGCAAGAATGCTGGAGCTGGTTGATATTTCCTTCTCTGGGAATCTTCCTGACCCAGAGATGGAACTCGATTCTCTTGTGTCTTCTGCACTGGCAGGCATATTGTATACCACTAGCATCAGGAAGCCCGATGGAAATTCATGGAACTAATGTAACATTAGTCAGTGTATTTGCACTCCTCAAGAGCAGATAAAGAAATAAAAGGGATCCAGATTGGAAAAGAAGAAGTAAAACTCTCACTGTTTGCAGATGACATGATCCTCTACATAGAAAACCCTAAAGACTCTACCAGAAAATTAGTGGAGCTAATCAGTGAATATAGTAAAGTTGCAGGATACAAAATCAACACACAGAAATCCCTTGCATTCCTATACACTAACAATGAGAAAACAGATAGAGAAATTAAGGAAACAATTCCATTCACCATTGAAACAAAAAGAATAAAATACTTAGGAGTATTTCTACCTAAAGAAACAAAAGACTTATATATAGAAAACTATAAGACACTGATGAAAGAAATCAAAGAGGACACAAATAGATGGAGAAATATACTGTGTTCATAGATTGGAAGACTCAATATAGTGAAAATGAGTATACTACCCAGAGCAATCTAAAGATTCAATGCAATTCCCATCAAGCTACCAGAGGTCTTTTTCAGAGAATTAGAACAAATAACTTCACAATTTGAATGGAAATACAAAAAATCTCGAATAGCCAAAGCAATCTTGAGAAAGAAGAATGGAACTGGAGGAATCAACCTACCTGACATTAGGCTATACTACAAAGCCACAGTCATCAAGACAGTATGGTACTGGCACAAATACAGAAATATAGATCAATGGAACAAAATAGAAAGCCCAGAAATAAATCCACGCACCTATGGACACCTCATCTTTGACAAAGGAGGCAAGAATATACTATGGAGAAAAGACAACCTCTTTAACAAGTGGTGCTGGGAAAACTGGACAGCCACTTGTAAAAGAATGAAACTAGAACACTTTCTAACACCATACACAAAGATAAACTCAAAATGGATCAAAGATCTAAACATAAGACCAGAAACTATAAACCTCCTAGAGGATAACATAGGCAAAACACTCTCCGACATAAATCAAAGTGGGATCCTCTATGACCCACCTCCCAGAATATTGGAAATAAAAGCAAAAATAAACAAATGGGACCTAATTAAAATGAAAAGCTTCTGCACAACAAAGGAAACTATAAGCAAGGTGAAAAGGCAGCCTTCAGAATGGGAGAAAATAATAGCCAATGAAGCAACGGACAAACAATTAATCTCAAAAATATACAAGCAACTCCTGCAGCTCCATTCCAGAAAAATAAACGACCCAATCAAAAAGTGGGCCAAAGAACTTAACAGACATTTCTCCAAAGAAGACATAAAAATGGCTAACAAACACATGAAAAGATGCTCAACATCACTCATTATCAGAGAAGTGCTAATCAAAACCACAATGAGGTACCACTTTACACCAGTCAGAATGGCTGCCATCCAAAAGTCTACAAGCAATAAATGCTGGAGAGGATGTGGAGAAAAGGGAACCCTCTTACACTGTTGGTGAGAATGTAAACTAGTACAGCCACTATGGAGAACAGTGTGGAGATTCCTTAAAAAACTGGAAATAGAACTGCCATATGACCCAGCAATCCCATTGCTGGGCATACACACCGAGGAAACCAGAATTGAAAGAGACACATGTACCCCAGTGTTCATCGCCACATTGTTTACAATAGCCAGGACATGGAAGCAACCTAGATGCCCATCAACTGACGAATGGATAAGAAAGCTGTGGCACATATACACAATGGAATATTACTCAGCCATTAAAAAGAATACATTTGAATCAGTTCTACTCAGGTGGATGGAACTGGAGCCTATTATACAGAGTGAAGTAAGCCAGAAAGAAAAACAAAAATACAGTCTACGAACGCATATATATGGAATTTAGAAAGATGGTAACAAGAACCCTGTATGTGAGACAGCAAAAGGAATGCAGATATATAGAACAGGGCAAGGGTGGGATGATATGGGAGAACGGCATTGAAACATGTTAATTATCATATGTGAAATCAATCACCAGCCCAGGTTTGGTGCTCAGGGCTGGTGCACCAGGATGACCCAGAGAGAGGGAATCGGGAGGGAAGAGGGAGGAGGGGTTCTGGAAAGAGAACATATGTATACCCATGGCAGATTCATGTCAATGTATGGCAAAACCAACACAATAATGTAAGGAAAATTTTTAAAAAATAAATTAATTAATTAAAAAATGTATCAGGCACAAAGTAAGTGCTTGATAATTGTTTTTTTTAAGAATGATTGAATAACTGGGTTTTACCAAAGGGGCTGGTTATGATTCTCCCTATGTTGATGAGATATACTGGGGTCAGCACACCTAAACCAGTGACCAGGGAAACTTCACTAAAGGGACATCTGGCAATAATGTTTAGGCTGATAAAGTGCTTTGCTAATTCTAGAAGACATTACCAGTCTTTCATTTCAGTTGATTTGACAACAGTCCTACAAGAATAGTATTAATAACTTCATTGGCTATATAAAGACACTAAGAAAGAGAGTTTGAGTGATCAGCTTAAATTTGTAGAGCTGATAGATTTCTGAACCTGGATGAAAATTGGAGTTTCTAAGTCACGTTCTTTTCACAGCATGCTGTGGCATATAATGAAATAATGGAATATTGACCTTCACTGAAAAAGCATGAACAGAAATTCATGGGTCTTTATAGTTATATTGTCAATGGATTGGAACCAGAAGAATCAAGTACTATGATGAATTTGCTATTTAAAATTAAGCACAGAGACAAAAAAGAAAAAAAAATCAAGATTAAACAAAAGCATATATTTGTGAATTACAGTCATGGCAATGAACAATGTCATAAATAAACTAGCAAAATATGGTGAGGACTCCCAGGATGTAGCACATAAAAAAACATAAAACTAACATGCTAATGAAAAAGTCATGAGCAGCCAGGCCAGTTCCTCAGCAACAGATCCTTTTGTAAGTAATTAAAGTGTCTCAAGTATGAAAATAACAGCCCAAGTGTGCAAGGAAGTGAGGGAAAACAAAGAGACAAAACAAGTAGACTCTTTAGGGAAGATAAACAGAAGATTTGAGTACCAGCTTCCAGAATTAGGAACCTCCAATGGAGTCCCCTTGCCCTCCAATTTTAAATGAATTCTTATCAATAAGTACTTTGCGATATGAGTTCTTCTGACTGGAACTTCCTGAGAGAGGTAGAGCCATGTTGTCATCAAATACTAGCAGATTTCCACTGAGACCCCAGTAATATGATGGTGCGGGAAGCACACATTTCATTTGTTTTTGGCTCTCCAACCTGGATGAGAAATATTTTCAATTTATATTCATGAAAGAATATTTCAGGGGAAGCCATCCATAATATTGGTACATCTTATTCTATTACATTTGCCACACTCCATCTACTCTTGCATTTATTTGTTAGTTCCAAACATACTTGTTGAGTGCCCAATATGTGGCAGGAATTAATGAACACAACAGACAAACACATGTTTTCAATTAAGTGGGTGGAGATGGACAAAATCTATAGAGTATATTTTGGTAATATGCTCTATAGACCACCTTTTCATACATATTTCATTGTTACTATCTTTACCACAACCATCGCTGTCTGTCTCCCTTTGAAAGTAAAAAGGAAAGTGAAAGAGTTAGTTGCTCAGTCTTGTCTGACTCTTTGCGATCCCATGAACTGTAGCCCACCAAGCTCCTCTGTCCACAGAATTCTCCAGGCAAGAATACTGGAATGGGTAGCCATTTCCTTCTCCAGAGGATCTTACAACTCAGGGATGGAACCCAGGTCTCCCTTATTGGAGGTAGATTCTTTACTGTCTGAGCCACCAGGGAAGCCCCCTATCTCCCTTTAGTGTCTCTCAGAGATCAACCTGCTCTACATCCTTCCCACCACTATCAAATCTCAAATTTCCTTCTTCCTCACTCCTATACAGTCTTTGAATATATATAGAGTCTTCTAAGTTCGTTGCATATGTCACTCTGTTTAGATCCCCAAGTCTAATACTGACCTGAAATTTATTATGCTCAAAGCCAAGTTTATATACCGTGACCCTCATTTCCCTGATTATAATTGACTGATTCAGGGATGGACACTTGTTACAGGTTGAGTTAACTGGATGTGAATTTCTTATCCAATAATTGCTGAGTGAATGAATTCTTGATGTCGGTGGGATCAAGTGACCCAATGTTTTGTCAATGGGATATGAAAGGAAAAAAATTGAACTCACTGGTGAATATTTACATATGGTAATCTCTAAAAATCTCTGAATGCTCCAGTTATTTCAACACTGTAATAAGTATCAAAATATTCGACATCCAAATTTGCCTCAAAATCCTACAATGTTTGTTTGGTTGACTTTAATGTGTCTGAAATCCCCAGTGATCATTCAGTTTTTAAATCTATGAGGCCACTTTTGAGATCAAGGACACTTGTGAGATTTATTTTCCCCCTGGAATCTTATGCCAGAAACACAATCTGCTTTCCTGCATTCTTTAATGTTGACCTAAGCCATTCTATCTCTTAGAATTCTTACTCCAACTCTACTCCAGAATTTTAGGTACAGGTGCACTTATTGCAGCTCTTGATTTTCTTTCTCCCTTGAAAAAAGTACAGCATATTCAAGCAGAAATAAACTCATTAAAGTAACATTTTGAAGGATTACTGCTTTTAAGATTTTGTTCTTTATACAAGCATAAGAAGCAGATCAAATAATCTACAAGAATGCTTAGAGGGGTACCTTAACTCAAGACATTTTGAAGATAATAAAAATAGAACTCTATTTTTTTCCCTTTATGATAAACTTATGTTGAATAATTATATTCAGCAGAGATTCAGGATATGAGTCATTAATTTACAATCCTCTCTCATATGAGAGATTGGTGGGCACTTAACCATTAAAAAAATTGTCTGTGATTTTTCTGGTGCAAGTTTTTTCCTCCAAATTTCGCTGATTTTCTTTTGCCCAACTCTGTGTCATTCCATGGACTGTAGCCCACCAGGTTCCACTGTCCAGGAATTTTCCAGGCAAGAATACTGGAATGGGTTGCCATTTCCTCTTCCAGGGGATCTTCCCAACTCAGGGATTGAAGCACATCTCTTTTGTATCTTCTTTCAGGTCCTACACTATTCTGCAACAGTAAGCTTGGTACTTACTCAGGCCCTTCATTATTAGGTTTTGCTTATGCACTTGTTGAAAATTATTCTCTTTTGTGTAAAAAGAGTAGAGTTTGGGGTCCATCTTGAGTGTTTTGGTAGAAACCAGAATGGAGCTCTTTCCAAGGAGAGTGTAATTAGATATTCCCCTGGAGCAGAAGCTCAGGGCTGAAATAATCAGAATTTTTCCTGAAGCTGACATAGTATAGACTATACAAGTGCTCAGCTCTTTGTCTTTTATGAGTCTTTTTTATTTACCATTATGGAGAAATAGATAAAAAAAAAACAAATTCTCTTGGAATAAGAAGTTATAGAACTTCAAGCAGGTTACAAAATTTTTATAGCTGGGCTTTATTATTTCTCCTTCTTGCATAAGGGTAGCTAGAAACTGCCCTTTAAGTTCTGCTGCCTATTTTATTCCTTTGGGCAAGTCTCATATATTAATCCTTTGTTCTGAGCTCCCATTAAATGGAAGTACACATCTAATTAGAGGACAATGGGTATAAAAACAAGTTTACGTGAAGTGGTTTCAGAATTCTTTGCACTTCTGAGGCTTTCCAGAAGGAGAAAAATCTATTTCAGTGGCTCCCTTCAAACTTTGGCTATACTTTCTTAGCGTGTCTGGGTTTTATGTGACAATGCAGGGAACAGTTTAGGGCAATGCTCTTCATAGGATTTCATATATATGCCTTTAAAGTCAGAGGATAATTAACCAATAGAGACTTTTATAGAGATAGCCCAAATGACAAACTTCACAATACACAGGAGTGTATATATTTATCAATTCAAAGAACACTCTTAACATGAAGGGAATTATGCTTTAGGGTTGAGTACCTCTATAAGTGTCCCTCAGTCTAGCTTGTGCCCTAATCTAAGAGAATGACAAGACATAATACCTAAAGAACACAGCTCTTATGTAAGATGATCTTGGATTTAATTTGATAACACTACCTGTGTGTTTTGGACAGGCAAAGTGAAATCTTTGTGCCAATCTCCTCATGGAGTTTATAACGTCTAAAGTTATTAGGCTTTTGTGTGGATTAAATTAACAAAAATGTATGGGATTGTGCTAAATATAGATTGTGACATACTTTAAGAACTCAATAAATATTAGGTTACTTTTCTTACATTGTTTTCTAAGAACTTTAGAAACCAGAGGTGAGAAAATCACAAAGTAACAAATGACTCTTTTTATCCTAATGGGGGCCAATAAGTAAAAGTATCCAAATGAACCATTTTATTCAATAGATCCACTTACTGAACAAAGATTCAGAATTCAATTTATGGAGCAAGGATTTGTGAATACCCAAATTTATCTATACATTGTCAAGTGAGATTGATATCACCCTTTACATTGAACAACCAGGGGAAATTTGGTGTAGAGCTTTTAGACAAACCACTATTTGGTTCCCTGAGGCCATTTCTAAAGGGAACATCCAAAAATAAATTATTATTTTACTTCAAAAACCAAGATTTATATAAGGTTCAGCATGCTTCACAGACACTCAGGGAGATACTGACATGTTAAGTCTAGGGTTTGGTTAAAGAATCTTCATTTTTGATTACCCAAGTGAGTCATATCCAGGTTATCCTTAGGTCACACTTTAATAAATTGCAGTATACAGCTACTGATCAGGAGAGCAAAGTGACTGATAAACACTTGGTCATGAATTTTGTTGAAGGACTGTTACATGGTAGGATGCTCCACAAATATTTGCCATGAGTTAGGAAAGTCTATCTTTTAAAATTAAAACCATTCCTCAAATTGTCGTCCCCCTATTTATATCTTTTTGCCTAGACTGAGAGAAGCAGATTTCTGGTCCTAATGTGGGTGAGTCTTATTCAATCAGCTGAAAAGCTGAACATAACAAAAAGATTAAGAGGGAACTCTTCCTACCTGACTTCTTGAGGTGGGATATTGGTCTTTTATGGCCTTTGGACTTCAGTTGAAGCATTTGGCTCTTCTTCAACCTTGCTAGCTTTCAAACTGAAACTCACACCATCAGCTCACAAGACTCCCAGACCTTCAGACTTTGACTGGAGCTATACATCAGCTCTCCTGGGTTTCCAGTTTGCCAACTGCAGATTTTTGGACTTCTCAGCCTCCATAATTGCATGAGGTAATTGCTTTTAAATCTCTCTCCCCACCCCATCTCTCTTTCTCTGTCTCATATCTGTATCTATGCCTATATCTCTCTATATATGCCAAAAGTGCAGTGATATATTCAAAGTACTGAGAAAACTGCTAGCCAAGGATTACTATACCTGGCAAGACTTCTCTTCACAAATGATGGAGAAGTAAAGACTTTCCAGATAAAAATTGAAGAAGTTTATCACCACCAAATCTGACTTAAAAGAATTGCTAAAAGGAGACTTTTCAGTTGAAAGAGAGACTAGAAGAAAACAATAATCAACAAAATTGAGTTAGTTTTTTTTAAGGTAAACAAAATTGACAAAACTTTAGCTCAATTAAGGAAAAAAGACTGAAATAAATGAAATTAGAAATAAAAGAGACAATACAAATGACACCACAGAAATACAATGGATCAGAAATGACTACTATGAATAATTATATGCCAACAAAATGGATAACCTAGAAGAAATGGTAAGTTTATAGAAACATACAACTTACTGAGACCAAATTGTAAAGAAATTTTAAAATCTGAACTGACCTCTAGTAAGGAGATTGAATCAGTAATCAAAATCCTCCCACAAAGAAAAGTCCAAAACAAGATGTCCTTATTAAGTAATGCTACCAAACGCTTAAAGAATAATTAACAGAAATCCTTTTAGAACTATTCTAAAAATTTAAGATGAGGGAACCTCTCCAAGACCATCGCCCAGATAACAAAATCAAGCAAATAATGATACTATAAAAAAGGAAAATAACAGATCAATAGCCTTGATAAATACTGATATAAAATTCTAGCAAGGAGAACTCAACAGCGCATTGAGAGGACCAATATATCATGACCAATATATCATTTTCAATATATGAAAATAAATACAAATAATATACCACAAAACATAACAAATGTCAAAAATTAAACCATATAATCATCTCAATAGAGGGAAAAAATCTTTTTTTTTTAAATTTTTTTATTTATTATTTTTTTTAATTGTTTTTGCCATACATTGTCATGATATCACCATGGGTTTACATATGCTTCCCCTCCAGAACCCCCCTCCCTC
>ML661338.1:22011533-22059211 GCA_007570785.1 Antilocapra americana | reverse complement strand
GGCAGCCATTCTGACTGGTGTAAAGTGGTACCTCATTGTGGTTTTGATTTGCATTTCTCTGATAATGAGTGATGTTGAGCATCTTTTCATGTGTTTGTTAGCCATTTTTATATCTTCCTTGGAGAAATGTCTGTTAAGTTCTTTGGCCCACTTTTTAATTGGGTTGTTTATTTTTCTAGAATGGAGCTGCAGGAGTTGTTTGTAAATTTTTGAGATTAATTGTTTGTCTGTTGCTTCATTGGCTATTATTTTCTCCCATTCTGAAGGCTGTCTTTTCACCTTGCTTATAGTTTCCTTTGTTGTGCAAAAGCTTTTAATTTTAATTAGGTCCCATTTGTTTATTCGTGTTTTTATTTCCAATATTCTGGGAGGTGGGTCATGGAGTATCCCGCTTTGGATTATAGCAGAGAGTGTTTTGCCTATGTTATCCTCTAGGAGTTTTATAGTTTCTGGTCTTATGCTTAGATCTTTGATCCATTTTGAGTTTATCTTTGTGTATGGTGTTAGAAAGTGATCTAGTTTCATTCTTTTACAAGTGGCTGTCCAGTTTTCCCAGCACCACTTGTTAAAGAGGTTGTCTTTTCTCCGTTGTATATTCTTGCCTCCTTTGTCAAAGATAAGGTGTCCATAGATGCGTGGATTTATCTCTGGGCCTTCTATTCTGTTCCATTGATCTATGTTTCTGTCTTTGTGCCAGTACCATACTGTCTTAATGACTGTGGATTTGTAGTATAGCCTAAAGTCTGGGAGGTTGATTCCGCCCGTTCCATTCTTCTTTCTCAAGATTGCTTTGGCTATACGAGGTTTTTTGTATTTCCACACAAATTGAGAAATTATTTGTTCTAATTCTTTGAAAAAGACCTCTGGTAGCTTGATAGGAATTGCATTGACTCTATAGATTGCTTTGGGTAGTATACTCATTTTCACTATGTTGATTCTTCCAATCCACGAACACGGCACATTTCTCCATCTGTTTGTGTTTTATAGTTTTCTATATACAAGTCTTTTGATTCTTTAGGTAGAAATACTCCTAAGTATTTTATTCTTTTTGTTTCGATGGTGAATGGAATTGTTTCCTTAATTTCTCTTTCTGATTTCTCACTGTTAGTGTATAGGAATGCCAGGGATTTCTGTGTGTTGATTTTGTATCCTGAAACTTTGCTATATTCACTGATTAGCTCTAGTAATTTTCTCGTAGAGTCTTTAGAGTTTTCAATATAGAGGATCATGTCATCTGCAAACAGAGAGAGTTTTGGGAAAAAATCTTTTGACCAAATTCAACATTCTTTCATGTTAACAACACTCAACAAACTAGGAAAAGTAGGAAATTACCTCAACATAACAAAGTGAATATATGAAAAGACAACAGCTAACATCATCCTCAAAGTGGACTTAAAATTTTTCCTGTCAGACAAGTCAAGAACTCTTGTCACTTCTGTTTAATGTAATACTAAAAATCTTAGCCAAAGCGATTAGGTTAGAAAAAGTAAAAAATGGCATTTGTATCAGAAAAAAAAACCAAAATTTACCTCTGTTCATAGATAACATGATCTTATATATAGAAACTCATCAAGATTACACACAAAAAAATGGTTAGACTAAATAAAATTCAGTTAAGTTGCAGAATACAAAATCAACACAGAAAATCAGTTTTCTTTCTATATGGTAATGAATAATTATGACAGACTACAGTCCTTCAGGTCACAAAGAGTCAGACACAACTGAACACACACATAAATTAGAAAATAATTTTAATTACAATAACATCAAAATGAACAAAATATTTAAGAATATTTAAGAAACTTAACCAACAAAAGACATATATACTGCAAACTACAAAATATTTCTGAAAGTTTTTTTTTAAAGTACTCAAATAAATGGAAAGGCATCTCTAGTTCACAGATTGAAAGAATTGATGTTAAAATATTAATGGTCCCCAAATCAATCTACAAACATAATACAATCCCTATCAAAATACCACGGTACTTTTTGCATAAATAAGGAAAAAGCCCTAAAATTCATGTGGATTCTCAAACTCTGCCAAGAAATTCTTCGCTGGGCATTTACCTGCCTTGACCAAAAGAATACGATGAAAGTGACACAAGACTTCTGAGACTAGGTTATAAATGAACTTGAGGTTTCTGTCTTGTTCAAAGGGATGTTTCCTCTGAAGTACGGAGCTTACCTTGAGTCAGACAACCTGAGGCCACCATGGTGTGCAAAAGTCTAAGATTCTTCATTAGGTATATGATTGCCCAGTCTTTGGGATGCCCTGGTGGCTCAGATCTGCCCGCAATGCCCGGGTTCAATCCCCAGGTCAGGAAGATCCCCTGGAGAAGGAAATGGCAACCCACTCCAGTACTCTTGCCTAGAAAATTCCATGGATGGAGAAGTCTGGTGGACTGTAGTCCATGGGGTCACAAAGAGTTGGACATGACTGAGCGACTTCACAGTGCCCAGTCTTTAAGTTGGCCTTGAATATTGAGCCCAAGCTTTAAGTCATCTCAATCCACACAGCAGACATGGAGAAGGCATCAGCTAGCAGTCAGCACATAACAGTATACCACATGGTCATACATTCCATTTTTTAACATTTGAAAAAGTAAAATATAATCAATTGGTAGGGGAAAAAAGCTTATAATATGTACCAAATATTGTATTTGGGCATTCTTTTTCTCAGAGAAGTAGCCCAAATTTGTGTGAACTTCAGTCTCATAAAAATATGCATTCACCATATCCACAAGCCACTGTTTCAGAGATCTCACAGTCTTCCTGGGGCTAAGAACAATAAACAAATGTATTTAAAGTTCAGATAATTTATGTAGAGAAATAGAAGCCCAACTCTTCTCATTACAAAATGAGGAAACTGGCTCTCTGATCTTTACAAAATCATAGCTACTTTATTTTTTTATTTTATATTGGAGTTGATTAACAATGTTGTATTAATTCTGGTGTAAAGAAAAGTGATTCAGATATATATATATATACATATGTGTGTGTATATATATATATCCTTTTTATTTTTTAATTAATTTATTTTAATTGGAGGCTAATTACTTTTCAATATTGTAGTGATTTTGCCATACATTGACATGAAACAGCCATGGGTGTACATGTGTTCCCATCCTGAACCTCCCTCCCACCTCCCTCTCCATCACATCCTATCCCTCAGGGTCATCCCAGTGCACCAGCCCTGAGCACCCTGTCTCATGCATTGAACCTGGACTGGCGATCTATTTCACATATGGTAATATACATATTTCAATGTTATTCTCTCAAATCATCCCACCCTCGCCTTCTCCCACAGAGTCCAAAAGTCTGTTCTTTATATCTGTGTCTCTTTTGCTGTCTTGCATATAGGGTCATCGTTACCATCTTTCTAAATTCCACATATGTGTGTTAATAGACTGTAATGGTCTTTTTCTTTCTGACTTACTTCACTCTGTATAATAGGCTCAAGTTTCATCCACCTCATTAGAACTGATTCAAATGCATTCTTTTTAATAGCTAGTAATATTCCATTATGTATATGTACCACAGCTTTCTTATCCATTCGTCTGCCTATGGACATCTAGGTTGCTTCCATGTCCTAGCTATTGTAAACAGTGCTGTAATGAACATTGGGGTACACGTGTCTCTTTCAATTCTGGTTTCCTCAGTGTGTATGCCCAGCAGTGGGATTGCTGGATCGTATGGCAGGTCTAGATCCAGTTTTTAAAGGAATCTCCACACTGTTCTCCATAGTGGCTGTACTAGTTTGCATTCCCACCAACAGTGTAAGAGGGTTCCCTTTTCTCCACACCCTCTCCAGCATTTATTGTTTGTAGACTTTTTGATAGCACCCATTATGACTGGCGTGAGATGTTACCTTACTGTGGTTTTGATTTGCATTTCTCTGATAATGTTGAGCATCTTTTCATGTGTTTGTTAGCCGTCTGTAACAAAATCATAGTTAATTTAAATGAATTCATTTAAGTTCCTCTTCACTCATTTATTCATTCCATATGCATGCATGGAAAGGAAAGAAAAGAAAGTGTGAGTTGTTTAGTACTCTCTGACTCTTCATGACCCCATAGATTATAGACCAACAGGCTTCTCTGTCCATGGATTTCTCCAGGCAGAAATACTGGAGTGGGTTGCCATTCCCTTCTCCAGGGGATTCTCCTGACTCAGGGTTTAAACCCAGGTCTCCTGAATTATAGGCAGATTCTTTACATCTGAGCCAGAAGTCATGTTGCATCTGAGTTAGTCCTCTCTCTAGCTGACTTCTGTTCAGTTTTTAACCTCAGGTGGATGGAGGGACATTTGGATTCAGAGAATCAAGAGAAGCTGAATCTCTCTACTGTGGAGTATCTGGAAGGCAATTTGACTTTTAACATGTAAAAAATTCACCACCACTAGCCTCACTCTTGAAGCTGATCAGAGGCATTTCTGGGTGTTGGGTGATCAGCAAACTTTTGAGAACTATGTTGTCTTAATTCACATCTCACACATTTATTTATTTGAAAGTTCTATTAGAATTGTTGTTCTAAAAGATGAAATACAAATAGAAGGATCTTACAAAGCAAGCAAAGGAAACAGAGGTAAATGGTACAGACTTGAGTACAGAGAAGTGATACTCAATACATTTGGATGTCATGGAAAATCAGACAAAATGAGAAAAAGAAAAATCAGAACATTTGGCTGTATCCATGTACTTTATTTTAAAATATTAAAAAAATAAATTAATAGTATTTGGAAGTATTTAAACGTTGATTGTGTATATTGCAGCTCTCAATGCTAGACTTTCCTATTTTACTTTCAACAGCTTTGAATACAGAGATGATTAGAAATTAAAATTTAAAGTTGACAATTAGCAAAATAAGAATGTCAGTTTTTACTCTGCTTACAACATATTGAGATTATAATTACTTTCAACATTTTATTATTTGTATTAAAATGTTTCATATTTATTGTATTTAGTTCCTTTCACTCACAAGTATGAGAAAAAAATCAAAAAGAAAAAATTTTTTCCAAAGCACTCTTTTTTGTTTAAAGAGTGGTAAATGAAACTGTTTTGATTATTGTAAAGCAAGCAGTTTTAGGGCATATGGGTCTACTGATATCTAGAAAATGTTATTTGATTGAGATCAAGGAAAGAAGATGAGACAATAAATTCTAATGAACTCAGTCACTGTTTGAAGCCTCTATTTGGGCAAGTCAACTTACTGAGAAGAGGATGTGATCATGTTAAGGACTAATGAGGTACCTAGAGATGTGTAGGGTTATCCATCATCTAATTATTCCACTTTAGAAGTGAGTTAAGCAAATATATTGCTCTGGGGAAAAGGCAGTATAGTGGAACTGGTGTTTATTTAGCATCTATCATTTGCCAGGTATTTTGCATATATTATTTCATTTGATCCTCAAAACAAGTTTTTAAGGTGGATATTACAGCCTTGTTTTATATATAAGTAAACAAACTCTAAAGGCAGTAAATAGTCTTTCTAATTTAGCACAACTAAGTAAGGGGAGGAACAGGGTTTCAAACCAGATTTTTATTGCTACAGTGTTATTATCTTTATAAAATGCTGCCATATAAAATACAAATAGAGATAATATGGGAGTTAGAGGTATCTATGAACACTGTATAAATGTTTATATTGTATATTTTTCAGATTTTTTTGCAATACTAGGATTCTGGACTATTAAATTTTCACTTTCAAAACTTCAAGTTTGAGACTTTTGATAATGATGGGAAAGCTTTGAAGAATTGCATAAGACTCATGTGAAGTCTCCTAGTTGAACTTCAGGGGAGGTGGTTTGCATGAACAGAAAGATAGACAGGTTGAATTTTAGATTAAGATGGGATGCTGCTGCTGCTGCTGCTAAGTCACTTTAGTCGTGTCCGACCCTGTCTGACCCACAGACGGCAGCCCACCAGGCTCCCCTGTCCCTGGGATTCTCCAGGCAAGAACACTGGAGTGGGTTGCCATTTCCTTCTCCAATGCATGAAAGTGAAAAGTGAAATTGAAGTCGCTCAGTCATGTCCAACTCTTAGCGACCCCATGGACCGCAGCCTGCCAGTATCCTTTGTCCATGGGATTTTCCAGGCAAGAGTACTGGAGTGGGCTGCCATCGCCTTCTCTGAAGATGGGATGAGCTAAAGGCTAATGGTTTAATAAACTGTAGTAGCATTTCCATAAGTAGATGAGAAGGAAAGCAATGGGAAGTTTGCTTGAAGTAAAAATAAAAAATAGAGGGTTGGGGAGGTGTAGATAAATTAATCTAGAGATCTGGAGACCTAGACCCAGCCCAGAGCCTGGGTCAATATTAGGCAGAGGCAGAGGAAAGAAAGAAATAGTTGTAATCAATGCAACATGAACATCTACATTTCACCTGCCTTGCAATGCTAACCACCATCTTCCTGAGGTTTCTGTCAATGCCCAGTGCCCTGCCCAAGAAGAGGAAGGCACAAGGGGTCCCAAGGGCAAATGCAGCAGCACGCTCAGTTGTGGAGCAGCAGCAACCCATGCCTTCTCTGAGGGAAGCACAGCATTTTCTGGCCCATGATGGTCATTCGCATATGAAAACCAGGGAGCTGAGAATCATCAGACATCCCAGAGCTCCATCTCCCAACTCCTCCAAAGTATCTTTTTCAGACAGGAGGATGATAGAATGACTGAGACACAGAGGCTTTTGTTTTTCTTTACCTACTCTACCTCCATGCCTGCAAAATATAGTCTGTATTCTGAATCTTAAGGTAGTACCAGAGTTTGACATCCTTCTCCCCAGAAGACGGATTAGGATGACCATCTTCGCCCTCTTTCAGGTATCCTGAGAGATAGGAAAATTTGGTGGACATTATCGACCTTCCAATTTTGTGGCTGGGGAGAACGACTCTAAAGGAATTCTCTGCTTCTCTCTGCAGTCTTGCTGCACATGCACAAGCCTACGAATTTACCCAGAATTTGGAGGACATGTAAATTCTATGATATTTTCTCCACACATTAGATTTGACCAACAAGTGATTTGGCAGGAAGTGCCAAGCAGTCAGAGGTTGGTGCTGTATTGTTCAGAATTTGGAGAGTGAAGATTTTCTCCAAGTTTAAAGTCAGGACTGGCAGGGAGAATGAAAATGCAAATTAAGACTTCTAGCCACTGAAGCGACTTAGCATGCATTCATGCACGCATTGGAGAAGGAAATGGCAACCCACTCCAGTATTCTTGCCTGGAGAATCCCAGGGTCAGAGGAGCCTTGTGGGCTGCTGTCTGTGGGGTTGCACAGAGTTGGACATGACTGACGTGACTTAGCAGCAGCAGCAGCAGCAGCCCAGTGCTATCTGTCTAATAAAAAATGCATTCATTATTGATTTACCTTAAGGGGATATAAAGTACAATATGCAATAAATCTCCTTTGCTATTCTAGACATGAAAGATTTAAAATGGCAATATTGGGGAAAGCTTTAAAAATTAACAATGCCAAATGAAAAAGGTTTCCCAATCACTTCATATTTTCAGTGTATGTCGAATTAAGTAGCCAAATGTTTTAGGAAGACTCTAAATGTGTCAGAAATACAGATGAGACTAATCCAATGTTGTTTGAGTAATGGCATCAAATGAGTTCTATTCAAAAGTGTATTCCAGTGTTCCAGGAGAAGAAATTGTCCTCTTTCTTTAAGAATGGTCCAAGCCAGAGCTGGAAGGAAAGGGCCTGCTGCAATCTCAGCCCCAGAGACTGTGTTTTCCACCAAACTGTGAGCAGGCTCCAAGTTACTAACCATGTCTTCCTGGGATCCTGGACAATTGACATATACCAGGAGTGTCACAGCCTGAGATCAACTCCCCAGAGGAGATACATGGCATACCTGGGACAGTGCACTCACCAAGTACCCCGTTGCCTGAGCTCCTTGGGCCTGGGAAGGGCACAAAACACACAGCCCATCTGTGTCTGTGCCCCTGCAGAGCACCCAAGAACCTGAGCAGCTTAGACTTGGGAAGTGCATGCCGGGGTCCAGCCTCGGCGGGGTCCAGGGGTCTTGAGGGATGGGTGGCGTCGGCGGAAGAAGAACTGAGCTGAGTCGATGTGTGGTGATGGAGCAGTCTGTCTTTATTGCTGTTAGTTTGTGGGATGATGGAGAAGTCTCTCCAAAAGGAGATGGAGAAGTCTCTCGTTTATTGTTGTTGGCTTACAGTTTTATAGCCAAAAGACATCCCCATTACATCACCTATCATTCTATACAATTTTTTGTTTTCTACCTTCCATAGCAACCTTATCATTGAGCTCATTCCCCAATCTATCATGAAACATTCCCTTTGCAGAAGTCAGATTTTTATGTAATTAGATTTAACAATAGTATGTTTACCATTTGAATGTCTTCAGTATACTTCATTCAATTATGATAAGTACATCAACCTAAGTAGAAAGGTTACATTTCTCTTATCGGGTACAACTATGTAGAAGCTAGAGGGAAGGGCTAAAGCTTGAGACTGTTTATTCTAGTAACCTACTTCAGTTCTTAGGGGAAAGAGGAAAGACGACAAAGAGACAGTTTAGAAAGAGGAAAGAGGACTAAGAGACAGTTTAGGAGCACTGCTTTAGCAATAAAACCCTATTAACCTTATAATTACTATAATGAATTCCTATGTCTACATTATCCTAAAGCAATCAATATCTCCAACTATGCTGGCCACAGTTATGAGCATTCCTAAGTCCCAATCCAGCCTGATTTCTTCAAGGAAGAGAACCTCCTCTGTGGAGTGGTCAGGGGAGTGGGAGGTGGAAAGGTGACCCAAGTACGAGCCTTTTTGGTGGTGGCCTTGCCATGACCCCCAGAGAACTCTTGGTAAACTCCCCAGTAATTAGTAGGGGGAGTAGTAATCTATTTAAATGTCCCTTTCATTCCTCCTTAGCCCCCGGGGAAGGTGATCCACCTTCCCGGATCCTCTGGTCGATAAGGTCTGGAGGGATAATCTCAGGACAAATTCTTTCCAACTGGGACTGACCTACTGAGATGAGCCAGTGTTCTGAGCATGGACAGAACTTCCAAGAAAAATACCAGGGTGGGGCTTGCCCAGGATGCCCCGGTAAAGAAAGTCAGCTTTGCAATTTCTTTCTTAGTCTCGTGACCTTGTCATCTGAACAAGGGGGCATCCTGACGGCTCCCGGCAAGTGTACAAAGCACACGGACCATTTGAGACAGCGTTCTTGCAGAGCACTCTGGAGCCTGAGCAGTGTGGACCCAGGAAGTACATGCCACCTTGGGCTGTGGCAAACCAAGTGTGGTCCATCCACTGTGAGCACTCCCCAAATATGCCAGCAGTATTTGTTTCCAATGTCCCTCTCTCCCCACAACACAACTGAACAAATGAGCCTAAATAAGTGGCCACCTTCACCCCCTTGTGTCAGGGTGGAAACTAGACACTGAAGAGACTTGCAAACAGAGGAAGCCAAAATAAACAAAGAAGGGAGAACTGCTCTGGAAGTGACAGGTAAAACAAATTAAAATCCTCAGTTAATACTGAGACTGTGCTTTTAAGGGGCATCTGTAGACCTTGAGAACAAGTTCATGCCAGAACAAGGAACTATCTGACACTGAACTCACTTTGCACTGTCCACAACAGCTCCACAGAAATTCTTAGATATATATTTTACTATTACCATTTTTTAGTTTTGTTTTAAATAGTTGTTCATTACTCCTTTAACTTTCATTTTTATACCCTACTATTACCTTTCAAAAAAAGCTTATTTTTAAAACAAATTCCATATATAGTTGTTAAGAGTTTTGTGATTGATTTTGTTTTGTATTTTTTATATTGTGTTTTTGAGAATCTAACCTCTAGTCTAGACTTTAAATCTTTGCTTTTTGATATTTGTCACCAATATTTTACTTTTAAGGATCTAATCTTTAGTATTCATTTTCACTTAGGGACATGACTCCTGGCTTGATTTCTCTCTCCCCTTTTGATTCTTCCTTTCTCTTCCAGGTCACTTCTATGTCTTTCCTCCCTGTTCTCTTCTCTACATAACTCTCAATCTCTCTGGGTATTCTAGGCTGTGGAGAGCATGTAGGGATTTGATTACTGGCTTGATTGCTCTCTCCCCCTTGATTCTCACTTTTCTCCTCTTGATTACATCTATCTCCCTCCTCCCTCTTCTTTTCTCTATAAAACTCTGTGAATCTGTCTGGGTGTCTGTCTGTGGAAAATTGTTTCACTGTTAACCTAAGGGCTTTATCTTCTATGCTGTAGGGATGGAGAAGTCTTGGGGTTACAGTAAGAGAAGGACCAAAAGCCAAAGGAAGGATGCTTAACTCCAAAATTTTAGAATATCAGAGAACTCCTGACTCCAGGAAACATTAATAGACAAGAGGTCACCCAAAACTCGACCCTGAAACCAAGCTCCACCCTAAAACCAAGCGCCACCCAAGAGTCAACAAGTTCCAGTGCAAGACACACCACACCAATTCTCCAGCAAAACAGGAACACAACCCTGAACATTAAAAGATGGGCTTCCCAAAGTCATGCCAAACCCACAGACACTCCAAAATTCACTACTGAACACTTCACTGCAATCCAGAGAGAAGAGATTTGGCTCTATGCACCAAAACACAGACACAACTCTTCCAAACAGGAAACCTTGATAAGCCACTAGTCCAACCCCACCCACAAAGATCAGACTCCACAATTAAGAGGAACGAAAAACTTCCAGCCTGGGGAAGGGCATCCCAAACACAGCAATCTAAGAAAAATGAAAAGGCAGAGAAATATTCAGCAGGTGAAGGAACATGATAAAACCCCACCAAACCAAACAAAAGAGGAGGTGATAGGGAGTCTACATGAAAAAGAACTTAGAATGTGACAGTAAAGATGATCCAAAGTCTTGAAAACAAAATGGAGTTACAGATAAATAAACTAGAGACAAAGATTGAGGAGATGCAAGAAATGTTTAACAAGGACCTATAAGAAATAAAGGAGTCAGTCAATAATGAACAACACAATAACTGAGATTAAAAGCACTCTGGAGGGAACCAACAGTAAAATAACTGAGGCAAAAGAGAGGGTAAGTGAGGTGGATGATAAGACAGTGGAAATAACTGAAGCAGAGAAGAAAAAAGAAAAAAAAATGAAAAGAAATGAGGACAACCTCAGAGATCTCTGATACAATGTTAAATGCCCCAACATTTGAATCTTAGGTATCCCAGAAGAAGACAAAAATAAAGGGCATGAAAAAATACTTGAGGAGATAATAGTTGAAAATTTCCCTAAAATGGAAAGGAAATAGCCACCCAAGTCCAAGAAACCCAGAGAGTACCAAACAGGGATAAAGCCAAGGCAAAACACCCCAATACGCATATTAATCAAACCAACAGAGATCAAATAGAAAGAGCAAATATTAAAAGCAGCAAGGGAAAAGCAAAAAATTAGCAAACAGAGAGATCCCCATAAGGGTAACGACTGATCTTTCAGTAGAAACTCTTGAGGCCAGAAGGGAATGGCAGGACATACTTAGAGTGATGAAAGAGAAAAACCTACAACCTAGATTACTCTATCCAGCAAGAATCTCATTCAGATATGAAGGAGAAATCAAAGGCTTCACAGACGCAAAAGCTGAGAGAATTCAGCATTACCAAACCAGCTCTTCAACAAATTCTAAATGATCTTCTCTAGACAGGAAACACAGAAAAGGTTTATAAAAATTAACCCAAAACAGCAAAGTAAATGGTAATGGGATCATGCTCATAAATAATTACCTTAAATGTAAATAGGTTAAATGCTGCAACTAAAAGACAAAGCCCATGGTGGTTTCATGTCAATGTATGGCAAAACCAACACAATAAAGAAAACAAAATTAAAAAAAAAAAAAGACAAAGCCTGGCCGACTGGATACAAAAACAAGACTCTTAAATATGTTATCTATGAAATACCCACCTCAAACCTAGGGACACATACAGACCGAAAGTGAAGGGCTGGAAAGATATTTCATGCAAATATCAAAAGAAATCAGGAGTAGCAATACTCATATCAGATAAAAACAGACCTTGAAATAAAGACCATGATAAAAGACAAAGAAGGACACTACAAAATGATCAAAGGATCAATTCAAAAAGAATATATAACAATTATAAATATATATGCACCCAACACAGGAGCACCTCAATATGTAAGACAAATGCTAACAAGTATGAAAGAGGAAACTAACAGTAACACAATAAAAGTAAGGGACTTTGATACCCCACTCACACCTATGGATAAATCAACCAAACAGAAAGTTAGCATGAAAACACAAGCTTTAAATCATACAATGGGCAGTTAGACCTAATTGATATCTGTAGGGCATTTCACCCAGAAACAATAGATTTTACCTTTTTTTCAAGTGTACGCGGAACATTCTCCAGGACAGATCACACTGGGCCATAAATCTAGCCTTGGTAAATTTTTTTTTTTTTTGCCATACAATGACATGAAATCGCCATGGGTTTACATATGCTCTCCCTCCAGAAATTTTATTTATTTATTTATTTTGGTGAAATCTTTTTCTTTTTCTTTTTTTAAATTTTCTTTACTTTATTGTGTTGGTTTTGCCATACAGTTACATGAAACTGCCATGCATCTACACATGCTCCCCCTCCAGAATCCCCCTCCCTCCCCCCTCCCCTCTCCCTCCCTCTGGGACATCCCGGTGCACCAGCCCCGAGCATCAACCCTGGGCTGGCGATTGATTTCACATATGGTAATTAACATGTTTCAATGTCATTCTCCCATATCATCCCACCCTTGCCCTCTTCCACAGAGTCCACGTGTCCATTCTATACATCTGCGTTCCTTTTGCTGTCTCTCATGCTGGGTTCTCATTACCATCTTTCTAAATTCCATATATATGCGTTAGTATACTGTATTGTTGCTTTTCCTTCTGGCTTACTTCACTCTGGATAATAGGCTCCAGTTCCGTCTACCTGAGTAGAACTGCTTCAAATGAATTTTTTTTTAATGCTGAGTAAAATTCCATTGTGTATATGTGCCACAGCTTTCTTATCCATTCGTCAGTTGATGGGCATCTAGGTTGCTTCCATGTCCTAGCTATTGTAAACAATGCGGTGATGAACATTGGGGTACACGTGGCTCTTTCAATTCTGGTTTCCTCGGTGTATATGCCCAGCAGTGGGATTTCTGGGTCATATGGCAGGTCTATTTGCAGCTTTTTAAGGAACCTCCACACTGTTTTCCATAGTGGCTGTACTAGTTTGCATTCCCACCAACAGTGTAAGAGGGTTCCCTTTTCTCCACATCCTCTCCAGCATTTATTGCTTGTAGACTTTTGGATGGCAGCCATTCTGACTGGTGTAAAGTGGTACCTCATTGTGGTTTTGAAATTTTAAAATATTGAAATCATTTCAAGCATCTTTTCTGATAACAATGCAGTAAGATTAGATGTCAACTTACTTCTAAAAAACCAACAGATCATTGAAGAAATCAAAAAGGAAATCAAAATATGCATAGAAACAAATGAAAGTGAGAACACAACAACCCCAAACCTATGGGATTCAGTAAAAACAGTGCTAAGAGGGAGGTTCATAGCAATACAAGTCTACCTCAAGAAACAAGAGAAACATCAAATAAACAACCTAACTTTACACCTAAAACAATTAGAAATAGAAGAAAATATGACCCCCAAAATTAGTAGAAGGAAAGAAATTATAAGAATCAGAGCAGAAATAAATGAAAAGGGAACAAAGGAGACTATAGCAAAAATCAACAAAACTAAAAGCTAATTCTTTTAGAAAAAAAATAAAATAGATAAAGTGCTAGCCAGACTCATCAAGAAAAAAAAGGGAGAAGAAGCAAAACAATAAAATCAGAAGTGATAATGGAAAAATCACAACAGACAACACAGAAATACAAAAGATCATAAGAGACTACTATAAGCAATTATATGTCAATAAAATGGACAACTTGGAAGAAATAGACAAATAATTGGAAAAGTATAATCTTCCAAAAACTGAACCAGTAAGAAATAGAAAATCTTAACAGACCCATCACAAGCACAGAAATTGAAATCATTATCAAAATCTTCCAACAAACAAAAGCCCAGTACCAGATGGCTTCACAGGTGAATCCTACCAAAAATTTAGAGACGAGCTAGCACCTACCCTATTCAAATTCTTCCAGAAAATTGCAGAAGAAGGTAAACTGCCAAACTCATTCTATAAGGCCACTATCACCCTAATACAAAAACCAGACAAAGATACCACAAAAAAAAATACAGGCCAATATCACTGATGAACATAGATGCAAAATTCATCAACAAAATTCTAGCAAACAGAATCCAATAATATATTAAAAAGTTCATACATCATGACCAAGTGAGCTTTATCCCAGGGATGCAAGGATTCTTCAATATTTGCAAATCAATCAGTGTGATACACCATTTCTACAAATAAAAAGATAAAAGCCATAAGTTTATCTCAATAGATGCAGAGAAAGCATTTGACAAAATTCAATACCCATTTATGATAAAAAAAAAACCTCTCCAGAAAGTAAGCATAGAAGGAACATACCTCAACATAATAAAAACCATGAATGAGAAACCCACAGCAAACATTATCCTCAATGGTGAAAAACTGAAAGCATTTCCTCTAAAATCAGGATCAAGACAAGGTGCCCACTCTCACAACTACTATTCAACATAGTTTTCGAAGTCCTAGCCACAGCAATCCAAGAAGAAAAAGAAATAAAAGGAATCCAGATTGGAGAATAAAAATAAAACTCTCATTGTTTGCAGATAACATGATCCTCTACATAGAAAACCTGAAAGACACCACCAGAAAATTACTGGAACTAATTAATGAATATAGCCAAGTTGTAGAATATAAAATTAGTACGCAGAAATCCCTTTCATTCCTATACACTAACAATGAGAAAACAGAAAGAGAAATTGAGGAAACAATTCTATTCACCATTGCAATGAAAAGAATAAAATACTTAGGAATATATTTGCCTAAAGAAACAAAAGACATATATAGGAAACTATAAAATACTAATGAAAGAAATCAAAGATTACACAAATAGATGGAGAAATATACCATGTTCGTGGATTTCAGTTCAGTTCAGTTCAGTTTAGTCACTCAGTTATGTCTGACTCTTTGTGACCCCATAGGATTGCAGGATGCCAGGCTTCTCTGTCCATCACCAGTTCCTGGAGCTTACTCAAACTCATGCCCATTTAGTCAGTGATGCCATTCAACCATCTCATCCTGTGCTGTCCCCGTCTCCTCCCACCTCCAATCTTTCCCAACATCAAGGTCTTTTCCAAAGAGTCAGTTCTTTGCAGTGGGTGGCCAAAGTATTGGAGTTTCAGCTTCTGAGTCAGTCCTTCAAATGAATATTCAGGACTGATTTTCTTTAAGATTGACTGGTTTGATCTCCTTGAAGTCCAAGGGACTCTCAAGAGTCTTCTCCAACACCACAGTTCAAAAGTATCAATTCTTTGTGGATTGGAAGAATCAATATAGTGAAAATGATTGTACTACCCAAAGCAATCTATAGATTCAACACAATCCCTAAGAAGCTACCATTGACATTTTTCACAAAACTAGAATACATAATTTCACAATTTGTATGGAAACACAAAAAACCTTGAATAGCCAAACCAATCTTGAGAAAGAAGAACGGAACTGGAGGAATCAACTTGCCTGACTTCAGGCTCTACTACAAAGCTACAGTCATCAAGATAGTATGGTACTGGCACAAAGACAGAAATACAGATCAATGAAACAAAATAGAAAGGCCAGAGATAACTCCATGCACCTACGGACACCTTATCTTTGACAAAGAAGGCAAAAGTATACAATGAAGAAAAAACAATCTCTTTTACAAGGGGTGCTGGGAAAACTGGTCAACCACCTATAAAAGAATAAAACTAGAACACTTTCTAACACCATTCACAAAAATAAACTGAAAATAGATTAAAGATCTAAATGTAAGACCAGAAACTATAAAACTCTTAGAGAAAAACAGGCAGAACACTCTCTAACACAAATCACAGCAAGATACTCTATGACCTACCTCTGAGAGTAATGGAAATAAAAACAAAAATAAACAAATGGAATCAAATTAAACTTAAAAGTTTTTGCACAACAAAGGAAACTATAAGCAAGGTGAAAAGGCAGCCTTCACAATGGGAAAAAGTAATAGTGAACAAAACAACTGACAGAGAATTAATCTCTGAAACATACAAGCAGCTTATGCAGCTCAATACCTGAAAAATAAATGACCCAATCAAAAAGTGGGCCAAAAAACTAGACAGACATTTCTCCAAAGAAGACATACAAATGGGCAACAAACACATGAAAAGATGTTTAACATCACCCATTATTTAGAGAAATGCAAATCAAAACCACAATGAGGTACCATTTTATGCTAGTCAGAATGGCTGCCATCAAAAAGTCTATGAACAATAAATTCTTGAGAGGGTGTGGAGAAAAAGGAACCATCTTACATTGTTGGTGGGAATGCAAACTAGTGCAGCCACTATGGAGAGTAGTATGGAAATTCCTTAAAAATCTGGAAATAGAACTGCCATAGGACCCAGCAATCCCACCACTGGGCATATACATTGAGGAAACCAGACCTGAAAGAGACACATGTACCCTAATGTTCATTGCATCACTGTTTACAATAGCTAGGACATGGAAGCAACCTAGATATCCATTGACAGATGAATGGATAAGGAAGTTGTGATACATATACATAATGGAATATTACTCAACTATAAAACAGAACACATTTGAGTCAGTTCTAATCAATTGGATGAAACTGGAGCCTATTATACAGAGTGAAGTAAGTCAGAAAGAGAAACACCAATACAGTATTAACACATCAGTATGAAATTTAGAAAACTTGTAATGATGACCCTATATAGTGACACAGATGTAAAGAACAGACTTTTGGACTCTGTGGCAGAAGGTGAGGGTGGGATCATTTGAGAGAATAGCATTGAAGCATGCATATTACTACATGCAAAACAGATGACCAGTGCAAGTTTGATGCATGAAACAGGACACTCAAAACTGGTGGTCCGGGACAATCCAGAAGAATGGTGTGGGGATGGAGGTGGAAGAGGTTTCAGGACGGGGACACACATGTTCACCTGTGGCTAATTCATGTTGATGTATGGCAAAAACCACCACAATATTGTAATTAGCCTCCAATTATAATAAATAAATATAAGTTTTATAAAAAGGCTGATTTCAGCGCCTTGTCACTTTGGCCTCATCCTGAACAGCTGTGTGCAGAAGTTTTGGTTAGGTTACAACAGGTAAAACAAGTAAGTGAAAAATATGTTCTTCAGTGGAATGAATGAAACCTAGATTGAGAGTCTTAAGAAATATGTAGAAGTTGGCCCATGTAGAAGTCTCTCTAAGTCCCATAGAAGGCTTCATGGGGACCAGCCTGGGACTTATTACTTAAATATTTGGTGCCTCTACTCCTAAAATATTTCCTCATACTAACATTCAAGGATATTTTAAAGAATGTTTTAAAACTAAAATATTTATTCCAGTGCACCCAGGGGGAAATAAGTACCGGTGGAAAAGTTTGTAGGCTCCTGACTGAATATTCACTTACTTCTCAACAAAGACTTCACAAAATGGAATTTGAATTCACTCAAGTAATTTATTTTGTTTTCAAAGACAGATGAGACTCCTTTGAAGGAGGCTGTTACACAGATTGTACATTTCAGCTATGTCTCCTTTGTTCGTGTGTTTGCAAACACAGGAGAGGATGTAGCTCTCCATCTGGAACTTCAAGGAGAACGCAAGAGACAACTGAACGTGCAAAGTGAAAATCAATTTTAAGGCAAACTGTGTAGATGCGGCTCATTGTTGTTGTTTTTAGTTTCTAGTCATTCTTTGGAGGGATTTTCAGTCTCTACAAATTATATACATTGTAAAACATTCAAAGAATACAAAATATTTGCATCCCCATTTCTCTTCCCCAAATGCCACTCTTCTCATCAGAAGGAACCATTGTTAATAATTGGTCATTTCTAGATTTTTCAAATTATATACACACACATATTTAGATATTATTTTAAACTATTTAAAGAATAATACATATATAAAGTATGCAAACCATAATTTTACAGCTTAATGAATTGTCACAAATGCAATATGCCATTATAACAACTCCCCAAGTCAAGAAATAGAACACTATCAGCATCTCAGAGGCCCCCTACATATCAATCTACTTAAAATTTTGTACATAAATGCAACATAAGATACATTTTCTGCCATCTACTTTATCCATTTAAGAATGTTTTGATGCCAAGAACATATATACTTGTTACTCTACTATATCATATTCTTTAGTACAGGCTTCACATAAGTTATGTAACATTACCCTATTAATAGACATTTAGCTTATTAAAATGATCTTGTATAATATTCTAAGTTTAGAACTTTTAATTCTTTGTTTTAACAAAATAAAAGTCATAGTTTTGGACCTTTCTCATACCAAAAATGTAAAATTAGAAAAATCCATATGTTGTAAGGGCTTTCCTGGGTGGTGCTAGTGGTAAAGAACCTGCCTGCCTGTTTCAGTATTCCCACCAAAACTAATTTCAACTTACCAACTTTACCTTACGGAACACAGTGCTTAGAAAAGAGGCAGATAATTAACTCTTAGGAGCAGTTGCAAAATGGCTCCAATACACTGTATGGGGTCTGCAATAAGACAGTAACTACATGACAGCATAGAAAGTTGTAAAAAGAACCATGAATAAGGGCTATGTTTTCTTTTTTTTTTTTTTTTTAAAAAAAGGAGAATGGAAACTTGAAATAATACCCAAAGGTGAAGAAAAGTGAAGAAACATCTTGGGTATGCTTTAAATAGGACTGAGTGTCCAAGCAGTGCCTTTTTTTCTTTTTATTGTAACAAATTTAAGAAAGACTTTTTTCTTTACATTATTGTGTTGATTTTGCCATACATTGACATGAATCTGCCACAGGTATACATGTGATCCCCTTCCAGAAGCCCCCTCCCACCTCCCTCCTGATTCCATCCTACTGGGTCATCCGGGTGCACCAGCCCTGAGCACCCTGTATCATGCATCAATCCTGGGCTGGCGATTCACTTCACATATGATAATTTACATGTTTTAAGCAGTGCCTTTCTGTTTTAATCAGCCACGTGATACTTGGTACATGAGTGGTTGAGCTGTCCACTCATCAGGGAAAAGTTAATATTCTATCAATATAATTACCATAAGTCATGGTGGAAAGATGTATATGGTAGAATTACACTTTTTCTTTTCTTTTCTTTTTTTTATTGTTTTTGCCATACAATGTCATGATATCACCATGGGTTTACATATGCTCCCCCTCCAGAACCCCCCTCCCTCCTCCCTCCCCCCCGGGAAATCTCAATGCACCAGCCCCGAGCATCAATCCTGGGCTGGCAATTGATTAGACATATGATAATTAACATGTTTCAATGCCATTCTCCCATATCATCCCACCCTTACCCTCATCCACAGAGTCCACGAGTCTGTTCTATACATCTGCGTTCCTTTTGCTGTCTCGCATGTTGGGTTCTCGTTACCATCTTTCTAAATTCCATATATATGTGTTAATATACTGTATTGTTGTTTTTGCTTCTGACTTACTTCACTCTGGATAATGGGCTCCAGTTTTGTACACTTTTTCTTATCTGCAATAATCAGTGGGGAGAAGGAACAACCCTCAAGAAATCAACAAAAATTGAAACAGGACACTTAGATAGAGCATCTCTCAAAGAGAACTTCATTAAGTCAAAACAGCTCACATGATGGGCTGTTCCTGGTATTCAGGGAAACTGTAAACAGGGAAGGGAAAGTTAAAGGAAGAGAGCTTTAAAGAGCAAAGCAGGATCAGAAAGGGAAAAAAATGGTCATTATGCATCCTAATGTTCAAAAATTATTCTAGAGAGAGTCAGGAATAGACTAGGAGTGGGTAGAGAGATTTGAAGTCTTTTCTAAGCAAAATACAAAATCCAAAAGTCATTGAAGAAACAACTGATAAACTTGATCACCTAAATAGAATGTGAAAAGGCAAATATATACTGTCAACTAAGTGTAAACGAACAAACACACCAAAACCCTAGATATTTCATGTTTCCAGAATCAGTCCCTATTGATGGCTCTCACACCATGTTAGTTTTCTATCATTGCCTCTTTTAGTTGGCTAGGGCTGCCATAGCAGAATATCACATGGAAATTAATTTTCTCACAATTCTTGAGGCTAGCAGTCCAAGACCAAGGTGCCAGAAAAGTTCATTTCTGCTGAGGCTTTTTTCATTGTTCTGAGATGACTGCCCTTTTGCTTGTCCACACATGGCCTTTTCTCTGTGCATGCATGGAAAGCTAGAAAGATCCCTGGTGTTTCTTCCTCTTATTCCTCTTCCTCCTAAAAGGTTAGAGTCTCACCCTTATGAGCTCAATTATCTCCTTAAAGGTGCTATTTTCAAATACAGCTATCTTGAGAGTTAGAGCTTCAACATACAAAATTTGGAGAGACAATTCAGTCCATGACACTGGCACAACACTTTATACAAATTTATCACTTTAAACCAACAGAAATTTATTATCTCACAGTTCTGTTCAGTCAGAAATCGAGGTTAATTTTTCTGTTCCATATTTCACAAAGATGAAATCATAGTTTTGATCTCTGAGTTGTTATTGAGAAGCTCTGCTTTCCAATTTCTTTGGGTTGTTGGCACATTCCAGTTCCATGCAGTTGAAGTTCCATGTTTCCTTGCTGGCTGTCATTTGTGGACTAGCTCAGATGGTAAAGAATCTGCCTGCAATGCAGAAAACCTGGGCTCAATCCCTGGGTGGGGAAGATCTCCTGGAGAAGGGAGTGGCAATTCACTCCAGTGTTCTTGCCTGGAGAAGTTTTTCATGGACAGAGGAGCCAGGCGAGCTACAGTCCATGGGGTTGCAAGCAGTCAGACATGACTAAGAGACTAACACTTCACTTCACGTAGTACCTAGAGGCCTCTCTCAGGTTCTTAGATGCAGCCCCTCTGTCTTAGAGACAGGAACAGTAGTCAAATTCTTCTCACACTGGAAATCTCTTTGACTTCTTGTTTTGTGTTTCAAGGTATCAGGTGATTAGATTGGGCTTCCCTAGTGGCTCAGCCAGTAAAGACTTTGCCTGCAATGCAGGAGAGCAGGGTTCTATCCCTGGGTTGCGAGGATCCCCTGGAGAAGGGAATGTCTACCAATTCCAGTATTCTTGCCTGGAGAATTCTTGCCTGGTGATTAGATTGAACTCACCTGTATAGCTCAGGCTAATATCCTGATGTAAGGTCTGTAATCTTAATCACATCTTCAAATTCCCTTTTGCCGTGTAATATAATATCTTCACAGCTTCTACAGAGTAGAGCAAAGAAAATGGTGGGAGTCCATTATTCAGTTTACCACAGTAGCATCTGTAGCAGAGCTTCAAATATATCCAAGAGACATTTATGGAAACATTAAACAATAATGGTGACAGAAGATCTTAATTTATTTGTTCTAGGCTTATGAGACTAGTTCTAGCATTTCATCATTCAGCATGATGCTGGATCTTAACCTGTGGTGTGTGTGTGTGTGTGTGTTGTGTGTCTGAATTCTCTGTTAATATATGTATACTTTAAAATATCCACATATCCTTATTTTATAACTTTGAAAAATCAATAATGGGTGTTTGAATGTTCAACATTGTCATATGTTTTTGTGGCATCTACTATAATGCTTATTTATTTCCTTTGACCTATTAATATGGTTAATGAGTTATATTATTTATATTAATATTTTCTTATCCTTACATAAGGGATTTGTTTTAATAATCCATACTATGTGATATTTTTCTGCATATTTTTATATAGAATTTTCTGTCTTGTCTTATTCTTTCATTTCAGGGTTATAGTGACCTCATACAATGATGATTTCCTTCTCCTATCCTCAGAAACTATTTAACTATTACAGCAGTTATATGAGTTTTAAGAGGTTAAAAGAATTCATCTGAAAACCACATGAGCCTAGCATATTTTCAGAGAAAGCCTCTTCAATAATTTTCTTAATTTTTTCCTCTTTTGGGAAATTATTGGGTCAATGCCTCATTAAAAGAAAAGTCTAGTCTTTCATGCATCTATACACAAATGTTGAATGAACACTACATATCAATATTTAAAATTTTGAATTAATTAATTAGTAGATTTGCATCTTCCTTGTATTTTCTCTGAGTTGGATTAACAAGAGTGCTACTCACACAGGGACAAATATGTCCAGACTTTTTAATATTCATAATAGAGAAACTCGTCTCAGAAATATGTTGATGGGAATGGAATTTCATTAATTCCTTAATATTAATTTATGAGTTTTTTTCCTAAAATGCAGAAAATGAAGCTAAACTTTAAAAATCTAATGTCCATTTTTTCATCAGATCTCAGTTCCAACAACTTATTCTTTAAGGTTATAAATTTATAATATCTTTTGATGAAGGAAATGAATTAAAATCTAATAAATTCCCTAGAATGATTCTTCTTTGAAGAAAAAAAAAATTCAAAACATCCTATTAAATTTAAAAAGTTTTCAGTGATTATTTTTTGTAAGTGTTCTATATATAAACCATCACCTATTTCAAGGTCAGTTATTGTTAAATTATGGAAAATGTCACAATGGTCTGTAGAAACTTTTCCTTCAAGCTTTTAGTTTTCATATTTGTTCTGTTTGCCATTGAAAAACATGCTGTATTCTTTTCTTGCATTTAAAGTTATTAAAAATACAGAAGAAATCTGGGAAAAAATAAGCCTGGGTGTCTCTTTTGCATCTTTAAAATGTTAGTACCAAAAACACTAGTATTTTTCCAAAGCTCAAATATTGTTGATAAACCTTGTATGTCAGTGTGTAATATATAATATGTAACAAGAACAATATAGTCAACTCATATGGTAAATACAGAGAAGAATTTTAAGTTTAGATTAAGCATTGTTCTTGTTACTGTTCAGTCACTAAGTTGTGTCTGACTCTTAGTGACCCCATGAACTGCCGCATGCCAGACTCCTCTGTCCTTTACTATCTTCCAGAGTTTGAATTTGAATCTTCTCAAATTCATGTCCACTGAGTTGATGATACCATCTAACCACCTCATCATGTCCTCCCCTTCTCCCAGCATCAGGTCTTCCCCAGTGAGTCAGCTCTTCACATCAGGTGACCAACGTATTGGAGCTTCAGCTTCAGCATCAGTCCTTCCAATGAATATTCAGGACTGATTTCCTTTAGGAAAATCCTTTAGGATTGACTGGTTTGATCTCCCTGCTGTCCAAGGGACTTTCAAGAGTCTTCTCCAACATCACAATTTGAAAGCATCAATTCTTCAGCACTCAGCCTTCTTTATGATCCAACTCACATCCATGTATGACCACTGGAAAAACCATAGCTTTGACTATATGGCCCTTTGTTGACAAAGTGATGTCTCTGCTTTTTAATATGCTCTCTAGGTCTGTTATAACTTGAAAAATGGGAAATAAATGAATGATACACGTTATGACCTATCCCAAATATTTACACATCATATTCACTTTGGCCTATGACAACATAGTTGGTCACATTTCCCTAACTGCCCTAGAATTTTCTTAGATATGGTTTGGCAGCAGAAAATATTGGCCCAATCTGATTTTTGACTCACTATGGTCTGATCCAAAGTAAGTACCTATATGTTTGCTTAAACCCAGACCTTGTATTAACAAATGCCTGCTCAAATTGAGGCCATTGGTATTTGAGATAAACCCTAAATGATATGCTAAGTATTCATGTTTCTAAATCCCCCATGTCAGTGCTTGTAAAAGTGTGATCACAGATCACCAGCAGCAGTAGCTGGGAACTGCTACAAAGGTAAATTCTCAGGACTTACCATAGACTTACTGAATTTGGGGGTTAAAACACAGCAACCTGTGTTTCAACAAGCCTTCCAAGTAATTCTGATGTGCAACTGCTGCCCTGAGCAATAACTTCTTAAGTTAGGTAGTCTGAGAGAAAGATACATGAATTGCTCTGATTAATTTATACAAAGGCCTCTAGTGAACTGCAATTCAAAATAGGGAATGAGAAATTATTAATTGAAATGTGTTCCTGCATCTTTAAAACTTCTACTTCACTATTCAAACTCCATGGATAGGAAGGTGATTTTTTTAAGTGAAAAAATGGAATATAAAAAAGATTCATTTTTTATGGAAATAGTCAATGTCTTTAAGAAAAAAATTAAAAACACCCTGTGTATTGAAACACTAAATTCTTCCACTGTCAGAAATAAAAAGTAGGATTGTTTTCACTTAGTTATTGTGCAGAGGCCTTTAATCCATACCATACTCATCCCGTTAAGGACTGAGGACCTGTTTTTGTCCTGGGCAGTTATTCTCATGGGGCATGTCTCCAGCAGTATAGGCATGGTCTTTCTGCTGGACGAGCTGTAGAAGACATGCAGGAGGCCACTGGGTTGGAAGGCCATCCCACAAAGAGTTTTGAAGGCAGTGGGCATGACTCCTTTGCATAGGAACTGAGGGAACAGGCCGGGCTTCCGCCAGGCCCCATCTCCCTTAGATCCCTGACCACCTCCAAATTCATGATGTGCATCCCCCAGACAAAGCCACTCATGGAAACTCCCAGAGATGAGGCACGATTCTCTTCTCCTTCTAATCACTTCTGTGGCAAAAATTCTCCTCTAAGATTTCCCGTTTGATTCTTGGAAGCACAGTGTAGAATAAAACTGATTACTCTTGAAAACTTTGCTTTCTCTGTATATTTATGCTGCAACATTTGTTCCCCTCAAAGCTATGGGTAGGGGTGTGTCTCAGACTGACCAGAAAAAGATTGGAAAGGGCAGGAGAAAAGAAAGATCTCTAAGATTAGTATTTCGAGACCTCTTCCCACTACACTCAGGAAAAACAAACCAAAATCAAAGCAAATCTGCAGACTCATGCTGTTCATTTTTGTGCTTCAGTTGCAAGACTTTGTTTTGAATCAGTGGCTTCATTTCAGCTAGGCAATCTAGTGGGAACTCTTCCTACTCCCTTCTGTTGTTAAGTTCTAATTCTGAGGTCGTTTTGCTTCATTGTGTATGTGTCTGCCTTTGTAAGCCAACTCAAATTCCTTTGGGAAGCAGGCATAGAATAAATAATGGAAGAAGTAATGAAAATCTGGTCTCAGGGCATTATGTTCTAAGGCAAACCTTTGCAAAGTTGCAAATAAACTTGTGCTCTAAAATACCAATTCTTTAAATGTGAATTATTCTACTTATTTAATAGAGTGTTAAGCTTTGGAATCAGATTTCTTGAGATCTTTCCAGTGCAACTACTTCTCATTTATATGACAACGTTTTCCTCATCAGTAAAACAGGAAGAGTAATAATTTCCCTCTGATATGGTAGTTGCTAACTTAGATAAGCTATATGTCAAGTGTTTGCCATCTTGCTTGGAACTTATTAAATGCCAAGTGAATGCTAACTGTGGCCAGTATTGCTGTCATTGTGAGTTATTGACAAATTTGTTCAAAAAAATATTTAAAAGAGTGGCAGAGATACATGCAGATCATAACATGTCATAATTAGAAGGCAGTGAAAAAGACTAAGAATATGGGTAGTTATGATAGTCTAGGCTGATTACTCCATTGTTATTTGATTCTATCTTTTATAACTATCTTTGTCACTGGAATTATAGTGAATTTTCAAATAATTTTTAACATTTTTGAGTTATTTAGAGGATGGCTTTTTGCTTTCTCATATCTACTAGCAGTCTAAGTAAAGGTTTCTCCAAATGTTTGGAAATAAATAGGCATTATTACATAGATTCTAACACACATACATGTGTGCATGTGTGTGCACACACATGCATATGGTATAAATATTACCATGTCCAAGGCACTAGTGATCACAAGCAGCAAACTTATAGTATCTCTCTAAGGAATAGCCCATGTCACCTTCTAGATAAAATGTGCATATACTAACCTGCACACTGATTTACTTAAATGACCAGGAAGCATCATATAAATGATGAGAAACATTTATATGTTTCTCAAATGATGAGAGAATTATACAGGGCCTTTCTCTTCAGTGATAGTATTTTCTAAATCATTTTATTTTAAAAGGCATAATGACTATGGAGAGACTTTTAAGAAATTCAGATTCCTGAGAACTGGGTGCCAGAGAAATGGTTGTGATAGGCTAGAAAAAGCAAGGAAATTGATAATAACTGCTAAAGTTAAGATTGGAAAAGGAATAGGATTAATGAAGTATTCCTTCTTGTATCAGCAAGGAGGAACTATACTTTACACATGATAGATCCTGTTCTCCAGTAAACTTTGCTCTTCACACATAATTTCAGAGGGAAAAAAAATGGACTTCATTTCGAATGCAACCATTTTGTACATAAAATTGACAAGGAGACATGTTTAGCTGACTCAGTCATTCTGAATATCTATTTCATGATCCTGGAGAATCCTTCCCCTCAAATTGACCTCACTTTTATTCATCTAAAACTTCACCCACACTCTCCTGCCCAAAGTCAGATGTACAGTTGATGTAAAAATAGATTTGGACCCTCATCTTTCTCTCAAATTTTTCTCTAACTCTATATCAAAAATAAAGGAAAGGACAAAAAAATCATTTTAAAGCATCACACCCTTCTGCTTGCTGACAAGAACATTCTTCATCCCAAGTGTCTTTGTAAATTGCTGGCTTAAAGAAGAGAGAGAATTATACAGGGCCTTTCTCTTCAGTGATAGTATTTTTTAAATCATTTTATTTTAAAAGGCATAATGACTATGGGCACTGGAAATGGCTGCTTAGATTAATAATCTATCCACTTTATTCTGTTTATTTTAAAATTACAGCTTGTCCTTTAGTCATATTATTAAGCAATAATTTAATGTCTACCAGTTGAAAAGCAATTCGATTTTCTTTGTGTCTTTTCTTGGAAATTGATTCTATATTTGTATTGCTATGAGGCAACTTATACAGTCTAAAGGTCCCATTTGTTTGTATTCAGCATTGTACTTCATGGCACCTCTTGCTACAATGATTCCATTATATCATAAAGGTTATTTTGATGTCTTTTTCTCAATGTATTCATCTGTTCTCTCCTTTTTCTGAGATTCAAGAGGAAGTAATTTTAACTTTCAAGAGCATAACTGACAATAATACTGGGAATTTCACAGAGTTCTGCTTTTTCACCACTATTCTTACTAATTTTATCAATAAATATTGAATGCTTGCTCTGTGCAAATGTTCTAAGTGCATTATCTCACTTATTCCTCCTCATAACCCTCTTATGTGGGTGGTAGTATTGGCCCTATTTTACAGACGAGAACAATGAGGTATGCAGGATCGTTAAACCATCTGCTCAGAATCACACAGGTTAGTAGATGCAGAGAGAGGACTTGAATCAACATCTAGATTACTGTAGAGCTGACTTTATACCACCTTGCATGTCTACTATCATTGTGCAGTAGTTTCAGTTTTGTAAATTCTGTATTTATAATAACCTGAATTATGTTCCACAGGGACATCAGGTTCTAATCCCTGGAACCTGTAAATGTGACCTTGAAAAAAGAATCTTTGCAGATGTAATTAAATAAAGAATTTTGACAGAATGAGACTATCCCAGTTATCCAAAAGGGCCCTAAAAACAATCACATATACCCTTATGAAAGGGAAGCAGAGGAATTAGACAAAAACAGAAGAGGAGAAGGAAATGTGGAAGTGGAGGCATGTACTGGAGAAGGCAATGGCACCCCACTCCAGTACTCTTGCCTGGAAAATCCCATGGGCAGAGGAGCCTCGTAGACTACAGTCCATGGGGTCTCAAAGAGTCAGACACAACTGAACGACTTCACTTTCTTTCTTTGTTTATTGGAGTCATAAGGTCAAAAGCCAAAGAGTGCCAGAATCCATAGGAAACTGCTAAATATTTAAGAAATCGTGTGTTACCTCTTTAAATTCTGTCAACAGAGGAGAGAAGGTACCTTGGTAATGATAACCTTACCTGTTAAATAGTCTGATATTTTTTCAAGTTGGCTCCATACTTCCATATTTCCCTTCATTATTTTAATTTTACTTATTTATGGCTGTGCTGAATCTTTGTTGCTATGCACGGGCTTTCTCCATGTGCAGTGAATGAGGGCTATCTCTAGTTGTGGTGTGAGGGCTTTGTACTGCTCTGGCTTCTCTTGTTGCAGAGCACAGGCTCTAGAGTGAGGGCTCAGTAGCTGTAACACACAGGTTTAGTTGCCTGTAGCATGTGGAATTTTTTCCAGACCAGGGATTGAACCCATGTCCCCTGCCCAAATTGACAAGTGGATTCCCAACCACTGGACCACCATGGACATCCCTCCCTTCATTAGTTTAAAACAAAAGTAAGGTATACACACGAAACGGTGAAAATGTTTAACTCTAGAGAGTAGACATGAAAAAGAAAGTTAAAACTGAAGTCATCAATTCTTAACTCTTCATTTCATTTTTAACCCCTATCTAAAGCACATTTGATCAGCATATACCCAGAGCTTACTCTATTTTGTGTCCTTGGAACTGCTATTTCTTTCTTGGCCATGCTCTGATGATGCAGGATGGTCTAGTTCCTGAGAAGCAGCCCAACTTGGCAGTTCCCTTGAAGTTCCCTGCAGTTGTGATTATGGGCAATTTACCCCCCACTCCCGCCCCGGTGTCATACTGGCAGCCTCTTTAAGAGCTTCCTGATGAAAAAATGCATTCCCTAAAAGTTTAGCTTCCTGCTTTTCTGAATTCTTGTGGGAGAAACTGGAGAAGGAAAGCATCAGAATAGTTTCCTGTTACTGATCATCTCTTCCCTTTTTCCTCCTCTAACTTGCCAGCATCAGGATAAAGGTTTTTCCTTCCTTATGTGAAAAAAAATCCTGCATCCATCAGTTATTTCTTTAGTTTGGTTTCATACTCCAATTACCTTATGAAATAATTCGTACTTAAAAAAATCTTGGGTGATATCATAAACCATTTCCTAAAAGAGTTTAAAAATGGTTTTAAAATTTAAATTGAAAACTTAATATGTTTAAACATAAAACATGATTATTTTGTTACTATTTGCATATCTTTTCCTGACTTTTGTCTTCTTGTTCTTACTCTTATTTAGTATCACCAAATTTCTACTCTAAATTTTCTGATCTTCCTAGGAAAAGACAAATAGCTTCTTAATATTCCAGTTCTTTCTAATTCATTCATAAGTATAAATGTACTGCAGCCATCAATTGCTATGAGTTGAATTGTGTTCCCTCCCCAAAAGCATGTTGGAATCCTTATCCTTAGTTTCTCAAAAAAGTGTCTGATTTAGAGACAGTGTCTTTACAGAAGTAATTCAGTTTTATTTATGTATTTATTTTTGGTTGTACCATGTGGCATATGGGACCTTCATTCCCCGACCCATGTGGCATATGGGACCTTCATTCCCCGACCCGGAATCAAATCCAGCTCCAAGTGGGAGCTTGGAGTTCTAACCCCTGGACCACCAGTATAATCCTAGAAGTAATCAAGTTTCAATAGAAGGTCATTAAAGTGGGCTCTAATCCCATATGACTGCTGTCCTCATTAAGAGAGAAGTTTGGACACAGAGACAAACACACACAGAGGAATGAAAATATGAATATACATAGGAACAAGTTGGTGATGAACCCGAAATTGGGGGTTGAGAAGCCCAGGAATGCTGCAGGTTATGCACAAGTACCAGAAGCTGGAAAAAGCAAGGAAGGATTGTTTTCTAGAGCCTTCAGAGGGGCCACAGTCCTGCCAACATTTTGATTTTGGATGTCTGGCCTCTAGAATTGTGAGACAATAAATTATTGTTGTCTTGAAACACTCAGTTTCCTTGATAGGAAACTAATACATTGATAAATTTTTAAAAACCAATAACTAAAGATAGAAGTCTAATAAATTCTACAAACTAACACAAAAAGTATAAAGCAATTATCTTCAATAGAAAAATAAGTATAACATGTTCTAATTGTTCATGTTTTTAAGAATGACAGTCTATATCAAATATCACCATCCCAGAGGACTATGTGAAATCAGAGAAATTGAGAAAGAATAATTGAGGAAATCAATCATTTCAATCCAGCCTGGTTGCCTATGTCCCAAGATATCCTCCAATTACCACTCTATTGAAAAACAGTTCCATGATCTCAGAATTTTGCCTTTTTGAGGAATCTCAGAGGTCATCCTATAATTTTTGCAGGGATCCTTTTTGGCTCACTAAGCTATACCACCTTGATGGAGCCTTCCTTAACCTTGGGAGAACTGACCCCACCACCTTTTCTGACATCATGATTCCCTTGTGAAGATCCATTTATCTCAGTCTCTCTCACACTGTATTTACAATTATTTGCTTCTGATTCTTTCTTGTCCACTTATTTGTTGGTTTCTGGAGGCTATGGATTGGCACAGAGTGGCTATTCCAAACATACTTTTGGAAGAACAGAATTAACTGTAGTCTATAGATGCCAACTGACTCACAAAGCCACTGTAATCTGTAATAGTCTCCATTTGCTTCTCTGACAAACACAGTAGCTTAAATCAGCACAAAGCTATTATCTTACTATTATTGGGGTCAGAAACTCAAAGTCAGTCCTAATGGGTTCAAATTGAGGCACAGACAGGGCTGCTTTCTCTGGTGGATCTGAGGGGAGAGTTTGGTTTCTTGCCTTACCCAGCTTCTAGTGACTGCCTGTCTTCCTTGGCTGGTTTCCCTATACTCCACCATCAAAGGCAGCAGAGTAGGGTTCTCCAATCTCTCTCCCAGACATCTCTCCTCCCCTGACTCTGATCTTCCATCATTCCTCTTATAAGAGTCTTTGTGTTTATAGTGGGCTTGCCTGGATGATCCAGATAATCCCTCTCAAGATCCTCATCCTAACCATGTCCACAAAGTCTTGTTTGCCATGAGAGGAAACATATTCACAGGTTACAGGGATTACCAGATGGACATTTTTAGGGGGACCATTATTTGCTTGCAATAGTCAAACCACCTCTTCTGGACTCTCCTTTGGTTTTGCCTAACCCTTACAGTAAATACTCTGATGGCAACTCATAGCATCTTCAGCCCAGGTTTATCCTCATGAATCTTCAGATTTCCATGGTAAAATGTTAAATTCCCTACAGAGACAAACTCTGGGCTTCCCAAACGGAACTCATCTCTGCTTATCATTTTTATCTTGTATTTATTTAAATTTATTTATTTATTTTCTTTACATTATTGTGTTGATTTTGCCATACATTGACATGAATCCCCCATGGGTATACATGTGTTCCCCTTCCAGAAACCCCTCCCACCTCCCTCCCGATTCCATCCCTCTGGGTCATCCTGGTACACCAGCCCTGAGCACCCTGTATCATGCATCAATCCTGGGCTAGTGATTCATTTCACCTATGATAATTTACATGTTTCAATGCCATTCTCCCATATCATCCCACCCTTGCCCTCTCCCATAGAGTCCAAAAGACTGTTCTGTACATCTGTGTCTCTTTTGCTATCTTGCATACAGGGTTTTCATTACCATCTTTCTAAATTTCATATATATACGTTAGTATACTGTATTGTTGTTTTTCCTTCTGGCTTACTTCACTCTGGATAATAGGCTCCAGTTTCGTCCACCTCAGTAGAACTGATTCAAATGTATTCTTTTTAATGGCTGAATAATATTCCATTGTGTATAGGTACCGCAGCTTTCTTATCTATTCATCTGTAGATGGACATCTAGGTTGCTTCCATGTCCTGGCTATTGTAAACAATGTGGCGATGAACATTGGGGTACACATGTCTCTTTCAATTCTGGTTTCCTCAGTGTGTATGCCCAGCAGTGGGATTGCTGGGTCATATGGCAGTTCTATTTCCAGTTTTTTAAGGAATCTCCACACTCTTCTCCATAGTAGCTATACTAGTTTACATTCCCACCAACAGTGTAAGAGGGTTCCCTTTTCTCCACATCCTCTCCAGCATTTATTGCTTGTAGACTTTTGGATGGCAGCCATTCTGACTGGTGTAAAGTGGTACCTCATTGTGGTTTTTATTTGATTTCTCTGATAATGAGTAATGTTGAGCATCTTTTCATGTGTTTGTTAGCCATTTGTATGTCTTCTTTGGAGAAATGTCTGTCTACTTCTTTGGCCCACTTTTTGATTGGATCATTTATTTTTCTGGAATTGAGCTGCAAGAGTTGCTTATATATTTTTGAAATTAATTGTTTGTCCATTGCTTCATTTGCTATTATTTTCTCCCATTCTGAAGGCTGCCTTTTCACCTTGCTTTTAGTTTCCTTTGTTGTGCAGAAGCTTTTAATTTTAATTAGGTCCCATTTGTTTATTTTTGCTTTTATTTCCAGTATTCTAGGAGGTGGTTCATAGAGGATCCTGCTTTGGTTTATGTCAGAGAGTGTTTTGTCTATGTTTTCCTCTAGGAGTTTTATAGTTTCTGGTCTTACATTTAGATCTTTTAATCCATTTTAGTTTATTTTTGTGTATGGTGTTAGAAAGTGTTCTAGTTTTATTCTTTTACAAGTGGTTAACCAGTTTTCCCAGCACCATTTGTTAAAGAGATTGTCTTTTCTCCATTGTATATTCTTGCCTCCTTTGTCAAATATAAGGTGTCCGTAGGTGCATGGATTTATCTCTGGGCTTTCTATTTTGTTCCATTGATCTATATTTCTGAATTTGTGCCAGTACCATACTGTCTTGATGACTGTGGCTTTGTAGTAGAGCCTGAAGTCATGCAGGTTGATTCCTCCAGTTCCATTTTTCTTTCTCAAGATTGCTTTGGCTAGTCAAGGTTTTTTGTATTTCCATACAAATTGTGAAATTATTTGTTCTAGTTCTCTGAAAAGGATAGCTGGTAGCTTGATAAGAATAAGTCCCTGCAGTTAGCACTGACTACAAAGTAATTTTTGTCTTTTATTGAATATTGGCTCATCAGGGGCCACAGAAGTCACTAGCTAGGAAGCTTGGGATGTTACTCATCTCCTCTTTTTCACTTAATCCTGCTCTAGTCAATCACCATGTTTTGCTGATTTCACTTCCAAGTTGTGCCTCAAATCTTTTTTTCTCTCATTACTCTTCATGCTATGTTATAAGTCAGTCTCTCATCAGTTAAAATCTGGGCAATAAAATTTCTTATGTGTCTACCTAGCTCTGGTCATGTCTTCTCTAATCCATTCTCCTATCTGCAACAAAAGGCTTATTTTGCAGCTGCATCTGACCCATTTAAAACTTTTACTGGCTTCTCATCAGCTATAGAGTCACACACAAACTCTTTCACTTGGCACTCAAAGCTTTCCATGATGTGACTCTTCTCTACCTTTCTGAACTCATTTCCCTTCCCCCTTCGCCTCAAGGTGGAATCAACTCCTTGGATCCAGTTTTTCTCCAGGTTTTCCCATTGGATGAGATTGAAGCCCTTTGCTGACTGAGAACGCATTCTTGCTCAGCTGTTTTCTACCCCTCATTCTGCTTCCTTTGTTCTTGTTCTCCAGGTATGTATGGTCAGTACTACCTTTCATAAGAATCCACATCTCAGGGTCTTCCTTAGGGAACTTGGCCTAAAATACAATCTCATTCATCCCGGAAAATCTCTTTCCTCACTTCCCCCTGACTTTCCTCCTGCCTCCTCAGCTTCACAGAGAGGGCACTGGTGACCCACTCCAGTGCTCTTGCCTGGAAAATCCCATGGACAGAGGAGCCTGGTGGGCTACAGTCCATGGGGTCGCTAAGAGTCAGACAGGACTGAGTGACTTCACTTTCACTTTTCACTCTCACGCATTGGAGAAGGAAATGGCAACCCACTCCAGTGTTCTTGCCTGGAGAATCCCAGAGACCGGGGAGCCTGGTGGGCTGCCATCTATGGGGTTGCACAGAGTCGGACACGACTGAAGTGACTTAGCAGCAGCAGCAGCAGCAGCTTCAGTGTCATGACATAACCATGTCTATACTGGTAAGGGAAATAGCAATACTCAAATTACCTTTGCCCGTTACCTGAGATGGAGTTATTTGCAGGAATCAATCATTCAAACTACTGCAAATGTCAATGGATGTGATCAGCTCTGTAGGAAGATTTTATTCCTCCCATAATTTACTCAGCATGGGGCACTAGTGAGTCACTTTCTGTGTTGGTTCCCCCACCCTGAATCTGAAATTGCAGGAAACTGTGATGAGGATACATTATTTTATTTAAGTGAGAAAGCTCTTGGTAATCTTAGAGAAGCAGTATTTTTCCAGCTTGTCTAACACTCAGGCAATTCCAATGCTCTAAGTCTCTAAAGTAATTTTTAAATTTTTAATGGGAGAACATGACTTCTTTGGGAGACGACTCTACTAAAGAATAATACCACATTTCATGATTTCCACTGCACAATGACACAGAGTTGACAAAGAAAGCTTCATTTCTTTGCAGAGCATAACTCTGCTAGGAAATGCTGTGAGAGTTAACAACCAGTCTTGTCCTGAAATCAAAAGGTCAGGACAAAACATAAAAATCAAAGTGGCTCAGTCTATTATGAATAAAAACTCATGTGAAATAAGTTTTTCCAGACATCCATGACATCATCAGGAACAATAAAAATTATCTGCTGTTTCAATTTGTGAAGATGTTAGGAAATTGGAGCAAATGGGGTGAAAATGGGGTGGTTTATTCCTTAATGTTCTCTGAATTACCTCTTCCTATTTTCTATGCTCCCTCCATGGGGTAAAACTCTATTCTTTCTCTTTTCTCATTGTAAGAAAACAGTGAAATGAAAAAAAGAATTGAGTTGACATCCAGGAAGACAAAATACTTTTTATCTGGAAAAAACAAAATATACAGCCTTTCCTCTCTTTTGCTTTCAATTTTCCAGCTGTTAAAATGGAGTTTGGGGCGTTTTATTGTGTTGCCGCTTTTTTAGGAGCAAACATGAAGATGAATGTGAGTATTAGATAAGTAAAACAAATGCCTTACAAGGAGGAAACAGCTAAATCAAATACTGGCTGGTGTGTCGTTATTTTAGAGAAATGAAAAGAAGCTGTAAGATTTAGGGTCCTTAGGCTACGTGTATATGTATGGCTTATTCATTTTGCTATACAGTAGAAGCTAACACAGCATTGTAAAGCAACTATACTCCAATAAAAATAAATTTAAAAATAAATATACAAAAATGAGTTTATTTATATGGCTTGTTCACATGTCACTCTGTTTTAGGGGAAACTCATTCTTAAGTTTTCAATAAATATATTTATCTCTGGGCTTGTTCCCTAAGATACAAGAAAAGTGATTCTTCTCATTCCTTTTGTATGACACATTTATTGATGATGCCAAGTAAGCTTTAAATTGAATAAAGGTCATCTCTTTAAAAAAAAAAATGTAAGGTCTTTGATGGTGATAGTAATTTAACAGAGATACTTTTCTGACATAGGAGGCCTCACAATGAGGGGAAAACATACAGTCCTGTAGGAGGCTAGGAATTTGAGTCTGTTTCCTGCCTTATTTTTTGCTCATTAGATGAACTTTGGCAAGTCATTTAGCCTCTCTGCTTTGAAATTTCTTACTTTATCCCACCCCCAAATACGTCATTTTGGTATAGTGAGTATTTTGAATTAGTTACTTAAGAAAAAGCTCGTTCAAGAAGAACATTCTGATGCTACTCTGTCCCCCTGAAAACAAGAAGTAACTCTCCCATATGAAAGGTAGCCTCCCTGCACCAGAAGGGTTAAAGTCATCCTTATCACCAATAATAGGGAATTTAAGGCCAAGGAGGCTATACAACAAAACCTGTTACTTCTTAACAAATTTCCTACCCCAAGTCCAAACTTATTTGTCTTGCCAATTTTTCACAAATTTATTGCAATAAACGACCAGCCAGTTCCCCATCTCTTTACCTCTCCTCAGGCCTCCCTATTCCTTGAGATAGAGCAATATTGAAATCAGTCCAGTTAATAACCCTATAATGACCTCTAGGTGTTTACGTAAAAGGAAGAGTTGTATGTCTCTCACTTTAAATCAAAAGCTAGAAATGATTAAGGGCAAAGAGGAAGGCATGCTGAAAACTGAGACAGGCTGATTGCTAGGCCTCTTATACCATATGCTTAGGCAAGTTGTGGATGGAAAGGAAACGTTCTTGAGGAAAATTAAAAGTGCTACTCCAGTGAACATGTGAATGACAAGAAAGGAAACAGTCTTATTGCTGATACACTGATAGTATCTGAAAAGAAGATCACATCAGCCACAAATATCTCTTAAACCAAACCTAGTCCAGAGCAAGGTCCTCTCTTCAATTCTATGAAGACTGATGAAAACGAGGCAGCTACAAAAGAAAAGTTTAATGCTAGCAGAGATTGGTTCCTGGGGTTGAAGCAAAGAAGCCATCTTCATAATATAAAAATCCAAGGTTAAGCTACAAGTGCTGATGTAGAAGCTATGGCAGATCTAGCCAAGATCACTAATGAAGGACAATACTCTAACAACAGATTTTCAATGCAGATGAAACAGCGTTATCCTGGAAGAAGACGCCATCTGGAACTTTCACAGCAAGTTAAAAAATCAAGCTTCAAAGGACAGGCTGACTCTCTGGTTAGGGGCAGCTGGTGACTTTAAGATGAAGCCATTGCTTATTTTTAGCCTTCTAAAAGTTCCAGGGCCTTTAAGAATTATGCTAAATCTGCTCTGTCTGTGTTCTATAAATGGAATGACAAAACCTGGATGATAGCTCATCTGTTTACAACATAATTTGCTGAATGTTTTAAGCCCATTGTTGAGAGCTACTGCTCAGAAAAAGGCTTCCTTTCAAAATGCTACTGCTCATTGACAGTGCATCTGGTCACTCAAGAGCTCTGATAGAGATGTACAATAAAATTCATGTTGTTTTCATGCTTGCTAACACAATACCCATTCTGAAGCCCATGGATCAGGGAGTCATTTAGACTTTCAAGTTTTATTTTTCAAAAAAATACATTTTGTAAGGCCTTAGCTGCCACAGATAGTGACTTCTCTGATGGATCTGGGCAAAGGCAATTGAAAACCTTTTGGAAAAGATTCACCATTCTTGATGCCATTAAGAACATCCATGGTTCATGGGAATAGGTAAAAATATCAACATTAACAGGAGTCTGGAATAATTTGATTCCAACCCTCATGGATGACTTTAAGGAGTTCAAGACTTCAGTAGAGGAAATAAATATAGACATGGTAAAATCAGCAGGAGAACTAGAAATTCTGAAGATGTGATTGAATGGCTGTAATCTCATGATGAATCTTCAGTGGATGAGGAGTTACTTCTTATGGACAAGCAAAGAAAGTGATTTCATTAGTTGGAATCTACTTCTAGTGAAGGTGTTGTGATAATTGTTGAAATGACAAAAAATGTATTCAGACTAGATAAACTTAGCTCATGAAGCAGCAGCAGAGTTTGAGATGACTGACTCCAGTACTGACAGAAGTTCTAATGTGGGTAAAATGCCTTCAAACTGTATTGCATCCTACAGAGATGTCATTCATGAAAAGGAAGAATCAATCAATGCAGTAAATTCATTGTTGTCTTATGTTAAAAAATTGTCACAACCACCTCAGTCTTTAGCAACCACCTCCCTCATTAGTCACTAGCCATCAACACTGAGGCAAGACCCTCCACCAACAGGAAGATTATGACTTGCCCAAGGTTCAGATGATGGTTGGCATTTTTTAGCAATAAGTACACTTAATTAAGGTATATACACTGTTTTTATTCAGACATTATATTATTGCACAGTTAATAGATTACTGTATAGGAAAAATAGAACTTTTATATGCATTGGGAAACCAAAGAATGTGTGTGACTCACTTTGTTGCAATATTTGCTTTACTGGGGGTAGTCTGGAACAGAACCTGCATATCACCAAGGTATGCCTGTAATTGGTCAGTCAAAGAACCTAGAAGAAAGGAAGGAAAACCTTTTCTATGCCTAGAAAATATTGAGATAATAATAATACTGATGTTAATTACAACAATGGTGACATTTACTGAGCATGACACTCGCTGTGTGAAATGTCACACATATATCATATTTTTTTCTCAAAATCGTTGATATAGGTATTTCAATTGCCATTTCATAGAACTAGTATATCTATTAAGAGGAATTTGTCCCACAGGAAACCTAATACAACTGTCTTTTACAATAAGAAGAATTATTTTCCATAATAAGAAGTCTCAAACTCTGTTAATGCAGGAACTCAAGAAGTCAGCAGGGGCTATAACATTGGCACCACTTCCTTCTTCCATCCTTGGCATGTGAATTTTGACTATTTTCACTTGACCTTCTTCCCACTACGTGGTTCCCAACCTTCTAGAAATCATACCCTCTTACAGTGGTGAACAGTAACAAGAGGGGTTATTTATGGCCAGAAAAATGTCCTCATAATTCTCCCAGATTTTCTTTATATCTTGTTGACCAGAAATGGGTAAAATTGGCATCTTCAAAACAATCTCCAGCAATAGGCATGAAATTATTTTGATCTCTTCAGAATAACTTAATTGATCTTTGGAACAAAGGAGAGGTTCAGCCACTCCTAAAGAATACAGCTTGAAAACAGCTGAGCGGAATTAGGGGCGGGGCCCTGGTTGATGGCCGAGCATCCTGACACATGAACAAACACAAATCCAAAAACAAATCAGTCCAATTCAGTCCCTCAGTCGTGTCCAACTCTTTGCGACTCCATGAACTGCAGCCCACCAGGCTTTCCTGTCCATCACCAACTCTGGGAGGTTGCTCAAACTCATATCCATCAAGTCGGTGATGCCATCCAACCATATAAAAAAAAAAAAGAAAGAAAATCATCCTCTGTCATCCCCTTCTCCTCCTGCTTTCAGGATTTTCCAGCATCAGCTTCTTTTCCAATGTGTCAGTTCTTCACAACAGGTAGCCAAAGTACTGGGGTTTCAGCTTCAGCTTCAGTCCTTCCAATGAATAGTCAGGACTAATTTTCTTTAGGATGGACTGGTTAGATCTCCTTGCAGTCCAAAGGAATCTCAAGAGTCTTCTCCAAGCCAGAAGGAAAAACAACAATACAGTATACTAACGCATATATATGGAATTTAGAAAGATGGTAACGAGAACCCAGCATGTGAGACAGCAAAAGGAACGCAGACGTATAGAACAGACTCGTGGACTCTGTGGATGAGAGCGGGGGGGGGGGGGGGGGCGGATGATTTGGGAGAATGGCATTGAAGCCTGTTAAGTACCATATGTGAAATCAATCGCCAGCCCAGGATTGGTGCTCGGGGCTGCTGCACCGAGATTTCCCGGGGGGAGGGAGTCAGGAGGGAGGAGGGAGGGGGGTTCTGGAGGGGGAGTATATGTACAACCCATGGCGATATCATGTCATTGTATAGCAAAACCAATAAAAAAGAAAAAAGAAAAAAAAAGCATCAAAGCTGAGGCGCTCAGTTTTCTTTATAGTCCAACTCTCACATCCATATATGACTACTGGAAAAAGAATAGCTTTAACTAGATGGACCTTTGTTGGTAAAGTCATGTCTCTGCTTTTTAATATGCTGTCTAGGTTTGTCATAACTTTTCTTCCAAGGAACAAAAGTCTTTTAATTTCATGGCTGCAGTCCCATCCGCAGTGATTTTGGAGCCCAAGAAAACAAAGACTCTCTGTTTCCATTGCTTCCCCATCTGTATGCCACAAAGTAATGGGACCAGATGCCATGATCTTTGTTTTTTTGAATGTTGAGTTTTAAGCCAGTTTTTTCATTCTCCTCTTTCACTTTCATCAAGAGGAGTTCCTTTTCATCAAAGAGTTCCTCTTTGCTTTCTGCCATAAGCGTGGCGTCATTTGCATATCTAAGGTTATTGATATTTCTCCCTGCAATCTTGATTCCAGCTTGTGCTTCATTCAGCATGGCATTTCACATGATGTACTCTGCATATAAGTTAAATAAGCAGGGTGACAGTATACAGCCTTGACATACTCCTTTTCCAACTTGGAACCAGTCCATTGTTCCATGTCTGGTTCTGACTATTGCTTCATGACCTGCAGACAGTTTGCTCAGGAGGCACGCAAGGTGGCCTGGTATTCCCATCTCTTTAAGAATTTTTTACAGTTTGTTGTGATCCACACAGTCAAAGACTTTGTCATAGTCAGTAAGCTGAAGTAGATGTTTTTCTGGAATTCTCTTGCTTTTTTGATGATCCAATGGATGTTGCAATTTGACCTCTGGTTCCTCTGACTTATCTAAATCCAGCTTGAACATCTGGATGTTCTCAGTTCATGTACTTCTGAAACCTAACTTAAAGAATTTTGAGCATTACTTTGCTAGCATGTGAGATGAGTACAACTGTGTGATAGTTTGAACATTCTTTGGCATTGCCTTTTTGGGACTGGAATGAAAACTGACCTTTTCCAGTCCTGTGGCCACTGCTGAGTTTTCCAAATTTGTTGACATATTGAGTGTGGCACTTTCATGGCATCATCTTTTAGGATTTGAAATAGCTCAACTGGAATAGCTCACCTCCACTAACTTTGTTCATAGCATTGCCTTCTAAGGCCCACTTGACTTCACACTCCAGGATATCTGGTGCTAGATGAGTGATCACTTTATCATGGTTGTCTCAGTCATTAAGTTCTTCTGTGTATTCTTGCCACCTCTTCTTAAAATCTTCCACTTCTGTCAAGCCCATACCATTCCTGTCCTTTATTGTGCCCATTTTTGCATGAAATGTTCCCTTGGTATCTCTAATTTTCTTGAAGAGATCTCTAGTCTGGCATTCTATTGTATTCATCTATTTCTTTGCATTGATCACCGAGGAAGTCTTTCTTCTCTCTCCTTGCTATTCTTTGGAACTCTGCATTCAGAAGGGTGTATCTAACCCTAACTCTTTTCTCCTTTGCCTTTTGCTTCTCTTCTTTTCTGTTATTTACAAGACCTCCTCAGACAATCATTTTGCCTTTTTGCATTTATTTTCTTGGGGATGGTTTTGATCACTGTCCCCTGTAGAATGTCACCAACCTCCATCCAGAGCTCTTCAGGTACCCTATCAGATATAATTCCTTGAATTTATTGTCACTTCCACTGTATAATCATAAGGGATTTGATTTATGTCATACGTGAATGGTCTAGTGGTTTTCCCTACTTTTTTCAATTTAAGTCTGAATTTTGCAATAAGGAGTTCATGATCTGAGACACAGCCAGCTCCCGGTCTTGCTTTTGCTGACTGTAGAGAGCTTCTCCATCTTTGGCTGCAAAGAATATAATCAATCTGATTTCAGTATTGACCATCTGGTGATTTCCATATGTAGAGTAATCTTCTGTGTTGTTGGAAAAGGGTGTTTACTGTAACCAGTGCATTCTCTTGGCAAAACTCTTTTATCCTTTGCCCTGCTTCATTTTGTACTCCAAGGCCAAATTTACCTGCTACTCCAGGTATCTCTTGACTTCCTAGTTTTTTATTCCAGTCCCCTATGATAAAAAGGACATCTTTTTTGGTTGCTAGTTCTAGAAGGACTTGTAAGTCCTCAAAGAACCATTCAACTTCAGCTTCTTTGGCTGTGATATTGAATGGTTTTCTATGGAAAGGAACAGAGATCATTCTGTCATTTTTGAGATTGCACCCAAGAACTCCATTTCAGACTCTTTCATTGACTTTGAGGGCTACTCCATTTCTTCTAAGGGACTCTTGCCCACAGTAGTAGACATAATGGACATCTGAATTAAATTCACCCATTCTGGTCCATTTTAGTTCACTGATTCCTAAAATGTCAATATTCTTTCCTGCCATCTCCTGTTTGACCACTTCCAATTTCCCTTGATTCATGGACTTAACATTTCAGGTTCCTATGCAATATTGTTCTTTAAGCATCAGACTTTGCTTCCATCACCAGTCACATCCACAGCTGGACGTTGTTTTTGCTTTGGCTCAATCTCTTCATTCTTTCTAGAGTTATTTCTCAAAACCAAATAATAGCTTTGCCCAAAGTCAGAGCCAGTTAAGGGCAGGGTCAGGATTTAAACCTGACTCTAAAAACACACATTCTAATACTTTCTGAAATCATTCCCCAAGTCCTAGTGTATCTTTTTTCCAATTTAAAAATGTTACAGAAAGTCTAAATCAATTCCAAGGTACCTACTGAGAAGTCCTATGAACCAGAAATGCAGACAAGCTGAATTTCATTTGTTCCATCTTCTTAGACCCTTGGCTTTCTCCCATCTCAGCCCCTAACACTGTATTAGAAAAAATAGGGTGGGTATATATGTATACATATAGCTCATTCTCTTCATTGTATAGCAGAGAATAACACAACATTACAAAACCAATTATACTGTAAGAATCATCTACAGAAAAAATAAATGCAGCATGCCAAATACTGGGGGGGAAATGTAATATCACCAAAAACAAAACAAACAAACAAAACACAGGTAATATCATTGGCCATATTCCCCTTTCCCTCAAATTTTCTGTGCAAATATCATCAAGCATAATGCTTCCACCTCTAATTTGTGATAGCAATCCAGGAGGGGTATTCAAATCACCCTCTACAGCACACTTTCTGTGAATCGAGATGCCACTCAATAACTTCACTCACATGAGAGGCAGCCCTATTGACAAATGTGAATGATAGGATTACTGAAGACAAACACCCCCTCTTCCAGGTAAAGATATTCCTTCTTTGAACATGCTATGAGCAAAATCAAGTTATAGACATGTTGAAGAATAGAGCAGTTTGATGAGTACACATTGAAAACCCAAAGCACTAAAAAGATTTTCAAGGAAGAGTTAGAAAGTTGAAAGATCAAATGGATAGTTTAATCCTACGAGCAGAGGTGGGACTATGAATAATCAAAGATGGAGCAAACACAGTTGTGTCCCTAAAAGAGAAAGAAAAAATGTTTCCCCACAGTATGACTTAACTATTATTTGCTCATTTGTAGCATTTAACATGACAACATGGTATGTATTTCATCAGATATCAAAAAACTCTGAGTTGGAGACACATAGACAAAATATTTTTTGAGATTATCCTTTGTATTGTAAATATCAGGGAACCAGCATGAATTTATATAATTAAATTGTTTTTGCATTCCATTACATCATTACTTGCATTTTAAAAGTTTTGTTTTATGGGTAGTCATATTCAAAAACAAGTGAATTAGCACCTAAATTTAAGATAACTGTAAAGGGAAATCTTCTTTATTTTCACATGTTCAATACCCTGCCCCTTATATTTTGAGTTCATTCTGTAACTCTAGCTCTTACTCACTGATATAAAAATGGTGTCTTAATTGCATACGTCTTTTCCTCATTTTTTTCAAAGGTGCTGCAATTGCCAGTAATCGACAATCATGCCACCTTGTTATAAGTTATGTTTCTGGGAGTTCCTTTGCCTTCTAACTAGTTAAAGGTCCCACAGGGACCTTGTTTTTAACCCATCCCCTGTGATGATACGTTCCAATTTTTCCCAGGGTCTCTCCTGGGCAATGCAGTCGGATTGTTCATGAGGAAATCAACACCCCTCCCCAAACAGCAGGAATATTCTAAGTGCTTATTAAGTGTTCTTGGGCAGTATAAATCCAGAATATCTGTCCAGGTGCAAGAAGAGGTTCAGATGTAAGGTTCTTCTTAATTAGAGATGTCTGATCCTCTCAATCATAACAAAAATGTGTCTAAATTCTTGTCAAAATCCCTCTCTTCTCTTGTGAGATTCCTAAATAAAGAGCTGATGTCACGAGACTAAAACTGCCACTGATGGAACACTTTCAGGGTCCCACACTTTCAAGCATGAGTCGTTTTCTGCCAAAAGTTGTATTTCCTTTGCTTTTCATCATTAACTAAACCTGTGTTTATGTTTGAGCTACTGCAATTTCTCAGCTGTCAATACTGGGTATAAAAATGAAGCAACATGTTTATCAAGTGAAATTATTATTTTCTGAAACAAAACTTGACAAAAACAAGCATAATTTAAGCTCATTTTTCACTTTGGAGGCAGATACAGTAACAGAGGACTCAGAATATATTTCTACAAAATGTACAGAAGAGTAGCTTTACATCTTATAAATGAGCTGACTTGCTCTTATGTGTGTGAATACTCAGTCCTGTCCAGCTGTTTACAACCCCATGGACTGCAGCCCACCAGGCTCCTCTATTCATGGAATTTTCCAGGAAATAATATTGGAGCAGGTTGCCAATTTCTCTTCGAAGGAATATTCCCAACCCAGGGATAGAACCCATGTCTCTTGACTCTCCTACATTGGCAGGTGGATTTTTATCACTGTGCCACCTGGGAAGTTTGGTACCTATTATTCCATAATAGTTGAATAAACTTTAATCTGATAATTTGAGGTGATTCAGTCTCTGCTAAAGTCATTTTTTTTTCAAATGAATATTTAAAGTCCTTGTGAAGTTCATTCGAATTTTAGACTCATTATGAAGACTATTGTTGCCTCTCTCAAGAAGAGACCATTCTGCCTTTTCATGAGATGGAGTCTAGGTACAGAGAGAACCGTCAATTGTCTGCTCCAGAGAAAGTGTCTCTTCTCGGCTGTCTCTGGCTGGTCCTTGGGCTCTGGCCTCTGTCCCTGCTAGAGATGCTGCTCAAGTCTCCTGGCTCATGTTCTCCTCTCAGCCCAAGATAGAATTGTGATGATCATTGCTTCTGGGAAACTAAGCCATCTCTCCCTACTGCCTGGGCTTCCCATCTTCCTCCCTTGAACTTCAGATATTCAGCTGCACTAGACTTTGGCCTCTCTACTCCCTAGCCTTAGTATCTCTCCATACTTCTCTAACTCCACCGATGCTCCCTAACCCTCCTCACCCCACCTCATGCCATTCCAATCACCCTGATTTAATTCTGAATCACTTTCCACATCCTCTCTTCCCTCTTTCTCCCTGCCCCACAGAGGTCCCACAGGAGAACTTTCTGAATCTGTTCCACACCTTACTGCAACTAAGGGGAAGCAGGCAGAGGCTGCCAGAGGTCCTCCCATGCCTAAACACAATACATGTCTATGAGGTCGCAGCCGCTGTGCCCTGTCTGTACCTGGCTGTTACTGACAAGTTGGCACTCACGGGGAACTGCATAATACAAGTGTTGGTGGACCAGTGACATGAAAGCCAATTGTCTTAGACTCAAGAAACATCAAAGGAAGAGGTCACAGTGCACTTAGGAAGGAACCTCCTTCCCTTTGCTTCTTGACTCTAGAAGGAGGTCTCCTTTAGAATCACATTCCTGGCCTCTCTCTGCCTCATCACTCCTTCCCAGAAAATGAGCTGATCTGATGCTGAGCTGCGGGAAGAACACAGATAAGGTGCCATATTCCTTTCCCCATCTCTGCAGCTTCTGACCGGCAGAACACACCGGTTCTTCTCTGCCCTGTTGAGGTAAAGGGGACAGCCCTTGCCAGAGAGGCACACACTTGTCCTGCCAGTGACTGGGTGTCAGCCTAATGAGGCAGAGAAATATCAGCCTATAACTAGAGGACCTAAGCTGTGTTCTCCCATATTCTTTTTGTCATAAAGCTCAGTTTCTCTAAATCCTCTTACTCTCTCAATTTGGATCTCAACTGGAACAGGAAACATATTATTTAACAGTTGCCTCAAATCCCTGTAAAGACAGCATTCTCAATAACTTTTGCAGCAAAGCCATATGTCAGTGGAAGGAAGAGAAATGTGGGATCAAGAGTTTGGATTTTTTCTTTGAATGGGAGTTATGACAGTGTATTTGTGTGCAATAGGGTGATCCTATAATAAGGAACAAATAATAGAAGATGCAGGAGAGGGTGATAATTGCAGGACCAAGTCCTTCACTAGATGAAAGGAATGCATGGCATCTGGGACCCTAGAAGAGCGATTGCTCTGAGATGAGAGGGAGTGGTCGTCCATGGAAACGCAAAGGAAAGCAGAAAACAGATTCAGATATAATTCATGGTCTGGGGACGACACGGAAGTTATCTTCCTATTGCTTCTGTTTTCTCAGTGAGATGAAAGCACAGGGTCATCTACTCTTACAGTATGGACCGGACTCTAAATATTCGGAGAGCTTCATTGATTCTATCCAGCACTAATTCAGTTTCACCCAATGTCCGTGTGATTTCTTCAACTTTTTTTTTTTTAATTTTCAAAATTTTTATTTATTTATTTATTTTTTCATTTTCTTTTTTTTTTAATTTTTATTTTTTCTCCCTTTTATTGTTTTTGCCATACAATGCCATGATATCACCATGGGTCTACATATGCTCCCCCTCCAGAAACCCCTCCCTCCCCCCTCCCTCCTCCCTCCCCTCCGGGAAATCTCGATGCACCAGCCCCGAGAATCAATCCTAGGCTGGCGATTGATTTCACATATGATAACTAACATGTTTCAGTGCCATTCTCCCATATCATCCCACCTTTTCCCTCATCCACAGAGTCCACGAGTCTATTCTATACATCTGCGTTCCTTTTGCTGTCTCGCATGTTGGATTCTCGTTACTGTCTTTCTAAATTCCATATATATGTGTTAATATACTGTATTGTTGTTTTTGCTTCTGGCTTACTTCACTCTGGATAATGGGCTCCAGTTCGGTCCATCTGAGTAGAACTGATTCAAATGAATTTTTCAACTTTTAACTAAATGTGAAGCTTCTTACCACTGTGTGGATTCTCCTATTGTGTTTTTTTGTTTGTTTGTTTTTTACTGTAAATGACTTTAAATTCTTCTTAAATATAGAATGGGTAAATAATTAAACAGATGGAAATCAGTAAGTGGGTAAATAAAGTAAATGCATGCTGATTTAAAACATTAGAGCCATTCTATTTGCAGTTTTTTTAAGGAATCTCCACACTGTTTTCCATAGTGGCTGTACTAGTTTGCATTCCCACCAACAGTGTAAGAGGGTTCCCTGTTCTCCACATCCTCTCCAGCATTTATTGCTTGTAGATTTTTGGATTGCAGCCATTCTGACTGGTGTAAAGTGGTACCTCATTGTGGTTTTGATTTGCATTTCTCTGATAATGAGTGATGTTGAGCATCTTTTCATGTATTTGTTAGCCATTTTTATGTCTTCTTTGGAGAAATGTCTGTTTAGTTCTTTGGCCCACTTTTTGATTGGGTCATTTATTTTTCTAGCATGGAGCTGCAGAAGTTGCTTGTATATTTTTGAGATTAATTGCCATATGACCCAGCAATCCCACTGCTGGGCATACATACCGAGGAAACCAGAATTGAAAGAGACATGTGTACCCCAATGTTCATCACCGCATTGTTTACAATAGCCAGGACATGGAAGCAACCTAGATGCCCATCAACTGATGAATGGATAAGAAAGCTGTGGTACATATACACAATGGAATATTACTCAGCATTAAAAAAAAAAAAATCATTTGAAGCAGTTCTACTCAGGTGGACGGAACTGGAGCCTATTATCTAGAGTGAAGTAAGCCAGAAGGAAAAACAACAATACAGTATACTAACGCATATATATGGAATTTAGAAAGATGGTAACGAGAACCCTGCATGCGAGACAGCAAAAGAAACGCAGATGTATAGAATAGACTCGTGGACTCTGTGGATGAGGGCAAGGGTGGGATGATATTGGAGAATGGCATTGAAATATGTTAATTTCATATGTGAAATCAATCGCCAGCCCAGGGCTGATGCTCAGGGCTGGTGCACCGAGATGACTCAGGGGGAGGGAAT
>ML661338.1:21752360-22011433 GCA_007570785.1 Antilocapra americana | reverse complement strand
AAAAAAAATTTATAGCCATGCTTCACCATAAGAAAACTGTATTAAATTATATAACAAGGAAGAAATTCTGCCTTGTATTTATCTGGGTGAAATTTTGAGAGCAGTATACTCGTTTGCATAATTTTGCTGACAGCTTAGGTTTTTAAGACAAACTAGCCATCTTTTCAGCATCCTGACACTGCCTCAAAGGGGCTATTTAAAATATTACAAGACGTCTTCAATAAGCATTTTGGAGTGATAAGCTTTTTTCTTTTTATCTTGATGAGGAGAGATTCAGACACGGGGTAACCAAGAAGCTTACCTTGTGTTTTATATATAAAACAGGAAGAAAAATTTTGAAAGAAATCAAAGACATTAGTCAAATTTTGTGAGACAAAACTCTCCTTGTCTTTTGTCCCACTGTGATCTTATATGCTTGTATAAAAGTTATGAAGAAAAAAGTAAAAGATTAATAAGTGTGACAAAATTGAACATTAAGTGTACTTAGTTGCAAAGTTGAAAACACTGAGAAGTAAAAACAGACAAATCTGTGAATACTGGAACATCATATTCCATTGGGAATGCTAGTTAGCTAATGTTTATATGATCAGTATAGTTAACCATCTATGATAAAAAAATTACTCATTTTTATATGCTTATTTTCAAAAAATATTATTTGATTTTTATCTTTGGATCAATATTTTAATCAAAGAAACTATGTCTGAAGTTTATATAGTCCCAGATGTCAACTCTCTAATTTTCACAGTTATTTCAGTTAGATTTTATTAACTTCTTTTATCAGATGATGAGAAGGAGAGGGATCAATATACATATACTGGTTCTTGCTTCACAAGTTTAAGAGGATAAAAAAGAACTTTCCCCACATGAATAAAGCTGAGCAAGCCTCTTTTACCCTATTTTCTTGTCACTCCACTGAGATTATTGGAAGGTACAGGTGATAATAACCAGAGTTGCTAATATAACTGAGCGACTTTTCCCAGTTGGCATAGCCACTGTTGAGTGACTATATGGTGGTAGCTTCCAGCTTCCATGTGCTCAGATAATGTAAGTTGGTATGGCCCTAAATCTTGCTCTCATTCTGGTTCTCTCTACTGTCTTGCTTATAGGAGATAGGATGATAAGTTATCCTAAGGGCCTAGTCATCATGCTTTCTCTCTGCTCTTTTTAAACATCACTTGGGCCCTGGAGAGCTTGCATTACCTTAGGATTGACAGAACTAGGGATTTGGACAGAAAAGACTGTCACTTGGTCCTTAAGACCAAGTTGGATTTTCTAGCTCTATGGGGAATTCTTATACTCTGATGTCAGGCAGAGTTCAGCTCAGAGTAAAGTTGATGATTTGATTTCCCTTAGTAATTTTAATTCTTTCTATTTGGAATTAATACCATTGGGAGGTGAATACTATTGATTGGTTATCTGTTTACTTCACAAGCCATTTGGCACCATTTATTTTGGGATTCTCTGGTGGCTCAGATGGTAAAGAATCTGCCTGCAATGCAAGAGACCTGGGTTCAATCCCTCAATCAGGAAGATCCCTTGGTAAACAGAATGGCTGCCCACTCCACTATTCTTGCCTGGAGAGCTCCATGGACAGAAGAGCCTGGTGGTCTACTGTCCATCGGATGTGACTGAGTCACACTTTCCTTGGTTAAAAATGGTATAAAATGATTTGAGTCTTTAACATTTCATTCAGTTACAGTTCAATTCAAGAAGACCAAGCTGTAACCTAAAACTAACCTGTCACTTAAGCAAAAAACTTTAATTTCAAATTAGAAATTCCTTTTTCTATGCATTAGAAGCCAATGTAATTTGGTAGTTGAAAAGAGTTGGCTTGTTTGCACAAAAATAAATGTTAATGCTCTTGGGAAAACACACTCCCTGGAACAAATTACAGAACAATATCATATTTTAAAAAGTCTTCTGCAAAAGTAGGCAACAGTACTTTCATTCTCTCCTTCATCAGTCTTTGCTTACCTTTTAGGTAATCTTCTTTAGAGTCTGAACCTAGTTTTTTCATTGGTCCAGGTGCCCAAAGTTGCTACCTTCCTTCTACAGTCCAGTCTTAGCAACAGGAACAATGTTCTCTAAATTCATTTTTACTGTCATTTAACTCAGTTTATTAAGTTTTGAAATACAAAATGAACTTGGGTAAATGACATTTTAGCAACTTGAGATCACCAAGTTATTCATGACCAGACAAAGCTATGGTTAATATTAGTGCTAAAGAGATAGTCAGTGCTATGGGAGACATGGAGCAGGGAAGGGAAAGCATGATCTCTACATATGAGGGTTGTGGGCATTTGTTAGTGTTTTCATCTATTGCTGTAAAAGAAATTACTTCACAATTTACCATATTAAAAGAAAAAAAATTGATGTTGCCAAATAGTTTGTGGTCTAGAACTCAGGAAGAGATCAGAGGGTTCTTGCCGGTGGCCCCACATGTTATAGTCAGACATTGGCTGGGGCTCTGGGCACCTGAATGTTTTCAGTTCAGTTCAGTCACTCAGTCGTGTCCGATGCTTTGTGACCCCATAGACTGCAGCACACCAGGCTTCCCTGTCCATTACCAACTCTCGGATACTCAAACTCATGTCCATTGAGTCGATGATGCCATCCAACCATGCCATCCTCTGTCATCCTCTTCTCCTCCTGCCTTCAATCTTTCCCAGCATCAGGGTCTTTTCAAATGAATCAGCTCTTCACATCAGGTGGAGAAAGTATTGGGGTTTCAGCTTCAGCACCAGTCCTTCCAATGAACACTCAGGACTGATTTCCTTTAGGATGGACTGGTTGGATCTCCTTGCAGTCCAAGGGACTCTCCAGAGTCTTCTCCAGCACCACAGTTCAAAAGCATAAATTCTTCGGCACTCAGCTTTCTTTATGGTCCACCTCTCACACCTATACAAGACGACGGGAAAAACCATAGCCTTTACTAGATGGAAGTTGGTCAGCAAAATAATGTCTCTGCTTTTTAATACACTGTCTAGGTTCATCATGGTTTTTCTTCCAAGGAGCAAGGGACTTTTAATTTTATGGCTACAGTCACCATCTGCAGTGATTTTGGAGTCCCCCAAAATAAAGTCTATCACTGTTTCCATTGTTTCCTCATCTATTTGCCATGAAGTGATGGGACCAGATGCCCTAATCTTTGTTTTTTTGAATGTTGGGTTTTAAGCCAGATTTTTCGCTCTCCTCTTTCACCTTCATCAAGAGGCTCTTTAGTTCCTCTTCGCTTACTGCCATAAGGGTGGTGTCATCTGCATCTCTGAGGCTATTGATATTTCTCTCAGCAAAACCCAGCTTCTAGGATGCTCATAAGAACCCTTCTCAGAAAAGATACAACAATCATGAAAGCATTTGTTTCAGAGATTTTTTTAGCTATGTACTCCTTATAGATTGAGCAGAGTAATTATTCCAACTGGGCTCATTGGAAGAAAATAATCATTTTTCTCCCTGTTACTCTGTTTACAGGTATACAGGGTAGTGAAATTCTTGGAAAGATTGAAAAGATTGCTTTATTAACATTGATTTCCAGGAGAAAATTTTTCCATCTGGTCTTTTAAACCAGGGATATTATTTTCTACCAGATGTGTTTAGTATAAGTGGTCAAATAGTGTCATGCTATTTTTCTGTTTTAGTTTTGTTTTTAGTCGAAATATTCTTATCTTTTAAAAGCGTAGCTTTGATAGAACCCATTTTCCCCAGAAAGAAGTCCTAGAAGCAGAAAAAATCATCCATAAATTGTGACGTAGTCATTGCTTATGTACAGGAATCTATGTTTTGGTCTGATAAAGACAGAAGAAATCTTATCACTTGAAAAATATATCTAGTTTTGACAGGCATACTTAAGCAATTGTCTGTGATTTTTTTCCCCACTTTTTATTTTCCAGGAAAACTTCAGCTTTGTCTTGATTTGTTTGGTTTGAAATTATGTAGCCACACTTTATCCCAGTCAGTCAAAAAAAAATTGTTTCAAGCTGGGCAGAAAAGTACTATAATAGTTGTTTTCACCACCAAGGTTAGGTTTAAATAGCATTCAACAAATCAAAACCAACAAAAAATGTAGAGGAAGATTGAAAGAGTTTATTCTCCATCACTTCTGGCCCAGTGCTTCTCAAATATCAACATACATATAGATTATTTGGAAAACTTATCAATAGATTCTCAGTCAGTAGGTCTTGAATGGGGCTGAAGATTTTGCATTTTCAAAAGCTTCCTGGAGATGACCATCTCACTGGTTAATAGATCACATTTGGAGCATCAGAGGGGTAGATTGACTTAGCAAGAATTTGATTTGACTGGAACAGAAATAGAGTTGGCAGAGACTTGTTCCCTAACTAGATGGAATGCCAAGAGCAACACAGTTTAATGTATTTAAAAATCTTAAAGTTTTTTATTTTAAAAAGTTAATTAATGCCTTTTCCATATGGTAAGGCATATGGAAATACTCACATATGGAAATATTGTATGGTTTTATGAGTTTTCATGAAACTAGTTAGGTGAAATATAAAGTATTACATTCACTCATAATTGCAGTTAAAGGCATGATGCAAAATAATTCAACACATTAGTAGATTTAAGAAAGAAAATCCATTTTCCTGAGAATAAAAACAAAGCTGATAACAATGGCTTTGACTGATATTGAAAATAAAAGCATTTAAATGCTAACATTAATTATAATAAATTTTGGCAAGTTTTTGAACCAATGATTATAATTTTATAGGCTTACAAATAAGGATTTTATCTTTATATGTCCTTTCTTTAAAACATATATTCTACAAAGATGTTGTTGTTGTTGTTGTTGTTGTTGTTGTTCAGTTGCCAAGTTGTGTCCAACTCTTTGTGAACCCAAGGACTGCCATACACTAGGCTCATCTGTCCTCTGCTATTTCTGGGAATTTGTTCAAACTCATGTCCATTGCGTTGGTGATGCTATCTAACCATCTCATCCTCTGCCTCCCCTTTCACCTTTTACCTTCACTCCTTCCCGGCATCAGGGGAAGCATCATTCTACAAAGATATAAAAAAGAGCATAATGAGAGAAACAAAACAAACAAAAACACCTCAAACACATTATTAACATTTTGGTATCTCTTTCCATACTTAAAAATAAAATCAACATATGGTTTTTAAACATTTAAAAATTTCATTTTACTGATAGTTGATTATTTTGCTTAGTACCTCATCACCATTAATGTTTTCCTACATCTTCAGTAGTTTTATAAGTAGTTTTATCTTTAGCAGTTATTTCACATTTCTTCAATAATTCCTATGTAAGTTGCTTTTTACCTCACTATTTTGCAACACCACAATTAACATTTTAAATGCTCATTTTACACACGCTATCCATTTTTTCTTAGGAAAAACTTTTGTGATTGGTATAACTAGTTAAAATGTTGTGAATTTTTCTAGTGTCCTTGCATGCATCATTTCAGAAAGACAATGACAAATTGTTCTCCTGAAATGTACAAAATTTTACTCCTCCAGTTCACTCCCCTGGAGAAGGAAATGGCAATACACTCCAGTATTCTTGCCTGGAGAATTCCATGGACAGAGAAGCCTGACAGGCTACAGTCCATGGGGTCACAAGAGTCGGACATGACTTAGCGTCTAAACCACCAGTTCACTCATTGTGTTAACCTCTGCCAGTTTGCCATTTGATAAATGAGACTTCTCATGCTGGCAAAGTTACTGTGAAAAAGCCATTCTCATACACAGTTAATGGAAGAGCAAATCAGAACAATATTCCTGGAAAACAATTTTTAGCTGAGTGTTAATGGCCTTGAGAATGCCCATACCCTTTGACCTATTTCTGAGAATTTATCCTAAAGCAACAATTCAAGTATGAAGAAATAATTGTACACGAGAATGTTTACCCATGTGTGCTTTTAATAGCAATACCTTGCAAACATAATACTTCTCTTAAAAATAAAGAAATTATGTAAATTAGGCATTGTAGTTGTTTTTGCTCAGTCGTTAAATCATGTCTGACTCTTTGAGAACCCCATGGACTGAAGCATGTGAGACTCCTCTGTCCTCTAATATCCCCTGGAATTCATTCAATTCATGTCCATTGAGTCTGTGATGCTTTGTAAACATCTCACCTTCCCCTTTCTTTGCCTTCAAACTTTTTCAGCATCAGTGGCTTTTCCAATGAGTCAGCTCTTTGTATCAGGTTGCCAAAATACTGGAGCTTCAGGTTCAGCATTAGTCCTTCCAATGAGTATTCAGGACTGATTCCTTTTGATTGACTGGCTTGATCTTCTTGCAGTTCAAGGGATTCTCAAGAGTCTTCTCCAGCACCACAGTTTGAAAGCATCAGTTCTTTGGCACTCAGCCTTCTTTATGGAACAACTCTCACATCCATACATGACTACTGGAAAAAAATAATAGTTTTGACTATGTGGACCTTTGTTGGCAAAAGTGATGTCTCTGTTTTTTAATATATTACCTAGGTTTTTCATAGCTTTCCCTCAAAGGAGCAAGTGAAATTAAAAGAATTTCATGGCTGCAGTCACCATCTGCAGTGATTTTGGAGACCAAGAAAATAAAATCTGTCACTGCTTCCAATTTTTCCCCTTCTATTTGCCATGAAGTGATGAGACCAGATGCCATGATCTTCGCTTTTTGAATGTTAAGTTTTAAGCCAGCTTTTTCACTCTCCTCTTTCACCTTCCATTAGAGTGATATCATCTTCATATCTGAGGTTGTTGATATTTCTCAGAGCAATCTTGATTCCAGCTCAGCATTTCACATGATATACTCTGCATAGAAGTTAAATTAGTAGGTGACAATATACTGCCCTGTCATACTCCTTTGCCAATGGAATCAGTCTGTTGTTCCATGTCCAGTTCTAACTGTTGCTTCTTGAACCTCATACAGGTTTCTCAGGAGACAAGTAAGGTGGTTTAGGGTTTAGTATTCCCCTCTCTGTAAGAATAGTCCACAATTTGCTGTGATCCACAGTCAAAAGCTTTGGCATAGTCAATGAAAGAGAATAGATGTTTTTCTGGAAGTCCTTTGCTTTATCCATGATGCAATGGATGTTGGCAATTTGATCTCTGGTTCCTCTACCTTTGCTAAATCCAGCTTGTATATCTGGAACTTCTCAGTTCATGTACTGTTAAAGCCTTGCCTGAAGGATTTTGAGCACAACTTTATTATTAATAGCATGAGAAATGAGCTCAATTTTATAGTAGTTTGAACATTCTTTGGCATTGCCCTTCTTTGAGATTGGAATAAAAATTGATATTTTCCAGTCATGTGGTCACTGCTGAGTTTTCCAAATTTTCTGACATATTGAGTGCAACACTTTATCTTCATCTTTTAGAATTTTAAATACCACAGCTGGACTTCCATCACCCCCACTAGTTTTGTATATGGCAATGTTTTCTCTGACCCGTTTGATTTCACACTCCAGGATGTCTGGCTCTAGGTGAGTGATCACACCATCATAATTATTGGGTCATTAAGTTCTTTTTCGTATAGTTGTTCTGTGTACTCTTGCCACCTCTTATTAATTTCTTCTGCTTCTTTTAGGTCCTTAACATTTCTGTGCTTTATCATGCTCATCCTTGCATGAAATATTCTCTTGGTATCTCCAATTTTCTTGAAGAGATCTCTAGTTTTTCCCATTCTATTGTTTCCTCTATTCCTTTGCATTGTTTATTAAAGACCTTCTTATCTTTCTTCATTATTCTCTGGAACTCTGCGTTCAGTGAGGTATCTTTCCCTTTCTCTCTTGCCTTTCAACTTCTCTTCTTTCCTGAGCTGTTTGTAAAGCCTCCTCAGACAACTACTTTGCCTTTTTGAATTTCTTTTTCTTGGGATGGTTTTGGTCAATGACGCCTGTACAATGTTACGAACTTCAATCCATAGTTCTTCAGGCACTCTATTAGATCTAATCCCTTGAATCTATTCATCACTTCCACTGTATAATTATAATCATAAAGGATTTGATTTAGGTCATACTTGAATGGCCTACTTTCAATTTAAGCCCAAATTTTGCAATAAGAAGCTCATGATCTGAGCCACAGTCAGCTCCAGGTGTTGTTTTTGCCAACTGTATAGAGCTTCTCCATCTTCGGTTGCAAAGAATAGAATAAATTTGATTTCGGTAATGACCATCTGGTAATTTCCATGTATAGAGCTGTCTCTTGAGTAGTTGAGAGTGTTTGCTATGATTAGTGTGCTCTCTTGGCAAAGCTCTGTTAGCCTTTGTCCTGCTTCGTTTCGTACTCCAAGGCCAAACTTGCCTATTACTCCAGGTATCTCTTGATTTCCTACTTTTGCATTCCAGTTCCCTGCGATGAAAAGGACATCTTTTTTTGGTGTTGGTTATAGGTCTTGAAAGCCTTCACAGAACCATTTAACTTCAGCTTTTTTGGAATCTGTGGTTGGGGTATAAACTAGATTGCTTGATGTTGAATGGTTTTGCCTTGGAAATTAACCAAGATCATCGTCATTTTTGAGACTGAATCCAAGTACTGCATTTCATGTTCTTTTCTTAACAATGAGGGCTACTCCATTTCTTCTAAGGGATTTTTGCCCAGAGTAGTAGATATAATGGTAATCTGAATTAAATTCACCCATTCCAGTCCATTTTAGTTCACTGATTCCTAAAATGTTAATGTTCACTCTTGCCATCTCCTGGTTGACCACTTCCAATTTACCTTGATTCATGGACCTAACATTCTAGGTTCCTATAAAACATTGTTGCTAACAGCATCACACTTACTTTCACCACCAACACCTCCACAACTGAGGATTATTTCTGCTTCAGGCCAGCTGCTTCATTGTTTATGGAGCTATTATGGCATATACACTACAACAATTAAGCAAGGATTTAAACTGTGTTTACAAAAATTTTGAAGTATGCATAGAAACATACTTGGTAGAAGTATGTTCATTAAAGAGTGGCTGCCTATGAATGGTGAAATTCACATTGCACAACACAAGAAAGTGCCATTTACATAAAATCAATGTAAGCTCCCTTGGAGTTGTACAGTGGTGCAATGATTGAACTTTTTATTCTCTATGACTAGTGAACACAGGTCAACTTCTGGCTGACGTGAAAGGATACTCAAAGGGAATGTTGATGATAAAGACACAAAAAGACTGACAGCCAGAGAAGATATTTACTGAATGCCCCCAATTAAAGAGATGAACATCAGTACCAGTGGTGTTTTGCCAGATTCTAGGAAATGAAATACAGGATCAGAGAAATAGTGCTCTACTGCTGAGTGGTTTCACTACTTATTAATACTAAGAGTAATTACTACTATAGAATAATGGAACTAGTGTGATATTTCAGACCACATATTCAGCTTGACCTCTAAGATTGTATTTCATCTGATCATAGAAAACCTAGTCTGGTCAATTCAAACAGACTTTGCCTCCATTATTTCAGGTATAATCTCAGCGAAGTCAGGTCTGCCTCCTTTAATCCCCTTTGGCCCTCTTCTTCCTGGAAGACTCCTCTGCTGTCGTGCATGTGCTTTCCTGCTATCACTGGAAGAAAGGTTTCTGGTGCATGGTTATCAGCATCTGTCTCAGCTTGTCTCCTCCAGTGAGTCTCAGTACATATGCTGTGATAGCTCCTTCCTTCTCCGGGAACCAGCCTGTGAAGAACTGTGTTTTCCTCAACTTCAGGAGACCACTCCCCACTGCAGACCACTCTCAGCCACCTCCTTCCAACTCACAGAAGTTGGGGAGAAATTTTGTTCATTTTTCTGCTTTATGGGCTGTGTATATTGTGGATAGGGTCTCAACACTCTCTACCTGGACATTTTATGCTTCCATTTCTCTTCTACGGCTGCTGCAGCATGTTTGGCTGTGAGGGAACAGATTGGAGTGGGAGGAGGCTAACTCCGAGACGTTTGGAATTTTTGTGGGCCTCACAAAAGAAGTGAGATACTTTCAGATCACAGATTCCCAAGCCCAGGCAACAGTTTAATCATCTACCTTACTCACACACAGTGACTCAACCCCAGGCAAGAGAAAGAGGGGCAGGATACAGGAACTATCCTGCTTGTGTTCCCTTATTCACCCCCTTTAAGCCACCAAGCTAGGAAGGGCTCTTTCTGGTCTGTGGTGGCAAGATTATCTGGCATCTCATCTTCTTTCCAATCTACTATCTGTGGCCAAGGTATAAATATTGCACATATATCTGTATGTAGTTCAAAGTCAAGACTTTTGACTTGCAGGGATCTGAGGTATAAATACACACACACATACACATACACACATATATATGTACTCACACACATACACATATATGTGTTCTGTGCTTAGTTGCTCTGTCATGTCCAACTCTTTATGACCCCATAAATTATAGTTCGCCAGGCTCCTCTGTTCATGGGGATTCTCCAAGCAAGAATATTGGAGTGGGTTGCTATGCCCTCCTCCAGGGGATCTTCCCAACCCAGGAATCAAACTGGGGTTTCCTGCATGGCAGGTGGATTGTTTACTGTCTGAGCCACTAGGGGAGCTACACACACACACACACACACACACACACACACACACACACACACACATATGCATAAGTGTATATATACACATATGTGTGTGTGTTATTTGCTCAGGTGTGTCCAACTCTTTGTGACTCCATGGATTATAGCTCACCAGGCTTCTTTGTCCATGGAATTCTCCAGGCAAGAATATTGGAGTGGATAGCCATTCCCTTTTTGAGGGGATCTTCCCAACCCAGGGATTGAACCCAGGTTTCCTGCATAGTATGTCAATTCTTTACCATCTGAGCCACCATAAAAGCCATACACACACATGTGCACACACATATATATATGCATATATACATATATACTTATATATTGCATATGTATTGGGCCATAAAGAAAGCTGAGCACTGAAGAATTGATGCTTTTGAATGTGGTGTTGGAGAAGATTCTTGAGAGTCTGTTGGACTGAAAGGAGGCCAGGCCAGTCAATCCTAAAGGAAATCAATCCTGAATATTCATTGGAAGGACTGCTGCTGAAGCTGAAGCTGAAGCTCCAATATTTGGCCATCTAATGTGAAAAACTGACTCATTGAAAAAGACCTTGATGCTGGGAAAGATTGTAGGCAGGAGGAGAAGAGAATGACAGAGGATGAGAAGGGGACAACAGAGGATGAGATGGTTGGATGGCATCACCGAGTCAACAGACATGAGTTTGAGCAAGTTCTGGGAGTTGGTGATGGACAGGGAAGACTGGCATGCTGCAGTCCATGGGGCTGCAAAGAGTCGGACATAACTGAGTGACTAAACTGAACTGAATTGCATATGTATACATATGCATATATGTGTGTGTATATATCCATATGCACCTGTGTGTGCATATACATGTAAATGTGTGTGTATATATATATATATATATATATATATATATTAGACCCTTGCAGGTCAAAAGCCTCGGCTTTGAACTACTGTTACTGAACCAAACTTGAGTCTGCTTGCCCCCCACTCAGAAGAGCCAGTCTATTGACATGGTCGTGATGAAGGAAGTTACAATGTTTATTTCAGGACATCAAGCAAAGAGGAAGGAGAAGGTCAAGCTCAAACACCTGAACTCCCCAGTGACTTTTAGGAAGGGGTTTTTATAGGCAACATTTTAGATGAGGGTTGCACTTGGTGGACTTTATTTCTGATTGGCTGGTGGTGAGGTTAAGAGATAACAGGGTGATATTTCAGGAATCTTAATCATCAAACTTCAAGTTCCAATCTGGAGTCTACATACTTATGGTCAACACGTAGTCATCATCCTCCACCCGGGTGGTGGTGGGGGAGAATCTTAGTTTCTGCAGAGCAACTCAAAGATGTGCATCAGACATCTTTTGTATACCCCTTGAGGAATTAGTGTTCTGTTTTATTGCTGTGTGTTAATGCTCAGTTGTGTCTGACTCTTTGTGACCCCATGGATTGTAGCCTGCCAGCTTCCTCTGTCCATGGGATTCTCCAGGGAAGAATACTGGAATAGGGTGCCATTCCCTTCTCCAGGGGATCTTCCCAACCTAGGGATCGAACCCAGGTCTCTGGCATTGCAGGCAGACTCTTTACTGTCTGAGCCATTAGGGAAGTTTTACTGCTAAACTATTGCTTAGTCAGTCATTCCTTTCCTGGCTTGACTGTTTGTCCACTGTTTCTGCATTTCCTCACTTCCCTAATTAGTAACTGCTGAAGTCTGATCTTTGGAAGTCAGGTAAGGCCTAGGGGACTAATACTTCTTTCTACAAACATGAAACGTAAGACACAAAGGTGTTGTGTACTAGGAAGGCTCCATGGGGCCCTTCTCAACTTCTATCCCCTCTTTTCTCTGATATTTGTCAATCCTGAGGGGAATAGGAATGAGACCAGAAAGGAAATAAAGTTTTGGATAGAGAAGTTAATCATAAACTCAGCAGAGGAACTCAATTTTATGAGGATGGGTTTCACTGCTATTGAACATAAAGACAAGAATTTGACTCTTTAGGTCTCACTGCATACATGCAAATCTCCTCAATGATCCTCACTTGTTGTCTGGGAGGATCCTATTTTCCAGGCCTAGGTAAAGTTTAACACTGTCAACCAGTCCCAAAACAAAGCCATAGATTAGGCACCCAATAAAATGTTTGTTGAATAAATGAATGAATACCCCTCAGGCAAGGCAAGGAGTTATGTGAAAGAGCAACCAATAACTAGATGGAAATGGAAAAGAAGACTTATTCACCCCAGAAATCTTTTTCAAAGATTCTTTTAAAAAAAGAAACTAACTATCCTCAGATGTCGCAAATTCATTATTAAACTCTCTAGAAAAGTTTTCTCTTCAAAGAATCAGGGGCATGACCAAACCCATATAATCCTTGCATTTTTTATGGTTTCAATCTAGAGGTTGCTGACAAATTTACACATACAAAATACTTCACAAATTCTCAGGGGAGATGTCACTTTAAAAGTACAAGTATTCAAGTGAATCTCCCAACAAAAGCAAATATACATATTCAAATTTCCCCATCGTTCTTTATATTCTACTTTCAAAATTTAATTGTTGAACAATATTTAATTATTGGACAAAGAGAGTTTGGGGGTTTTTGCAAAGTAGGTCAAGTGCAGAATTTCTGAACAGGAACACAATTGTTTTATTTATTTATTTATTTTAATTTTCATTGGAGTATAGTTACTTTATAGTATTGTATTATTTTCTACTGTACAGCAAAGTGAATTAGCTCTATATATACACCCCCTTTCTCCTGAATTTCCTTCCTATTTAAGTCACCACAGAGCACTGAGGAGTAGAGTTCTCTACCCAAACAGTAGCTTCTCATTAGTTATCTTTTATACATAGTATTAATAGTGCATATTTGTCAATCCTCGTCTCCCAATTCATCCCACCCCACCCTTCTCCCTTTGGTATCCATATGTTTGTTCTCTACATTTATGTCTCTATTTCCCTTTCTAAATAAGATCATCTATACTAGATATTTTCAGATTCCATATATATGCTTTAATATAGGATATTTATTTCACATTATTCTTAAAAAGGATATAGAAGAAAGACAAGCCACTCCCTAGTATTGTATACAAAGCCTCAGCATTTCTTTATATAATACCACTGAGAAGAACTTGTCTTGAAACTTATGAAAGACTATAATCATTACCTGTACATTTACTGGATCCTTACTACTAGAAATGTGCATACTAGAAAGTTAATCTTTCTCTAGAAGTTTACCCCTGCTATTCTGGAGTTACATGATAAACTTAAAGATGGTTGAAGGAGGAAACAAACAGAACAGCTCCATCTTGAAAGAAGGACTCCATCTTGGGTGGACTGTGGACTTTGAGCTATATGCCCAGTATCTATGGAAATGACATACCAATTGGAAAACCAGAGCCCCCACCCAGATGGAAGAGCCCCAGGGCTCGTACCTAGACTCTCCATCACCTAAAAGAATACCCTAATTATCTGTGCAACCGAATAGAATCATAAATTCTATTATGCTTATTGGGGTATGGTCACAGGTCTATTGATAATTGTCCACTGTTAACTATCTAGGCTTAAGGCATATGAATCACGGATTTAAGGCATACGAATCATGGGTTAACTTTGATTGTATCTTTGTCTCCCTTTGTTCAGACTAGTTTCAGAGAACTTGGATAGGTGGGTTTGGGCACGTACACTTAGTGTATACAAGACTTTCACAAAAAACTGGTCGAGGTCCTTGGCTAAGAGGAGACTCTGCCTTGGGCATGCCAGTGTAATAAACTGCACTCCACTATCTGCATTGCCCTTCTGAGTGAGTTTGTTTCCCAGAACGCGTGCCTGCAACATGGTGACTTGATCTTGTATTTGAGTGGAAAAGCGACAGGCACTTTGTGCTTGGAGAATAATTCCTCCTACCTCAACTATCTAAAGCTTCACAGAAGGAAAAGAATTTCCATTGCAAATCTGGAGTTAAGCTATTGTGACATTTTTAATTATAGGATATTAAATTGTGTCTGATGTTAAAATATGAAGTCCATTATTTACTCTGAATACACAGTGGTTACAAGTCTTTGTTTGAAACAATATGTAAATAACTATATGCGCCAAACTGTGAATTATACATTTAATATATGTTGGCAAGACCCTATTTTTGAACAAGATTAGTTAAATAAATAGCACACTTAATTAAAATTTGACTATTGTATAAAACAATAAGGGTGTTTTCAAAAGCATTTGGACTACTTAATGAAATTAGAACAGATGAACATGTATGCTAGAGTAAATGGAAGTTTCCTTTTTTCAAATTTAAATTCCCCTGGAAAAGAAATGTGGCATGACTTTTAAAAAAGTCTCTTCTTTGGACTCAGAATATTTCAAATAAATTTTTTCAGCACATTGGGACAGAATTTGGAAATGATAAGTAACAGAAAATGGTGTGATGTGCATGATTTGAATATACTGCCATCAAGCAGTGGTGGCAATTTCTTATAACAGGAAAGGTAGATGTTTGTGTTCAGAGGGTTGTGTCTCTTCCCCTGCAGTCCTTCACACCAAGCTCAATCTCTGTGAAACATTTCTCATGAGAGTATATTGGGAGCAACACTTTTTTCCCCAACCCCTCCTCTCTCATTTGGGCTTCCCCAGTGGCTCAGTGGCAAAGAATCCATCTGCAAGGATGAAAACACAGGACACTTGGGTTAGATCCTGGGTCAGGAAGATCCCCTGGAGGAGAGCATGGCAACCCACTCCAGTATTCTTGCCTGGAGAATCCCATGGACAGAGGAGTCTGACAGGCTACAGTCTGCAGAATCACAAAGAGACGGACACGACTGAAACAACTGAGCACATCTGTCATGTAAAGCCTCTGGTTCCTTGGGCTTTGATGACTTGCTGTTGGATCTGTCTACATCTGATTATTCTAACCCCAGAGGCTGCTGTCTGTTTTCCCCACTTAGCAACTCATTCTGATCTGCGCTGCTGCCCCTCCACACATCCCCCTACCCCTCCCCATCTTGTTATATTTGCTTCACAGCCTAGACCCTTACTTTTACCTGGCATCTAACCTGGGCAGCTCTGGTTTCACTTATTTACTAACCCAACAAGTACAGGGAACCTACCACAGTCCAGGCACTGTGCTAAACATTTATCAAGTTGTCACAAATATTATCATCATGATGGCAACCCCATGGCAGAGCTGCTATTGTTATTAACCCCATATTATAGACAAAGAAATTAAGTAACTTGAAAGGCTAGGATTCAACCTCCCAAGCCTGACTCCAGATGTCTGCTCTGAACCTATACTACCATTCCATCCAGGACTGAAGGACAGGGCAACATGTTCCAAACAGTAATCTTTAAAGCATATACAAAGATGTCATATATATGACAACCCAGATGTTTAAGATACACAGATGCAAAGGGCATTAAGCAAATATCATCTTTTAAGATAAGCAGTAATACCTTGTACGGCATTGAAATCTAGAGTCTAGCTTGACCACTTTCCCATTTATCCTTACTTAACTCTCCATTCATTTTATTCACCCCAGGCTAATGTTATTGTTGTTCAGTTGCTCAGTCATGTCTGACTCTTTGCGACCCCGTGGACCGCAGCACACCATGTTTCCATGTCCTTTACCATCTCCCAGTTTACTCAGACTCATGTCCATTGAGTCGGTGATGCCATCCAACCATCTCATCCTCTGTTGTCCACTTCTCTTCCTGCCCTCTATCTTTCCCAGCAACAGGGTCTTTTCAAATGAGTCGACTCTTCGCCTCAGGTGGCCAAAGTGTTGGAGCTTCAGCATTAGTTGTTCTAATGAATATTCAGGGCTGTTTCACCCACCTAGCATGTGGGATCCTAGTTCTCCAAACCCATGCCCCCTGCAGTGGAAGTGTGTAGTCTTAACCACTGGACCACCAGGGAAGTCCCTCATACATGATTTTGAATTAAAGAGTTTGTTACTTACATTGAGTCTAAACCATTGTGGAGGTTGGGAGAGATTTTCCAAGTCCTTTATCCTCTTCTTTGGGGCTAGTTCAGCATCTAAGTGCTTTTTGTCCTTTTCTCTGGATTTTAGATTCATTTGTTTTCTATTTTTCCTCTTTGCCACTGAAGGAAATACTTACTGCAATAGTTGTCAAATTTTTGATCTCAGGAGCTCTTAAACTTTATAAAGAATTTTTGCTCATGTGGATTAGTATCTATCAATATTCACTACCTTTGAAATTAAAGTGCAAATTTAAAGTATTCACATAATATTACATTAGTTATGAACATACATGAAAATAGATTAAACACATTATATATAAAAATATATAAAATTATATTAGTTTAACTGAAGCATAATTATTTACATAAATAAATACTATATTAAAATTATGTATAATACATTAATATATAAGAACAAATCCTTGACATATTAACAAAAATAATGTGTTTATGAAACATATATGGTCAAAGCCAGAAATATTTTGTGGGAAGAGTGGCATTATTTTGTATTTATGTAAATGTTTTTAACCTCTGGCTTGATAGAAGACAGCAAGATTCTCCCATCTGCTTCCATATTCAAAATGTTATGACATCACTTGTCATGTGCTCAGTCGCTCAGACATGTCTGACTCTTTGCGGCTCCATGGACTGTAGCTTGCCAGGCTCCTCTGACTATGGAACTTCCCAAGCAAGAATAGTGGGTCCGTTTGTCATTTCCTAATCCAGGGGATCTTCCAGACCTAGGGATTGAGCCCACCTCTCCTGAATCCCACTGCACCACCTGGGATGCCCCGTTACATATAGCTATGGAAAACTCCACTGTACACTCATGGGAGAATGAGTGAGAAAGAGGAAAGTAATGTCTTACTTAGAATTACTAGGAAAATTGTTTTGATGCCCCTGGAAGGGTCTCTGACAACACTTTGAGAACCATTGGTTTACGGAGAACAGACATTGGTTTACAAGAGAACAGAGGGGAGAAAAAGTAGGTTCCCTGGAGTCCTGTTCCCAAATGTCAATTCATCCATTTTACACCATGGCAAAAGGTAAGGAGCAAGAAATAGTGAAGGAAGATTTCTCTATATTGTGAGCAAAAATGCACTGTGAAATTTTCTCTAACTTTGAAAAAAAAATTATTCTATTCTTGTAAGAGAAATGAAACAGCCTGCCTTACTATTTTTTCAGACCACAATCTCCTTAAGTAAGTGAACATGACACTGATTTAACAAAACAATTGTCAGCCACTTTGCCCTAGGAACACTTAGGAGCAACTTGGAACTTCTGTTAATATAACGTGCCTTCAGTTCAGTTCAGTTCAGTTCAGTCACTCAGTCATGTCTGACTCTTTGAGACCCCATGAACTGCACCTTGCCAAGCCTCCCTGTCCATCACCAACTTCTGGAGTCCACCCAAATGCATAGCCATCGAGTTGATGATGCCATCCCAGCCATCTCATCCTCTGTCATCTGCTTCTCCTGCCCTCAAACCTTCCCAGCATTAGAGACTTTTCAAATGAGTCAGTTCTTCACATCAGGTGGCCAAAATATTGGAGTTTCAGCTTTAACATCAGTCCTTCCAGTGAACACCCAGGACTGATCTCCTTTAGGATGGACTGGTTGGATCTCCTTGCAGTCCAAGGGACTCTCAAGGGTCTTCTCCAACACCACAGTTCAAAAGCATCGATTCTTCAGTGCTCAGCTCTCGTTATAGTCCAGCTCTCACATCCATACATGACTAGTGGAAAAACCATAGCCTTGACTAGACAGATCTTTGTTGGAAAAGCAATGTCTCTGCTTTTCAATATGTTGTCTAGGTTGGTCATAACTTTCTTTCCAAGGAGTAAGTGTCTTTTAATTTTATGGCTGCAATCACCAGCTGCAGTGATTTTGGAGCCCCCCAAAAATAAGGTCAGTCACTGTTTCCACTGTTTCCCTATCTATCTGCCATGAGACCGGATGCCATGATCTTAATTTTCTGAATGTTGAGCTTTAAGCCAACTTTTTCAATCTCCCTTTCACTTTCATTAAGAGGCTCTTTAGTTCTTCTTCGCTTTCTGACATAAGGGTGGTGTCATCGGCATATCTGAGGTTCTTGATATTTCTCCTGGCAATCTTAATTCCAGCTTGTGTTTCCTCCAGCCCAACATTTCTCATGATGTGCTCTGCATATAAGTTATATAAGCTGGGTAACAATATACAGCCTTCAGTACTCCTTTTCCTATTTGGAACCAGTCTGTTACTCCATGTCCAGTTCTAACTGTTGCTTCCTGACCTGCATATGTGCCTTGGGAGAGAGTTGTACATTTTATACTGAAAATGTTGCAAAGAAGGGAAAGCTTGGATTTTAGTGCTGAGTATTTAGTTATGAACTAACTGTGACCAGACAAAGGAAATAACAGTAGCAAATGAATCATCTTTACTGTAAGTTTTACACTGCTGCCACCACCACCACCACCACTGCTACTACTGGCCATAATAATAGTGTTGGCTAGTGATGGCTGGATGGCATCACCGACTTGATGGACGTGGGTTTGGGTAGACTCTGGGAGTTGGTGATGGACAGGGAGGACTGGCGTGCTGCAGTTCATGGGTTTGCAAAGAGTCGGACACGACTGAGCGACTGAACTGAACTGAACTAAACTCCAATTTCTTGAGAAAGGCCTAGACTCATTGATTTCCAAACTCTTTATTTTCTAAGATATTTATTTTAGGCAACAGACTTTCTAGTAAATATTATTTTAGTTACATCCCAGTGTTTTTTATATGTAGTTCTTTAAGGGCTGCTCAGTTTCAAATATTTTGTGATTTGTGTTGTGATTTTGTTTCTGATGTATTGATTGGCTCAGATGGTAAAGACTCCATCTGCAATGCAGGAGACCTGGATTCAATCCCTTGATTGAGAAGATCCCCTGGAGGAGGCCATGGCAACCCACTCCAGTATTTTTGCCAGGAGAATCCCCATGGACAGAGGAGCCTGGCGGGCTACAGTCCATGGGGTCGCAGAATCGGACTGAGCAACAAAGCACATGGACATGGACTGGTTACTTTCCAAGTACATATTTTGTGGGGAAAGGGTTTATTTTGTTTGTGGTTTTGTTTGTTTTTAATCGCCCAAAGCTCATACTTTACATTCGGGTTCATTTTCTGTGTTGCATTGTCTCTGTTCTCACATCTGCTCAGTCTCTCAGACGTGTCTGACTCTTTGAGGCCCCATGGACTGTAACCCACCAAGCTCCTCTGCCCATGGCATTTTCCATGCAAGGATACTGGAGTGGAGTACCATTTCCTCCTTCAGGGGATCTTCCCCAACCAGGGATCAGAACTGAATCTCTGTAGTCTCCTGCATGGGCACGTGGGTTCTTTACCCTCGTGCCACCTGGGAAAGAGTTTTGATAAGTACATAATGCTGTGTATCCACCATCCTAGTATCAGTATTTTCACTGCCTCCAAAATCCTCTGTGCTCCATTTATTAATCTTTCCCTCCCCTCAAACCCTGGTGACCACTGATCTTTATACCGTCTCCATAGTTTTCCCTATTCCAAAATGTCCTATAGTTGGATCATATCATGTTTTAGTGCCTTTCGTTTGTTTTTATGTTGATCTTTTTGTTTGTTTGTTTGTTTGTTTCAGTTCTAGCACCTCACAGGTTATATAAATGGAAGTATGATACATACAATTGTCCTAAAGATTGGGAGTTTTTTGATTGTTGGTTTGTTTGTTTTTGGAAGACTTTGCCCATACCATCAAATCTCTGAAAGATGAAAAAATATGCAAAAATCAAGTTAGTTTTCTCAGCATTTCTCTGAGGTGGTAGGTGAAATCTTTTAGCCACGAGGGAGTACTTTGAGGCAGCTGAATTTACGTCAAGGGTTCAGATTCTGTCCTTCCATTTTGCAGATGCTTTAGAATGCTAAATTTGGTTTAACTAACTTATCTCTGGGTTCTATGTTGCCAATAAATTTGGAGAGGAAAGCATGGTCGGTTGGTACATTCACAAAGAAATAGTGAGGAGTTGCAAGGATTCGTATTACATAAAGAAATTCAAATACTTGGCATTTTTTGTTGATAATAATTACATGATTGATATTTTTAGCAAAAGAAAATCACCATATCGGATTTTCCATCTTTGGCCTTCTCCCTCATTAGCTATTTCCATAGCATGAGTAAGGCATCTGAGAAAAATACCAAGTCAACATCAAATTGCTATTGGGTTAATTTTTTAAAAATTGCTTTTTCTCCATTTGGTTCTTGACTTTTCCCTCTCTTGCCACATGTTGTTGCACTCTTGTCTATAATGGAGAAAAACATCTATTACATCATTCACCTTTGAGTTTTTTCTGCCCATTCCCTGACAGAAGGTTCTTTTGGCTCCTTACATTCCCCACACATCATGCAGTCATTCACGATTGTTTAATGTGGATACCAGTTCTGGGAGTCCTAAGATTATATTTTGGGCTTCCCAGATTGTGCTAGTGGTAAAGAATCCACCTGCCACTGCAGGAGATGCAGGTTCTTGCATCTTTTGGGTTGGGATGATTCCCTGGAGGAGGAAATGGCAACCAGCTCCAGTATTCTTGGCTGGAAAATTCCGTAGACAGAGGAGCCTGGTGGGCTACAATCCATGGGGCCACAGGGAGTTGGACACAACTGAGCAACTAACCACAATATTATATTTTATTCAGAACTTGTTTGATTTTTCCCTTATATAGAATCTCTTGACCCCAGACTTAATCTCATGTAAATTTTGCAAGGGATAAAAGTTTGTCTGTACTTTTCCTTCTTTCTATTATCAGTTTCCCCTTCCATTTCCAGGATTACTACCCCTTTAATTATATTCAGCTCATCAACAACTTCCTGCATCCTGTTTTCTGCTAATCTCTTTCAAGAAGTTCACATAAAGCTACCATGTAAATGGAATAAAATATAAGATGTGATCCCTCAGGTTTCCAATGGCCTTTGGGTTAATAGAGGGCTCCTGATTTCTAAAAACTTCAAATACTCAAAGAAAAGCAGTTTTTAGAGTTATATGATAGAACTTTGGACTTATATTTTAACAAGCTTTTTACATAATTTCAGTCTATTCTTTGCTTCCAGATACTCATGCATTTTCAACCTGTACTAGAAACAAGCACTGTTTTCTTCTCTTTCCACTTTTTATGCAAGGTTTTATACACACACGTGTATAAATATATTTGTGTATGTAAACACATATCCAAGAATATAATATGGAAATTGCTAGGAGCTAGCATGAAGAAGCAAAGATAGAATCCATTTTTTGGATGTGACTTCCTGATACAGAATATTTCCAGTTTTGATTACCAAATTATTTAAATTCATATGCACTAGACTTGTCCTCATGAACCTTGTGTCAGAATAAAAATTCAACCTTGACTAATGAAATAATGCTATTTTCAAAGCAGTGGAACTTAATATAATTATTGGTCACCACATCATCACAATTCTAGCATACATTACAATCATTAATTTCCTAATGCTATTAAAATCTTGCTTTGTCTTTGGAGACACCCTAAGTATCTTTAATAGCTATTATTTGGTAAACCAGTAGGAATTTAATATAAAAGAGCTCCATCTGGTAGATATATCAAATTAATAGTACTTGAACACTGAGTTCCACTTTTCAAAAACTAATTAGCATAAAAAATCAATTTCTTAACAAATATGGATGCATTTTCATTATAAATTCGTCACTGTTGACTTCTTCACATTTGAGTGGTTGGGAATAAATAAAGTTTTTGAAGACCTGAAATTAACTTGGTGAAATACCACAGATGATAACTAAATAAAAAAATTGAAGTTAATTTCATGCTTCATTTAAATGTCTGTATCTCTTTGGTCTTACTCTTGCCGGTGTTCTCAGACTTTTGGAGGATTTGACACATATGTAAAAATATGGCATGGAAATTGCCAGTAGCCAGAGCAAGTGCAAGTCTTACTTAGGATTGGACTTTCTGATGCAACTCAAAATAGCATGATTTAAGGCCTCCAGTTTAGTACTATAAGAATTCAGTTGTCTCCCAAGGGGTGCATAATCTGAAAGTCATTTTTCTCTCCTTGGGGACTTGACTTGCTATAGGCAATTGTCTTCTATAATGCGGAATTCTCCAGTAGAGTTTGTGGCTGTGGTGTCGATAAACTCTATAGAAGACCTTCAAATTCTATGAAAGCTTGTCGTCTTCAGGTAGCCTTAAAGATATCCCCTATGCAACATTTAACCCTATATTTATTCTTTTGGAAGACATAGAAAGATACTTAATACTCCAAGAAGAAAAACAAAAGGAAACTGGCTAAGGCTGAAAAAAGTATCCACAGATAATTTTCCATTAATGTGTACACACACACACACACACACACACACACACACACACACACACACACACAAACACTTACCATCTTGCAGGTCTTGAACATTCCAATGTGGAAAGGTGGCAAACACCACGGAGATTAGAGATCCACATTCAAGACGTACTTAAGTGTCAGGTTCTGGAATAGAGTTTTGGCAACGATAGGTCCAATCTATCAAGACATTCACAAGTCTCTGATGGCATACTGTGGGCTTTTCATAAAGTCTATTCAATTTAAAGTATGGTTCTTCATTCTCAAATTTTCTGCTTCCTATTTATTTTTTTGTGAAATATTCTTTCTCAGGTGAAATAATGGCCAGAAAAGATATGGTACTTGTTTTTAGGTTCTTACTCAAAAAAAAAAAAAAAAAAGAAACTTGGCAACATTACATTGCTTTTCAAATTTGCTTTTGAAATATTACCAGTTGGTAAAAATCCAAGGATCTGGAAATTGCAATTACACTTGGAGCAAAGAGCACACATCCTTCCTTCATTCTTGCTAAATGAAAGGTGATTGTCATTCTGGTTTTATAAACCATTACAAAGAAATTTAGTTTTATGTTATTTCTCTGTCAATTCAGATAAGTTCCCTCCACAAAATGAAAGCAAACAAAGAAAAAATAAGATAAAAATAAACAAACAATCAAGAGGGAGGTAACTATAATATAGTTATATCTTATTTCATGAAGTGCATATATGACTGAAATTCTGCTATCATATTTCTCTCCTTCTATATTCTATAGGAAATCCAACATTTCCTATAGAATTAGCATTTATTTCCTTTGATATAAAATTTACACAATTCAATAAATTTTTCTCTAGTAATCTAGAAAAATGATTATGAAATTTTTGATGACATATATGAAAAGATACCAATAAAAAATGTGATTAGATGAAATTTGAAGAAACAATGAGAGCACAACTGTGGAGAACCTAATGCATCATGACGACAATATAGATTCACAGTGGGAAGAAAAATTAAAAGTAATTTTCTCCATGTGATTTTTTAAGTCATCAGATTCAACCTAATCTATACCACCTCTATTTCCAGTTGTACTACTGTTTAATCAGCTTTCAATAAATGCTTCCTTTCAAATTGTTTTATAAATATCAGTTATATTAATTTTGATTGATATGGTGTTTTTCAAATTTTCTATATCTTTAAAGAATATTTTTTCTACTTCATCAGTTGTTAAGGGTAAAGTTTTAAAGTCTCTACTATAATTGTATATACTTTTCATTTTAATTTTATATAATTTTGATTTCCCTTTAGTTCTGCCAGTTTTTGTTTTTATTATTAGGGGTATGACAAATAAGATTAAATATATTTGTATACATATAATTTTACTGGAGTATAGTTGATTTACAATGTTGTGTTACTTTCAGGTATACAGCAAAGTGAATCAATTACACATATAGCTACATTTTTTTCATTCATGTCCCATATAGCTCATTTAAGAATATAGAGTAGAGTCCCCTGTGCTAAACAGTAGGTCCTTTGTGTTGTTGTTTTAGTCACTAAGTGGTGTCTGACTCTTCACGGGTCCATGGACTGTAGCCCACTAGGCTCCTCTGTCCATGGCATCTCCCAGGTAAGAATACTGGAATGCGTTGCCGTTTCCTCCCCGAGGGATATTCCCCACCCAGGGATGAAATCTGCATCTCCTGCATTGGCAAGCAGATTCTTTACCACTGAGCCACCGGGGAAACCCACAGTAGGTCCTTATTAGTTATCTATTTTATATATAGTAGTGTATATATGTCAATCCTAATCTTCAAATTATTCTTCCCCTCTTTTTCCCACTGTTACCTGTAAGTTTGTTTTCTACATCTTTGACTCTGCCTCTGTTTTGTAAATTAGTTCATTTGTACCATGTTTTTTAGTTCCTACATATAAGCGATATCATAGGACATTTGGCTTTGTCCAGCTTACTTCACTCAATGTGACAATCCCTAAATCCATCCATGTTGCTGCAAATGGCATTCATTCTTTTTATGACTGAATAACATTCCATTGTATGCATGTATCACATCAATATCCACTCCTCTGTTGATGGATATTTAGATTGCTTCCATGTTTTGGCTATTGTAAATAATACTGCAATGAACAAGGATGCTTATATTTTCAAATTATGGCTTTCTCTGGATATATGCCTTGAATGGGATAGCTGGGTTATATGCTAGATCTATATCTAATTTTTTAAGGAAACTCCATACTATTCTCCATGATCATTGTACCAATTTGCATTCCTACTAACAGTGTAGGAGGGTTGCCTTTTCTCCACACCTCTCCAGCATGTATTATTTGTAGATGTTTTGATGATGGCCATTCTGACTGCTGTGTGGTGATATCTCATGGTAGTTTTGATTTACATTTCTCTACTATTTAGTGATGTTGAGCATGTTTTCGTGTACTTTTTGGCCATCTGTATGTCTTCCTTGGAGAAATGTCTATTTAATTTGATCACATTCAGCGAAACTAAGAAGGTTTTCCAGTAATATTTAACTTTTTTTTGAGTAAGGAAAAAGTAAAATAGGAATTCACAACCCTAAATTTAAGATACTAAAGGATGGTTTGGCTTCTCTGAAAACCTCAATATGTAAGAAATTAAAGAAAGAATTTTGATAAATGAAGTTCGGTTTATCTCAGTCTTAGAATATATGAGTCACTTTTTCTTGTAAGGTGCCTAGTTTTTTGTCTCATTTTGTTTTCTTTGTAATTTGATTTTGTTTCAAATCTGATTGCTCTCTAAAATTGAAAATTTAAATGTTTGCTTAAGAAAGCCAGTTGATATATAAGACAAATCATGTGGGCCTGGAAAATATGACACATTAAATAAAAGGTCATATTTGCTTCAATAGAAAAGACTTCAAGAATTTTGAAACAGAATTAAACTTTAACAGCATTACTGCTATTTGCCACAAATAATATGAACCTAAATCAATACTTGTTTGAAAAATGCGTTGAGAAAGACTTGTAGAAGATTGCCAAACTGAGTTGCTGGCCAAGCTGTGGGTAGTTGGTAAGAGGTAGGTGTCTTGGATGGAAGTCGAAAGGAAAGCACTTATTTTGAGCTTTCAGAAGAGAGAAGGAATTAGGGAGATGGAGAGAATAGGAGGTTTTGTGAAAGTGGTAACTGATGAGTTGGATCCTCAATTAAGGATTGGCTGAGACAGAAAGTTGCTCTTTTTTTTTTTTTTGCCAAAAGAAGATGCAGAGATGAGAAAAGGGGGATCTAGTGAAGAAATGTGTGCAAGCTGTGCAAAGGAATTTGTGGTTCACAGTTAAGTTTGCATTCAGGCTACATTGTAAATAGCCTCCAGTGGGGTCTTTATCCTCCAGGACAGTGACTCCAAAAATGTTTCCACCCATGTTTCCACCCTCATTTCACATTAACCCTCCTTCATGAAATGCCCTCTGATATTTTCTATTCTGTTTTGTTCTTCACTGTTTCATTCGTAAAGAATTCTAGCATGATCCATCATAGAAATTACATATTCTTTTAACAAGTCAAAATGCACAGTCTGTAAATGCTGCTTTAGTTAAATTAATGGAAGTGCCTGAGTTGAAAAATAGAGAAGGAATATGAACTGGACTGGTTGCAGAGAGTGACTAGAGGGGAAGAGACAGGGAAATCTAGCTTGGCTGCTTATTGTGGACACGGGGAAATATTTGTTAAATTAATTAATATAAAGTGAGCAAGGACATTGCAAAACAGGCTGAGGAGAAGGAATGAGAGAATGATCTTAAAGTGATGAGCGAGAAATGAAGAAATGCATGCAACACACACACAGAAGAACACATAAGATTTTCTGAAAATCCTTCAATATGCATGTACTTATGTATATATAAATATTGAATTAGTCATTAATAAAATCAAAGCAGATTTAAGAAACAAATATCTCAAAAACTCCTTGAAATGCTATAAACAAGTCCAAACTATTCAAAACTAAGCCAACTAGCCATGTAATGGAAAAATTTATATAGCTTTAGGAGAAAAGGAAAGAAATGCTTAGCATCTACTGTAAGCCAGACATTAATATGTGCAATTTCTCATTTAATTCTCACAAATCTGAAAAACAAATATTGATGTCCTTGTTCTACAGATAAGGAACTGAGCCTCAGGGGTTAAGTAGATTTTCCAAAGTCAAAGAGCCTGTCAGATCATGAGCAGTTATCTGGTGCCAGGTGTTGCTGTTGTTCAGTCTCTCTGTCATGTCTGACTAGTTGCAACCCCATGGACTGCAGCACACCAGGCTTCCCTGTCCTTCACCATCTCCTGGAGTTTGCTTAAACTCACGTCTTTCGAGTCGGCGAGGCCATCCAAACATCTCATCCTCTGTCGTCCCCTTCTCCTCCTGCCTTCGATCTTTCCCAGCATTGGGATCTTTTTCAAAGAGTCTCTTCACTGGGGCCAGGTATATCTGGTTTCAAATCTTGGGCTTTACTGATAGTGTAAAATTCTATTCTGAATAAATGTTACACTTCTTTTTTTAAAAAAATTAGGTGTATTTTATTTCAGTACACAGCAGCACTTTTCAACCCAACGTGTGGCATCAAAATAACTCTTTATAATCCATACTTCACTATTTAAAAAGGAGAAATAAGGATTTATAAAGAATTAAAAAATTTTTTCAATTAAGTTTTAAACTGGCTTTAATAGTTGCAATTAAATGCAAGCTCCAGATACCCTAAAATTTTCAATTAAAAAACAATCAGGGTGCCATCTCAAGAACAGATGGGAAACTGTCCATTTTTTAAAATCATCTCCTCTCCCAACTGATTCCACATGCAGAAACCAAGTCATAAATCATATTAATGAAAAATAACAACATAAGCAGTGCTACAAACCTTATCCAGAGCTGGGATTTCAATGGAAATTCAATTGATTGAAAGGTAATATTGGAATACTAAGCTAGCCACTTCAAGAAAAAAACACACAGTATAATGCATGTGTTTCAATAGTAGCTCAAATTTTTTCATTAATATTTTAATGTAGGATCATTTTCAAGTTGGATACTCTAGGAACTGAAACATGCTTTTTTTGGTGAAAAGAAAAAACTTTGCCTCAATTTGGTAGCATCTCTTCTTCATTTATCTAAATTCTATATATAAACTTCTTTTCCAAAATATTGCATTGGCAGATTATGTTGTTTGGAGCTGGGTTCCAAAGACAAACACTACAAATAACTGAAACAAAACAATAAGCAACAACCAAACAGCTCCTCTAGATGGCACAGAAATATTTTGCTCTGATGTAGGAATAATAGCATATATCTATGGATGCCTTATGAGCTCAGACATTTTATTCTGGTGCAGCTGTGGAATCTGATGTGCCTTCATCTACATCTTTCCCCAAAAGCAATTTTCTCAGCAATCTAGAAAACAGTAGTTTCTATCCCCCAGGCTCTACAGACTGAAATTAAAGCTTGAAACTTCTTAATAAATGAGTAACACTAGTCTTCAGTTTAAATGTACAACTGGAATGACTAGCCACAGGAGTGCCTTGGAGGTCATTTCTAGGCAGGTAATCATCTTTTAGAAGCATTTTCAGGGATGATATATTTCTAATGTTCAAAGGTTTACTAGATACAGCCCCCAAGCTAAACAGGCTATTTAGAATACAACCTTTCAAATTTGGATAACTCTAATATGATGCATGTCAAGTGTATCAGGTTCCAATTCTGTTGGCAATAAATCCTCCTCAGAATTCCCATTGTAGGTATGCCTGCTGTGTTGGGTGTGAGAAATTCATAGGATGAGAGATTTCAATGTTAAGTAAAGCCAGCAGTGAAATGGTACTAAACTTTTATCCAATCAGGACACACAGATCAATTTCAGATTAATTTTAAGAGAAATTTCACCTATTAGGACATTACTGTCATCATTCTCACAGTTTATAAGAATTTGATGAATTCAAGCTTTGGGGGGGAAATTACTTCTATTTGTGACACACACACATATGTACACACACACACACACACATATATATGTATACTATATACATATATATATGTATACTATACACTCCTGCAATGCAGGAGACCTGGGTTCAATACCTGGTTGGCAAGACGCTCTGGAGGAGGGCATGGCAACCCACTCCAGTATTCTTGCCTGGAGAATCCCCACGGACAGAGGAACTTGGTGGGCTACAGTCCATGGGGTCACAAAGAGTCGGACTCAACTGAGTGACTAAGCACATTATATATGCAAATAATTTTTCCATTATTCCATCTAAACTTTTAGAAATTATTAAAGGAGAATTTTTCTTACTGTTGTTAAAGACCATAAGAAAGACTTTATTGAAGGGACTACTGCAATGGGGTTTTGCAGTAGTGGATAGAGATAGGGCTCAATTCTGAATATAATAAGGAAAAGTGGGGATTTACAGCCAAGGAGTGAATTTGAGGTCTTTGGATGAAAAACTACTAAGAGGAAACATCAGAGTTAAAGACTAAACTGACTAGACAGGATATTTGTTGAAAACAGGCCAGAATGATCATCTATCAAGGTTGAGGGACAGGGAACTAGATCAGATACAGAGGGTGGAGGATTTTCACGAAACTCACCCAGCAGAATTTTTGCCAAAACTCGACAAAGGAGCCAAGGACAGAGTGCAAGGTAGGACCTCAGGGAGAAGAGGGTTCAGAGGAGTCTGACTCCGGTTTGGTCAAGGTGAGAGTCTTTCCCAAAATACACTTTAAAATAATACCTGGAAGGAAAAAAAAAAAACTGACCAGAAAAGAAATTCATTAAATACTCACCTCTCAAAACATTATAAAGGTACGAATTACCCCAAATTTTAGTTCTGTCACTACCACCAACAAAAATTATTGAAAGCTTGCTACAGGTCAGGACCTCTACTAGTTCTGGGACTAAAGTTGTATAAGACCTATTCAGTCCCTGCCTGGGTAGCCCATATAATACAGCAATTAAAACTGGCAATTTGTAAGTTAAAGACAAAACTGAGGTCATTGGAGCACGGGTTTCCATAACTTTCTTTAGGAAGCAAACAGGAAGAAAAAAAATCTCCTTCAAGCAAGATTCTTTCTTTCGAAGGGCTCCCCTTGGCCCTCCTCCTCCACACACCAACCCTGCAAACATCTTCTGGCTGCTGTGTTAATTGCGCTCCAGCGCCTTCCCAGACCCCTCCCAAGCCTGCGCACATCCCGGTCTTACCTACCAGCAGAGGGCAAGCCACGATTTTCTGTCCTCCTGAGCTGAGCCCTGGCCCCCCTCTTCTCCCAGCCTTTCCCCTAGCTCAGGCCAGAATACGCTTCCTTAGCAACGGGTCGCCCTTGGCAACAGGAGGACGCGGGCAGGCTGGCGGGCTAGGTTTCCCGCGCGTTCCTGGCACCTGCCTGCGGTGGGAGGCACAGGCCGAACCATGTCGGAGATCCTGTGCCAGTGGCTCAACCGGGAACTGAAGGTGTCCCAGACCGTGAGTGAGTGACACAGCCTGGGCGAGCGGACCGGGGGCGAACGGGGCGCGGAGCCTGGGGCGCGGCCAGCTGATGGAGTCTGGCGGGGCAGGCTAGCTGCCGGCTCTGGCTCACCTCAGCCACTGCGGAGCCTCGCTTCTCCACACTGCCGCTCGGCTCTGAGTTACCCATCATCACAGTGGTCCAAGCCCCGCGGGTTCTGATCTACCATGGTTCTGAGGCTTTAGGGAGGGCGCCCTTGCTCCAATGGAGAGAACTTTCTGAACTCTTTAGTCTGGTCCTGACATTGCTCCTTTCACATTCTCAGAAGCGTGGTGTACTGGCAAACCAGCGAAATGTGAATCCTGAAAGCCATCTACCGCACTACTGGTTGTGTGCCCCTGGACAAGTTACAATACCTTCTCCTTCTCGCAGTGTGTTCCCTCCAGTGTAAAGGGCCGGGTGTGAAATGAGTTAATGCAGAATATATTAACATTTACAAATTTCAGCCGTTTTAACTCAATATGTACACATTCGCTGCTTCTGACGACTTTTCACTCTTTCCAAAGCTGACTTCTTCACTACCCTGACTTTATCCCAGCCATAAAGTTGTCATCCAAATTTCCTAAATCCCACAACCACAGACTCAGTTTTACATGCTGACTGACAGCTTTTGTGACAACCAAGTAATTGCAGAACAGCACTAAATCCCATTCAACTTCTTTTTGTTGTTTCTTAAACAAGAGTTCATTTTCCAACTGGTATGGTTTTGCTCAAAGCAAGAGGTTTTCAGGCCAAATCATTTCAATCTGTTTTTCCCAGAAGCATTCTTGCATAATGTCAGCTTGCTTCCAGAGGGGCAATAATGCCAACTCAATCTTAAGTCATCCGCAGAATTTGCTCAACCAATAGTGTTTCTGCAGCTGCAAAGTATTTGTTACCAGTGTTAGGATCTTTAAATTTGGAGCATTTGCAGTAGCCTTTGGAGAAGGAAATGGCAACCCACTTCAGTATTCTTGCCTGGAGAATTTCATGGACAGACCAGCCTGGCAGGCTATCGTCCAGGGGGGTCTCAGAGTCAGACACGAACTGAGCGACTATCACTTACTCACTCCAGTTGCCTTTCTTGAGGCATAAATCTAGACTTTTTCTTTTGCCCAACTGCCACCCACACACAGTAAATTTTTTCCCAGGATTTCGTGATCATCCCATGTGTGTCTGACTGTTCCTTATCTAAAATATGAGGCTTATCTCAGGATTGTGTTAGCATTTTTCTTTTCTTATTTCTTTCTCACCATAGGAGCCAAAATGTAGTATCATGGCCTTAAGGTATACTCTTCTGAAGAAAAGCAGTTACAGATTGCTGAGTTTACTTTGGTTCATTTACTTAATTAATAAAAGCCATATTCTTTGCTCAAGTCCACAAGACTCTGTTGCATATTCAAACACTTTTGAGAAAAGTAAATAAAATTACAAGAAATCTAAAAACAGTATGCCATTCTAATTGTAATTAGTTTGGGGAGTTTTGGTTTTGAGAGGAGGAGGAAGAATTACTTCATTCCGTGAAGGTTAAAAGACTGGAGATTTTATTTATTTTTTGGCCCCACCTAGGGGCAAACAGGAACTGATTTTTTTGACCAGGGATTGAACCCTTACCCCCTGCAGTAGAGGTGCTAAGCTTTTACCACTGGACCACCAGGGAAGACTAAAGATTTTTAAAGAATTTTAATAACATAAACTATAAATGGAAAATTTCTAATGTCTGCTTTCCCCAAGTGTAAAGCTGGAAGCTGTTAGCAGAGACAGCTAATATATTCTGCATCCCATTTACTAGCAACACATATTCATGTCTTGATCCCAACTGCTAAGAGGAGTCAAAGGAGAGAGAGACAATTCCTGAGATTACCTAAATCCATCTTGTAAAGGGCTTTTCAGACTATAGGGAACACACTCAACTGTGGAAACAGACAAGAAAGGATCTGTGCACCTAAGAAGCACACTGCCAGTTCATTTCTGTCATTAGATAAGCCATTCTGTGGTATACAATGGAAGACTTAAAACAGTTTATAGGAACTCTCTTGGAAGGACCATAAGTGGATGCAACTTCTGGGAAAATAATTGGGCAATTTCTGGATAAGTGTCTTGTTAAGAGGAAGGATTTGGAAGCCAGACTGTTAAGGTTAAGATCACTTATTCACACTTACTAGCTAGTGCTTGTGAGCAATTTATTTACCTAAATTTTATAATACTCAAAATAAGAGTAATAACAATACATCAAGTAGTGCTAAGATTAAATGAGGTAATAAATGCAAAGCATTTAAAACAGTCCCTGACACACAGTAAATGCTAAATCTTATTTTTTAGAAACTATCATACAAAAATAAAATCACCAATGTGTAAGGACATTTGAACAAGGACGTTTATTGCCACATGGATTGTAGGGGCAAAAAGAAAAAAACATGGAGACAATATGAATTTGTTTCAATAATAGAATACTTGGGTAAATGATGCTGTATTTATGCTATGGATTATCATGCAGTTGTTAGAACAATATGAGTTAGTTACTCTAAGTTTTGACCTAACATGTGCTCATGTAGTTTTGTAAAGTGAAAAACAAAATTGAAACTTACTGGAAGCAATATAATACCATTTTGCATGAAGATGTGTGAGAGAAAAGTGTGGAGAGGCATATACTGGACTGTTGACGTATACATGACTCTTAATCTTGCGGTTTGTATAAGCATAGAGAGAGGTGTGGAAGCATATAAGCCAGTGTATTGGTATTGCTTACCCTGGGAAAGGAGATGATTGCTAGCTTTTCTTTATACATCTGGGTTATTTGACTTTTTGCTTATATTGCCTTCATAATTTAAAAGTAAAATTCAGTATAGCCTTACAAATGCAAAATCAAAAGAAGAAGATCAAATTTCATATGACAATGTAGGAGAAAAAGAGGCTTAACACATTAGTTGAAATATAGTAAGCATCTTGAAGTATTGCTGGGACAGGGGAGTACATAAGCGTTATTTTCTCAAATGAAATTTATATATAGAATAATAATAATAATAAAAGTTAATCTTTGTTGAGCACTTAGATTCTTACACCAGACCTTGTGCTAAGCCTTTTACATAGGTTTTCGTATTTGAGATTTTAAAAAGTCCTAAGAGGCATTGTTTCCATTGAACAGATGTGTAAAAGAGGCTGAGAAAGCTTGGTAATTTGTTCTAAGTCACCCATCTAGTAAGTCCTAGAACTAGAATTTGGAGCTAGGTCTTTGACTAGTGCTCTTAGGACGTATTATGGGAATTATAATTTAGGGAATTACTAATTAAAAATTAGGGAATTTACTAACTAAAAATTAACCCTCCAAATATCCAAAGATATTTGTTTGAGCTCCTTTTAAGGAGGATTATTGTTCAGTTGAAGTCACAAGAAGTACAGAAATTCAACCAGATGGTTAAATGGTTAAATGGCAATGGTGGAGTTATTAGTATTTGTTTAGAAGTAGTTCAGGCCACATGTTGCTTCCTGAGACAAAGCAAACAGAATGAGAATGCCAAGTGAATGCGTTGCTGCTTTGGTGAGACTCAGTAATGGTTTAGTCATTAGAGAGGCAGGTAAAGCTGATTGATTTCTGGATTATTCTCAAAGTCAATTTGGATAAAGCATCTCATATTAAATTTTGTGTTGCCTGGACCACCCTGAATATCAGCAGTAAAGAAAATGAATTCCAATGATCCTCAGTTAAGAACAGTCTCCCTCCATTTAATGAGGTTTCTGGGAGTCACCAGAGGTTTGATTAGTCTCAATATAGAAGATTCAGGTCTACGTTACTAAAGCTAAGGATCTCCAGTAAGTTAAGTTTAACTAGACCATTTGTCCTGGAAAATAATGCTTAGATATATGTTAATGATATATTAGTACTTTAGTTAAAACACTAAAAATTGTTCAATAGAAAATAATTCAAGCAATTATTTTTGTAATAAAAAATAAGCACTATAGAATAATATTACCAAGAGATTTGCTGTAAAAGGCTTTATAGACTCTCAGTTATGTTTCAGTCTAACCATTGCTTCTGTTTTACAAAATGCTTATGAATTCACTGTAAGAGGAAGTTGGCATCAGAATGCCATAATTAAACATTTTGCACAAATGTATAGCATTCAAATTCCATGTACTATATACATCAGATTCTTTATAAAAATTGATATACAAGCAGTCCATATTCTTTTGGATTCTGGGTGGGGTCATATTGAAAATAGTAGATAATTTTTTATGGGTATTTTTGTTTCAATAGTCTCAGACATCGTTATCACAAGTAACAAAGAATCAATAAATAGAAAATTGAGTTGAAAAATTTAGTCTCTGAAGTCCTGATTTTCTAGTATCCGAACTAGAAACAGTAATCTTTAGTCACAATTTTATACCCTGAGAGGTAATAAAAATAATTACTGTATATTTGGGAGGTATCAAAGGATATTGCAAATGGAAAATATCACCACAGTCCCAATCATCTATCTAGGTCTAGATAATATTATTTCAACAACTTTTGTGTCTCTCACTTTAGAAGAATACCTATTATGATGCCTGCCACATAATAGGCACCTAGTAAATATTTATTATATGAGGATGCATGTGTGAGGCAAAAGTAGGGTAAAGTATTGTTTTTAGCTGAACGTAATGGATTTGTTCATCTCAAATCCTAGGTACTTTGATCCTCACTTTTGTGATTTCAGAAGCTCTGCTTTGTTACTTTAAGCAACTTCTTAGGAATTGTCACATGCTAACAGATATTACATTCTGATGATTTTATAAGCCACGGTACCAATTCGTCATGCAGAAAAGGACATCAGAATAACCTCCAATACAAGAGACCCAGGTTTGATCCCTGGGTCAGGTGGATGCCTTAGAGAATGGAATGGCTACCCACTCCAGTATTCTTGCCTGGAGAATTCCATGAACAGAGGAGCCTAGCGGGCTACAGTCCATTGGGTCACAAAGAATTGGACGCGACTGAGCGACTGATACTTTCAATAATAATAAAAGTGATAACCAAGCACTTACTATAGGCTGGGAATTATGCTAAGCACTTTACATTATCTCCTTTAATTAAACCAACTGTCAGGAGGTAGAACCCATCACTCTCCCTCTTTTAAGAGAAGAAACTGAGGCTGTGTAACTATCCAAAGTCCAGGGTCTTATAAATGGTCCAAGAGTCAAACCAGAGGATCTTTCTCTCTCCAGTGCCCGTGCTGACCGCATTACCATCTGAATGTAGAAGGCTTATCTTCCTTTGTCTTTTCTCCAGCTGGCTCAGGTGAAAAGCCCATAGGCCCTTTGCCCTCCATCCCAGAAAATTCACAAAAGCTCACGTAAAAGATTTCTGCAATTGAAAGCTTTAGACTGGAGGTGTGGCTGAGTTGTTACTGAACAACATTTTTCCAGATGTAGATCATATAAGAGCTCCGGGAGAAGGTTGTTACTGAGCTCTTATGATTCATTTGTTTCTCATATTCTTCATTGTTCCTTATCCTGGAGTCAATCCACCTTTTCTTTCCCCTAGGTAATTCCAGTCATGAGTGCAAATTAATTTATAGAGGTGGCCATCATTAGTTATGGTATTCCAGAACATTTACTGGGAAGGAAACTTTGATAAACCAAAAAGAAAAAAAAAATCTTTCCTTTGTGTTTTATTTTTTTCTTACCGTTTTTCTCCCCTCACCTCTCTCCATTTCTCTTTCTCTTTCTGGTTTCTTATCTTCCTTCTCATACTTTTTAATCTACATATTCCTGGATTATCTGTTTTTTCTTCATCTAATTTCTTGCACGTATTCTTTTTTCTCCTCCATTTTTTTTTCTATGTGTTTTCCCTTTTGCTGCTTCCTGTAGCTTTTCTCTGATTGTTTTCTTCTGTGTTCCTGTAGCACAGGAAAAAAAAAGAAAAACTGAGTGTCTAATGCACATAGAGCTGCAAACACGTTTTCATACTTATCTAGAATGACCTACTTGACACTGAAATAACGTGTTTGCTATTCTACTTGGACCTTTATAGCCAAAATACCTCTACTGTACCCATATCAGAATTGTCTTATTAAGAAGTCCTGCCATTTCAAAGGAAGTAGATTATGACTTTATTTTTCTCCTGACCTTTTTGTAGCAATGAGTTTGCTACAGACCATTTGCCTCATAAGTTGAGTGTGATGGACTGCTGCTGCTGCTGCGAAGTCGCTTCAGTCGTGTCCAACTCTGTGTGACCCCACAGATGGCAGCCTACTAGGGTTCGCTGTCCCTGGGAGTCTCCAGGCAAGAACACTGGAGTGGGTTGCCATTTCCTTCTCCAATGCATGAAAGTGAAAAGCGAAAGTGAAGTCGCTCAGTCATGTCTGACTCTTAGCGATCCCATGGACTGCAGCCCACCAGGCTCCCCCGTCCTTGGGATTTTCCAGGCAAGAGTACTGGAGTGGGGTGCCATTGCCTTCTCCGTGTGATGAACTAGGATACAGTTATTCCCTAGTTATTCACAGGTTAGATTGCAGGGTCTTCAGGAAACAGGAGCAATAGGCAAAAATGCAAAATCCGGAAAGAGTGGGAGAACAAGATCACCAGATATAGCAACAGCTCCAGAATGCAAAGTAGTAGTCTTTAGAGTTTTAATAGGACTCTATATAGTCTGACAAAGACTTCATGTCCAATGGCACTTCGGAAAACTAAGAATAGGGACAGGCTAGGGGGAGAAAAAAGGTAAAGAAGCCAGAGAAAGCAACAGACAGAAGAGGTACAAGGCACAGCCAGAGCAGCTCAGATGGCACAGCAAGGACAGTGGTGGCAGCCGAAAAGCAGGGAACAGCTTTGGAGGTCAGCAGTGGTGGATCCTGAGGGAAGGAGAAAGCAACAGTGGCTCAGTGGGAGGACAAGGCACCCCTCTGCCTTTAGGGGCGGAAGGAGCTCTTCGGATTTCAGTTGCTGCAAAGACTACTGGTGTATGATGCTGGAAAAGGAAAGGAATGTTAGTCCCACAGTTGTGTCTGACTCCTTGCGATCCCATGGACAGTAGCCAGCCTGGTCCTCTGTTCATGGAATTCTCCAGGCAAAAGTACTGGAGTGGGTTTCCATTTCCTTCTCCAGGGAATCTTCCTGACCCAGGGATCAAACCCGAGTCTCCTGCATTGCAGGCAGATTCTTTACCAACTGAGCTACTAGGGAAGCCCCAGGATGCTGGAAAGCAGAGTTAATAGATTCTAGTGCTAGATAGTTTAGGAGCTCACCCTGAGTAAACAGAAACGATGAGAATTGTTGACATCTTTTTAAGCTACTTTATATTGATTTATGGAGAAGGCAGTGGCACCCCGCTCCAGTACTCTTGCCTGGAAAATCCCATGGACGGAGGAGCCTGGTGGGCTGCAGTCCATGGGGTCACGAAGAGTCAGACACGACTGAGCGACTTCACTTTCACTTTTCACTTTCATGCATTGAAGGAAATGGCAACCCACTCCAGTGTTCTTGCCTGGAGAATCCCAGGGATGGGGGAGCCTGGTGGGCTGCCGTCTACGGGGTCGCACACAGTCGGACACGACTGAAGCGACTTAGCAGCAGCAGCAGCAGCAGCAGCATGTTGATTTAACCTAAGAACTGGGGTATTATTAAAGTATAAAATATTTTGAGAGCAGATACTAGGGAAGCTTTGGGCAAAATTGTGGGCTGGTGTCAGATATGCAGGAGCCTTATGATGATGTGAAGTCTTCTGAGTAAGGTCTCTCCTCACCTCCCTGCAATCACACACCAACCACCCGCTCTATGAATCGTGAAATCATTCTTACTTCATTTGCAGTTAATAGTCTTGTTAATAGTCAAATAGATAAAAGAGAATAATTCCGTATGAACAAGTTTGTGGTACTGTGATAATATATAACATGTTATAGATATTTAATATTGCAATTGCCTAAAGGACTCTGATGGAAATACACTGAAGATTCTTGGAGGATTTTGAAATCCTTTGAGAGATGATGACTTTGTCTTATAATGTATTATGTATCAACTTCGAATATCATTCTTGAATACCACGTAACCCTGTATCCTTCAAAAGAAAAATATAAGTGACCCCAAATTAAGGACATTTTTAAAGAAAGCAAATTCTATTTTACACTTAATTTTTTTTCCTGCACTCATCATTATATGCATACTTTGTGGCAGGCATGGTACCAAGAAATTCTCATATATTGCCTCCAGTCTTTAAAATAGCTCACCAAGACATAGATAGGATATAGATAGGATAGGACAGAAATTCAGGACGGTGAAGCAGCTTGTCAGAGGTTGCACAGCTAGTAAAAGTCAGAGACAAGATTTCAGCATAGATATCTCTAGCTCTAAACACCTGTCTTCCTCTGAGCCATCTCCATCTTGCACAGGACACCAACTACACTGGAGTAAACCACAGAACCACCAATGCAAATCTTTTTTATAATATAGTTTTCAAATTTTTTTTCTTTATTTAGTTTGGGCTGTACTGGATCTTCATTGCTTCACAGGCTTTGCTCTAGTTGAGGTGAGCGGGGGCTACTCTAGCTGTGGTGTGCAGGCATCTCACCGCAGTGGCATCTGTTATTGAAGGTTACAGGCTCTGGGACACATGGGCTTCAGTAGTTGAGGCCCATGGGCTCAGTAGTTGCAGCTCCCAGGCTCTGGAGCATGAGCCCAGTAGTTGTCACACATGGGCTTAGTTGCTCCGAGATATGTGGGCTTCCTGGATCCATGTCGCCTGCATTGGCTGGTGGATTCTTTACCACTGAATCACCAGGGAAGCCCAAGGAAAATCTTTGTTACGTTCAGTAGGCTTTATTTAAGAAGGTGCAGATGATTTTTGTAAAATTTCCATTGCATAAAGGTTAAAATTAAGTTTTGAGGTTTAAAGAAGTTGGATTGTACCTCACTTGGTCAAGAATATGAAATCATCCTCAGGTTGTATTGATAATGGAAGTATTAGAGTATAATTTTATAAAATATACTGAAGATTTGTGTTTAGATCTAAGGTTATATATTTTGTTGGTTGTGTTGTGTTTGGTTTGTTCAAAAGTTGGCTTTTCTTTCAAAGTATCATATGTTATCAAGTACTGATCCACATTTATTCAGGGATCTTTATAAGATACCTACTGTTAAAATTTAGTGTTTTCATCTGATTATTAAAGCATGTTTTTAGAATTATTTTGATGGCTTTCTGAGTTCAAGTTAAATTATGGGATTTTACTCTATTATGAAAATATATGATGAAATTTTCATATAATTATGAAAATATGTAAGTCCTGTATAAAGCATTATATTTACTTTTTTATCTTTGTGTTTTAAAAATCAGGTCCCAAGTCATTTGCAAAGGCATTTTCCAGTGGCTATCTAATTGGAGAAGTTTTGCACAAGTTTGCACTTCAGGATGATTTTGCAGACTTTTCAGAAAGCAGGTTAGTGAGATTATTCTTTATTTTAAAAAACGTCAATTCCTTTGGCATTTGGATGGATTTAGCCTCCAAAGTTGGCATTAAAGAATCATTTATCACAAGATTCCTTCCAAACCTAAACCAGGCAAGCACACCATCAGTATGAAAATTGCTTCTTCCTCACATACATACATCATTTTCCCAGGAGTGCAAAGGAGAGAAAGTTACAGGCTGTTGCAAGACCTCATCTCTAGATAGGCCCCATTTTATTGTCTTCCATAATCCTGCACTCCTGTGTTTAATCCGATTTGTGAAACTTTTGCTCCTCATTTTTCCAAAAGTTCTTTCTCTCCATTTCTTTTCATCTCTCTTCTCTTTGGGACTTCTATTGTGTGTATGTTGGTATACTTAACAGTATCCCACAGGTCTCGGGAGCTTTGTTGATTTTTAAAACTAAACTTTTTATTTTAGAACAATTTTAGGTTTACAGAAAAGTTGCAAAGATAGTACAGAAAGTTCCCATGTTGTTCACATCCTGTTTTCCCTACTGTTTTCATCTTATATTGGTATGGTACATTTTGTACCAAAGATTTGTTATAATTCTTATCTAATGTCTTTTTTTCCCCAATATCTTATCAGGATATCATTTTCTCAGACTTTCCTTATTTTTGATAATCTTTACAGTTTTGAAAAATTAAAATATAGTCAAGTATTTTGATATTGTTCCTCAGTTGGAATTAATCTGAAATTTTCTCTCATAATTAAATGAGTTTATGCGTTTTGGGATTCTATTCATTTTTCTTCATTCTTTTTCCTTTTTGTTACCCCTGTGAATAGTTTCAATGGATCTATCTTTGAGTTTACCGCTTCTTTCTTCTGCCAAATGTCCTGTTGAGCTATTCTAGTGACTTTTTACATCTCAGTTATTATCCTTTTTAATTTTAGAATTCCACTTGGTTCTTATTTTTATAATTTCTATTTCCTTTTCTTCTTCTTTTTTTATTGTAACAAATTCAATAAAGACTTTTTACTTTACAATACTGTGTTGGTTTTGCCATACACTGACATGAATCTGCCACGGGTGTACATGTATTCCCCTTCCAGAACCCCCTCCCACCTCCCTCCCAATTCTATCCCTCTGGGTCATCCCAGTGCATCAGCCCCGAGCACCCTGTATCATGCGCAGAACCTGGGCTGGCGATTTGTTTCACATATGATAATTTACATACTTCAGTGCTATTCTCCCATATCATCCTGCCCTATTTCCTTACTGATGTTCTATTTTTGTTGACACGTTGTTCTCATACTTTCTTTTATAATTTTTTAAAAATGAATTATTTTAGTTTTAAACATTTATAATAGCCAACTTAAGGTCTTTGTCTAATAAATTAAACATCTGGTCTTCCTCAGAGAGTTTCTACTGACCTTTTCCCCCTTGGTATAGACAGTATTTCCTATTTCCCTATATGTCTCATAATTATTGAAAACAGACATCTAAAATAATACAGTGAGGTAACTCAGATTATTCTACCTTTCCAGGGTTTGTTGTCGCTGTTGTTGCTCTGCTGCTACTTTTTGTTTGTTTAATGACTCTGTTGGGCTAATTTTGGAAAATCTGTGTTCCTTGTTGTGTATAGCACCTGAAGACTCTGCTTGGTTAGCTTAGTGAACAGAGCTCAGCAAATAAATGGAGATATTTAAAAATATCTTGAACTGATAAATCTTCCTTGGCTGAGATGCTGAGTTTGTTGAAGTATATCTTCAGTGCTTTCACAGTTTACAACTCTCCCTTAGCCTTTACTTCCTGCTTGTACAGGAGCTTAAGGTCAGCCAAAAGTGAAAGATTCGGGCCTCCTCCTGTCTTTCCTGAGTATCCAAACATTCCTACACATACATATGATCCTCTCGATCCCCAGGAATGTGTCAGAGCTTTTCAAAGTTCCCAGTGAATATTTCATTCTTATATCTTCCGTTTAAGTTTTTGGCCAGCTCTTGTTTGCACCAGTGATATTACTGCCTTAGGTGGCAGTAGTGGTTCAGTCACTAAGTTGTGTCCGACTCTTTGCAAGCCCATGGACTGGCCTGCCAGGCACCTCTGTCCATGGGATTCTCCAGGCAAGAATACTTGGGTGGGTTGCCATTTGGAAAACCCTATTCCCAGGGTGTTAGTAAAAAGCAATCAGTGGCAACCATTTAAGATCACAGCTACCTACCTGAGATTGAGCTCTAAATTATGTTAAGTAATGACAGTGTTCTGAGAACAGGACTTCTTGAGGAGTTTCAAACCTATCTGTCCTCTCAGATGGCTGTTAGGCTGCTGGTTTTTACTGCAAGGCTCCTGATTTTCAAGAGCTGGAAAGAAGGAAATGGGAATAGGGCAAGTTAAAATGACTAAAAGCTCTCTGTTCTTACTGAGATTAAGGTTTTTTCCTTGAATAAATTTTCTTTAAATTGTTACATGCCTTTAGCTTATCGCTAGAGTTATGAAGAAGTTAATTTTTATAAATTTTGTTAGTTTTTAGTATTGTCTTTTTGGAGGTCCTTACTCTGCCATCCGTAACATCTTGTTCCATATCCATAGTGTTTTAACCTGATATTTCCCACTCAAGTATTTCTTAGTTTTTGGTTCCTTGGGATAGTAGACCTCCATTGAGCATTACCTACGTTGCAAGAGTTTAAGGAAAAGAAGTCTAGTACCTCCATTCTAGAGGTGAGTCATTCTTTCACAATCCAGATTATGCTAATTGTGTAGCTAATAATAGTATAATTCAAGAGAAGCCATGGATTGTAAATATATTTTTATACCAAGTTAGCCTCTTGTGCTAATCCCTGACAATTTCTTAAGCTTCTAGGGTATTAGGTTACATTCTAGTGCATATCCTACTCTCCATGTCTCACATCTCTTCCTCAAGAGCGAGGTATACACTGTCCTTCACTGATTAGCCCAAGCTGCCTCCTCTGCTTGATCTTCTAGCCCTGTGCCCACTCTGCTTCTACCTAAATCTCCTCCCTTCGAATAGAAGCCAGAATAAGGTTCTAAGGTATAAGATTTCCAGGGTAGGTAAGTCAGTGTACACGTCCTTCTTTTCTCTTTTTTGCTTTCTCACGAGTTTTCGTATGCACAGATTGATTTGTGATGATCTCCATGTAACCAAGTTTCCAATCCATTTTTGGTGTCATTGCTTATTATCCCTTCATGACAGTTATAAACTTATCCTGTACAGTTACTTGTTATAACATCAGTCACTTTGTTGTCAGTTTCTTTGTTTTTTCTCTTTCAGTTGCACATTGTACCTTCAAAGGATTTTGTAGTTGTAATATGAGTTACTTTTCTTTGCATCCCCAGGGCCATCATGGGCCTGGCACATGTTTAGCTTTCAGTAAATGTTTTTTGAATTAATGAATGGCTGCATATTCTGATAAGTCCTGCACTGAGCCCCTTGTTTGAACTTCTCCATAGGCACATAGACCTCTACACCAATATCTTTAGGTGTGGTTTCCCCCATCAGCTTAAAAAGCTTTAGGTATTCCAGTTTCTCCTTCTTAAGGCTTCTCTTATGAAATGCTTCCCTTGTGACCCTCATCCACCCTTTCCAGTCATATGTTTTCACCAGTCTAAATCTCTAACATAAACTACTTTGGTCCACAAACATGTCATGTGTTTTTGTTATGCCTTGAACATTTGTATATTATTCTTTTTTCACTTTCACTCTGAGAAACTCTTATTCATCCTTAAGATCCACCCTTTTCTAAACTCTTTGTTTTCTCCCCAGCAGGTTTAATTTCTGTTTCCTCTTTGCTTATTTCCTGTTTGTTTCAACAACACTTCAAACATCTCTTTTTTTATTACTTTCAGTTATAATTTTTTATTTTTATGTCAGTTCTTATCAGAGTTACTACCACCTGAAGGAGCCCAAACCATATATGATGAGTGAATATATGAATGTTTGTGCCTTAACTACTTTGCAAAGATGCCCAAAGTTGCAGAGTATGTTTATTCTTTGTGCTCCAGGCATTGTCTCTGACTCACTGCAGGCACACCATCATGTTTATCTGTTTGAATAAAAATGAGTAACTTCAGAAAGTGTATCTCATTCTGAATTAGGTATGGAAAACTTAAAAGAACCATACTAATCAGATCATGCATGCAGTATTTCATGTGTACTGAGTTGGCTCTTGTTAGCAAGACCATGGAAGGCCTTTGCATGAAATAGAAATAGGGATCCATACGGATGGAGGTAATCATAAAGACACAGGTCTTAGTGAATAGGAAAGCCCTTGTGCAAACAGGTCTTAGTGAATAGGAATGCCTTTGTGCAAAGAAAAAAAAAGCCCCATTTTGGATGAAGCTGCCTCATGCCAAGGTCCTTGGCTTGGCAAGCTGAGCCCAGGGTAGATTTCACAGCTTTGCCCTGCCTCTGCACTTAGGTGTGTGCCCTGAGTATCATCCTGTGTTGCAGCCCAGCCCTTTACTCATTGCAAAGGATGAACTTTCTGTTCCACTGAGCATCATTACATTTCTTAACATTGGGAGAAGGACCTATTTGTCTTAACAACCAAATACTATCAACCTTTAGTTCCCAGGACAACCCACTGTTTTTCTAGGGCACATGATACTATTAAGAAGACAAGAATCAGTAAATCCGTGCATCTGAGCTTTGTATTAGCGTATTCAGTGGGGAAAAGGACCCTTCTTTGTGAAGCCTAGGTTTTAAACAGCTGTCTAGTGCCAGAGCTCATGATTTGGGGACTTTTGTGTAATATTTTTAGTTTCTTTAAAATGTAAACAGTAAACTAAATCTGCATTGCACATAACTTGAAGTTAACTTGTTTTGGGAATTACTTCATCCCAAGAATAACTTATCTAACTCTGAAAGAGTTCTGTTTTAGGATATCTGTAGTCCAACTCAGAGGGTGAGAAATGAGCAGATTAGTTAAAAAAATAAAAAGTAAAGGAGCATGTATATCCCTATTCTAATGACCTTTTGAGTTTTATTCCCTCACAAGGTGGCAAGGAGGTAATCCCTTGGCAGATAAGGACTGCAGGTAGAGAGGGAGAAGGCTTTTCCCAGAACACATTCCTTATCCCCTCAAGGATCGTCATTTACATCATATGCTCTGTCTCCAGAGCAAAATTGTCCCAGTGGTTTCTCTAGGTTTAAAAACAACTGTTGATTATCATGGCATACCTATTGAGCATATATTGTAACAAGGGTGGACTTCCATCCATTTACATACCAGTTATAGTCCCAAAATTTTGGTTGGATATTTAGAATATATATTATTAAAAGCTTCCAGAAAGAAGTACTATTATACCTGGACACTTCGGCCAGACCATATAAGCCATTTTGAAGCCTACCGTGTCACTGAACCCTAGTATTAGCAGGCTACACTGCATTCTGGAGGTTGTGTAAAGCCAGTAAGAGGAAGGGTACTGTGCTTTACTTTCATTGGGCACAGGGCTAAATTTTGATAAAATTTGAAAATGAATAGTGTTTGCTTTTGGATTTTTCCCTCCCCTATTATGGTGCCTTTGACCTCTGAAGCCTAAGGTTATGTCACAGGCAAAACCTCGAAAAGGTGTCCCTCGGGCCATATCTTTGCAAATAAATATAGTGCAGAAAACATACAGACTCCGAATATATGAAGGACATGAAAAGATGAACTGTGATGAAAGATCAAAAGTGGGTGTCAGGTGCCCATCCAAGGAATGTGAACATAAGTCATTGACCCAACCGTCCTCTTTCACAATCACACTCTTCAAAACACGGTCTATATGGTACCCTAATCATTTTAGGCCAATGCTTGTTATCTCAAACTCTAGGTCATTTGTGGGGAAACAAATTGCAACATTGGACATGACATGAGAAGACCTAAAAAAATGTTTTGCTTTTGTTGTTGATAAGATTGCCTTGTCACATTCCTTATCTCCTCTCATTCCCTCTAAGATCTGTTTATCTTTTATTGATTTAAAATACTTTTATTCAAAGTTTGGCCGATGTGGCATGCCATGCTAAATATACTTGACCAAGTAGAGTAAATAGGGCACTGAGTCAAAACACATGACTAGAAAAGAAATTCCATGTCTTCTGTCAATACATCTGTTGCTTTGGCCTTCCTATGGCACTGGCTTCTTTATTTATATTTATAAATCATTCCTTTATTTTCCCAACCATACCTCCTTTGCAGTTAGTAGACACTAGGCTAGATTTTTAGAAGGTTCATAAATACCCCAAAATCTCATACACATTTTGTGTATATGCACGGATATGTGTTTTCTTTTCTGGGGAAAAGTTTTCATAGCTCTCATCAGATTTCCAAAGAATAGTATATGTGATAAAAAAAAGTTTAGAATCATTGTTTGAGAGCTATCTCTTAAGAAATAATATACTAGAAACAGTATGACTGTATATAAAGTTTGTGTTAAGTGCTATTTACAATAGCTAGGACATGCAAGCAACCTAGCTGTCTGTTGACAAATGAATGGATAAAGAAGTTGTGATACATATATATAATGGAATGTTACTCAGCTATAGAAAGGAATGCATTTGAGTCGATTCTAATGAGGTGGATGAACCTAGAGCCTGTTATACAAAACGGTGGTTTAGCTGCTAAGTTGTGTCCAACTGTTGGGATCCCTTGGACTGTAGCCTGCCAGGCTTCTCTGTCCATGGTATTCTCCAAGTAAGAATACTTGCTTGGAATGGGTTGCTGTTTCCTTCACCAGGGATACAAAGTGAAGTAAGGCAGAAAGAGAAAGGCAAATATCATATATTAATGCATATATGGACTCCAGTACTCTTTTGTCTGGAAAATCCCATGGATGGAGGAGCCTGGCAGGCTTCAGTCCATGGCGTTGTGAAGACTTGGACACGACTGAGTGACTTCACTTTCACTTTTCACTTTCATGCATTGGGGAACGAAATAGCAACCCACTCCAGTGTTCTTGCCTGGAGAATCCCAGGGACCGGGGAGCCTGGTGGGCTGCCATCTATGGGGTTGCACAGTCGGACACGACTGAAGCAACTTAGCAGCAGCAGCATGGAATCTAGACCTGGAAAAGGGAATGGAAACCTACTCCAGTATTCTTGCCTGGAGAGTTCCATGGACAGAGAAGCATGGTGGCCTCTAGTCCATGAGGTCACAAAGAGTTGGGCATAACTGAGCAACTAACAGACACATACACACACACACACACACACACACACACACACGTGCACGTACACACACACAGAATCTAGAAAGATAGTGATGAACCTATCTACAGAGCAGCAATGGAGATGCAGAAATAGAGAACAGACTTTTGGACATAGTAGGGGAGAGAGAAGGTGGAATAATCTGAAAGAGTAGATTGAAGTATATACATCACCATATGTAAAGTAGATAGCCAGTAAGAATTTGCTGTATGACACAGGGAACCTAAAGCCGATGCTCTGTGACAGCCTAGGGGGATGGGATGCAGAGGGAGGAGGGAGGGAGGTTTTAGAGGGAAAGGACATATGTATACCTCTGGCTAATTCTTGTTGATGTATGGCAGATATCATCACAATATTGTAAGGTTATTATCCTCCAATTTAAAATAAAATTTAAGAAGTTTAAGTGCTAAGTGATCTCTTTCAGCTTCTGAAAATTCAACAGAGGTTATTATATCTTCCCCAAATAGTTTTAGAGTCTAAAATGAAATTATTGAGTGAGTAACCCTATAATATTAGAAATTCTGCCAACTCCCTCTGTTCTAAGGTATCTTCTTTGTTCAGGAAAAAGATGGGACTTTGACTTATATTCAAGTATATTCAGCATTTTTTTCTCCATCAAAAAATGTCACTGATGTTTGAAAGTTAAAATGGGCCAGTGGATAGAATTGACATTTGCATCCACTTTGAACATAAGAGAGGCACAAAACTTGAAAATGCATCTAACATCTTTTTGCTTGTATTCTGCTGCTGTATTCATAGGCTTATTGATGGCCCTTGGTCATTTGAGACCTTTATTCCAACAGTTGCATCAGTTTATCACTACTTATTACACCTGTTTTCCTGCTATGAACTGCTAAAGGGCAGGATGTCTTATTCATCTTTGTAAGACCTTGCTATTGTATAAAAACTTATTAAATTAAATGTTATTGGTGTAGTTGAGAGAGTAAATTAATAATGAATTAATGAATTCTTCTAAAATGTGAGCCTCATTTGATAATAGATGATTCAACAACACATATATTTTAGAAAGTCTTAGTGATTTTTGAAAAAGTGATATAAACTGCACAGTGATGATCTCATGACTCATCTAGTTGTATGGCTAATATTGTTTAATTATTTCTGGCAATGCCTGAGAGGATAATGGTGAGAGTCATCACTGAAAATAAGGTTATTTTCAGGTGATACCAATGAAAGAAATGGACATTTAAATCGCAACTTTGCCTTCTGAGTGAAATATTTTTCAAAACTATAGTTAAGTTTTTCCATTTCAAAGAAGGCATATAGCTATGTTTTTGTACTGACTTCCTGTAAAAATTCTAGTATCTATTTAAGAAGAAGAGTATATGAAATTAATGAGTTTTAGTTTAGCCATTCGAGAGAAATAAATGCATGGAGCTAGGGCAATAGACAAAATCTCACCCTGTCTAGAGGATTAAGTGATTTTTGCGAGGACTGATACATTAAAAAAAACATGGTATTTGGTTATGAAAATCCTCTGATATTTGTTGTTTGCTTTTAGTTCAGTGTCTTATTATGTGAAATATTTTAATGCCTAGGATTTCAAGTGCCAAACTTAACAATTTTTCTCGCTTGGAGCCCACCCTTCACCATTTGGGTGTGCAATTTGATCAGAATGTGGCCCACAGTATCATCACAGAGAAGCCTGGGGCTGCCACGAAACTCTTATATCAGTTGTACATTGCTCTCCAGAGGAAAAAGAAAGGTGTTCAGACTGGAGTGGAAATGCCAACCGTACAGCCCCTGATGAGCACAAAAGTTCAAAACATGAAAAGCGAGGATTTTCGAGATGTAAGTACATAAAGAAAAATTATAAACATATCAGAATATAAAGCTTGCTGAAGAGATGTGGCAATGATGTTGCATTTTCAAAGAAGCCCCTTAGAGCATGTATGTCCCTGATTATGTTATTGGCCCTATTCAGGTTTTATCTTTTCTTTCCATTTATTCATTTTTGATGTCTCCCTCCATCGTATCCACTAATTGCCAGTAACTTATCAAATTCTGTTTGTTCCTAATTCCTTGTGCTTCTTAGGCCTGCTCTTTTGCTTCTATACCCCTGTCGTATCCACTCAGATCTCCTGCTGCAACCTACGAATGAATCTCTGATCTTCAGGCTTATCTCTTAGAGTTTAATCAACTGCTAGGAGAATCTGCCCTCAATTCCACTTTTTTTGGCTTCTTCTTCTCAGAAACCTGCATATTCTACAAATATATTGTGTTTTGTTAGTTGCTTAGTTATGTCCAACTCTACAACCCCATGGACTGTGGCCTGCCAAGCTCTTCTGTCCGTAGAATTCTCCAGGCAAGAATACTGAAGTGAGTTGCCATTTCCTTCTCCAAAGGAGCTTCTCGACCTGGGATTGAACCTGGATCTCTTGCATTGCAGACAGATTCTTTACCATCTGAGCCACCGGGGAAGCTATTCTACAAATATCTTGTCCCTTGGTTTGACTAGCATTCAAATTTTTTCACTCAACAGTCTCAACGTGTCTTTCTGTATCTTTTCACAACCCTCAGCATTTGTCTTTCTTCTGTTATTACACTGGCGGCCTGCCATTGAACAGGACATATTTATTTCTGCTCTTCCCTCTCTCCTCCCGAAGCTCACCATTCTCCTCTCTCCTCTTCCCCTAAACATCCCTCCATCTACTCTGCAACCTTCCCAGTACACACAGACTCTTTCTGGGGAACTCCTAGGGCACAGATAATTCTCACCCTTTGATGTCAACCACCTCTCGCTGATATTATTGACTTTCATTATTTACCTGTCATATGACCTCACAAGATTTTTAGTTCCACCAATTCAAAAAATTTGCCTAGAACAATGCTTTGAACATTGAAAATACCCATTAAATGTCCTTTGATTATTATTTTTAATTCAAGTGTAGTTGCTTTACATTGCTGTGTCAGTTTCTGCTGTACACCAAAGTGAATCAGCCATATGTGTAAATATATCCCCTCTTTTTTGGATTTCCTTCCCATTTAGGTTACCACAGGACCAAGTAGAATCTTGCGTGCTATACAGCAGGTTCATAGTGTTGTATATATGTCAACTGCAGTCTCCCAATTCATTCATATGTTTGTTCTCAACATCCATGTGTCTTTCTGCTTTGCAAATAAAATCTTTACCATTTTTCGAGATTCCACATATATGCATTAATACATAACATTTTTTTTTCTTTCTGACTTACTTCACTCTATCTGACAGTCTCCAGGTCCATTTAAGTCTCTGCAGATGACACAATTTTGTTCTTTTTTATGACTGAGTAATATTTCACTGTATATATTGATACATAACACATCTTCTTTATCCATTCCTTTGTTGATGGACATTTTGGTTGCTTCCACGTACTGGCTGTTGTAAATAGTGCTGCAGTGAACACCGCAGTGGATGGTTTTCTCTGGGTACATGCCCAGTAGTAGGACTGCTGAGTCATATGGTGGTTCTATTTCAGTGTTTTAAGGAACCTCCGTATTGTTCTCCATAGTGGCTGTACCAATTTACATTCCCACCAACAGTGTAAGAAGGTTTCTTTTTCTCCACGCCCTCTCCAGCATTTATTGTTTTTAGACTTTTTGGTTATGGTCCTTCTGACTATCGTGAGGTGATACTTCATGGTAGTTGTGACTTGCATTTCTCTAATAATTAGTGATGTTGGGAGCCCTCCTAGACACCGTGTGCTTTATTGAATTTTTTCTTCCCATGATTAGGTAGGTGGTGAAGGTGGAACTGGGAAAGAATTACATTCATTTTTCATATTGGGGATGCCTCTATTAGTATCACCACCCATAATGAAAATAGACACGCTTGATCTGCATAATTTAGCGACTCCCAAATTGTGTTTCAATATCATACTTTTCAAAATTAGTTATATTGATACTTCCTTCCTAATATTACCTAGTCCATCAGTTAATGCTGAGTTTAGAAAATCTGAATGGAAAATTTACATATCTGTGTATCTGTGTGTGTATTCCATTGCGTATTATTCTGATAAACTGGATAACTAAACTTCTATATATGGAATATTTAGCAATGCTTGAGCAGAAGACGACAAAATGAAATCATGGCCAAAATCCAAGCAGCTATCATACAGATTCCTAAACCTACATCAAATCGTACTCTGAAAACACTTGACGCCCAAAAATTAATGAAAAAGAAAAAAGAGGCAGAGGTAAGTGATAATCCTTTAACATTGTGTTGTGTTTATCTTAACGAAAGGATGATCTTTCCCTGAGAGAGAAACATCCCTGAACTCCCTGCTTCCTTTTCCAATCACCTCTGGCATTGTCCCTTCTCATTTAAAATACCTGTACTGCATGCATGTCCAATCCATCTTCTTCCATTGCTTGTTTAGAAACAGAGAATATTGCTTCAGGATACGGATGACAAACTGCTGTTAAACAAGAATACCTGCGTGGACCTTTGTGTGGTGGATTCTGTGATCACTAGCAATCTGTGCCAGAGTGGGCACTGTTGTGATGGGTCATGACGCCCATGCATACAACAGTGGCCAGTCTAGGTACCCAGAATACCATGGGTGTGCCATTCCTACTATTTGCTTTTCCCTGATACTTCCTCCCCACATTGCACTGTCTTTCTATGAATCATAGAGATGTTAAGGAATTTGCTTGCTCTCATTATATCTAGATTTAAGATATACTATTGATAAATATATCTTATTACTTACACTTATCAGTCATTCCTATAGGATACAATCTCATTATATTTCATAGGGGAGCAGTACTATCTGTACATTTTGATACTAATTCCTGGAATCTACACTTCATGCTGCTGTAATGATTGTTAGTAATATTCTCCCCTTTAACTTAAGAAAATAGCTACCATTTATTCATCATCTGCTATATGTCAGGCTGTGGGCTGGGCATTTTACATTGTCTTTAATTTGTAAACAACTCACTAAATAGGGTATTGCTTTCCTCACTTTTTGGATAAGGAAGCTGAGGCTCAGAAAACTGACATGTTTTGCCCAAGTTCACAAAGCTGATAAAGCAGTTTGGCAGGTCACTCTAATGTCTAAATCTTTTGCATTTTATTTTAAATCACACTTAATTTTTAATATTAAAATCCCATAGTTACAGTCTAAAAATATTACCCACAGAGGCTTTTTTATGACCCCATTTTAGTAAAAATATTTAATTCTTATGTTTCCTTGAGTTATGAAAAAGGATTTGCAGTAGGCAGATCAGCTAAAATTAATTTTCCAACAGCAAACTAATAGTGTATATAAGAGTGCACAAGAAATGTTTAAAATACCCAAGATAATTTTTGAAGAAATATTTATATCCAAAAATACTTCAGTTCAGTTCAGTCGCTCAGTCATGTCTGACTCTTTGTGACCCCATGAACCGCAGCACGCCAGGCCTCCCTGTCCATCACCAACTTCTGGAGTTATTTGCATTTAAAATAATTGTAATTAAAAATGCACATCCTAACATTTTGATAATCTTTTTTCTTATTAAATGTCTTTTGATGTACTGTCAGAGCTAGAATTGTGAACTGAATAATTCAGATTAGGCAATTTTCACCTTCTTTTAGGTACCTTTAGCCTACACTAAAAGTAACAAATTAGAATAGAAGAATATTCTAGAATATTTAGAAAGGAGGTGGGAGGGAGGTTCTGGAAGGGGAACACATGTATACCCATGGCGGACTCATGTCAATATATGGCAAAACCAACACAATAATGTAAAGAAGAAAAAAAGACAAAACTTTGGCCTGTAAGCATGAATAAGAGCTCTATTTTGATGCCAAATATTTGTTAATTTTGGAATTTAAATCATACCAACAATCATTAAGGATAATTGTGCTAAAAGTATTAATTTTATAGAATTTTATATAATAAATTATGGAAAATAATATAATAAATATGAAAAAGAACAATAATTTTAGTAAATATAAAATGTTGGTGATATATTATTTTTAATAAAAAATGCATTTTTTATTAGAAATCCAAACTAGCCTGAATTATTAGTACATATCACTTTTACAAATTTGAATGAAAGTGATAAATGAAAAAGTTTCAATATATTTAGATAGAGGTAAAAAATTGATGATAAATTTTCTTTAAAGGATGTGGCCAATGAAATTAAGAAGTTTGAAGCATTAATAAAAAAGGATCTCCAGGCAAAAGAAAGGTGAGATAAAATTATTTTAATAATCAAAAATTTGATTTTTCTTTTAAAAAGTTCGTTTAACTTCTGCATGTTTAGAAACAGTTTACCTGAAATAGCTATTCCAAGGATGTTTTTACTTTGTAGAGTCTTCATTGAGAGAGTATATTAAGGAAGACAAATGAGATAAAATTCAGATTAGTTGTTCATTAGCAATTTTGTAAATATCAAGAAGGCAAATGGCTGTTATGATTTGTGAGGTTAATTTTTTTTCTATGCTATATTTATCACGTGTACTATTTAAACATTCACTAACATTTTTTCAAGTTACTATTCATTTACATTTGTCACGGTACTGCCTTTATTAGACTCCAGTTGCTTTCACCTTGCATCCTCAGCATTTAGCACAGGGACCAGCAATAAAGAACTGCTGAATGAGTGTTGACTAACTGTCACTAAGAGAGTTCAGTGGGTTCTTTACAGAAAGCTCCTGCTTAATTGGCTTCTTTTGCCTAAAGATAAAGATCTTCTCCCCTTTTGTTTCCTATCAGGGGTCACTGACTCACAGAAAACAGTTAATGAGGGACTGCACATATAGAAGCAGCTTGAATTCTTCTGCATTTTTTTTATGGAAACTATCCAAAGTCTACTCATTTACATTTTATAGAATAGGAAATAAATCTCTGTTAAAGAAGAAAAATAGACACAAATTGTATACTTCATATTAATATTTCTGTGGAAAGGGAATAGAGTCAAATGAAGAGGAATAAGATTAAGCTCTAAGAAGAAATGGTGAGGAAGTCAGATGTGAAGGAAATGAGGCAGAATGAAGAATGTATGTGTTAACTGCCTTTCCTCCACCTTCTGCAGAAAGTCCTGATGCCCTCCTCTAAGCCCTGCTCCTGTTTACCCGTGCTTCCCTGACTCCTAAAATAACCACAGCCCAAGCCTGCTCTCCCCTGCAGCTGGCACCTGAACCCCGCCACGCCCTCCCTGACCTTGGCCCCTGAAACCACTCCATTTCTTTCAACTCTTTCACTCATCTCACCGGTCTCATGCTCTGGAGTGACACATAGATGGTGTCTACCAAAATGGCCATCTTAAAATACTGAAATACTTTTAGTGAATGGTAGTCTCTGTAGCTCTACCTTCCACCCCTTTCTCGGGACCCCTAGATTTCCACACAGTTAACAACCAGGATTAACACCAAGCATGCTAGCATCTTCCACTCCCTACATCAGCTTCTATTTGGATTAGTTAGTGTCATCACCATGTCAGTGGTTAAATATTTGAAAGATCACACCTGCACAAACATTCACTCTGATCTTCACTGCTTTCCCAGCCCATCCTGAATTTAGACCTCTCAGGTAGCTTTGAAACATGGAAACCAGAGGGGTTGAATTAGATGGGTATATTCTTCTCTGTCTTGTAACAGAAATCAGAATGTGTAAGCAGCCAAGATATGTGTTGTTGCTCCAAGGTTATCAAGGACTGAATCTTCCCTTTTGTTCCACTGTCCTGAAATGTGGCTTTTGTCTTTAGAGCCACATTCACAATGTAAGAGGGCCTCTAGGCCTCTGGCCATTTGATCAATGTTCCAATATCAGGAAGGAGGATAGGCTAAAAGTCACTTCAGTCATGTCTGACTCTTTGCAACCCCATGGACTGCACCCCGCCAGGCTCCTCTGTCCATAAGATTCTCCAGGCAAGAATATTGGATTGGGTGGCCATGTCCTCCTACAGGAGATCTTTCTGACCCAGGGATCAAACCCACATCTCATCATGTTCTTGCATTGGCAGGTGGGTTCTTTACCACTAGCACCACCTGGGAAGCCCCAGGCATAAAGTGGGTATCTCCAATCTAAAATAGTTCTTTATACCAGCCTTCCCAGTATACCCATGTAACATTTCTGTGTACAGCTTATTGGCCAGAATTCAGTTACATGGCCATAATCTAGCAGAATGGGAGACTAGAAATTGTAGTCTTCATCTGAGTATGTTGTTTCCCTGAATAAAACTGGGGCTCTGCTTTGAAGGAAAAGGGAGGGAAATAGCAGTGTCTATCTCAAGTCCTTTCTCTGCAGAAGCCCTCACTTGGTCTTGCCAGAGATTTACCACCATGGTCCATGAGATATGAACACCCTCACTTCTCAGAGCAGAAGGATAGGGCCTGGGGCCCCTGGAGTCTCTGGACTGGTCACCTCTTATTGTGAGCAGCCCCAGCGGTGACTCCAAATCCCTTCCAGTACACTGCACAAAGGGCATTTCCTCTGATGGACCCCCAGATAAAAAAATGCTGGGAGGCACTGGCCTGGAGCAAACTTAAAGAAACAAAAAAGCTGTGGTACAATACGGCCTTTCTTAATCCCTGTTACTGACCACTACTTCTTTAGTTCATCCTGAATCCTTAGCTTAGAATCAAGCATGTTCTGGACTCTTCCAGCAATTTCACACTACTTGATGGCAGAAAGCACTAAAATCATCTTTTAGGGTAACCTAAGGAGCAGTTTCTGCAGCTGCCCGTTTCAAAGTCTGCTCCCAAAACACTTTCTCATGGATGTCACTTCAAAGTCTGTCGTTTCTTTTGTGAAGGATGAAATGAACGCTCAGTGAGAATAATGCATTAACAGCCGTTGCTGCTTTTCCCCCACATATACTCTTTATTTTTAAGACAAATAGTAAATGCCACCCGCTCTTCTGTTCTTTGTTTCTTTTCTGAGGCTGTTGGCTGCTGTAATTTGACATTTGAATTCATAGATTTATGCTAGTTTCCTTCTAACAACTGCTTTTTAAAATATAGACACACACACACACACACACACATGAATTTGACCAAGGTTCCCATCACTAATAATTCACACTCATGCAATTATTAACTCTATGGAGGCTTGGCAAACAAACAGATGTAAAGTGAACATAATTATTGCCCTCAAGAAACCCACATCGCATAAAATGAATATTTATTCAAGAAAATATCATGTAACTTTCTTTAGGCCTTCATTGGCGTAAGACAGAAGATGGGTGTATGTATGGATGCTTGGATAGACTGATTAATGAACAAAGGAGAATCAGTGTCTTAAGTATATTGGTAGCAGGCCAAACACAATGTTGAGGGAGACCTATTAACCCAGGCTCAATGTAAGGGAAACTCTTTTAAACATCACATTTAGGTAAAAATATAATAAGAATTTTGATGAAAGCTCTAAAAAAGTTATGCTACACTTTCATAAATTAGTATTAATTTCACAAATTAATAACCATAAATATTAATTATACTATCTTAGTAAATAGAGTTAAAATTCATCTTTGATCTTCCTGAGGCTTTGCTAGCTACACAATTTCTGCTGCATGACTCTCAGTTGACAGAATACAATCAAGGGTTGAGCACCTGCTGATAAAATGAACAGAATTTCAGTGTGTACTTTTTAAAAAATTGTATTATACTTGTATAGTGCTTCTTAGCATATGATTTGAAATTTAGCAAACATCATCTACATGTCAGTACTGTGAGGCACAGGTACATAGAAAAGTAAAACAGTATACTTTTCTTCTGTGCTCAGAGTTCAGCTAGAAGCAGCAAATATAGAAATAATGAACTATAATAAAATATGATCTATGCCATAAATATGTGATTATTAAGTAGAACTAATTACAATTTAAGAATTTTCATTCAACTATGTAAATGGGTTTGATCTTTGATTTAATAAAACTGCGTATACTCAGATTAGGAAAGAACATGTGTGATTATTACTTTGTTAAACAAGAATTGACTCTGTTTTCATAAAAACACTTCTGTCTATATGAGAATTGATGACTGTTTAATCCTTGAATACCATAATAATGTTTCCCTGTCTTTTGAATAACATTTTAAGTTATATTTTAAACTGAACACTGAAGTTCTAATATCTGCTTTAATGCTTGTATTAATAAATGAACAGAGCACCCGAGGAGCTGTCCCCTGAGGTCTTCCTCTATAGTCACAAGTAGTGGTGTGTGATTGAGTTGTATTTTCAAATCTAAATAAAAACTATTGTCCTTAGTGCATCCAAGACTTCTCTAGATACAGCAGGCCAGACAACCACTGATTTGTTAAACACTTATTCAGATGATGATTACATTAAAAAAATCCAAAAACGCCTTGAAGAAGATGCTTTTGCACGAGAACAAAGGGAGAAAAGACGGCGGAGACTCTTAATGGATCAGTTAATAGCTCATGAAGCCCAAGAGGTAAGATGTTTAGTTGTTGATTAAATAAAAGTGCTGGAAATTTTTACAAAATATAGTCTTTTATACACTCTTATGTATATCATCTGTATGTATTATGTGCTACTCTGAATCAGTGTTTCATCTTCACACCATGATAGCAAATACACTCAGAAAAAAAACTACATAAAACACTTACCAAAAAATCTAAAATCTGGTGATGCTTATACAACATTGTGAATTTACTTAATCATACACTGAATTGTACACTTGAAAATAGTTGAAATGGTAAATTTTATATTGCATATATTTTATCACAGTAAAAAAATACTGACAAAATAGGAATCTAAAAGTTATGGCAACCATATATATCTATTGTTACTTTTAGAGGAAAAAGGGAACTTTTTGTCCCAGGTTTACTGAGGTATAATTGACAAATAAAAATTGTGTATATTTAAAGTATATAATTGATGTTTTGATATATATATGCATTGTGAAATGATTACCAAATCAAGCTAATTAGCACATGCATCACCTTAACCGAAAAAATAATAAGTTACCATTTTTGTGTGTGTGTTTGGTGAAAATATTTAAGATCTACTTTTGTCAGTTCAACTTTTTTAGATTCCACATTTTGTGAGATTATGTAATATTAGTCTCTATGTCTGGCTTATTTTTCTTGGCATAATGTTCTCCAGGTTCAAACATATTATCACAAATGATAAGATTTTCTTCTTTTTTAAGATTAATCATATTCTATATATGCATGCATGTGCCCTAAGTTGCTTCTTTCATGTCTGACTCTTTGTGACCCTATGACCGTAGCCTGCAGTGGGTTGTCATGTCCTTCTCCAGGGGATCCTCCCAACCCAGGGACTGAATCCATATCTGTTATGCCTCCTGTATTGGCAGGCAGGTTCTTTACCACTAGCGCCACTGGAAAGCTCATTCTAGATATAAATATATTCACATATATATTTATGTGTATATATATATATATATAATATTTATATATATAAAGAAAATGTGAGATGTATATATATATTCACTTAAGTGTCCATTCACCCAACAATGGACACTTAGATAGTTTTTGTATCATGGCCATTGTGAATAGTGATGGTGTTCATTGCTGCAGTGAACATAGGGTTGCAAACATCTCTTTGAGATACTGATTTGATTTCCTTTCATTTCCATTGGCTGTATACCCAGAAGCAGGATTTCTGAGTCATATGGTAATCCTATTTTTAATTTTTAAAGGAAGCACTATACTGTTTTCCATAGTGGCTGTACCAGTTTACATTCCCACCAACAGTTTACAAGGGTTCCATTTTCATCATGTCCTTGCCAACGTTTATTATCTCATTTCCGTTTTCTGTTTTTTGATAATAGCTATTCTAACAGAAATTTGCAACAAAGCCCAGCTGTGGATGTGACTGGTGATGGAAGTAAAGTCCAGTGCTGTAAAGAACAATACTGCATAGGAGCCTGGGATGTTAGGAGGTCCATAAATCAAGATACATTAAGAAGTGATTAAGCAAGAGATGGGAAGAGTGAATAACGACATTTTAAGAATCAGTGAACTCAAATAGACTGGAATGGGCAAATTTAATATACACATGACCATTGTATCTACTACTGTGGGCAAGAATCCCTTAGAAGAAATGGAGTAGCCCTCATAGTCAAAAAAAGAGTCCGAAATGCAGTACTTCGGTGAAAATTCAAAAATTACAGCATTATTTCTGTTCGTTTCCAAGGCAAACCATTCAACGTCACAATAATGCAAGTCTATGCCCCAACCAGAAGAAGTTGAAGTTGAACGGTTCTATGAAGACTACAAGACTTCCTAGAACTAACAGCCAAAAAAGATGTCCTTTTCATCATGGGGGAATGGAATTCAAAAATAGGAAGTCAAGAGATACCTGGAGTAACAGGCAAAGTTGGCCTTGGAGTACATAATAGAGCAGGGGAAAGGCTAACAGAGTTTTGCAAGGGAAAGCACTGGTCATAGGAAATACCTTTTTCCAACAACACAAGGAAAGACTCTACACATGGACATCACCAGATGTTCAATACCAAAATCAAATTGATTATATTATTTGCAGCCAAAAATGGAGAAGCTCTATACAGTCAGCAAAAACAAGGCCAGGAGCTGACCGTGGTTCAGGTCATGAACTCCTTATCGCAAAATTCAGACTTAAATTGAAGAAAGTAGAGAAACTCTCTAGTCATTCAGGTATGGCCTATCAAACCCCTTACGATTATACAGTGGAACTGAGAAATAGATTCAAGGGATTAGATCTGATAGAGTGCCTGATGAACTATGGACGGAGGTTCATGACATTGTACAGGAGACAGTGATCAAGACCATCCCCAAGAAAACGAAATGCAAAAAGGCAAAATAGTTGTCTGAGGAGGCCTTACAGATAGCTGAGAAAAGAAGAGAAGCTAAAGGCAAAGGAGAAAAGGAAAGATATATCCATTTGAATGCAGAGTTCCAAAGAATAGAAAGGAGAGATAAGAAAGCCTTCCTGAGTGATCAGTGCAAAGAAATAGAGGAAAACAATAGAATGGGAACAACTAGAGATCCTTCAAGAAAATTAGAGATATCAAGGGAATGTTTCATGCAAAGATGGGCACAATAAAGGACAGAAATGGTATGGACCCAAGATATTAGGAAGAGGTGGCAACAATACACAGAAGAACTATACAAACAAAGGTCTTCATAACCCAGATAACCACTATGGTGTGATCACTCACCTAGAGTCAGACATCCTGGAATGTGAAGTCAAGTGGGCCTTAGGAAACATAGCTACGAACAAAGCTGGTGGAGGTGATGGCATTCTAGTTGAACTATTTCAAATCCTAAAAGATGATGCTGTGAAAGTGCTGCACTCAATTTGCCAGCAAGTTTGGAAAGCTCAGCAATGGCCACAGGACTGGAAAAGGTCAGTTTTCATTCCAATCCCAAAGAAAGGCAATGCCAAAGAATTTTCAAACTACTGCACAGTTGCACTCATCTCACATACTACCAAAGTAATGCTGAAAGTTCCCCAAGCCAGGACTCAAAAGTATGTGAACCATGAACTTCCATATGTTTAAGCTGGATTTAGAAAAGGCAGAGGAAGCAGCGATCAAATTGCCAACATCTGTTGGATCATCCAAGAATCAAGAGAATTCCAGAAAAACATATATTTCTGCTTTATTGATTACACCAAAGTATTTGACTGTCTAGATCACAAACAAACTGTGGAAGATTCTTCAAGAGATGGGAATACCAGACCACCTTATCTGCCTCCTGAGAAATCTGTTTGCAGGTCAAGAAGGAACGATTAGGACCAGATATGGAACAATGGACTGGTTCCAAATTGGGAAAGGAATGCAACAAGGCTGTATATTGTCACCCTGCTTATATCACATCATGCAAAATGCTGGGCTGGATGAGGCATAAGCTGGAATCAAGACTGCTGCAAGAAATATCAGTAACCTCAGATACGCAGATGACACCATCCTTAAGGCAGAAAGTGAAGAGGAGCTGAAGAGCTTCTTGATGAAAGTGAAAGAGGAGAGTGAAAAATCTGGCTTAAAACTCAACATTCAGAAAACTAATATCATGGCATCCAGTCCCATCACTTCATGGCAAATAGATGGGGAAACAATGGAAACAGTGGCAGACTATTTTCTTGGGCTCCAAAATCACTGCAGATGGTGACTACAGCCATGAAATTAAAAGACCCTTGCTCCTTGGAAGAAAATGTATGATAAATATAGACAGAATATTAAAAAGCTGAGACATTACTTTACTAACAGAGGTCCGTCTGGTCAAAGCTATGGTTTTTCTAGTAGTCACGTATGGATGTGAGACTTGAACTATATAGAATGCAGAACGTGGAAGAATTGATGCTTTTGAAGTGTGCTATTGGAGAAGACTCTTGAGAGTCCCTTGGACTGCAAGGAGATCCAACCAGTCAGTCCTAAAGGAAATAAGTCCTGAATATTTATTGGAAGGACTGATGCTGAAGCTGAAACTCCAATACTTTGGCCATCTGATGTGAAGAACTGACTCCTTGGAAAAGACCCTGATGTTGGGAAAGATTTAAGGCAAGAGGAGAAGGGGACGACAGAGGGTGAGATCATTGGAAGGGATCACTGACTCGATGGACATGAATTTGAGCAAGCCCCGGGTGTTGGTAATGGACAGGGAAGCCTGGTGTGCTGCAATCCTTTGGGTAGCAAAGAGTCAGACATAACTTGGCAACTAAACTGAACTGATTCTAACAGATGGTTTTGATTTGCATTTTCTGATGATTACGAATGTTGATCACCTTTCCATATACCTGTTGGCCATTTGTTTGTCTTCTTCTGAGAAATGTCTGTTCAGGTCCTTTGACTATTTTTGAATCCGGCTATTTGGTTTTTGGCTATAGAGTTGTTTGAGTTCCTTGTATATTTTGGATATTAGCCAACATGTATGGTTTGGAAATAGTAATTTCCCCTATCTTGTAGGTTGCCTCTTCACTCTTTTAATTGTCTACTTTGCTATGCAAAGTTTTTTTTTATTAGATCCAATTCCATGTATCTATTTTTACTTTTGTTGCCTGTGCTTTTAGGGTCAGATTAAAAAAATAATTGCCTAGACCAATGCCAAGATGTGTTTTTCCCTATATTTGCTTCTGTTAGTTTTATAGTTTTTGATCTTATGTGTAAGTCTCTAATCCATTTTGAATTGATTTTTATACATGGTTATGAGATAAGGGTATAGTATCATTCTATTGCATGTGGATATCCAGTTTTCCCAGAACCATGTGTTGTAAAGACGGTCCTTCCTCCACTGTGTAGCCTTGGCATCCTTACTGAAAATCAATTGACTGTACATATGTGGATTTATTTCTGAGCTCTTTATTCTATTCCATTTTTCTATAGTTCTGTTTTTATTTCAGTACCATACTCTTTTGAGTACTGAAGCTTTGTAATTTATTTCGAAATCAGGAAGCTTGATATTCTTCTTACTCAAGACTGGTTTGGCTGTTTGGAGTATTTTCTGGTTCCAAATGAATGTTAGAGTTGTTTTTGTATTTCTATGAAAAATGCCATTGGAATTTGGTTAGGAATTTCACTGCATCTGTAGATCACTTTTAGGTACTATGGACATTTCAACATTATTAATTCTTCAAATCCATGAACATCTTTTTCATACTTATATCTTCTTCAGTTCTTCTAATTAACATTTTTTAGTTTTCAGTGTATAGATCTTTTGCCTCCTTGGTTGAATCTATTCTTACATATTTTTTTATTTTTATGCTATTATAAATGCTATTGGTCTCATTTTCATTTCAAATAATTCAGTTAGTGTGTAAGAACAAAAGTTATTTTTATATGTTAATTTTGTGTGTCCTGCAATTTTACTGAAATTGTTTTTTGGTTCTAACTTTTTTGTGTGTCTGGAGTTTTCTGTATGTAAAAAACATGTCATCTGCAAACAGAGACATTTTGCTTCTTCCTTTCTGATTTAGATGCCTGTTTTTTTCTTTTTCTTTCCAATTTCCTTGGCTATGATTTCCAGTACCAAAAGAAGTGGTGAGAGTGGACATCTTGTCTTATTTTTGATGTTTGAGGAATGGTGAAAATCTAAAAGCTTTTAGCATCATATTTTAGGTATGATGTTAACTGTGAGCTTATCATATATGATCTTTATTATGTTGAGTTACATTCCTTACCTAATTTGTTGAGAATTTTTATCATGAAAGGATACTGAATTTTTTCAAACTTTTTTTCTCTATCAGTTGATAATAACAAAAAGGGAGCATTTAAATGAAAACCTGGAAAATTCATTAGTCCTGTCAGTTTGATCTACTCCAGTCATCCTCAAAGTGTGGCCCTTGGACCAGCAGCATCAGCATCACCGAGAAACTTTTAGGAATGTGAATAATTAGGTCCCACCTCAGACTTTCTGAATCAGAAACTCAAATCACAGCGCTCTGGCTTGGGGCCCATCATCTGTGTTAACAGGCCCTCTGGTGATTTGATTCAGCTATGGATTGAGAATCACTGATCAACTCTTACATTGAACACATATTTACTGAATTTCTTCTCTGCTCTGGGAACTTGTCCTAGGCCTAGGATACAACAGTGAGCAAGAGTTACAGGAAAGCTGCTCTCACAGAGCTTGCTGTCTGGGGAGGATCTGTAAACAACCAACTACGTTGGAATGTGGAGGTGCAGTGAAAGTGAGGAGAGGGGAGTCCAGCTCTGGACTGCCTCAGAGATGGTTTCTAGAGTAGGAGAGCACAGAAGCATGAGGGAGGGTTGAAGTTAGCAATTGAAGATGGGGGTGGTTCTGGGTATAGGGTGAGGAGTTAGTTTCCAGCAGAGGTAGAGATAGTGGAAGGTAAAGTGTGTCTTCAGAGACAATATTGCATAGATGGCTCAGGGCTTTTAGCAAATTAAATGTTATCTGGCAGGAGTCCCCAGAGGCCAAGCCATCATAGGCCTTATAAGCTGTAAAGAGGGAAATAGGATACTTTATCCTGAGGGGAACAAGAGTGACAAGGCCAGACTGACCTTTAGGGAGGTCATTCTGGCTTCACTTCTAAAAATAGATGGCAGGAGGGATGACCTAGTTATAGCTGTTTCTGTGATCCAGGTAAGGAATTATTCCATTTTACATTTAGGGTAGTGACAGTAGTGATGGAAAGAAGTGGCTTCAGGAGCTACTTGAGAAGTAAAATGAATGAGAATAACTGACTCATTAGACACGGAGGAGTGAAAAGTGGGATGAGAAGCGAGGTGTCTGGCATGGGCAGCTGAGTGCATGGAGGAGTCATTAGCTATGACACAGAAGATGTTAAGAAGAACAGACGGGGAGGAAGGTGATTCAGGTTGTGAATGTAAGTAGGACAAATCTGTATGTCTGAAATATGAAGGACCATTTGAAAGCACTTCTTTTATTCACCTAATTACATCTGGTCTACTCAGTGGTGTTGTGTTAACTGAAGAGAAATCCAGGCTGCATATACCTATGAAGAAGTAATACTGTTTATCCATGGAGTCACTCCTTTCTTAGTGAAAAATTCAAAGAATAACCCTGCCATCTCTTTGTGCTGAAAGGTAATTTCCTACTTTGAATTCACATTAATATTTTTGCTCAGGCAGCTTGATAGTCACTCTTTTCATTAGATGAATTACAGGTTATGAAAATTAGATGATTAAAAAGATTTTAAAATAACTACCTATTTCACGTTTCATTAATGAGCAGTGAGATTTTGAACACATTTTCATTTATATTATAAAACAGCTGTGTGTTGGCTGCTAGGTTTTTTCTTTCTACTTTTTTGCTTGTAATTCAGGACTGACATTTACTTAGAAAATGTTACTTAAAAATGTTACTTAGAAAACTGGGTGAATAAATGCTTTCTGGCTTCCGTCGCTTTCTACCAGAATGTTCACAGCTTTGGTTTTTTCAGTCTCTAGCTAGAGATCTGTTCAGGGATCTAGCAATCTAAGGGACACTGAAGAGAGTTGGTTCTCTGGCTAATGATATTTCCACTAAAGGAACTCCATCTCTGTGCTGCTTCTTCTCTGTGTTGGATGAAGCCACTATCCTCCAAGAGAGCTACTTGGACATATTTAGAGAATTAAAGCAATGATATGCACCAGAGTTAGCTCCTAGCTCCATCTCATGGGAAAGGCAGAGGTCTTGACAACCAAACTGAGCATGTTTTGGATTGTGTATCTTTATAAATATTCCCCAAATATAATTATATATAGTTAAAAGAGAAATGTGACTTCTATTATTTTCTGTTTTATTCATTGCAGATGTAGATTATTTCATGTACATTATGGGTTAAACAGACATCTGTAGGCTTCCCTGAACACCTAAGCATAACATATTTTCTTTTTGTGAGAAAATGTGTCCCACATTCTAATGAAATTTTGAGGAAAAGTCCATTTCTAAAACACGAACTACTTGTACAATGGAGCAAAAAAATCTTTTCCACTCAACTTTTTAGTACAAGTCCTAATACAGTTGATGGTTCTTCATACTGAAACTTTATATATGTAACATTGACTCAGCCATTTAACAGTAATTTTCTTTTCCTTTTTAATCAAAATATGTTGTCATCTAAGCAATAACCAAGACCTATCTGACCAGCCAGTTCTTATAAGGATCAGAATGACCAGCTCTCATCTCAACAACCAAATTGCCTTGCCATATAAACACAGCCAAATATATTCCACATTAAGTATAGATTCACTTGGAATAATAAATCAAGACTATACTTTTAATAAATATGGTTGTGACCGTGCTATCACAAACCACCCCAAATGTGGTAGGTGACTTGGGCAGGGATCAGCTGTGTGCCTTTTGCTGGTCTTACCTGTCCCGTCTCAGAGGCTGGCTGAGGCTGGCTGACTTGGAAGAGTTTCATCAGTTCCAGCTAAGAAGGCTGGTATCTCTCCATCTATGGTTTCTCATTTTCTAACTGAGCAGAAAATGTGGTAACAGTGGCAGAGGTCACAGGAGAATTAAGTCAGGCCCCAAGTGTTTTGTTTCATTTTACTTTGTGTTCACTAATGTCCCATTGGCCAGTTCAAGTCAGAGGCCACCCTGTACCCATTTAAGAAGTGGAGAAATACATTCTACTTTTTGATGGGAATATCTGCAGGATAGCACTGCAAGGCTGCGGATGAAGAAAGCTGAAGAACCTGTGGTCGCTTTTACATCCTGCATCACCTCCACTGGCAACACAGGCAAACAAATGATTAACGTTAAAACTTCTAGCTTGTTATAACTAGATGAAACAGGTTTCATAGTTGTTCATGATTTTTTTATTTGATTTGTTACTAATAGAAAAAAATTTTATTTTCAACTGAACTTTTATTTAATCTACATTTTCATACAGTTCCCAAGTTTTGCTACTTTCCATAGACTGTTGTTGTTTGTATCTTGATTCTGAAAATATATATAGTATTTCTCCCTTAATCTGAAACAGTGTTGTTAGTGATGCCAGATTTTATTCCTAAACTGGATTGAAAGTGAAAGAGTTAGTTGCTCAGTTGTGTCTGACTCTTTGCAATCCCATGGAGCACCCACCAGGCTCTCTGTCCATGGAATTCTCCAGACAAGAATACTGGAGTGGGTTGCCATTCCCTTCTCCAGGGGATCTTCCCAACCCAGGGATTGAACCCAGGTCTCCTGCTTTACAGGCAGATTCTTTACCATCTAGTGTTAGATAGACAACTCCAACATGTTCTTCCAAGTCTTCCCCCAGAGAAGTTTAATTACCTCCTCCTTCCACATGGTGTCTCTGTTTAGACAGACTAAGAGAACTTAAAGATACCTTCGAGACCATCTTCTACCCAAACCCCTTATTTCACCTGAAAAAAGAAATAATCCCTGAAAATCCAAGTTACTTGCCCAAGGCCACACAGCCAATCAACGGTAGAGGTGGAGCTGCAATGGCCAGGGCCTCCGATTGCCAGTTTAATGCTTCTTCCACTGTTAATGCTTGTTCCTCTTCTTTCTCTTAAAATGGCCAAAGGGCAAGTGCATCTAGTTTCTCTCTCAGGTTACAACCACTCTTGGATTTTCTAAGGTAAACCGTAGGTCACTTCGTCGTAGCCTCTTCTCCAGTCTCCCCATCCTATCACATAGAAATTGAGATGGCCCTGACGGGAACTTATCAGATCTGCCATTCTCAGCCAGACAATGTCTGCATTTGTCTTTACCACTAGTATTTATATTGAGTGCATAGAGCACAATTCCAAGTTTCTGAAAACATAATTTGAGAGTTACCCTTTGTTTATAAAACCTTGAAAACAATTACCTAAATTATTTTTGATCAGATTTTAAGGGAAGTAATCATTCATTTAAGATGACTGAGTTGCAAGACCATATGCTTCTGGATACCAAAATTATACAACCCTTGGTGGAAATTTTCATTTTTATAGCTTAAATGCTTTTCCATGTTTGACTTGAAATCAAATGGCAAAAACTGATGTGGGTGAATACTGTGCCTTTTACCCATTATGTATGCGTAGGCTTCTCAGCTCAGTGGGCTGAGCAAAAGTGGACATGGCCTTGACAAATGACTGGCTCTTGCAATGGAATTTCCAGGAGGCTTACCGGGAGGAGCAGTTGATCAACCGGCTGATGCGACAGTCCCAGCAGGAACGCAGGATCGCTGTGCAGCTCATGCACGTTCGGCATGAAAAGGAAGTTTTATGGCAAAACAGAATTTTCAGAGAAAAACAATATGAGGAAAGACGGCTTAAAGACTTCCAGGATGCTCTTGACCGAGAAGCGGTAAACAATACCTCCCTTAACAATCCTTCTAAGGCTGTTTTTGATCCTTTCTAGCACGTCAAGGTAAACAGGGCTGCACTTCGGTGACAATCATTTCATGAGTCGGTTGTTTATATGATCTCTCTATTATCTCCCTGTTTTCACTTTTGTACAGCTACACCAACAGCGCACTTAGCCTCCACATACTGTACTCTCTCACTTCAGTCTTGATTCTTCAAATATTTCACACTCACCACCAGTCCCTGTGTCCATGTCTTTCTGGTCGTTTTGGTTGTCTGAAGTTCGCCAGTAGATTCCTCAAAAACTGCTCATGGGAACACTATTTCCTGAGTGCTTGTGTATTGATAACAATATGTGCCTTTTATACGAATCAGTTTTGCCCTGTATAAAATCCTTAGTTCACATTTTCTTCCCTTGACTATCTTAAACACTGTATTCCATTTTCTTCAGGTATAACGTGTTACTGTCCAAAAAAAAAAAAAAAAAGGTAATCTAAGTTTCATCTCCTTGAGTCATTACTGCTGTTTTTTAGATGCATAAAGGACTTTCTTTTTCTTTAAAATCCACTAAGCTTACTGGGATGTTATTAGTGTTCATTATTCTAGGTGAATACTGTTCTCAGGAAATGGGAGCATTTTCAAGCTGTCTCCTTTCTATAAGATACCATGAGTCTTTAATAAGCAATAGCTTGCTTTCTGGTATAACAGGATTTGCTAGGCCCATATTGTAGTCTTGTTTCCTCAGAACTAGAACAAGCCATTTTTACAGGGGACCCTGGTTCATTGTAGTTGAGAATTGTTACAGAAGCCAAGAGATGGGTGCCAGGTATGCTCTTGACCAACATGATGTCATTGTGTTGAGGTCCTCTATAGGTCTGACAGTCAAAGTATCTAATCTTTTAGTTATTTTATATATTAGCATCTTCCTTATTTTTATATGTACTGTTCTAATAACCAAGATATATTTATATTACCAAGGGATTTATATGGATCACTTCTTATCTTTTTCCTGTTGGGATTGTTTCAAATTTATACAATCCATTAATTCAGATTTGATTGAAGAAGTATAAAACTCACATGGGAAGCATTTTAGATAGCTTGTCTTTACTGTCATAAAGTATTCATAAAACCAGGCTGTGCAAAAGAGAAAACCTTACAGAAAATAGGAAGACAATGCTTTATGTATAAATCAATATAAATATGCTTTATAAACCATGCTGATCATGGTTTCCACTGTGATATTTCATGAAAATGAATTGCAGCTTGTGTCAAAATTAGGCAATTTTGAGAAATACCATTTTTGAAAAGTACTATCTTCCCCAGAGTCAGGAAACTGACCAGTGCTTTTGCCTTTGTAGAACAGAACAGATACAGCGGAAACGTTAGGGGGGGGGCGGGGACCCACCCCCCCCCCCCCCCGTGTTAGACCTGCATAATCTCAAGTGTCTTCGAGGGGTGAATTATCTAAAGGATTGTTTCATTTCTCTTCTTTGACAGGAATAAACTTGAATGGATTCAGTGGCATTTGCTTACATGAGAAATAAGTGCCTATTTACTAAACATGCTTTTTCACAAGCCTGGTTAATTCCGTGCAGAATAGCAAAGCGTTAGTCTCTTGGAGCAGGACTGCTCTCACTGTGATGAGAGGCGTGACCTGTTCTCTCCTTACCTGGCTTGAACTCACTTCAGAGGATTGAGACACTCGGTCTGCCAGAGCCTCAGCAGTCAGAATTATGAGGCTCTGAGTCCCCTGAAGAAAAAAAGCACATCCCTTTCTTTTACATGATTCCTTTTTCCCAAAGCTGAGGTATGTGCCTCCCCAGCACCCTTCCCTCTGAGATAACTTGTTTTCACAGTTTGAATGCATTATCTCCTGCAGTAGGAGTGGCTGGTGCCTAACTAGGGAGTGGGGAGAAAAGGGAGAAAGAGAACTCGCGTTTCTCACCATCAGGAGTTGGTTTTGCTTTTACGTTAAATATGCTGATCTCTGTTTTGAAGGCAATTGGGCATCAATTGTCTTTTAATTAAAACAGTTCCTGATTTCACATTTTAGTGCCACCTGCTATTATTAGCAATCATTCATCTCGGCAACATTTACTACTTGTGAGTATTCACTTTGAGTCCGGCATTGAGTTGTGTTCATCTCATGCATTATCATTCTCACAGCGTCATTGGCAGTGGATAGTGCCCATGTCAACGTATCACACGTCAGGAAAATGAAACTTAGAAAGCTCAAAGTTGCATAGCTTGGTGGAGAAGCCAGAGCACAGTGGCTCCCAGACGCTAGGCTCATCACCACTGAGATTTACTGCCTCCCACAGATTTCCTTTCTCCTTTACCATCTTTCTTTATTTAAGGCTGCAACCCACTTTGCTGTGATGGGACCGGAAGTTGTGGTGGGTTTAGCATGGGGGAGGAGAAAGGGGTAGAAATAGCAGACTCTGAGGCTTAAAAAGAAGGAAGAAAGGCCAGGAAGGAGAGAGTGAGGAGGGAGGAAGGGAGGGAAGAGCACTGAGAGGAAGCTGCTTTGTTCCTGCAGAAGGAATTCCTGGGCTCCCAAGGTTTGAGTTCCATAGCATCCTAAATATTCCACATGCCTTGCAGGCTCTTTGTAGTATCAATAAACCCACCTCACAACCCATTTCATTGGCTCTCGCCATAAAGTCTCATCTGACTGCTCTCAGATTTCTCTTCCCTTCACACTTTGAGAAGCATGCCGTAAGCATACTTATGCTTAAACCTGATGCTTTCTCCATGACAACAGGGCCTACGAAGCAATACAGCAACAATAACAAGTACTAGTGTAATTCCTGAACCTGCCAAATGTTCAGAATCTACCTTAGAGGTCACCTAAGCTAACTCCTTTCCCAGCAAAAATAAAGCAAACTAACAAAAGAGAGCAAAGCAAGGTGAAAAGACAGCCTTCAGAATGGGAGAAAATAATAGCCAATGAAGCAACAGACAAACAATTAATCTCAAAAATATACAAACAACTCCTGCAGCTCCATTCTAGAAAAATAAACAACCCAATTAAAAAGTGGGCCAAAGAACTTAACAGACATTTCTCCAAAGAAGATATAAAAATGGCTCACAAACACATGAAAAGATGCTCAACATCACTCATTATCAGAGAAATGCAAATCAAAACCACAATGAGGTACCACTTTACACCAGTCAGAATGGCTGCCATCCAAAAGTCTACAAGCAATAAATGCTGGAGAGGATGTGGAGAAAAGGGAACCCTCTTACACTGTTGGTGGGAATGCAAACTAGTACAGCCACTATGGAAAACAGTGTGGAGGTTCCTTAAAAAGCTGCAAATAGACCTGCCATATGGCCCGGCAATCCCACTGCTAGGCATATACACCGAGGAAACCAGAATTGAAAGAGCCACATGTACCCCAATGTTCATCGCTGCATTGTTTACAATAGCCAAGACATGGAAGCAACCTAGATGCCCATCAACTGACGAATGGATAAGAAAGCTGTGGTACATATACACAATGGAATATTACTCAGCATTAAAAAAAAATTCATTTGAACTAATTCTACTCAGATGGACGAAACTGGAGCCCATTATCCAGAGTGAAGTAAGCCAGAAGCAAAAACAACAATACAGTATATTAACGCATATGTATGGAATTTAGAAAGATGGTAACGAGAACCCAACATGCGAGACAGCAAAAGGAACGCAGATGTATAGAATAGACTCGTGGACTCTGTGGATGAGGGAAAAGGTGGGATGATATGGGAGAATGGCATTGAAGCATGTTAATTGGCATGTGTCTATTCAATAGCCAGCCCAGGACTGATGCTCGGGACTGGTGCAGTGAGATTTCCCGGGGGGGAGGGAGGAGGGAGGGAGGTTCCGGAGGGGAAGCATATGTAAACCCATGGTGATATCATGACAATGTATGGCAAAAACAATAAAAAAAAAAAAAAAGAGAGAGCAGCAATAACAAAACAAATGAAGCTTCCCTTTGATTTGGTCAGTGGCAGCCCATTGTCATGTATTTCGCTCCTTGTGACTAAGGTGTTTGCTCTCACATTTAATTTCTGTTAATGCCAAGTCTTTATACCATCCCGGCCTCACTGTGAAGAGATGGAGATGTAGGAGGTTTCAGTTTGGCCCAAGTCCTGTAGCTAATGGGGCTTCCCAGGTGGTGCAGTGCTAAAGAATCTGCCTGCCACTGCAGGAGATGGCAAAGGCATAGGTTCGATTCTTGGGTTGAGAAGATCACTTGGAGTGGGAAATGACAACCCACTCCAATATTCTGGCCTGGAAAATCCCATGAACAGACAAGCCTGGCAGGCTACAATCCAGCACCTGAGGACATATGCCATGCCTGCAGCTAGGACTTGATTTCTGTGCAAACTGAGGCTTGAATTCAACCACAGCTCCTCCAGGCTCACATTAACCACCATTGTACATTCATTGGGTTACCTTGCAGGAGGCAAGTCTTATTTCTGGAGCATGTTAGCACATGATTGAATTTCTCAAGGAGTTGGTATAACTATTTGAAAACATTTGTTGTGCCAAGTTTGGCCTTTTACTTGGTATAAGGAAAGGGGTCCCTAAACAAAATGAGAGTGCAAACCAAGCAGAGAGTGATGCCAAACTGCTTAAATATTTTCTTACTTTCTATATAAATACATGTCTTTATGAATTTATCAATTTATTAAGGCTGTAATAGCAGAAGGCTTCATTGTCTAAACACATTTAACGTTTGTTGGCAAATGTGTGATATTCTCAAGCCAATATAGTCAGGGAATTTCCAAAATATTTTCCAAGTGTAAATCAGTATTGCAGAAGTCTCCTGCTAAAAGACATAGGGCATTAGCCAGAGCAGATATGTCAGATTAATTAATCTTCTGAGACGAGCATGAAGGGGCCAGCTATGCTTGGTGCCCTGTACAACTTGTCTGTTTCTCTGTGACCCCCCAACTGTCTTTGTAGCCCATGAACACAGGACTTCTTAAACACTTCAGATCCAACTTATCATTAATCCAGTGCAGCACACTTTTCTCTGTGCTAGGTTTTGCTGATAACATAAGCTAAGGGTGAACTATTTCTAATATTGTCTTTACCATCATACTTAGTACTTAATGTATTAAGGAGAAAGTACTCTCTTATGATTTATCTTTTTCCTGATATAAAAGGAGGTTTAATTCTATTTAGAGGTTTTTTTTTTTAGCTATTGAAATGATGACATTATTTTTACCTGAATCACTGTCCAGTTATGGTGATTTACGGGAGAGGAGTTTGGGAGAGAACGGATACATGGATATGTATGACTGAGTCCCTTTGCTGTTTATCTGAAACTGTCACAACATTGTCTTTTAATTGGCTATACCCCAGTACAAAATCAAATCTTTAAAATATATATCTTTTCCTTCTCAGGCTTTAGCCAGACAAGCCAAGATTGATTTTGAAGAACAAGCGCTCAGAGATAAGGAAATTCATGAGCAGATCGCCATAGAAAGAGCTCAAGCTCGTTACAAAAAGCATTACTCAATATGTGCAGAAATTTTGGATCAGATACTTGATTTGTCCACTAAGGTAGCAGACTATCGACTGTTGACAAATAAGTAAGTGTTGTTTTTTTATAGTTAATATAATAGGCACACCACAGAAAATGAGAAAAGGGTAAGACTGTGGCACTAAATTGATGAGTAAAGAGAGACAGTGATTATTCTTGAAAGACTAAGAAGTGGGGTCCAGAATACTTGGATTATAGACTTATTTCGCCCAGTGACTAGCCTGGTTTAATTTGTATTTATGTCTTTTAACATTTATACCTGTGTCTAAATTCTCTATAATTTACAAAGATGACTATTAAAATTTATTTAAAATATTAGAAACTTCTTAGAAGACTGGAATTACTTAAAGTTTTTTGTTTTCCTAATCAAAATCACTTTTCATTGCACAGTCTTTCTAAAAGGAGTCAACTTATTTGTAAGGAAACATTTAACCATACAGAAAATAGTAAGAATACACTGTATGCCAATATCAGAACAAAGGACAGGACTTCCTGGTTGCCTAGTGGTTAGGATTCTGGACTTTCACTGGCATGGCCTGGATTAAATCACTAGTTGGCGAACTGAGATCCTGCAAGCTGTTCAGCACTGCCAGATAAAGAAGAAAGTTAAAAACAGGTGTCAGTAGATATGCCAATTCCTGCAACTGAGCTGCACATTTTATCTGTGCTTCCAGGTGGAAAAAGCAAAAAGGGTAACACAGTTTGTCATATGATGTCTAATTTCCCTTTCTAGTTCTTTACAGAATACATCACTCTTCTTGGTTCTCAGTTTAGAATAATGGTTTTCTCTTGTGGCCCCAGCTAAGATACAATGAGTAGTGTAGTGGATCTGTGGAGAATAATCTCAGCAACAGCTTTTAAGCAAATATGGCCTCTGGTTTCAGAGACCTATTTCTTGTAATATCCTTTGCTGGAAGCTGAGGGGGAGTGACATCACTGCAGATCTCAGTGAAAGCAAAAGGATAAGGCACTCCACTTAAGTATGTACACTTTTGATGTTATCCAGACTGAGATCTTGAAAACCCACAGTGAAAAGAATGAAGGCCCCATGATATTCAGGGTCAATAGAAGATGGGGAGACAATCCCATCACCTCTGGACTTGACAGGAACTTCCTCCACTGCTCTCACCCTGACAGCCATGTTTCTGACATCAGTTCAGTTCAGTTGCTCCTTATCCAACTCTTTATGACCCCATGGACTGCAGCATGCCAGGCTTCCCTGTCCATCATCAATTCTGAGAACTTGCTCAAACTCATGTCCATTGAGTCGGTGATGCCATCCATCCATCTCATTCTTTGTCGTCCCCTTCTCCTCCTGCCTTCAATCTTTCCCAGCATCAGGGTCTTTTCCAAGGAGTCAGTTCTTCGCATCAGGTGGCCAAAGTATTCAAGCATCACCATTGGTCCTTCCAATGAATATTCAGGACTGATTTCCTTTAGGATTGACTTATTTGATCTCTTTTCAGTCCAAGGGACTCTGAAGAGTCTTCTCCAACCACAGTTCAAAAGTATGTTTCTGACATAATGCTGTATAAAAGTTACTAAATGAAATAGCATGATGATGAGGACAGTTTGAAGATACAACTGTAAGGGTACAAGATTGAGAAAAGAAAAATAAGACTAAAAATTGAAATGAAGTAAGGAGTAAATTTTAAAAATACTTTTTCCTATTAATATAAATTCAAAATTTTGAAATTAGAATAAAATTGTGAAGAAGTTATCTACAAAAGGGTTAAAAAGGAAAGGTGATACAATGCATTATAATGATAAAAATAGAGTAATAGGATAAAATATAGAGCAGTAGAATAAAACATAAAATATAGTAGATTTAAATATAAAAACATAAAAAGATAATTCAGAGTGGGAGAAGTACAGCTTGATTTCCCTAAGTAAAAGCTCATAATTCAAAATTAAAACATAAACAGAAATCTTGTTCTACTGTGGGAAAATGGAGTGGATGCCCCTTTCCCTATTCCTCCCACTGAGTACAGTGAAAAACCCTGGACACTGTGTATGAAACAAGCATGAGAAGGCTCTGAAGATGGAAGGAGGAAGTGGGACTGGCTGATGACCTCAGGGCTCTGTGATGAGCTTCCTCAGTTCTTTCTCTTTTTGCCTAACATATCCAAGATGGGAACTGAATATTCTGGAAACAGATTCTAATGGTGTAGACAAAAAATAACCCCAACAAGAACCTGCTGTCTCTAGTTGGTTAAGAAGCAGCCTAGCAAGATGGAAAACTTTCAGATGATAACCAGTCTTTTCCAACTATCACATGCAAGAAAAATGTAGCCCCACTTCCACCTCGGCCAGCAAAGGCAAGGAGGGAGCCTGTCTTCCACCCTCACAAAGCTGTAACAAGGGACCCCATCACCCCCACCAGGGTACCATCCCAGAGGCCAAGTAGGAAGCATGGACTTCCACCCCCACCAGGCAGAACTGACCACTGCTTTCTCCCCACGAGGGCCATGTTAGAGGAGCTGAGGGAGGGTCAGGACCTTCACCATTGCCCAGCGGTCACAAGGCCAGCCCCACTGTGGTAGAGACCATGTGGGTGGGCAGAACTGCCACCTCCTTCATCAGCAACGAAGATGTCCTTCCCTCTGGTGATGAGGAAGTCCATATGGGGACTTCTGTCCACACCTGTCAGTAACATGATGGCCCCTTCTTCTTCCCTTGCTCAAGCAATGTCAGAAAAAAAACAACTAGAACAAAAGGTTTATACACGATCCAGAGTGTCACAGCATAATCAAAAAATGTGCAAATTTAAAAAAAGCCATGCATCATACCAAAAACCAGGGAGACCTCAAACTGAATGTAAAAATGAAATATATAAAATGAAATTTCCAGAGGTATTAATAGCGTATGTTTTTAAGGGGCCTTTACTTTGAAATTTTGTGTCTAAAAAGGCAATATAGAAATGCTTATATATGGGATGAATTGTTCCCCTGCCCCAGAAAGCTATATTAAAAGTTCTACCCACCACATACCTCAGAGTCTAATATTGTTTGGAAATCGTCATCACTGATCATTTAAGATCAGGTCATACCCATGGAAGGTGGGGCCTTCATTCAAGATGCCTGGTGTCCTTATAAGAAATAGAGAAGATGCACATAGAGAGAACACCTTGTGATCACATCAGGAGAGAGTCACACAGCTGCCAGTCAGAGAATGCCAGAGGTCTCTTGACACCTGCCTGGTAGATCCTGGAAAGGAGACTGGAGAAAAGCGTTTCTCACACTCCTGCTCCATGAATGCCTCTGTTGGGTGAGGCTGTGGAGATAGTCTCAGCCACACTGGCTGGGGGCCAGCATGAAAGTAACTAGATGGTAATCACCTGTCCTAGGGGCAACATTCGGAGAAGGCAATGGCACCCCACTCCAACACTCTTATTTGGAAAACCCCGTGGACAGAGGAGCCTGGTGGGCTGCATGCAGTCCATGGGGTCGCTAAGGGTTGGACACGACTGAGCGACTTCACTTTCACTTTTTACTTTCATGCATTGGAGAAGGAAATGGCAACCCACTGCAGTGTTCTCGCCTGGAGAGTCCCAGGGACGGGGGAGCCTGGTGGGCTGCCGTCTGTGGGATCGCACAGAGTCGGACACGACTGAAGCGACTTAGCAGCAGCAGCAGCAGCAGGGGCATGTTGAGCTTTCTTTTCACCCATAGAAGGATTATTTCTGTGTCAAACTTAACTAGTAAGGTGAGGACTTACTGTGTGTATCGTTTTTGACTATTATAATACTTTACAGAGTCATATACTAGTCTGACTTCTGATATTCTCTAAATCCTGCTTTGTGAAAATTAATATTGAGAGAACATTGATTATATGAAGTCATTTTTATTTTAATGAAAAATACACAAAATTTTAAAATTCCAGAAGTATTAATATCAAACTTTGAAGGGGTCATTTGCTTTGAAATTTTAAGTGTCTTTTACTTACAAGTGAATACAGTGTTTATGCATATATGTTAAGATCTTTTTAATCTCTACTACTGACTATCAAGATAACGTTATTCTCTCTGTACTTTCCTAAACAAGATGTTATCAAATTTTTTTTTCCAAGAGCACAGGGATATTCTTGGTATTAGCCTACTTAAATGAACTGGCTTTTGTTAAGACTTCTTAACAAAATTATCAATATTCAAATGAGAATATTGATTCAGTAATTGCCACATTAAATTTTTGACAATATATAAGTTAATCATTTCCTTCAACATAGGAGCCAATGGCATTTTAATAATTCTTATGTTAGAGTCTCTCTATACCTGAGTATATTAATTTCTAAACTTCATATCTCTATAATCTCTAATAAATATAAATATTTTATTAATGGAAAAATATATTTGAAGTTTGCATTTAATGAAAAACTACTGTTGTGGAGAAACATACATAACATAAAATTTACCATTTTAACCTTTTTTAAGTGGCTTTCAACCCTTTTAAAGGTCACTAGCATTGGGTACAGTCACGCTGTTGTGCAGTCATTCCCACCATCCATCTCCAGAACTTTTTCATCATCCCAAACTGAAGTGGTGTACCCATTACATAATAACTCCCCACTCCCCTTCCCTCCAGCCCCTTGGAACCTCTGTTCTGTTCTCTGTTTCTATAAATCTGTCTATTTTAGGAACCTCATATAAGTAAACGGAGAAGGCAATGGCACCCCACTCCAGTACTCTTGCCTGGAAAATCCCATGGACAGAGGAGCCTGGTAGGCTGCAGTCCATGGGGTCGCTACGAGTCGAACACGACTGAGCGACTTCACTTTCACTTTCACGCATTGGAGAAGGAAATGGCAACCCACTCTAGTGTTCTTGCCTGGAGAATCCCAGGGACAGGGGAGCCTGGTGGGCTGCCGTCTATGGGGTCACACAGGGTCAGACACGGCGGAAGCGACTGAGCAGCAGCAGCAACGTATAAGTAAAATCATATTTGTCCTTTTGTATCTGGCTTATTTCATTTTAGTATGATGTCTTCAAGGTTTATGCATGCTGTAGCATGTCTCAGGATGAAATACAGCTTTTTAGGTTGTAATTTCAAGCTCTAGTCCCACTATTTTTAGAGAAATGCATCTGAATTATGTTAGGCTCTTTCTTTCCTTTGCACATTTTGTTCCTCTTGAAACTATTTTTTGATTACTCTGTCCTGGCTACCTCCAAGTCATTCATCTGACTTAAATAGAAAAAGTACTGAAAAATAATCGCAAAGGTTATCAGATGTTCAGTGACAATAAAAGCCACCATACATTAGATTTTTCTGTTACAAATTAGCTGCAAATATGCAAACTAGCTGTCATATTAAAGGGGCCTTGGAAAATATTCAGTCTGTTTTGCCTAAGAGGACCCTGATATTGGAACAATTAAATGATATTCAAAGCTTGCACAGCCATTTAGTATCGCAGCTGGAAATCAAAGAACCTAAGTTTCATGATTAGTGGTCATTATTTTTAGATATAGTATGCTTTTAGTGCACAGTCAAAGCAAGTTTGGAGGACCAGTGGCTTTAGGTAACATTCATTCATTCATACTTCTAAGTTTCGGCCATTTTTACTGACTGTTAGAAATGTCATAGTAAGTGGAACCTCTGGCCTCAAATAGCAGAGCCTGGGGAATGAACAGGGTAATAGAAAGGCTAAGATTTAAGATGTGTATTTAACTAACCATTGATTTATTTCAACCTTTTTTTTTCCTTTGTTGCTGTAGCCTGATCCCATATAAGATGATGCATGATTGGAAGGAACTGTTTTTTCATGGAAAACCCATATATGAGCAAGCCTCTCTTAGTCATTTACCAACTAAGCTCTCTGCAGAACACCTTATAGAACTGGAGAAAAGGAACTTGCTAGATAACAATGATTATGAAGAGTATAAGGTACCTATCAATGTGGAATAATTAAAGAGAATGAAACATAATAAATGCCATTGCTTTAGCATTAATTTTGTGATATTATTTCTTTTCATCTCTATTAAATAAAATGGGGTGTTTTGTGTTCCATTTTACCTTAATTTAATTTGTATTTATAGTAATTACTTAAATGCCTAGCCTATTCATAATCCATTATCTGTTACTTCCAGTAATATTAGAGAGTGGTCTGAAATAAAATTAAGCATAAAGCAATAGGTGGATTTCAGAATTTTGAAGTTTTTAATTTATTCATTAGCAGTTTTCTTTGTGTGAGCTATCTACCTTTGCTTCAAAACCCCTGGTTAAATGTGTTTTCTTAGTAATTTATCTACACAGCATATTGCTTCTAGAAGAAAATGAAAGAGGAGAAGATCTGAGTTTTTGAGTAACATAGATGCATTTTTATTCAATGATTTGATTCAGTCGGGTTTTTTTTTTTAAGTGTTGATGCCAGCTGTGCTTCTTAAAAGAGCTGCTGAAAGATCTTTGGGATAAACCAGGCAGAGGGCTCATTATTGGCACTGCCAACTGTTAACTATGAGGCCTTAAGTGCCAAGAGTCTTGATTTCATATCTGATATATGAAATGGAGATAACAATGTGACTACCTTATTGTGTTGTTGTGAAACTTATTTAAGATAATATGTGTTAAACACTTAGCCAAGTGTAATACATGTTGGATGCAAATAATATGTACTGATTTCTTTCCTGACTACCCTGCCCTCCCTACCTGACTTCATCTCACCTTTAGCAGGAAAGATGTGAAATGAACAGCTATGGGATAGAAGTTCTGGGTAGATCAGCAATGGAATGCAAATATGGCTTTTTATTCTTAGAAATATGATTGAATGAGTTTTAGAAGGGTAGTAAGTGCAATAAGAAAAAAAGAAAAGATAATTTAACCCAATCATTTTCTGATATTTAGCAAATCCTCAGTGTTTACTGAAAGAAGGCACAAATAAAATGAATGAGTGACAATAAACAGGGCAAAGTGTAAAATAGCACTGATATGAAAATATTAAAAAAGATAAGCTTTTTATGAAAAGATAAGTAAAGAAAGTAAGATTTTGTTGTTATGAGAAACTAAATGTATGTCATATTTTAATTGGATGAGTCTATATATACATCTCACTAAAATAATTGGTTATTAAGGATTGACCAGAACCTTATAGGATGTATGTTCATATTTATTTGCATGGTCATAGAATATTCTAGATCTAGTATGTCAACTTAAAGTACAATGCTGTCTAATAAAATTCTTTGATATTGTCAACCTATGTGAAGATATTTCTTTCGGTTGTAGATTCAAAGTCATTTTATTTGGCAGATTTTGCTGACTCATGAAATACTTGTTTCTGAATTATTTCTTAACCAGATCTATCTTGTTGCTTTCATAAATCAGGAGACCTGGTAGTCTGCAGCTTAGCAAAAGACTTGTCTTTTTAACTTTTTTACTTGTTTGGGAAATTGTTACCACAGGAACATGCTTGTCGTAGCCACATCCTGAAGCAGCTGGTACGTTTCTTTTGCAGCAAATTATAAACATTTTTTAGGAGTATGTGAACATCTGGTAATGCAATGTATTTTGTTTCTCGATTTTTACTGTTGTCCTGGGAGTGAATATTACCTTAGGATATCTGATATGTGTTTATATGCTGTGTTCCTTTTGACTTTATAATAGAAACTATACCATATATAGGTGTTAATGGATATACTGTAAACAGTCCTTTATTATTCTCTATTATTAGAACTTTCATTTCTTCAGATACTTGTTAAATGTTTTGCATTTTAGTAAAAAACAAATGCTTCAACTTTGAAAATACATTATCTGGCTTAAATCAGTTCAGTTCAGTTCAGCTGCTCAGTTGTGTCTGACTCTGTGACCCCATGGACTGCAACACTCCAGGCTTCCCTGTCCATCACCAACTCCAGAGCTTGCTCAAACTCATGTCCATCGAGTCAGTGATGCTATCTAACCATCTTATCCTCTGGCTTAAATAGTCTTTCACAAGAGACAGGGGATCAACACATGTGGCTTAATAAACATGGAACAGATTTAGCAAAGTGCTAACTCTGCTCAGAATTTTTGATCCTTCAGCCAAACACATGGCTTAAAAATTGATCTTCAAAAAGTTTTCTTTTGTTTTTATTTTTTTAATTTTATTTATTTTTTTAAATTTATTTTAAATTTCTAATTTATTTATTTTCTTTACATTATCGTGTTGGTTTTGCCATACATTGACATGAATCTTTATTAATGACTGTATCCACCATCCATCCATCCAATACTTCGGCCACCTGATTCAAAGAGCCAATTTATTGGAAAAGACCCTGAGGCTGGGAAAGATGGAGTGCAGAAGGAGAAGCGGGTGACAGAGGATGAGATGGTTGGATGGCATCACCAACTCAATTTGACATGAGTCTGAGCAAACTCTGGGAGATAGTGAAGGACAGGGAAGTCTGGCGTGCTACAGTCCATGAGGTTTTAAAGAATCAGACACGACTAGCAACTGAGCAGCAATATCTACCATCTGTAGAGAGCTGATGCTTCCTGGTTTTGAGATCATACTTTTAAAACTTGGTTAGAGGAAGCTATCATGTTTTAAAAATTTTAAATATCACACCTAGAAACTGACATAAAAACAATTTTTTGCTCATGTCCATGTCATATATAGCCACCAAAAATTTGACTCCTTTTTCCTCACATTATTTTCCAGTCATCAGACTCTCTTCGTAGAATGGCTGATGTGAGAGAACTCTGGACCAGGAATGGTGTGGCCAAAAATATCATTTATCTCTCCTAAGGAGAAGGCAGAAGCCTCCTCATGGAGCCATACCCTACTGGGATTCCCAAGCAATCACTACAGGATAAGAAAGAGTTGTTTAGCGGAGAAGGGGAGGAGTCCAAAACCCTATGGACCATGAACAACAGGCTAAGCCAAGAGCCCAACTGCCCCAGTTCGGTTGACAGCACGGCCCCCACACAGCAGCCACTGGTTCTCAGTTATTCAGTGGACTCCTGTTGGTAAACCCCAAACTCTCCCAGATGCAAATTCCATGCTTCTTACTGGCAAATGACTCACAGGTCCATAGTATTTCATTTTAACATAAGCTGCTTGTTAGCAATTAGCTACTGAATGAGTCTGAGTTACTATAACTGGGTATTCAAACTAATTTTAGCTCATGGCCATGGTTTCCTGCTGATGCAGATATTTCTAAGAGGTCCCTACCACAAAGCACTTGGCAACTTGAGGGCTATACTGTGCATGCCCATGAACAAGATATAATTGGAATTCCTACAATTTGGAGGGAAGATGTTTTGTGTCCAGCACATCATCCGTGCTGTCTGATGCTGGTTATAGTTTTTAATGGCTGTTATTTTTGTTTTCAATGAAAATTGCTATTTAATGATCTCTTGAGTTCGCAGTAGTTGTTAGATTAACCCTACAATGTGTGTTGTAATGAACATTTGTATCAGCAACACTTTGATTTTACATTAACTAGACTTTAAGATGTAGCTGTATATGTTTGGGTTTAACATTCATACTCTTGTCACTACTGCAGATATATCCCCAAATTTATTTATACAATAACACTTATTATCACTGCATTTTCCCCCCCACTGGGAAACAGGGTTGTGGAACTAAATGAGCCATGAGGAGGTGTATCTTCCTATATAAGTCTCATCTGACTTATTTGACCCAAAGGCACTATCCAAATACCAACTACTTCTTACTCTCCAACTCCAGCCTTTGTTGTTGATCTAGCGGCTCTTTAGATCTGACATTTGACAGTGGACTCTCCAGCCTAGCTCTCGTGTGGCTCTCTGACTGCCCAGTGAACAACCCACATTTTTATGGTTTAGTATTTAATCAGGCTTCCCTGATAGCTCAGTTGGTAAAGAACCCGCCTGCAATGCAGGAGAGACCAGTTCAATTCCTAGGTTGGGAAGATCCACTGGAAAAGGGATAGGCTACCCACTTTAGTACTCTTGGGCTTCCCTTGTGGTTCAGCTGGTAAAGAATCCACCTGCAATGTGGGAGACCTGGATTCAATCCCTCTGTTGGGAAGATCCCCTAGAGAAGCGAAAGACTACCCACTCCAGTATTCTGGCCTGGAGAGTTCCATGAACTGTATAGTCCATGGGGTCACAAAGAGTTGAACCCAACTGAGCGAATTTATTCCCTGTGGGCTGAATATCAGTTTGAAGCCTCTGTTACTGAGGAGGTGTTGCTGGATAACTGACTAAAGCAAAGTGATAGATTTTAGTAGATGAGTCTTAAGGTCAGGTGAAGAGATCTTTTTTTCCTTTTTTAATTGTGGTTGCTGTGTTGTTTGAATGTGTGTGTTTAAAGATATCCATTGTGTTAGCTCAGAATACCAAAAGAAAATACTGTAGACTTGGTGGCTTCAACAATAGGAATTTATTTCTCATAATTCTGGGAAATCCAAGACCAAAGTTCCAGCAGATTTGATTTCCTGGTAAGAACTCTCTGAATTTCTGACGGCCACCTTCTTTTCATGTCCTCACATAGAGGAGACAGAAAGAGAACTCTGATCTCTCTTCTTCTTCTTAAAAGGACCCTAATCCCATCATGGACCCTCCACCCTTATAACTTCATCTAAACCTAACTGCTCCCCAAAGGCCCCACCTCCAAATACTATCACAGTGGAGAGATACGACATATGAATTTTGGAGAGACAGGATTCAGTCCATTACATATGTGTTTATTCAAGACACTTATAAAATGTCTCAGCATGCAAACTTACTAGTTAAGTAAGGAATCCTTAGTTTCAAATTAAATTGTATCATGGCCTCTTTTGTGCCCTTCTGGAAAAGAAGTCTTAATGACTTACCTTCTGACTATGAATTTATGATGGTGTTATCTTTTAGTTTCAGACATGCAAGAATATATGTGACTGTTAAGTAGGTAGAGTAAGCAGTTGCTTATATGATGGGAGTGGAGATTTTCTGCCAGGACATTGTGCTCTAACAATGCCCCATATTATCATGTGTGCTGAAGACAAGGACGGATGCATCAGAGGAACCTGCTAAAATACAAACATTTCCCAAAATAGATAACCAGAATCATGATCCGCCCCTAAAATAGGAGCCAAGAAGGAAGCTTGGTACTGAACAAAATGTTCTCATGTTTGCCATATGCATTTCATAGCTGTAATGTTCTTCTGTCTTTGCTTAGATTTTTGCCTCCAACTCCCTAAGTGAAGTGTAAGTTGCTCAGTCATATCCAACTCTTCGTAACCCAGGCCAGAATACTGGAGTGGGTAGCCTTTCCCTTCTGCAGTGGATCTTCCTGACCCAGGAATCAAGCCTGGGTATCCTGCATTGCAGGCAGATTCTTTACCAACTGAGCCATCAGGGAAGCCCAGTTCCCTAAATTCCTCCTCAAATGGTAAGGCTTTCTAGGCTAGGCCTCATTGTGTAGTTGTATCCTGGTAGAATCACCATCATGCCCTAGAATACTCATTAATGGCAATCAAGTGTACTGATACTAACTCACAAAGCAAAAAATCGTTGTATTAGTTTTCAAAGGTATACCTATAGATGGCTTAGGCCCACGAATGCCTTCTGACTATCATGGGCCAAGAACTTCAGATGACTGGAGTAGGCTTGGCAGAAGTCTGGCACTGTGCCTGTTGGGTATGTAATGGAAGGGAAGCCTGGGTCACTGGTAGAGTATTTAGCTTCAAATTACCAGAATTGAAGACAAACTAAGTTCATTAGAAAACCATGGTAGGAACAGTTTAATTAATATATCAAGATCAAGGCATTAGACCAGAATGGAGAAATGATGTTCAAAATTAAAGAATTGGTACCTAGATAGAAGTGGAATGGAAAGAGGAGTAAGAAGGACATAGCCAGAAAGAAGAGCCCTGGGCGACGGATATGAATGAGACTAACAGTGAAGTTCACCATTCATTGTTATTTTCTCTAGATCACATAGAATAGGGAGAATCTAATTCTGCCCCAGGCTCCTTCTCATCTAGAACCAGCCAAGACAAGGTGGTGAAAATCTTCCCTAGGCTTCCTGATTTTCTTGTTCATCCTTTGCCTACTTTGACAACTATAGGATCCAGCTTCTATACACAAGTCCAACTTCTCTTCAATCAACTGGTCAGACTCCCCATCTAGTGTTTTAGAGATAGCTCTAGGGATCTGATAGATAAATATGGCAAGAACACAGCGGGGTTAGTAACCTCAAAAAACTTTAATGGATCCAAGAAAGCCTTTGACTTTTGGTGTTGGGCAGATGTGTTGGGCTGAGAACTAGAGAAACTTCCATCCAATGACGCCCTACTCTACTACTCCTATCCAGTACCAGGGTCTGTCAGCCATATCCTTGCGTACACTGACCCTATAGTAGGCTTTTGTACATTGGTAAATGCCATTCTAAGCTATTTTGGAGTGTTGTATACCTCTTTGGTGGCTCAGATGGTAAAGAATCTGCTTACAGTGCAGAAGACCTGAGTTTGATCCCTGGGTCAGGAAGATTCCCTGGAGAAGGGAATGGCAACCCACTCTAGTATTCATGCCTGGGAAATCCCATGGACAGAAGAGCCTGGCAGGCTACAGTCCATGGAGTCACCAACAGTCAGACACACCTAAGTGACTAGCATTTTCACTTTCACGCCTCTTTGAGATATCAACGTTTAGTAGTGAAGCAAGAAAATAGAGTAACAGTAGTCATTATTATGAGAGAAGGTATGCTGTTTGGAAAAATCACGTGAATTTTGCAGTGACAAAATTAGAGCAAGTCATAGTGCCTCCATGCTTTGTGACATTTGAGAAATTCTAACCAAGCCTGTCTGACTGTCCCTGTCTGGGCAATGGCAACAGATGGATAAATTCCAATGTAGAGCCCTCTGGAAAAGTTCTTTCTATGGTCTACAAGACCATAGGGTATTAGTAAAAAAGTGATCTGGAGGGAGACCGCCACCTCCCTGATAATGAACAGAGCATAGTTTGAATATCTAAGAAATGAAGATTACTTTTTTCATGAGGATAGTCACCACCACCAGAATTGTTTGTGGCACAAGGAGAGATCTGATATAAAGTCCATTGTGATGCTGTCCCAAGGGCACTTGGACATCAGGAGAAATGCAATAACTTTATTCTTATTTTGTTTTAGACTCAGGCAACTGAGTTTTGAAAAGTGCTGGGCTAGCTACACAGCTCCTGCAGCTCCCAGGGTGCCACATTGAATGCCGTGGAGGGCCATGTGGCTTGTCAGGACACAGAATGAACCAGTAATAGGAGCCTGTCATTTCAGGACAAATAAGGTTTTCTTTCCCATGATCTCCTGGTGGCTCAGATGGTAAAGCATATGTCTGCAATATAGGAGACCTGGTTTGATCCCTGGTTTGGGAAGATCCCCCAGAGAAGGAAATGGCACTCCACTCCAGTACTCTTGCCTGGAAAATCCCATGGACGGAGAAGCCTGGTAAAATACAGTCCATAGGGTCACAAAGAGTCGAACATAACTGAGCGATTTCACTTTCACTTTTCACTTCCCATGATCTCAGTGGATTACCTTGCGTATGTGGAGTCAGACTGCTAAGCAGAATCTCCTGCCTACTGTTTGTATCTGATTTGTCCTTGGGTTTCAGTAGCACTGAAATGTGTTTGGAACAGGGGATCTCTTAGAGTGACTTCATCTCAGGTACCCCTGGTAATCAAACCTGAGGACAAAATATCAGCCCAGTGATTCCAGCTGCATGACTTACAAGTAATTGGTTGCTCAGTGTAAAAGCTCTGAGCCTGCTGTGGCTCACAACTGCTGAGCTTGCTGAATTTCTAAACTTGTCAGAAGCTAGAGTTATTGGATAACATAGGGAGATGTCATGTGGGCTTGTAGGCTTTGACAGTGATCTTTGTCACTTTGTTGGTGACTAACCATAGCCAATTTGAATTTTCCTCCTTCCCTCCCATCTACAGCCATACCACCTCTAAACGTGCTCCATCTTGTCTGAATTTTCCTCTAAAAGTAACCACAAGGTACATGGATGTTGTTGTCCTGGGTCTTCTTTTGTGACAGACTAGAAGTAATGTTTTTTTCCATAGTATAATATCAGGGAAGATTGGGGAAGACTGTCTCTGGGACAAAAGTGAGCAGGCTTCTGAGGGAAAGCCATTATAGGATCAGAACCAGTTCTTCATATTTCCTGACGAGCCAGAATTAACCATGGGATCAACTGATAGAAAGGCACTGGCTATTCACAGTGCTGCTTCTAGCCAGAATAGTCTGCAGCTGAGCAGAGCTGGTGAAGCTGGGATAACATCTTCCTTTCCCTCGTTACCATGGGCAACACTTACACTTCCTGGCCACAGATAAGATGTGGTCCAGACTGAGCAATCTGGCATAGAAGGATGTGGTGGCATGCCTTCTCCCCAGAGGTGCACCTACCATGCCAGCATCAGTGAGAGCTGCCCATTACCATGCCCCTGCCTTGTCTGGAAGTCAAGGGCCAGTCCGTCTGGCAGGAAGGTGTAGCCAGATATCTGACCACACTCTGACCTGCCTGAAGGTCAGGTGACCTTAGTTAGAAAGGCTACCAGTCTCACTCAGCAGAGGCAGCTCATCTTTTCAGGTTGTTCTGAGTTCTTCTTGGAATTGGATCTTGATACAGAGCCCATTCCATGACAGCTCTTGGAAGAGGGGTCAGGATTGAGCTGCCCATCACCTAACTGGACCTCTTTCCTTCCTCCTTGTTAGAGACAGAAGAGCACAGCATCCATTTTCCCATAAATCTTTCCCATCTTTGCTAGGAACCTGCTTCTTAAACGGGCCCCACACAGTAGTCAAGCCCTGTAGGGCTGCCAGTTTACATGAGCTGAATTTCCCATCTGGCAGAATACTTAACCACCCATTCTTCTGAGAACCATGGGTGGTTATGAGGAACTTTAAAGTCTGAATTCCAAACATAAGCAGTTCCTCCAGATTCCCTCAGGGTTTGGGGGTGGTTGGAGGAGAAAGTCTGGGAAAGCAAGGCAAAGGACAGAGGCTCCAAAAGCTACCAGGTTGTACCTTAGTACTTCCCTGTGGAATTTGGTATCTTCCTGAGTGCCAGATCCTCCAAGCACAGTAACTGGAATGCAGCTCTTAGACTTTCCATGTTGCTATAATAATAGATGTGCTTCTATGATATCTGATTCCCTCTGGTAGCAGACAGGACAGACCCAAATAGAAAGTCAGCCATGAGAACTAGCTCCAGGGCTCACTGAGTTCTCAGAGCTGGGACAAAGGTGGTCAAGATAATTTACCTGAAGTAGTCAGAAACGGGAAGAGACAAAGGTGATTCTGTCTGACCACATTCTACAACTAACCAGGGAGGGAAGAGGGCTTTATTCTGACCCCTTTGTGAGAAAGCATGCGTTTCTGATTACAGTGCACTTCTTGTTGGGAAAAAATGCGGCTGCTGTCTCCCTTAAAGGTATTACCACGTGTGCTCCCAGCAGCAACAAGAGAACTTCTATTAATAATCATTCAGTCAGTGGTCACACAAGCCTTTCACTCAACCTTTGCAACAAGCCTGTGAAATAGATATTATTGTCATACAAAGATGAAGGAGTTGACAAGAGCATAAGGCACTGAATGCTCAGTCATTCAGTCATGTTCGACTGTTTATAACCACATGGACGGCAGCCCACGAGGCTCCTCTGTCAATGGAATTTCCTAGGCAAGAATACTGGAGTGGGTTGCCATGCCTCCTCAGGGGGATCATCCCGAACCAGGGATTGAACCACATCTCTTTCACCTCTTGCCTTAGCGAGTGGATTCTTCACCGCTGCGCCACCTGGGAAGCCCACACAAGTTGTTAATAAGTGCTTGACTAGCTCTGGTTGGGCAGCAAACCTGTATTTCTTTCCTTCTTAACTTCATATTTCTATCTCTTCAGTTCTTTGTATGCTTCAACTTTAGAACCATTTGTGATATCCTCATGAGAAGAGCTGACTCATTGGAAAAGACCCTGATGCTGGGAAGGATTGGGGGCAGGAGGAGAAGGGGAAGACAGAGGATGACATGGCTGGATGGCATCACCGACTCGATGGACATGGGTTTGGGTAGACTCTGGGAGTTGTTGATGGACAGGAGGCCTGGTGTGCTGAGCTTCATGGGGTCGCAAAGAGTCGGACGTGACTGAGAGACTGCACTGACCTGAAAGGAAAAGTAAATAAATAACACTAACACTTTTGTTTCATTACATTAAATCAGATTAATTTAGAGAAGAATTAGGTGGCTTATAATTTTGGACCTTTTTGAATTTCTCTTTATTCAAGCCATTTTTCTTATACTTGACAGTAGAAATATGAGACTATGCTTAGGTTATATATTTCTCATCAATTCCAGTGATTTTTGTCAAAGTTTCTAATTGCAGTCAAAAAAGTTGACTTACGCTAAGTAAGCAGAAAAAATATCCAAAATATGTTAGGGAGTTCAGTGACTCAGTAGGTTAAATTCAAGAACCATGCTCAAGATTAAACTTCCAAGGAAAGTTACCAGAACCATCACAGCAAGATCTGATGAGCAGACTGTCACCAGCACAGACACTAGAAATTCAGGTCGCAGCAGCTACCTCTGCACTAGGAACTCAACTGCTATTTCTGGGAGTGCTGCTACTTTTTCTTTTCTGTTTTAAAATTTTGTTGATTTACAATTGTTGGTTTACAATGGTGTGTTAACTTCTGCTGTCCAACAAAATGATTCAGTTATAAATATATGTGCATTCCTTTTCATATTCTTTTCCGTTATGCTTTATCACAGGCTATTGATTATAGTTTCCTCTGCTATAGAATAGGACCTCATTAGTTATCCATCCTGTATATACTAGTTTGCATCTGCTAAATCTGCTAATCCTAAACTGCCAATCCTTCCCTCCCTCCCTTGCCTCCCCCTTGGCAACCACAAGTCTATTCTCTGTGTCTGTGAATCTGTTTTGTAGACGTGTTAATTTTCTACTTCTTTCTTTATCTTATTTGCATTGGCTAGAACTTCTAGAATAATGTGACTGTTAATGCAAGCGATGAACATCTTTTCCTTATTCCTACCTTTCATGAAAAAATGTGTTGTTCACTTTGGCTCACCATTACATATTGGTAAGATACGTAAAAAATACTAGGCCAATCATCTTCAATTTGTAGCATACTAAGAAATTTGTTTAATTTTTTTCATCAGAAATGAATTCTGAATTTATCAGATGCTTCTTGGTCAAAATGATCGTATGCTTGTATTTTAACCTTTTAATATGATATAATGATAGGTTTTCTAATTTTTAACCTTATATTCCTGAAGTAACTCTTATTCAGTCATATGGTATAAAGGTTTTGAGCCCATGTTCTGCAGTCTGTCTGCCTGAGTCGCTACTGAGCTCTGCCATTACTATTTACTGTGACTGTGAACTTCCCAGGTAGCACTATAGGTAAAGAACCTGCCTGCTAATGCTGGAGACATAAGAGACTCAGGTTCGATCCCTGGGTCAGGAAAATCCCCTGAAGAAGGGAATGGCAACCCACTGCAGTACTCTTGCCTAGAAAAATCCCATGGACAAGGATCCTGGTGGGCTGCAGTCCATGGGGTCACAGAGTCAGACATGACTGAGCATATGAGCACACACTCATAGACAAGTGTAACTGAGTTTCCATAATTCTCAGGGTTTTCTTCTGCAAAACTGGCAAGATAATTATATTTATGTAAGAGTCGTGTGAGAAGCATTTGAAATAATTCATGAAAACAACAGTATATGGGATATACTGAATGTGTAGTAAATGTCAATTAATATAATTGGTTTGTCTTAATATAGGCTGATTTTTGTCAATATTTTATGCGTGATTCTTACAGTATATTTCCAAATGAGATTGGTTGTTATTTTCTTTTTTTGATTCTGTTTTTGTCAATGATCTTTAACACCTTTTTACTATCAGTGATACGTTAGTCTTGCCAAGCCAACTGGAAAGCTATCTTCTTCTATATTTCAGAAGACTTTAAATAACATTTAAATTTCTGTTTGAGAAACAAAAAAAATTTTTTTACTGTTAACAATGTCATCAAGTTTCCTAGATACAGTTCTTCAATAATGTCTTTCTTTCTTTCATGGCTTTCATATTTATAAATATTCCTTTTAAATTAATCTTGATCATTTGTACTTTCTTAAAATATCATTTTACCACACATTAATAAATTCAAATTTATCATAGTAGAGTTAAATATAATATTTTCTTAAGAATTTTTAAGTCTCCTTAAAATCTGTTGTTACTGCCTTTCTTTCCTAAGTTACAAAATTGATACTTGCTATACTTCAACTTTGTGCATAACTGGTAGCAATTTCATTATGATTAATATGAATAAATTCTAGAATTACATCAATAAAAATATCTTAATAGTAATGCTCTCTAATTTATCAATCTCCATTATCATGAATTTCTTCCTCCATGTTCTTTTCTGGTTATTTTTAAACTTTTTTTTCCTATTTTCAACCTTAGTTCATTTCTTTTCCTTCTTTTTATTTTAGATCAAAGCAAAGGGACAATGAGTTTTCCTCTAACTACAGCTTGATTTCATCTCATATTTTTAAATAAATCTATTTGAATATTTTTCTCAATCTGTTATTTACAGATATTTATAGTTTAATTTTTCATTAAGAATCATTCAAAAAGGCAATGTTTAATTTTTAAAAAGAAAATTTATTTCTAGTTTTAGTGCACAGAAGTCAGAGAATATGGACTGTATAGTTGTTGTTTTGTCTTTGTCTTACTTTTCCTCTAATTGTTTGATCATTTAAGCCAGAAACTTAAAGAAACTGGAAGATGAATATAGGAAACTTAGAGGACAACATATTCATCATAAAAATTCTCTTTTATCTATCTTTAAAATATTTAAAAATAAGTTTAGTATTTGCAGACAGTAGCCAAATAACTCTTATTGTCTTTTATCTATCTACTGATAACATCAATTTAAGTGTCTTAATACTCAACTTGCATTACAATTTGTCTCAACTTATATGTCTACTTTCATAAAGCTTTAAGTATTTTAGAATTTATTTTTTATTTCTATATGGGAAGCTTATTTTTCACTAATATGAAACTATTATATTATTATTCACTTATGTAATGTAACTATTTAAAATATTGATCCACTTTCATTTGTTATAATTTGTATGTACTTTCAATTTCCTACATGCTTAAATTCCACTTTTAAGAATATTTCTGTTTTGTTTGTTTTATTATTATTTTTACAGAACATGGTTGGAGAATGGGCCTTACCAGAAGAAATGGTTGAAAACGTACCACCCTCCAACAACTGCATATTGGGCCATGTGATTCACAGACTAATTGAAAGTTCTCTTCCTCCTCAAGTTGAATCAACAGTACCTGAGTTACCTTCATTTGCTATAAAAGGATGCTTGTTGGGGAAAACCTTTAGTGGAAAAACTACTGCTCTAAAGGCTCTAGAGAAAAGTAAAATTTATTTTCTTTCTTTTTTTTCTTTATTGATTTCTATTTACAGTGACTGTAGCTGCAAATAGCTCTGTTTGTAGAAAACATACATGAAAATCTGCTAATATATTGGGAAGTTCTAGCATTAAGAATCTTGTAATAAAGTGATCATATAACTTATTGTCCGAGGCAGACATTTTTAAGAGTATAGAATCATATACCAGAACTGTCCCAGGGAAACCTGGATCTATAGGCTTGCTATATAATGATGATGTATAGTATAAAGGGAAATAATATCTTAAACCTTTCATCATAGAATTTTCTTACTTTTCCAATAGGTGGAATAGGAAATAACAACTTGTCACTAACAGAAAAGATATAGACTTAAAATTGTAAATGTTTTAATTCTTCACATCAATTGAGTTCTTTCCCTTTCATGAACTTTTGGCTTTTTCTCTAGTTCTTTCAATGAGAAGTGAAATCACAGATTTCCACCTATTTAATAGTTTTCCTTTGATAATACTTACCTATTACTGTTGTTAATAAGTGAGTATTCTCAAAGAAAAGCTAATTAAATAGAATATGCCAACAAATTTGGAAAATTGAGCCATGGGCACAGGACTGGAAGAGGTCAGTCTTCATTCCAATTCGGAAGAAAGGAAATGCCAAAGAATGTTCAGACTACCTCACAATTGCACTCATCTCACACACTAGTAAAGTAATGCTCAAAATTCTCCAAGCCAGTCTTCAAGAATACATGAACTGTGAGATTCCAGATGTTCAAGCTGGATTTAGAAAAAACAAAAGAACCAGAGATCAAATTGGCAATATCCATTGGATCATAGAAAAAGCAATAGAATTCCAGAAAAACATTTACTTCTGCTTCATTGACTGTACTAAAGCCTTTGACTGTGTGGATCACAGCAAACTGTGGAAAAATCTTCAAGAGATGGGAATACCAGACCACCTGACCTGCCTTTTGAGATATCTGTATGCAGGTCAAGAAGCAACAGTTAGAACCTGACATGGAACAATGAACTGGTTCCAAATTGGGAAAGGAGTATGTCAAGGCTGTATATTGTTACCCTGCTTATTTAACTTATATAGAGTACATCATGTGAAATGCTGGGCTGGATGAAGCACAAGCTGGAATCAAGACTGCAAGGAGAAATATAAATAACCTCAGATATGCAGATGACACCACCCTTATGGTAGAAAGCAAAGAGGAACTAAAGAGCTTCTTGATGAAAGTGAAAGAGGAAAGTGAAAAACCTAGCTTAAAACTCAACATTCAAAAAACTAAGATTATGGCATCTGGTCCCATCACTTCATGGCAAATAGATGAGGAAACAATGGAAACAGTGACAGACTTTATTTTCTTGGGCTTCAAAAATCACTGCAGATGGTGACTGCAGCCTTGAAATTTAAATATGCTTGCTCCTTGGAAGAAAAAGTATGACAAACCTAGACAGCATATTAAAAAAGCAGAGACATCACTTTGCCGACAAATGTTAGTATAGTCAATGCTATGGTTTTTCCCCTAGTCCTGTATGGATATGAGAGGTGGACCATAAAGAAAACTGAGCGTGGAAGAATTGATGCTTTTGAACTGTGGCGTTGCAGAAGACTCTTGAGAGTCCCTTGGACTGCAGGAATATCAAACCAGTCAATCCTAATGGAAATCAATCCTGGATATTCATTGGAAGGACCGATGCTGAAGCTGAAGGAAGCTCCAATAGTTTGGCCACCTGATGCAAAAACGTGACTCCTTGGAAAAGACTCTGATGCTGGGAAAGATTGAAGATGGGAAGAGAAGAGAAAGACAGTGGATGAGATGGTTGGATGGCATCATCGACTCAAAGGACATGAGTTTGAGCAAGCTCTGGTCAACAGTGAAGGACAGGGAAGCCTGGCCTGCTGCGGTCCATGGGGTCGCAAAGAGTCAGACATGACTGAGCAGCTGAACAACAGCAATTACTATTTTTACTCGAAAACTCAAAATTTTTACTAAGATCAGTTTGTATTAAGACTGATAGGTCTTTATTGAGATGTTAAATAGATCTGTTTAAAAGGTAGCCTGACAAAAGTTCAATGAGATACTGCTCTACACCCAATAAGATAAGTATAATTTTTTAAGAAATGGAAAATAAGTGTTGGTGAGGATATAGAGAAGTTGGAACTCTCATACATTGCTTTTGACAACGTTAAAATCGTGTAACCATTATGGAAAATAGTTGGTGATTCCTAGATAAGTTAAATAATTACCATATGACCCCAGCAATTCCACCACTGGTATATACTCTAAACAGCTGAAAACAGGTGTTCCAAAAAAAAAAAAAATCCCATGTACAGGAATATTAATAGCAGCATTATTAATGATAGAGAAAAGGTGGAAGTAACCCAAATGTTCATCACCGATGAATCGTTAACAAAATGTGTTCTACCCATACTATGGAACACTACTCAGTCATAAAAGGAGTGAAGTACTCTTATGTGCTACTACATGGATGGACTTTGAAAACATCATACTAAGTGAAAGAAGTCAGATACAAAAGACCACATATTGTTTAATGTGGGTATAAATGGATATAAAACATCTAGAATAGGCAAATCTCCAGACAGAAAGCAATTTGTTCTTGGGGGCAAGGGTAGGGAGATAGGAATTGACTGCTTAATTGATGCAGGGTTTCCTTTGGGGTGATAAAGATCTACTGGAAAAAATATATCAGTAATGATTGAACAACATTGTAAATGACCGTAATATTGAATTGTATCTTTTAGAATGGTTAAAATGGGTCATTTTACGTCATGTGAATTTTTGTTGTTGTTTAGTTGCCAAGTTGTGTCCAACTCTTTTGCGATCCCATGGACTGTAGCCCGCCGGTTTTCTCTGTCCATAGGATTTTCCAAGCAAGATTACTGGAGTCGGTTGCCCATTTCCTTCTCCAGGGGGTCTTCCCAACTCAGAAATCGAACCCACATCTCTTGACTCTCTTGCATTGACAGGCAGACTCTACCACTGAGCCACCAGAGAAGTCCCATATGAATTTTACCATAGTATTAAAAAAAAGTTTGACCCAAAAAAACATTTCTAGGAGACCCTAAAAAGAATGTTCTAAGTTTGAAGCCAGCACTAAAGAACAATGATTCAATTTCCTAAATGAAAAGCTATTCATGAAATAATCTTTTATATTTTAGGCTTTCCTATTCAGGTACTTTCTATTGACACTCTTGTTCAAGAAGCTATCCAAGCATTTCATGACAATGAAAGTGTCAGTGGGGCTCAAGGACTTCAGAAAGCACCTGAAGAAAAGGCTTTACCAGTTAGGCAAAGGAGTGGTAAAGAAAACCAGGCAAGTATGGCTTTAGCTTTCTCTCTGCACCTCATACATTAGAGATTTCCAGCTGGATGGCATCTAAGAGATACTCTAGACCAGAGAGAGATAGGCAGAGTTTTCTCTAAAGGTCCAGATGGCAAATATTTTAAGTTTTCTAGGCCCAGAGGCAACATCAAGGATATATTACATGGGTACTTACATAGCAAGAGAGAAAATTTCAACCTCCATCCCTACTCCCCTAATACATACACACAAACACACACATATCATTACCTAGGTGGGCCATCCAGTATGGTGGGCTAGATTGAGCTCAGTTACCATCAGCTGGAGGCATTCTCCTGAAGAAAGAGCCACTGGTTGGTAAGAGGGTTCATTCATTCACTAAGTTGTGTCCAACTCTTTGTAACCCCGTGGACCACAACATGCCAGATTCCTATGTCCTCTACTGTTTCCTGGAGTTTGCTCAAATTCATGTCCATTTGTATGGTAAGGGGGTGAAAGGTTCAATTGTAAGGGCTTGGGGAGGGGTGAGACGTCGGCATTTTGGGAAAATTCATGAAGTCATCAGCTCTCAGAGTAGAATTCCACTACTGAAAGCTTGGCAGTGGCCAGCAGCAAGTCCTAATCTTGTATATGCAGTCCAGTGCCAGTCCTGGGCAGCAGCCAAGGAAGGTGCTGGAGAGGAACAGACAGATGGCGAGGGGGACGCCTTGCAGTGCTATCCCCTGGAGGGATGCTCACGGGCCATGTATAAACAGCCAGCCTGTTTTGGTCCAGGGATCGTAGTTTGCAGACCTCTGATCTAGACTAGTAGATCTCAGTTTTAGGGGGTGGCTGGTAGGGGAAGATCTCTTATGGTTTACTTGCATTACTGTTTCCATCAGTGTTGCATCATGAGAGTATGGCCCCACGTTGAGAATTATGATGTGGTCTTGTTGTTATTGTTCATTCACTAAGTCACGTCTGACTCTTTGTGACCCCATAGACTGCAGCATGCCAGGCTTCCCTGTCCTTCACCATCTCCCAGAGCTTGCTCAAACTCATGTCCATTGCACTGGTGATGCCATCCAACCATCTCATCCTCCGTTGTCCCCTTTTCTTCCTGCCTTCAATCTTTCCCAGCATCAGGGTCTTTTCCAATGAATTGGCTCTTTGCCATCAGGTGGCCAAACTATTGGAGCTTCAGCTTCAGCATCAGTCCTTTCAGTGAATATTCAGACTTGATTTCCTTTAGGATTAACTGGTTTGAACTCCTTGCTGTCCAAGGGAGTCTCAAGTCTTCTCCAGCACCAGATGTAGTCCAGCCTGCTCTTTTAAAGGGAAACAGTGGCAGTTCTAAGCATGAATTGATTCATTTGGCTTCTGAGGTTTGTTGATGTTTAGGCTTTGACTAGAATCCCAGATTCTAAATCCAGTATTTTCCCTACCTTATGCTATCTCTGAAATTGAGTATATAAACAGAAAATCTAATCCAGGTCATTTGCATGAGCTGCAACCATTTAACCATGATTCTGAAAATAACTGGGAGAGTTTCTCTTCATTGTGGGCTGCCTCTTCTTCTGTATTGTGGTACTCTGTATTCTAATTGATGAAGTAATAGATAATGTACATATTTTTTCTTTATTTACATTATGGCTATGACTGAGCCCTCTAGGTCTGATCTTTCTAAGGTAGTTTTCCACAAACTCTACCTCTTTCTCAACTCCAATTATCCTTTCCAAATGGCAGTTGTTTGTATTTTGCATACAAACTGAAGGCCAGCTGAAATTATACCATGGGTTACTGTGCGTTTCTCTAAGTACAATTATCATCAAATTGTGTTCATTTCCAGAACTCATTCAGTTCTTCCTAATATCATTAATGTTTTAGATTAATGAGTCTATGGTTATAAACCTTACTTACAGAAGTAACATCAAAAATGTTATTAAAATATGACAATGTTAAAATCTCTCTGTGTGTACTTCCTTCCCAAAGGATGTGCAGGATGTATCTGTAGCTGAAGCACTACCAGAAACAGAAGATAAAACCAGACTTGGTAAGTAAGATATAAAAAAAGATTATCCATCATTTACATAAGTGAGACTAACAGTAGGAGCATATGGAGGTGAGCACAAACCAGCTTTCAGGACAAGAGAGGGGAGATGGGGAGGGTTACACGATTGTCTAAGTGGTCACATGACAGACAGAACAAGATCAGCACAGCTGTCCCTAACCACTGTCTGCCGCTGGCGATAAGAGATGACAATTTCAAAGGAATCTTCTCATATCCCTTCAAGTAGTTGCTCAGTTTTGTTGTGGTTTTGAAAACAGCCAGGCTAGATCATCGTCCCTCTTCCTGGCTCTGCAGGGAGACAGTCGTTCCGGTTTCTTCTCACCTATGCAGGTGGGCGTGTACCACCGTGCTGCCTGCACGCAGCTGCTTTTGTTCACTGCGGTGAGGGAGGCTGTGGCTCTGTCTCATCCACCCACCTCAACAGTGGTTCCTCAGACATTATAAAAGTTAATGTTTATTCTCAGCCTTGCGCAAAGCAAATAGAACCAAGCTTCTCAAACCCAACGGAACGTTATCTTCCTTGGGATCTGGGCTTCAGTCCTTCAGATCCTTGGTGAAACCATTGAAGGGAAACAATTTTAAATCTTGAATATGTTTTCTCTTTGTGCTAGTTAAGGCTTTGCCATATTTAGTCATTGCATAAAATTTGGCTCCTCCTGTACCATCACCATAATAGCCATCAACCTTGGACAATGTGCACGTTTATTATGAGCAGGCAATTCTGCCAGAGAGGCCAAGTTTCCTGTCTTTTCAAAGAATATAAGCTGTCCCTTGTTTCAGTTATTTGTTTCTTACAGGATAATTTTAATTGATTTTTAAACTATCATTAAGTATTTTATGACATTCTATTACGAAAATCCAGTAAGTTATAAAAAGACTCTGAAAACTAATTTTTTACATAGAATTGAACTAACTCTCTGACTTCTAGAATTTTCCACCTTCGGACATGTTTATTATCTATAACATGATAACCCAGGAAAGTAATGTGAATGTGAAAATCACTTAGTTGTGTCCAACTCTTTGTGACCTCATGGACTGTAGCCTGCTAGGCTCCTCTGTCTGTGGGATTCTCCAGGGAAGAATAGAGGAAAGTAAAAATGTAATTAACTAACTATATTTTTGGCTTGTTTTCCAAGAAGAGAAACTGTACTAAAGTATTTCTAGTGGCATTGTTATGAGTGAGCCATACTGGAAGAAACAAGTAGAAAACATGGAGCCACACAGTGGCTAGGATTTAATGTTGTGAAATGAAGGTAAATGCCATGCTGGGCCGCTGCTTTTACTTCCTTCCTCTGAGTATCTCAGACATAGCTGAATCCAATAACCCACAGGTCCAGAACCACAGATGGTCAAATACTGACATGGCTGTTAGTTGTCAGTACCGGAATGTGTTCTCATCACTTTTTCCATTGCTAGATACTGATGCTAGAAAAACAGCAAAAGCTGAAGAAGTCGTAGCAAGCGATAGTTTCTCTGAAGTAAGTGCTATAATCTAATTTTGGCTACTAGTATATTGAAATGTGTTGTGATTCATAGCCTTTTCGTAGCATTTTCATCTTCATATGAAATAGCAATGTGATCCTCTTTGGCTTAAACCTGATAATGAAATACTAAACCTGAGTTTATTTGATATTTTTTATATTTTTAATATAGTTTGTATCTAAATCAGTGGAAATTGCTTTCAGTGTTGCCAGGTAAGAAAGTAAACACATGCTTTTAAAAATTTTAGACTTATACCAAATTTATATTGATGTGTTTTTCTTTACCAGTTAATTTATTATTTTTATTTCCTTTCACAATCTCTTTATCTTCAAATTTTTTCCAGGATTTATCCTTAGACTTATTGGTGACTCTGCAGAATTTTTCATTAATCCCAGAAAAAGTGTTTACAACAATTTGACAACTATTGCTTTTAATAAAAACTAATATTTCCATATATAGAATTGCTTTACTGTATATGGAAATATAATGGTCAAATAGAATGGTCAGATTAATCAAGTGGGATTTTGTTAAATATAATTAAAGTAAATAAGTAAAAGTATATTTTTTAATTTATTGTTTTTTACCCCAATGAAATCAATTTTATAATATTTTAGATTTCAAAACTGCTTTAAGATAGAAAATGTTTTGGAAGAATATACACCAAGCTATAAACATGGTGACATATAGGGAGAAAAATGAGTTTAGAGAAAATGATGAAAAGGGACTTATAATTTTTTCTCTGTATTTTTGACATATAAATTAGCATAAAAGCTAAATATATTTTTATATTTACATTTATTGAGTTACAAATCTCCTGCATTCCATTTTCAGTTCAGTTCTAAGGGCATACTTTGTTCCATGCATTGTTGTAATCTGAGGGGGGAGTGTATATCAGTGAACAAAAATGACAGGGCTCCCAAGCTTTAAGGAGTTTACAGTCTAAAAGAGAGGGACCATAAACTCATATGTAAATGAATTATATGAATCAGCAGATAGTGATGATGTCATCTGAAAAGAAAAGGTAGAGTAAGGGAGATCGCTTTGAGAGAGTAAGGTTTAAACAGATTGAAAGAAGATTGACAGAATCAGCCACTGGCTCTGGGGAAGCATTCAGGTCTCCAGAAGAGCTGGATGATGGCCTTGAGGCAGAAAGGTGTTTGTGCAGCAAAGTAGGGGAAGAGAAGGGAGGAGGTTAGACAGATGAGCAGGAGGGCAGAGGGATCAGGTCAGCCAGGGTCTGGAGGCCATGATGAGGACACAGAGTACAGGGGAGCCTTGCAGAGTTTAAATAGAGACTTCCCCGATGGCTCAGCAGGTACAGAATCTGCCGACAGTGCAGGACACACAAGAGACACGAATTCAGTCCCTAGGTTGGGAAGTTTTCCTGGAATAGGAAATGGCAACCCATTCCAGTACTCTTGCCTGGGAAATCCTAAGGACAGAGGAGCCTGGTGGGCTACAGTCCATGCAGTTGCAAAGAGTTGAGCACGCTAGCACACAGAATGGTTTGGCTTATAAAATGCTCACTCTAGTGGCTGAGTTCAGAATAGACGCTTGGGATGGTCTGTTCATACAACAGTATAAATGCTGGAAAAAATAGAAAAGCTAATTATCTGAGGGCCAAAATCAGGCATAGAGAAGAATGAAATAATGCCAATTGCAACAACATGGAAAGACCTAGAGATTATCAGAATAGGTGAGGTAAGTCAGAGAAAGACAAATATTATATTCTATCAGATGAATTTATTTATAAAGCAGAAACAACTTGCAGACTTAGAAAATAAACTTACGGTTACCAGAGAGGAAGATAGGGGAGGGATAATGTGGAAGTATGGGATTAACAGATGCATGCTACTGTATGTAAAGTAAACAACAAAGACTTACTGTGTAAAATAGAGAACTATGTGCAACATCTTATTATAAACTATAACAGAAAAGGCAGAAATATATCAGATTTTACCATGATAGAAGAGAACTTCAGTGGGCCAAAGTCAGGCTTATGCAGGTTACCCCAGGAGGCATGCTCCCTCTTCGTGGCATAAGTGACTAGAACTCAAGCAGAAAGCCCTGATCTCCTTGATTTAACATATTACAGGATGAAATCTGGGGACACCAGAGCAGCTAAGAATTAAAGAGGAAGATCTTGAAAAGACGGGAGCTAGAGGAGGCACTCCCAAATCTGTATATACATTTTCCTTAACTGCTTGCTGGATTCCAGAATTGTACTAAAGGATCAATCTCTTCACCAGAAGACACAACCATTAATTTTTTTTTCCACTCCAGATATTTAGAATCTGACGTTTAAATGAGCTCTTCCCTACCATTCCTTGTTTATTTTCACAGCTCACTGTGCGTGCTCAGCTTGGTGCAAAATCAGAAAGGCTGCTAAAGAAAGGAAAGAGCATATCTGATATACTGCTAGTCAGCATCATGGTAAATGCCATTAAGTATGTATCTATGTACCACACTTTCTTTCTTATGTCTATTTAATACATTAGCAGGTAGAGCTTTATAAGGAATAATATAGAAATCATTTAATTTTTAATATGTAATGAATACATACAGAAAGAAAAAGAGGTATTTTGTGATTTTCATGCCTGTATTTCACTTTCCTGCCTTTTTCAAACTTGACTTCACTCACCCAGATGGGAATTCAAGTTAGGTTCTATTCTCTTTTTTTTTTTTTTGGCTGTGCTAGGTCTTCCTTGTGATTCTTGGTCTTAGTTACTCCAGAGTATGTGAGATCTTAGTTCTCTGACCAGGGATGGAACCCATGGGTCCTGCATTGGAAGGAAGATTCTCAACCACTGGACCGCCAGGGTAGTCCCAAGTTCTATTCTGTATGGGGAATTCAAGGAGAAATTAGACAATTGGAAAAGCCACGGGACAGGTTTGGGAGAGCAGAAACCCTCACTATATGGCCTTGGGCCAAAGTGCTTCCTCATTTTGTGTTTCTGGAGGAGAGAGTGACCCCAGGAGTCCAAAGGCCTGGGCAGCACAGGGTAGGAAGGCAAGGAGAAAGTAGAGGTCGCACAGGCAAGGAATAACATATGCATAGCACAGAGGCAATATGTGATAGGGTAAAGAAAAAAAGTTAAATAAACTATAATTCTGTGATCCCTCCTTGCTAAGAAAAAAGGATTCTTGTCAGCCCTCCTTTACAATTGAGAAAAGAAAGAAATTTTAAAAAGCTATAGGAGCTCAGTTAATTAATTCATACAGTAAAGAAATGAGGCAGAGCAGGATGGAAAAAGAAATCAAAAAGGCTCTTGTGAAAGACCTTTGCAGAGCATCGAGTGGGTGACTGGTTGGGGGCTGTGCTGCTTGGGAAACATTATGACCAAGAGAATGAGAACTGGAGGCTTTGGAGAATTTTTCCTGGGCGTCTGCAATGGACTCTGCCTTTCGGGTTTCCTTAAGAGGCTTCATTCAAGGCTTAAGTTGCCTCTCAGTGGTGCTATATCTTGGACTGATTGCTTTTTGAAGAAACTTGGCCACAGGGATGCTATTCTCAGAGTTGGAAAGGATCTCATTCTAACAGTTGCAGCATTTTTCAAAAACTGGAATAAAACATGTTTTAGCCATGGCATTCATCATTCAAAGAAAATTGTGTATGAAGAACATCAGCTCTAAAATGGATCTTAGCTTTGGTTTCCATGGAGTTGGAGTGTCTACACCCCACCCTCAGAACTCCACTACCTTCCCACTACCACCATCCCCTCTGCCCCTGAGACATGTTCAGAGAACTGCCATCAGCCTGAGAGCCTCCCATTTAGTCCAAGTGCATCCTTCTTCGATGAGGAAAGGAAGGCACGTGGCAATTCAATTGGGCAGTCCAGTCACATGTCTGGTTAGTGGCACAGCCAAAGTGGAAGTCTCCTCATCCCCTGTCATCTGGTGTCCTCATACTACAGCCTGACAAGCATGACCTTGGCCTCCTCCTCCCCTTGAAGTAGCTCCTGAGACAGGAGGTGGGAGAAGGTTCCTCAGATCTGGTAAAGTGCTCAAGAAGTTTCTTCCCAGACTGAGGCCAAGGAATTAACAATCCCATTCTATGCAGAATGCTTACCATGCTCTGGAAAAGCCATAAAAGCAAAATGTATGCTTTCCTTGCCCTTCATAGCCTAATAGGAGTAAAAGAAGCAGTGACCTGAAGGCAGCTTAGTACTGTGGAGAGATCAATAGATTTGCGGTCACTTGCAGTTTTGTGACTTTGAACAAGTAATTAATTAAACCTCTCTGAACTTGAGTTTTCCCATTCCTTCCTTGCCACACTGTCAGAAGGATCATACACAGGCACCAAAACACATTTCCAAACCTTTAGAAAGATAATTCTAAGTGTTTAAGTGAGTTTTAATGGAAAAAGAAATGAAATTATAATTTTTCACCCAAAAGTCAAATTCTTAATCTTACATAATTTAAGGATTACATAATTTAAGGATTTTGCAAGAGCAAAGTTGAAGATGTTTTCCAATTTAAAGAACTAAAATAATAGTTTTGGGAGCATACGAAAACCAAAGAAATGATCCTTATGTTTCAGCAACTTAGAATTTAATTGAGATAAAGAAGACTCACTTGAATTTTTCTAAGTAAAGAAATGTAAGAGTTAACCAATTGTGTGATGAAGTGAATGAGAGTCCAAAGGAGTTCAGATCAGGCTGTTACGACTCCACTCTGGATTGGGTGGGGTAGGAAGAACCTTCCAGATTGGTGATATGAGTTTTTACCATATGCTAAATTCTGTGCTGAGTTCTTAAAATGTGTCATTTCAACTCATCCTCACCAGCATCCTGTGAGGTATGTTATGTTATCCTGCTGTATAAATGAGGAAACTGAGGTTCTAAAGAGGAACAGCCTATGAACTCAGCTAGAAAGTACTATTTATATTCATGTAACAGCAAGGAGATTGGTGTGTTCAAAGTGAGTGGTTCAAAGTTGTGAGAGAGAAGTTATAGGGGAGCAAGTTGTGGCTAGTTCCTTTTGAACACCATGTTGTGGCTTCTGGAATAGATTTGGAGGGCAGCAGGGACCCACAGAAGGATTTTGAGCAAGGCAGTATTTGTGGTACAATATGAAGCCTAATTTTGGCTGTGTGTGCATGCTAAGTTGCTTCAGTCATGTTCAACTCTTTGCAACCCTATGGACGGTAGCCCACCAGGCTCCTCTGTCCATGGGATTCTCCTGGCAAGAATACTAGAGTAGGTTGCCATGCCGTTCTCCAGGTGACTTTCCCAACCCAGGGATGGAACCCAAGTCTCCTGTGGCTCCTGCATTGGCAGGCAGATTCTCTACCATCAGCGCCACTAGGAAGCCCAATTTTGGCTGTAAAGAAGTAAAATTTATGCAGAAAGAGGTTACTGTGGAGTTGAAAGAAAGATAAAGGCAAGATTCACTGTGTTATTATTTCTAAAGGGATTTGTGTCTATTAAGCTATTAATTGTTTGTCCTATGTTTAATTTAGTCAGATACCTATATATAAAGGCTGGATCCTGGATGGTTTTCCAATGACATTAAACCAAGCAAAGCTTCTGGAGGAAGCACTCACAGGCTACAACAGAAACCTCATAGAACTGGAGGGAAAGAAATCACAAACATCCATATTAGCTGTTGACCCTACAGCTTGCAAAGAAGTGCCTCTTCCCCCTTCTGCATTTGATTTTGTCATGTTATTAGACATTTCAGATAATTCATCACTGAATCGCATGAATGACATCATAGGTAAGCTGGACACCTTTCTAAAAATGTCCTTTTATGTAATTCAGAGTTCTTTATTTTTCTTTGAAATGGTGAATATTCCCATTTACAACTGTAAGTGGATAATAAAGAATCCATTTCAGACTCCCAAAGAATTACCTAGCCCAGCTGAGTTACCTCCTGCTCTGTCTGTATTCAGCACTCTAGCCCAAACCTGAAGCTAGTAGAGCATTCCATGGTGACTGCAAGCATCTCATTCAACCCTTCCATCAACCTGGCAGCTCCCCTGACCCTGAGGTGCCCTCTTTGATACTTGCATGAAGGAAGGAGCTTCTCATGGCTACTTAGTCTATCTTGGTGTGTTACTGTAGTAAAGTTCATGAACTACATTGGGGCTACAAGCAAGGATCGCTAACATCCTTCCCTTGGATTGTGTATTAACTGAGGAGCAGTTATCAGTTAACTGAAGTCTTTACATCATGCGGTCAAATAGTCTTGCCAAGATTCATGGTTTAACTACTTTTCATTGTTGAGATGAAAATATCACTTTATTCCATAAATTAAGTAGTTATGAGTAAAAGCACACATTTTTGTAAGTTATTAGGCATTTGACCTTGGGAAAAGCTAATTCTTTCTTTTTTCTAAACCTCCATCTCACAATATATATAATAGAATGGCTCATTGCATTATTACTGGATAGTTAAAGAAAAACTATTTTATTACTCACAACACTTCTGATACCAAAGGTGTGTGGATTTTCCATACCACCCAGTTCTTCAGTTCTTAATAAACACCAAGTGGGTGTCCTAGAATTTAATTATTCAATCCTGGCAGTAACTACCCAGAGTTATCACAGATTTTTCACAGGTGGCTCAGTCCCACAAAACTTCCTCTCACTTCAGATGTCTGCCTTAATGCAGTGGATCCCCAGGTTACCCACGCTTCTGTCTGACTTGACTATAAATTAGGGGTTTCCATGACCCCTCCTGAGGTCTGATAGATTATCTGTAATTATCTGTAATAACTCAGAAACCTCAGGGAAGCAGTCTTCTTACTATTACTGTTTTATTATAAAGACTGCCATAGAAGATACAAATGAACAGCCAGTTGAAGGGGTACACAGGGCAGAATCTGGAAGAATTCCAAGCTCAGGCCTTTCTCCCGTGGCGTCTGGTGTGTAACACACTCCTGGCACATGGGTGCATTCACCAACCCACAAGCTCTCTGAACCCCTTCTGTAGAGTTTTTATGGGAGTTCCATTATGTAGGTGTGATTGACTACATAATTGAGCACTGGTGATCAGTCTCTAGCCTCTTCCCATCCGAGAGACCTGGGGGTAGGACTGGAAGTTCTAGCTCTGTGGTCAGTTGGTTGCTCAGGCAGAAGAGCTCCACCCTCCCAAGAGTCACCTCTTTGGCATAAACTCAGATAAGGTTGAAAAAGGCTTATTAAGAAGAAGAAGAAGAATATACAACCCTCCTCTTAAAACTATAGGAACTTATAAGGGTTTTCAAAGCTCTGTGTCAGGAAACAAAGACCAAATATATATCTTTTATTGTCTCACATATATTAAATGAGATAAATGTTAAACACTTGGCGTAGAAATCTGGTACATGCATCAAGAACAATAGTGGCAGGACATCAGGAAACATATCAGAAAAAATAGTAGAAAACTTTGAAATGAACAAAAGATTATTGGATATTCTTTCAATAGAAGATTGAGTATTGTCTATGGGATCCCTGGAGTATTTGGTTTCATAGGATTCTGTACCTTTCACTGGCTTAACTCATCTCTTCTATAACCATAAATTGTAGAAAATTGATAGTAATTCAAATGATTCTTGTCCATAGACATACAAATGAATTTTATTCAATTAAGATAGTTAATTTCTATATGCTTAAAAAGATAATTTCAAGTATATACATAGTAACCAGTTTTTTCATCTATTACCATCTATTTTATCATTCCTGTCTGTGAATATGTCTCATTCAGATTTTCATTTGAACTAGTTGTAATATCTTGCTGAGTCCCTCATTAATTAAAGAACTAGATGATGTTATTGTACACTGCTGTTGTACATACAACATTGTATATGTACAATATGCTGTTACAACTAATATAATGATATTTGTGGCTAAGAGAGACTTAGGGAATCATTTCCTCCTATATTTATAGGTGGACATTTGAAGCATGAGAACTTGACTCTTCCTTATTTTGAGTTTGTATAATTTTGAGATCTTCTTTTCACTGTTTATTTAAATAAAAGAACAAAATCATTAGATACTACTTCCACTCTGGAGCACAGTACTTACACTGAATGCTGTCCATCAAATTCCAAAAGGGAGAATTTACTTCTCTCCATACAAGGAAGTAGGGACTATACTGACAGTAGTGATAATTGTTCAGCTAACTTCCTATTCTTGTTCAAGGATATCTGAGGATTGGTGAAGGAAGCTGTGAATCCATGGCTGTTTATTGGCACAGCCCACAACTCAAAGCAATCCAACTTGCTTTCAAGATATGATAAGGGTTGATGATGTTTACTTCTTGATCTTGGTGCTATTTATGCTATTTTCAGTTTGGGAAGGCACCAAGCTGTATATTCATGTATACATTCTTTTTGGAAGGTATAGTTCTATAAGCAGTTTGAAAATTTAAAAAGAAATTCAGAACTTGGAGTGAGATAACTGGAATCAAATGCTTTTTCTTTCATTTATAAACTACACAATTTGGGGCCAATTTTAGAATCACAATCCTACTTTACAAGTTTTGTTGTGGATATAAAATAATGTAATACAGTCTTCCCTTAGTATTCACAGGGGATTAATTCCAGAACCCCTTTGGATATCAAGAGGAGGGCATGGCAACCCACTCCAGTATTCCTGCCTGGAGAATTCCCATGGACAGAAGAATCTGGCAGGCTACAGTCCACAGAGTCACAAAGAGACACAACTGAGTGACCAAAATCCAAGGATGCACAAGTCCCTTATATAAAATGATATGATATTTGCATATAACCTACACACATCCTCCTGTATACTTTAAATCATCTCTAGATTACTTATAATACCTAATACAGTGTGAGTGAGTGAAGTTGCTCAATCATGTCCAACTCTTTGTGACCCAATGGACTGTAGCATACCAGGCTCCTCTGGCCATGGGATTTTCCAGTCAAGGGTACTGGAGTGGGTTGCCATTTCCTTCTCCAGAGGATCTTCCTGACCCAGGGATCAAACCCGAGTCTCCCACATGTGATTACATGTGACTACAATGTGACTGCTATATGAATAGCTGCCAGCACCTGGAAGAATCAAGTTTTGCTTTTGGGCCCTTTCTGGAATTATTTTTCTGAATATTTTCAATCTGTGGTTGGTTGACTACACCAATATGGAAGGCTGACTGTATGTGTAAAAACATTTAAGAACTGTGTGCTAAATTTTACCTATAAATCAAGTAAGACAAAGACTGAAACATTTCCATTGGGTTAATGTCTTTGATAATCAGAAGGAGAGCTGTTTCAGTGGAGTGGGGGACAGGGAAGGATGGATTGCTACGGAACAGAATGTGAATGGGGGTGAGGAGGTGGAGAGTGTGAGTAAAGATACCTGTCAAGAAACTGGTCTCTGAACAAAAGGAAAGAGCTATGGAAACTGGATATGTTTATCATTATTGTTTTAGTATTCCTTTTCTCTCTCCCTCTCCGTCTCTCTTTCTCATCTCTGTCTCTCTCTCCCTCTCACCCTGTTTTAGGAAAGGGTACACTTATATGAAAGAGCTCAGCTGATTTTTGAGCCAGAGAGACAGTGTCAAAAAGAGAGATGGATATTGTCTAAGGCTGGTGCAGCAGAAAGATATAAACTGAAGTTGTCATATGAGGGAGGGAGGTTGAAATGTTCAACCGTGCAACTCGGGTTTGCTAAAATAATAAAGTCAAGCCAGGATAATGCTCATCAATTTGAGGGAAATGATGCACAAATTTAGGGGAATGGGTCATACAAATTCATCAACTATAGAGACGTGCTGGCAGGACAAATGATAAGGGTGTAGATCATTAACATTGTAGAGATGGGGACCTTCCAGAGGGGGAGCCCTTCAAGGTGATCAGAAAATCCAAGATGTGGCCATGTTAGTGAAGTGGAAGGAAGAGGAAGGGGCCAAAGCCTGGGTGCAGTTTGGGAGGAGAAGAGCCCCGATATAGGTTCTGAAGTCCTGGACAGAAATGAGCTAGTGACCTCGGGATGGCTCATGATCGTTCCCACAGTCTTCTTCCATCACTCATTGTCATCAACATCTTTGGGTTTTCTGAATAACCTAAAAGCATAATCTGTTTTCTGAACTAATTTCCTCTTTTTCAATCATGAATATAGATGGAGAACAATTGATTGCTGTATCCTGTGAGGGGCTTTCATCTTTTTGAGTGCTATTAATTTGCTCTTCAGTGTTCTCTTGCATTAACTGAGTAATCTAATTCCTTTTAATCTAGTTTAAGGCTTTCTTTCCCTCTTTATGATTTTCCATTTATTCTGAATTCAAAAGTATTCTGGACATTGTTCCTTACTCCTGGCTAGGACTCAGTCAGAGGAGTTGAAATTGTTTTGGGCTTCAGTCTCCTGTGGTATGTTCCTTTCTGTCTCTTCTACAGGGAAAAATCATAAAGTCTAGAAAGATAAATTACTTTATTGTGTTCTAATATAATATTGACAGTAACTTGCATATATGACTTTATGTCTACTCTGTTATTTCATTCTTAATTTTTATATGATGGTGTTGATTTTCTAATCGCTTCCTTGTTTGTTATTTATGACAAACCATCATTTTTCAGTCCCTTCTCTCCATGGTCAATCTCAAGATGCTCTACCTTGAAACTAGAGCTCCTCTTAAATATTGGATATTACTTCCTTCTCTTTATTTCTAAGGGAAAATTGAATTCTGACTCCAAAACTATACTTTTTCAGTATTTTGTTAAACATTTTAATTAATATTGAGCCAAAGAGGAGGACCACTCATTTGGCTTTTTTGTATCAGTATATTTTGACAATACTACTGCAGCTTTGATTGGCATAGAAGATTGTCTAATTATGTAATTTCAATATCATAGCTGAAGCATTTTCAAGTGAAGCTTCTCATGAAGATATCAATCAGCGTGTAGCTGCTAAAAACCAAGATATGGAAGAGGACCAGAATTTAAGAGAACAAATACAGCACAGGTTAGTTTAAAACTCATTGTCTTCTTGTTTCTTGCCCTGTGAACAAACTGGCAACTAGTCACTTTGGAATCATCATATCTAGGGGAAAAATATATTTCCTAGCATTCACTGCTTTATAGGTAAGACAAAACTAAGTAGCTTTGATGTTGAGTGAAATATTTATGCGTTAGCTTTTATATTCAGAGTTTAAGTCATAATAGTCACAGAAAAAAGAGAATTAAATCAAGCAACATTTCACTTTATGGCTACATGAACTTACAAGTTCATTAGAGGGAATCCTAATTCAGCTCTCTTTCAACAAATGCTAATGAAGATCTTGGAATCTGAAAGATCTAGGCATCAGACTATAGAGTGTAGTTCTAAAACTAAAATAAAATTATGCTTAATAAGCATTCTTTTGGTTGTATTCAGTTTGCTCATTGGAAAAGAAAAGTTAGACAAAATTAAACAATGTTTTGAAAACTTGAGAACGCTGAAAACATGAGTTGAGGCAACAAAGACGAATTTTAGCTTCATTAAGCCTGTCTACTCTCAGAGGACAAAACTCATTCCAAGAGTATGTTTGAGTAAAGCAAATTCCCATGGACAGAGGAGTCTGGCAGGCTACAGTCCATGGGGTCACAAGAGTCAGACATGACTTAGTGACTGACTAAACCACCACCACCATCAATACTTACTCAAAGGTCTCTTAAACTTCTCTTTCTATGAAAAAGTAGATAACCTATGTGGCTTAGGCCAGAGCTGCCAGGAGAAGGGTACTCAGTTAGTCTACTATGAGTACAGGTGATGTTTCCTTAGAACTTCATTTAGAAAACTAAACTCACATCAAATGTTTCCTGAAATGGTAGAATCTCCAAATCTTCTCCTACTCTTTCCTGTACCTCAAAACATATGGCTAGTCGGCACTGAATGATGTCTTCTTTAAACTGGATGTATTTCATTGCCTGTAGACTTCTTAAAGTTGCTTTTTTCAGATATGTTGGCAGCTGGTTTTTTCATCATGTACATCAGATAAATCATGCTTAATGTTATGCTAACATTTCAATCAGTATGTGATATTCATATGTGATGTGTGATATATTCAGTATGTGATATTCATATAATTCATGATATTATATTCATAAAATATTTGGGGTTTGCAGAATTGTAGGCTTCCTGGACAACTGGCCTTTATTGGAGCAGTGGTTTACAGAGCCAGAAAACATTTTGATAAAAATCAATGCTGAAGTAGATAAACAGTCATTGTGCCAAAAAGTAAAGGAAATGTTTATGACTGAAACAATGAAAAAAGAAAATAAAGGTAATTACAATTCTTTCATAATTTTGAGTTTATGTTTCAAAAATGTAATGTGTGGTTTTGTTGAGCTTAGGAAGAAATAAAATGTTACCTTTTTGTTTATCAGTCATCCTTGACTACACTGATAACCATAATTTCTTGGTATAATAAAAAGTGGTCAAAATTAACAATATCACAAAAGTTCTAAAACTGCCTTGGTAGCATGCTTTCTCCCATCCCCAGATTTGTGACCTAACTACTGTGATTTATCAGTGAACTGACACCAAAACAGTGCATAAATGTAAACCACAATCACCTTGGGAACCCAGGAGTTCACACTTAGAAAGACAAGCTTCGACATCTAAATGTCTACTCCCCCAAAACATCCATGTGAAACATTCAGACAAAGCAAATATATTATATAAAAGGCTTAACATGTTATTTTGACAGTCAGAAATTAGGCTGAGAAGAGGAAGGTAACCTCTAGAGTTGAGGTTGGAAAGCAAAAGCAGATTGAATCTAGTTTGTAGCTTCAGCAAGTCTGACCCAGACTTGCCCAGGAGTGTCCAGGAGTCTCCAGCAGAGGCATGGGTCAGTGGTGGCTTCCTGCAGGGTTGAGGGCAGTGAGCATAGCAGTACATGGATGGGATCTTTTGAAGGAGGCCACCATTGTCTTCATTACCTCTACCATAGTTTGGCTCCAGGTAAGTAGTAGGGAGGGAACACAGCTCCACCCATCAGCAGAAAATTGGATCAAAGATTTACTGAGCACAGCCCCGTCCATCAGGACAAGACCCAGTCTCCCCCTTAGTCAGTCTCTCCCATAAGGAAGTTTCCATAAGCCTCATATCCTTCTCCATCAGAGGACAGACAGACTGAAAATCACAATCACAGAAAACTGATCACATGGACCACAGCCTTGTCTAACTCAATGAAACTATGAGCCATGCGATGTAAGGCCACCCAAGACAAACAGGTCATGGTGGAGAGTTCTGATAAAACATGGTCCACTGAAGAAGGGAATGTCAAACCACTTCAGTATTCTTGCCTTGAGAACCCCATGAACAGTACGAAAAGGCAAAAAGATAGAACTCTGAAAGATGAACTCCCCAGGTCAGTACATGCCCGAGATCAGGGGAAAAATAACTTCAGAAAGAATGAAGAGACGGAGCCAAAGCGAAAACAACACCCAGTTGTGGATGTGACTGGCAATGGAAGCAAATTCTGATGCTATAAAGAGGAATATTGCATGGGAACTGGAAATGTTAGATCCATGAATCAAGGGAAATTGGAAGTGGTCAAACAGGAGATGGCAAGAGTGAATGTTGGCATTCTAGGAGTCAGCGAATTAAGATGGACTGGAATGGGTGAATTTAACTCAGGTGACCATTATATCTACTACTGTGGGCAGGAATCCCTTAGAAGAAATGGAGTAGCCATCATAGTCAACAAAAGAGTCCAAAATGCGGTACTTGGATGCAATTTCAAAAACGACAGAATGATCTCTGTTCATTTCCAAGGCAAACCATTCAATATCATGGTAATCCAAGTCTATGCCCTGACTAGTAATGCTGAAGAAGCTGAAGTTGAACAGTTCTACGAAGACCTACAAGATTCTAGAACTAACACCCCAAAAAGATGTCCTTTTCATTATAGGGGACTGGAATGCAAAAGTAGGAACTCAAGAAACACCTGGAGTAACAGGCAACTTTGGCATTGGAGTACAGAATGAAGCAGGGCAAAGGGTAACAGAGTTTTGCCAAGAGAACACACTGGTCATAGCAAACACCATTTTCCAAAAACACAAGAGAAACTCTACACGTGGACATCATCAGATGGTCAATGCCAAAATCAGATTGATTATATTCTTTGCAACCAAAGATGGAGAAATTCTATACGGTCAGCAAAAACAAGACCGGGAGCTGACTGTGGCTCAGATCATGAACTCCTTATTGCCAAATTCAGACTTAAATTGAAGAAAGTAGGGAAAATGACAAGGCCATTCAGGTATGACCTAAATCAAATCCCTGACAATTATACAGTGGAAGTGAGAAATAGATTTAAGGGATTAGATCTGATAGACAGAGTGCCTGAAGAACTATGGACAGAGGTTCATGACATTGCACAGGAGGCAGGGATCAAGACCATCCCCAAGGAAAAGAAATGAAAAAGAGCAAAATGGCTGTCTGAGGAGGCCTTACAAATAGTTGTGAAAAGAAGAGACATGAAAAGCAAAGGAGAAAAGGAAAGATATACCCATTTGAATGCAGAGTTCCAAAGAATAGCAAGTCTTCCTCATTGATAAGTGCAAAGAAATAGAGGAAAACAATAGAATGGGAAAGACTAGAGATCTCTTCAAGAAAATTACAGATACCAAGGGGACATTTCATGTAAAGATGGGCTCAATAAAGGACAGAAATGGCATGGACCTAACAGAAGCAGAAGATATTAAGAAGAGGTGACAAGAACACACAGAACAACTATACAAAAAAGATCATCATGACCCAGATAATCACAATGGTGTGATCACTCACCTAGAGCCAGACATCCTGGAATGGGAAGTCAAGTGGGCCTTAGAAAGCATCACTATGAACAAAGCTAGTGGAGGTGATGGAATTCCAGTTGAACTATTTCAAATCTTAAAAGATGATGCTGTGAAAGTGCTGCACTCAATATTCCAGCAAATTTGGAAAACTCAGCAGTGGCCACAGGACTGGAAAAGGTCAGTTTTCATTCCAATCCCAAAGAAAGGCAATGCCAAAGAATGCTCAAACTACTGCAAAGTTGCACTCATCTCACATGTTAGCAAAGTAATGCTCAAAATTCTCCAAGCCAGGCTTCAACAGTACGTGAACCATGAACTTCCAGATATTCAAGCTGGTTTTAGAAAAGACAGAGGAACCAGAGATCAAATTCCCAACATCCACTGGATTATCAGTAAAGCAAGAGAGCTCCAGAAAAACATCTATTTCTGCTTTATTGACTATTCCAAAGCCTTTGACTGTGTGGATCATAACAAACTGTAGAAAATTCTTCAAGAGATGGGAATACCAGACCACCTGACCTGCTTCTTGAGAAATCTGTATGCAGGTAAGGAAGCAATAGTTAGAACTGGACATGGAACATCAGACTGGTTCCAAACTGGGAAAGGAGTGTGTCAAGGCTGTATACTGTCATCCTGCTTATTTAACTTATATGCAGAGTACCTCATGCAAAACGCTGGGCTGGATTCCACAAAGTGGAATCAAGATTGCCGGAAGAAATATCAATAACTTCAGATATGCAGATGACACCACCCTTATGTCAGAAAGCAAAGAAAAACTAAAGAGCCTTTTGATGAAAGTTAAAGAGGAGAGTTAAAAAGTTGGCTTAAAGCTTAACATTCAGAGAACAAAGTTCATGGCATCTGGTCCTACCACTTCATGGCAAATAGATGGGGAAACAGTGGAAACAGTTTTTACTTTTGGGAGGAACAGACTTTATTTTGGGGGGCTCCAAAATCATTGCAGATGGTGAGTGCAGCCATTAAATTAAAAGACACTTTCTCCTTGGTAGAAAAGTTATGACCAACCTAGACAGCATATTAAGAAGCAGAGACATTACTTTGCCAACAAAGGTCCATTTAGTCAAGGCTACAGTTTTTCCAGTAGTCATGTAAGGATGTGACAGTTGGACTATAAAGAAAGCTGAGCTCTTAAGAATTGATGCCTTTGAACTGTGGTGTTGGAGAAGACTCTTGAGAGTCCCTTGGACTGCAAGGAGATAGAACCAGTCTATCTTAAAGGAAATCAATCCTGAATATTCATTGGAAGGACTCATGCTGAAGCTGAAACTCCAAAACTTTGGCCACTTTATGCAAAGAACTGACTCATTGAAAAAGACCCTGATGCTGGGAAAGATTGAAGGTGAGAGTGGAAGGGGACAACAGAGGATGAGATGGTTGGATGGCATCACCAACTCAATGGACATGAGTTTGAGTAGGCTCTGGGAGTTGGTGATAGACAGGCAGGCCTGGTGTGCTGCAGTCCATGGGGTTGCAAAGAGTCAGGCATGACTGAGTGACTGAACTGAACTGAACTGTAGCTTCAAACATCTACAGATTTGAATCATTGTTTTTGCCAGCTATCAGACTCGCTTCAGCATTCTACTAAAGATTTTATATTCCAGTCATTTATCAAATGAACAGACTCCACTGCCACTTATTTAAGATTTACATTCCAATCCGTTAATTATTTTTAAAAAATATTTTGTCAGTAAAATAATAAGTATTTACCTAGTCCAGTTCTCTGTACTAAACATCCTGATTAAGTTAAAAACAAAAAATAAATGGAATATGGTGCTTCTATGAATAGTCTGCTGTTTTAAAATAATCATGATAAACTATTAAGTGGGGAAAATCAGGTTATATTTAAATTGTCCCTGTTTTTGTTTTTAAAAGTATATCTGTTATTAAATTAGAGCTTGCCCAGTGGTTCAGTGGTAAAGAATCTCTCTGTGCAGGAGACATGGGTTCTATCCCTGGGTTGGAAAGATCCCCTGGAAGCAACCCATCAGTATTCCTGCTTGGCAAATCCCATGGACAGAGGAGCCTGGCAGGCTACAGTCCATGGGGTCACAAAAGAGTCAGACATGACTAAGCGATTAAAACAACAGCAACAATTATTAAATGTATGTGCACAGAAAATAGTGACAGTATATGCTAATAAAAAAACAAAATTCAACCCAGTAAATCTGAAACTCTAACTGGCTTTATTCAACTATTCCTGACCAAACAGTGTCCCATCTAATAAATAGAAGACACTCGGAAGGGAAGTAAAAAGTAGACGGTTTTCATAGACACAAGGGTGGAACAGGGAAGTCTTTAGCAAAAGGGAAAAAACATGGTTATTTTGGTCCAGGACATCTTTTGGGGGAAGGGAACTGCAAGGGTCTTTGCCATTCAGTTTCTTTGATAAAGAGGGGAGGGGACATAGAGAGGGCCCGCGTGGCAGATAATCTCATTGGTGCCAACCAGAACATTCCGAACTGATTGATTAAAATTATACTTCTGAGGAAGGTAGAAATGGCAACTGAGGCAGGTGGTACAGGTTTGGTATCATGGACTTTATTTATTTAGCACATTTTGGGCTATGGTTTTCTCTTTAACAATAATACAGTGTTTGATGAGGGAGGAAGAAAAAGGACAAAGAGAATTAACAAGAAATTTCTTTTTCAGCTTATTTGTCTACATTGTTGAAATTTTAAAGGCAATAATTATATATTACTTTCATAATCAAAATAGATATTAATTTCCAGTTTGAAAAAAAATCCAATGAAATAAATCTTCCTTATCTTGCCAAGTTGAAAAGAATGATCTGAGGGCAATGGGAGAAATAGCCATACCAGGGTGCAGGTATTCACTGCCATTGGTACAGGGGTAAAGTTGTGGCCATTTCCAGGGTGGAGCACTGGGAAGTCAGGGAGGGTGGGAAGGGTGCACTGTGTAAGATGAGCCTAAATCCAGAAGGGCAAAGGGCCCTAACAATTATAGGACCCTAGACACTCCAGAAACACCCCCTCAGAACCCCAGAGCTGTCTCCTCTGCCTGGAACACACACTCTCTCAATCTCTTCAAGTCTTTGCTCCATTGCCACCTTCTCAGTGGGTCTACCCTGCAAAGCATGCCATTTAAACAAACCGTAAAAGCTGCCCCACAGCACACCTGATGCCCTTCCCTCTGCTCTATGTATTTTCTCTAGAGCACTTACCACCTTCCAGCTTCTTATGTGACTTACTTTATTTACCATGTTTATGGTTTGCAAGCCTCACAAGGCAGTGATTTTTCTCTTTTGTTTTATTTTCGTATCTCTGGCAGCCACAACTGTGCCTAGCATTGTTTGCATTACTGTTATTATTATTTACAATATTGGTATAGTTTTCCCTATTGATGATATTGGCACACGTGCTTGCTCAGTCCCTTCAGTCGTGTCCAACTCTTTGCGAACCTATGGACCATAGCCCACCAGGCTCCTCTGTCCATGGGATTCTCCAGGCAAGAATAATGAGTGGGTTGTCATGCCCTCCTCCAGGGGAGCTTCCCTACCCAGGGATCGAACCTGTGTCTTTTATGTCTCCTACATTGGCCGATGGGTTCTTTACCACCAGTGCCACCTGAGAAGCCCACAGTATTGGCATAGTTTTATCTTATTGTTATAAGGCTTCCTTTCCTTCAGGGCACAACTGAGATTGAATAACTAGCTAGTGCATGAATGGATGCATTTTGTTAAGCCTCATTTGAGTACTGAGCACCATTCTAAATGCTTGATATGTATTTACCCCTAGAAGTTGGTGTCGCATTCATTTCTTTTCCCTTCCATGTCCTCCCGATCCCCACCTCTTCTGTCATATTGCCCTTCACCTTCTCTTCAGGCTTTTTTCACCTCGTTTATCCACTAGAAAATTTGACATAATTCTTTACTTTCCTATCCCAGTATATGAGCTAATTCTATATTGTTATTTTTATAGTCGGCACCCTCTCAGCAAGTCTTCTACCTGCTATAGATACACACACACACACACACACACACACACACACACACACACACACACGTCATCACCATCTCCATCAGAGGCAGGGGAAATGGTATTTCTAACCAGACAGAGATGACTTCAAATGTCAGCTTTAAGGACTGGATAATTGAAAACGTGAATTTAGCCTTAATTCAGTGAGAGCAATTTTATACTAAGTTAGGTTTATCTTAGTTCATGTGAAATAGTAGGCATCTGGAGTTGCTAATAAAGGTCCATTCTTATCATCCTGTTTGAAGTGAAAAAGAAATTAGAAGAAAGAGAAGCTGAGAGAAAAGAAGAAGTTTCCCTGACTGAGAAGACATCCCCTCCTCCTCCTCCGCCTCCCCCTCCGGAACCAGAGAAAGAGAAGGAAGTCCACCTTCCACAGGAGCGGTCCAAAACTCCTACTGCAAAAGGAAAGCAAGCATCAGGTGACTGACAGAGTGATTGCTACCCCTGACTACCAGTTTCTCATTTTCACTTAGAAAGGAATTGTAAATGATAGTACCAGTCCACCTATCTATCAGTAGATTCAGGCTCTGAACAGCATCAGTCATGTGAAAGGAAGCTGTCCACTCAGATGAAGTGGAGAGGCAGCAGTAGAGCACGGCTGTCCCGAAGCGCAGGTACCTGACCATGTGGGACCCCTCCGTGTGGGCATCCTCATGCCCAGATCTACTGATTAGAATACCACGGATGAAAGAAGGGGAGGCACAGAGGGAATAACCGTAAGGAGCATAGACCGGATCAAGGGACAGACTTCTATTTGCTAGAGTGGTAGAGCTGAGTTTATGAAGAGTGAGACATCTTTACCGAAATGAGAACGTAACCAGTTGCCCACAGAAGAAGGGAACAAATCAACAGCATCCATTAGCAACTAGAATATATATGTAACTGTTATTCTTTTGTACTATGCAATTATAAAAAGCTAGAAACAAGCTCCCGACATCTCAGTAAACTTGTACCTTTATAACATATAGCATACATGGATAGTTTATATAGAGAATACTTTTTAGCTTAAGTTTTTCCTATATCCTTAACCACTATGGACCATGAAGTGGTGGAATATATAATGACAAAACTGAAATGCTCAGCTGTTGAAATGTGTGATACTGGGATCATGACAGGATCAGCTCCGTGCTGTGTATATGAAACAAACGTGGCTTCAGTTTATGGTTTCGGCTTTGTAAGTGGTCAACTGTGCAGTTACACAAGTCTACCTAGGTTTGCTTGTTTTCGTGTCATGATTTCATTTCTAATGGCTATAGTCTTTCTTCTTCGTGGAGATCAGAGCTGGGTCTGATTTTTCAAAATTAAGTTTACTTATATTAAACAAATAAATGGAAAATGTTAATAACATTTATTATGGTCTACTAAAGACCATTATATTCCACAAAATGGGACTTAACTAAAGACAAGATAACACAAAAATGTTTTTGTCATATGAACAATAAAACACAAAGCATTTAATTAAACATACATACTTTTTCCCTTTAAAAAACAAAGCAGAGGTCTGGAGGACTAATGGAAACCTTAAAAATGCTGTTTAACTGGGGAAGAAAATTTCCACAGAGGCTCAAGAGAGCCTGGCATTGTCCACCCAGGCCTCAAACCCAAGACCACAGCATTCCCTCCCTTTCTTCACTTTAGCCTCACGACCAGGAGTTCTCTGTGTACTTGAGCCATTCCCTGAAACCAGTCTCTAGCAGTCTTCGAAGTTTCTTAAGTTTGCTTGTAAATTTAAAATTGTATAGTTGAATACTGTGTGTTTGGAGGAATAATAAAGCTGTTGTTGCTTCAAAGAGTGCTTGTATCTGTCTCTTTCTTCCAGCAAGGGCAGGGCTACTGCCTGAACTTTTAAAATGCACAGAAGGGTTCACCCCCAGAGGCCTAATTACTGCCTTCCAACCGCAAGGCATCACTGTGAGGAGATCTCAGTGCTAGTAGATGCTGATGGGACCACAGCGCAGGGCACACTGCCCTTACAGCTCAGGGAAGCTGGGATAAGCGGTTTAATGGAGGGAAGTTCCCAGCAGGTTGATTTATATTTATATTTAAAAATTTAGTGTTTTTCATATGAACACATTTTCAGAACTGAAAGCCAGAGGCTTCTGAACAAGCCCAAAGTAAACATCCAACTACAATTTTCTTTAAAAGTTGAGAAGAAAAGAGAAATGATTTACAAAAAAAAAAAAAAAAACGAAGGTGGAAATGGGGTAAAGAAGGAAGTATTGTACCCTGAAAAGGTCATTTTACTCAAATACAATTCTACAATGGAAACAGTGAGAGACTATTTTTCCGGGGCTCCAAAATCACTGCAGATGGTGACTGCAGCCATGAAATTAAGACACTTGCTCCTTGGAAGAAAAGCTATGACTAACCTAGACACCATATTAAGAAGCAGAGACATGACTTTGCCAACAAAGGTCCATCTAGTCAAAGCTATGGTTTTTCCAGTAGTCATGTATGGATGTGAGAGTTGGACTATAAAGAAAGCTGAGTGCTGAAAAATTGATGCTTTTGCACTGTGGTGTTGGAGAAGACTCTTCAAAGTCCCTTGGACTGCAAAGAGATAGAACCAGTCCATCCTAAAGGCAATCAGTCCTGAATATTCATTGGAAGGACTGATGTTGAAGCTGAAACTCCAATACTTTGGCCGCTGACTCATTGGAAAAGAGCTTCACGCTGGGAAAGATTGAAGGCAGGAGGAGAAGGGGATGATAGAGGATGAGATGGTTGGATGGCATCACCAACTCAATGGACGTGAGTTTGAGTAAGTTCTGGGAGTTGGTGATGGACAGGGAAGCCTGGCGTAATGCAGTCCATGGAGTCCCAAAGAATTGGACACAACTGAGCGACTGAACTGAACTGAACTGACAGTTCTACACTGTATATGAGTTTGTTGACCTGAAATGAATAGAGTGTCAGATATTTCTCCAGTGAAGGTGGGTTTATTCAGAATTAGCAGGGAATGATAATGCAGGGTCTGCAACTATGGCAAGCCCTATCCAAGTCCTTGTTTGACGAGGGAAGGAGAATGCTTCTATAGAGGGAGAAGGAAGTTGGAAGGTCCATAGTACCCCATGAGTCCATGACTTTTCATTGGCTGAACCCATGTCAGGAAGGAAGAGAAGTCTTTCTTCCTCCTGTTGGGTAATACTGTCCTCTTAGGGCCAAAGATCTCCCCCTTTTGGTTTCTCAACTCTGTTTAATTGTGATTTCTGTCTATTAATTTTTTACAGTTCTGGATTTTTTATCTTCAAGTACACTTGAAGATTAAATTTTTAAAAACCTCACAATTTTGTTCCATTAAAGGGTTTATTATCAAGTTCACTATCAAACGTCAGAATGTAATTTAAAACTAAAGTTCTGAGTGTGACAAAGCATGGTAGTGCTATCCATGCTGGTAAGAGTATATTTGGAGATTTCAGAATACATTTTGGAAATAATTTTTTTTATTGGTTTTGCCATACAATGACATGAAATCACCCTGAGTGTACATATGCTCCCCCTCCAAAACCCCCCTCCATCCTCCCTCCCCCCTGGACATCTCGATGCACCAGCCCCGAGCATCAATCCTGGGCTGGCCATTGATTACACGTATGATAATTAACATGTTTTAGTGCCATTCTCCCATATCATCCCACCCTTGCCCTCATCCACAGAGTCCATGAGTCTGTTCTATACGTCTGCATTCTTTTTGCTGTCTTGCATGCTGGGTTCTCCTTACCGTCTTTCTAAATTCCATATATATGCGTTAGTATACTGTATTGTTGTTTGGAAATAATTTTTTCAAATAGTCAGAATTCATGCTACTCCCAGCAGAAATTAGACTTGCTCGCAATATTTTATAAGTTCAGCATCTTAGGTGTCCCTATTTTTACCCCCTTTTCTGTTGCCTTCTGCCAAAGTTTAGAGCTAAAAAGTTGGTTACCCAGAGTATTATAATTAAAGATACTAAGAGGTTATCTAGACTTTCTTTTATTAATCTTACCTCTAAACAACAACAACAACAAAAATCTAATTCAAACCTTTAGATTTATTTATTTATGAATGAGTTTGGTGTTTAACTACTTAACTATTTGGATGTTTAAAATTCCTTTTATAGAAATTAACAAAAGAGGTTGTCTTATTTCTATGGAATCTTTGTTTTTGGAGCTGAGATATTTAAACATAAGTGATATGCTATGCATTTACACATTTAGAACTGTCACTTCTAAATACGAAGTAAAGGTCAGACAAACTCTGTCACAGACATTTGAATTGCCCCATATGCGCATCCTTATGACAAGGGGGAACAAACTGTAGCCCAGGAGAAATGGAGAAAGATGACTGAACTTGTTTGGTGAATTATGTGGGATATAGTGATTTTTCCAAAGACCAAATTAATATTTGGGAAATCTTATTGACCTCCAGGTCATCAGTTTCCCATTTACTCCTTTCCAGAATGTCTTTTAATTAGATTCCAGGGAATCCAATGTATACATTCCCAAACCATCCTTTGTATTACAAGTTACAGTCAAGGCACAAAGGAATGTAAAAGTCACAAGGCAACCAAGTATGGGGTCAAGAGAACTTCAAGAATGTGCCATATCAAAACAATGTGCTTATTTAACTCTCCTCCAAAGTGTTTTGGCATCATTCTTAGTATAGATCCAGTCATCTTATTGTATAACAATCATTTCAGTGAACTATACCCAAATACTAATAGAGCCATCTGCTTCAAATGTACTTGTGACTAACTTTTAAAACTCTGCATGTATGTTGCATTGAAGAGTTTATAATCAAATTCACTGACAAACCTAGACAGTGTGTTAAAAAGCAAAGACATCACTTCGCTGACAAAGGTCTGTATGGTTAAGTCTATAGTCTTTCCAGTGGTCACGTACTATTGTGAGAGGTGGACCATAAAGAAGGCAGGGCACCGAAGAATTGATGCTTTCGAAATGTGGTGCTGGACAAGACTGCTGAGAGTCCCTTGAGCAGCAAGGAGATCAAACCAGCCAATCTTAAAGGAAATCAACCCTGAATACTCACTGGAAGGATTGATGCTGAAGTTGAAGCTCCACTACTTCGGGCACCTGATGGGAAGAGCTGACTCATTGGAAAAGACCCTGATGCTGGGAAAGACTGAGGGCAGAAGGACAAGAGGGTGACAGAGGATGAGATGGTTGGATGGCATCACCAACAGAATGGACATGAATTTGGACAAACTCTGGGAAATGGTGAGGGATGGGAAGCCTGGCGTGTTCTAAAGTCCATGGGATCAAAAAGAGTCAGACTTGACTTAGCAACTGAACAACAATCAAATTCACTACCAAATGCTGATGCTAAACTTAGGACTCAGCTTTTCAATGTCACAAAATAGAATAGTCCTATCAGTGTTGTCATTCAAGAGTTTTCAATCCATAGTCTAACTTCAGATTAATTTTAACTCACAGTAAAGGTCTGAGCATTTTAGGCAGTTCACAAATATAGCTGTTTTGAGAAACCACATTTGATTGCCTACAAATCATATCAGAAAAAAATCATAAATGATATTTATGTGTTAAATTTTGTTTAGAACCCCCGCATGGTAATCGAGAACCTCTTCAGGAAGGAAAAGGGAAGAAAAGTGAAACTTCACTCAAAAGAAAAGGTACAGATTAAGATAAATATGATTAAATATAATTCTGCATTTTATAACTCTCAGTGAAAATAGTGATATTTATGTAGTAATGTACACTGAGCCCTTCTTTCAGGCATTTGTAAATCATAAACTCTTGCCAAAGAAAACCTCAGTCTTTCTGTAGCCTGGCTCTTAGCAAAGGTCATGCTGAGGAAAATGATGCTTGTGAGGAACAATTTAGAGACTATCTAAGATACAGAATATTCAGTCATCATAGATATTTTAAGTATTATCCTTGGGCTAAGTTATGCCATCAGAAAACTACATGCTGAACCATATTTTCTTGGAAAGTTTCCATGAAATTTCTTTCACTGATAAATTCTTTGATATAAAATCCTCAATACAAAAGCAATGGAGATGAAACTTTCATTATACTAATAATAACCTGATATTTCATTTTCTGAAGGGATAGTATGCCCATTACATCATTCAGTGGCCTCTGTGTAAAATCCTAGATGGGAAATTTCATTCAGAAGAAAGGGACTAGAAAAATTTTCTTCCTCTACATGGCTAAATAATTAGTACCTCTAAATGATAGCACTGCCTTTTCTATATTGGCTGTCTAGAAATTCAGAACCAAATTAGAGTCTAAAATTTTAGTCTCTAAGCCAGGACCTATATCCTGGAGTCTGCTTTCTAATTCATCCCCTTGCTTTGACCTTCTAATTTAGGTTGTATTTTTCCTGATCTAGTTTCACTTATTTTCTGTTTTAACTGTTTCTGTGAAATAAGGGGGATACAATTTTGTAAATAATTGATAGTTGGCAGAAGAAATGCTAGGCTCTTAAAAACATATTAGTTACATTGTATGTTGAAGCCACTGGGCTTCCCAGGTGGCTCAGTGATGAAGAATCTTCCTGCCAACACAGGAGACACAGGTTCGATCCCAGGGTTGGGAAGATCCCTTGGAAAAGAAAATGGCAACCCGCTCCAGTATTCTTGCCTGAGAAATCCCATGGACAAGAGAAGCCTGGTGGACTATGGTCCATGGGGTTGCCAAAGAGTCAATCATGACTTAGTGACTAAACAACAATAGTGTTGAAGCTGCTACATGCTTGCCTGCTCAGTCTTTAAATTGTGTCTGACTCTTTGAAACTCCATGGACTGTAAGCCCATGGAATTCACTCAGGCATGAGTTGCCATTTTCTTCTTAAGGGAATCTTCTCAGCCTAAGGATCAAACCTATGTCTCCCGCATTGGCAGGTGACTTCTTTACCCCTGAGCCACCAGAAAAGCCCTGGAGCTGATACAGCAGCAAATTAAAGATTGAAATGCAGTTATGGGCACATACAGTTGACTTCTGCGGAGTACATGCTCGGGGCTTGTCATGAAGTGTGTACCACTGCTTAATTTTTCGTTACAGATTGCCGGTGCAATAGCAGCCCAAGAATGTATAGTCTTCACAAAATGATGGGCTTAAAAGGATCTCTGTTTTGGCATTCGAAAGTGCATATCCATGATTCTCAAAGAATCTCACCCTTTTCTGATTATATAACCTGATAGGTTTATGTAACTAGTCATTGTTAACACTGGTGAGATAAAAAATTTACTAGCGTTTTGGCTATAATTTATTATATGCTTTCTCTCACCTGTTTACAAATAGAAGAATAGTTTTCACATTTACATTATGAATCCCTTATTTTCTCATTGTGATCAGCAAAAGCAAAGGAAGGATCTGCACAGAATCATCAAATATGGAAATCAAATATACCTATGCATCATTGTGGTTTTTCAGTCACTCAGTCGTGTCTAACTTTTTGTGATCCCATGGACTGCAGCACACCAGGCTTCCCTGTCCTTCACTGTCTCCCAGGGTTTGTTCAAACTCATGTCCATCGAGTCAGCGATGCTATCTAACCATCTCATCCTCTGTTGTCCCCTTCTCCTCCTGCCCTCATTCTTTGCCAGAATCAGGGTCTTTTCCAATCAGTGGGCTCTTCACGTCAAGTGGTGAAAGTATTGGAGCCTCAGCTTCAGCATCAGTCCTTCCAATGAATATTCAGGGTCGATTTCCTTTAGGATTGACTGGTTTGATCTCCTTGCAGCTCAAGGGACTCTCAAGAGTCTTCCCCAGCACCACAACTTGAAAGCATCAATTTTTAGGTCGTCAGCCTTCCTGATGGTCCAACTGTCACATCCATACATGACTACTGGAAAAGCCATGGCTTTGAGTATACAGACCCTTGTCAGCTGTCGGTGAAGTGATGTCTCTGCTCTTTAATATGCTGTCTAGGTTTGTCATAACTTTCCTTCCAAGGAGCAAGAGTCTTTTAATTTCATGGCTGCAGTCACCATCCACAGTCATGTTGGAGCCCAAGAAAATAAATCTGTCACTGTTTCCACTTTTTTCCTTCTGTTTGCCATAAAGTGATAGGGCCAGATGCCAGTATCCTAGTTTTCTGAATGTTGAGTTTTAAGCTAGCTTTTTCATTCTCCTCTTTCTCCCTCATCAAAAGATTTTTTAGCTCCTCTTCACTTTCTGCCATTAGAGTGGTATCATCTGCATATCAGAGGTTGTTGATGGTTCTCCTGGCAATCTTGATTCTAGCTTGTAATTCATCCAGCCCAGCATTTCGCATTATGTACTCTGCATATAAGTTAAATAAGCAGGGTGACATTATACAACCTCATTTCCAATTTTGAATAAGTCCTTTGTTACATGTCTGGTTCTAACTGTTGCTTCTTGACCTACCTACAGGTTTCTCTAGAGACACAGAGTTGGACACGACTGAAGCGACTTAGCAGCACCAGCAGCAACAGTGTTAATAGATGATCTAGGGATTTCAATTCCATTTCACTTTCATCTTTTTTTCTCTGTTCTTCCATATCCTTACAATGAAATGTCATTAATGTTTATAACATTGACAAAATACTTATGGCTAAGTGGCTTGGTAGCACCTAAACTATAAGTTAAATCAGAAGGCTAGCACTGGAACAGTCCCAATACTAATACATGGGCAGGCCGACAGAACTAAAGAGGACAAGATTTCCAAGCATTTATTTATAGAACTCTAGTCCCAACAGGGGCTTCCTCGGTGGCTCAGATGGTAAAGAATCTGCCTGCAATACCGGAGACCCAGGTTCAATCCCTGGGTTGGGAAGATCCCCTGGAGAAGGAAATAGCAACCCATTCCAGTATTCTTGCCTGGAGAATCCTCTGGATCCACCAGGCTCCACCGTCCCTGGGATTCTCCAGGCAAGAACACTGGAGTGGATTGCTATTTCGTTCTCCAATGCATGAAAGTGAAGTCGCTCAGTCGTGTCCAACTCTTCGAGACCCCATGCACTGCAGCCCACCAGGCTCCTCCATCCGCGGGATTTTCGAGGCAAGAGTACTGGAGCAGGGTGCCATCGTCTTCTCTGTCTATTAACACAGTGGCTCTTTAAGTCCAGTCCTAGATCAGTAGCATCTTCATCACCTGGGAACTTTATAGAAAAACAGATAACTTGGCCCCACCCCAGACCTACTGAATCTGAAACTCCTGGAGGGGTCAAGCAATTTGTGTTTTAAAAAGCCCTCTGGTGCTCACTAAAGTTGAAGAACTACCATGTTGATGCTAAAGACTTAATCTATTTTAGCCATTGGAATATCAGAAACCTTCTGTTAATTCTAATGTATTATATATAATATGTCCTGGTTCCCAAAATGTTTTAAGGTGGATTACAATTTAAAAAGCAACATGTGTTTAACAATACTTTGAAACAGAAGTAAAAAGCCCTAAGCTTTTCTAGGCTTAATTTCTAAAATACTCTTTTTTAATCACCTGGAACTTTAAACAGGGAACAGTATGTGGTACTACATACAAGATCTTAATAGATTTTAGAATAAATGCAAAATGTGTTAGGTTTTATCTGAAAGTTGATGCCACACATTAGAAAGTTGATGATTAATTTACAATCGTGGTTCAGATGGCAAAATTCAACATTCTCTTTTTACAATATAATTCATAATAATAATAACAAACTACCTCTTGTGGAATGCCTACCATATGCCAGGCACTATGCAAGATCATTTTTATGTATAATCTCACTAAATCCTCATAACCACCTGTGAAGTAGCAATGATCATTTCCCACTTCAAAGATGAGGAAATTGAGAGTCAAAATAAATAAGGTAATATTTTGTTAGGAATCATTAATCTGAGAGAAGGGAAAGTCAGAGCCTCTTCACACTTTGGTGAATGCAATCTACACTCCGTATTAACTCTCCACAGTGTTCTCAGAACTTCCTTGGATTTTGCCGTAACACCATCATCTAATTTAAATGAATTAAATAATATTATCTATACTCTATTATATAGCCTTTCAATGAATTGATTTCAGACTAACTTTTAATAGATTTTTCACCACAAGCAGAAAAATTAAATTGTAGCAATTATAATGCAATATAAATAGAACAGTCTTAAAATCAATTTATGAGCCAAGTAAATAGTATTAAAAGGACAACTCTAAAACTTGCAGATTTCTAAATATCAGCCTAATGAACACTTCTGAATGTAAATTACATCAATAGACACTAAAGGCAATCAAATATGATAGTCAAATGCATGGATCCTGGAGTCAGCCTGCCTGGACGGAGATTCTAGCTCTGCCTGCTTACCATCTAAGTGGCACCCAAGTGACTAAGGGCAGACAACTTGACCTTAGCTTGTCTCAGTTCCACTGTGTGTAAAATGAGGTCGAAAAAGTACTTCCCTGTGGCTATTGCAGGGAATAAGTAAATATACAAAAAAAACCCAGGATCCAGCTCAGAGTACAAGGGACTAAATAAATGTGGGATATAATTATTGATTCCAGATCAGGTTATTAAAGACTGGTCAGAAAGGTGAATCCTTTGCAAAGTTGACTTAAGGAGTTCCCAGTGTTTATCACTGATTATAATTATACTAAAATCAGGTCCTATAAGTGATCCCAAATAACAAGTCCTCATTACTTTATGGTAGTAAAGTAATTCCACATCTTTACAGTAGTAAAGTATTCTACATCTCCAGCTCCACACAATATGCCAGCAAATCTGGAAAACTCAGCAGTGGCCACAGGACCAGTGGTCAGTTTTCATTACAATCCCAAAGAAAGGCAATGCCAAAGAATATTTGAACTACCACACAGTTGCACTCATCTCACATGGTAGCAAAGTAATGCTGAAAATTCTCCAAGCTAGGCTTCAACAGTATGTGAGCCATGAACTTCCAGATGTTCAAGCTGAATTTAGAAAAGGCAGAGGAACCAGAGATCAAATTGCCAACATCCGTTGGATCATCGAAAAAGCAAGAGAGTTCCAGAAAAACATCTATTTCTGCTTTATTGACTATGCCAAAGCCTTGGACTGTGTGGAAAATTCTGAAAGAGTTGGGAATACCAGACCACCTGACCTGCCTCCTGAGAAACCTGTATGCAGGTCAAGAAGCAACAGTTAGAGATGGACATGGAACAATAGACTGGTTCCAAATCAGGAAAGGAGTACGTCAAGGCTGTATATTGTCACCCTGCTTATTTAACTTACATGCAGAGTACATCATGTGACATGCTGGGCTGGATGAAGCACAAAGTGGAATCAAGATTGCCAGGAGAAATATCAATAACCTCAGACATGCAGAAGACATCACCCTATGGCAGAAAGCAAAGAAGAACTAAAGAGCTTCTTGATGAAAGTGAAAGAGGAGAGTGAAAAAATTAGCTTAAAGCTTAACATTCAGAAAACTAAGATCACGGCATCTGGTCCCATCATTTCATGGCAAATAGATGGGAAAAAAAATGGAAACAGTGAGAGACTTTACTTTTGGGGGGGGCCTCCAAAATCACTGCACATGGTAACTAAGGCCATGAAATTAAAAGACACTTGCTGGTTGGAAGAAAAGCTATAACCAACCTAGACAGCCTATTAAAAAGCAGAGACATTACTTTGCCAACAAAGGTCTGTATAGTCAAAGCTATGGTTTTTCCAGTAGTCATGTATGGATGTGAGAGGTGAACTATAAAGAAAGCTGAGTGCTGAAGAATTGATGCTTTTGAACTGTGGTGTTGGAGAAGACTCTTGAGAGCCCCTTGGACTGCAAGGACATCCAACCAGTCCATCCTAAAGGAAATCAGTCCTGAATATTCATTGGAAGGACCCATGCTGAAGCTGAAACTCCAGTACTTTGGCCACCTGATGTGAAAAACCACCTCATTGGAAAAGACATTGATGCTGGGAAGGCTTGAAGGCAGGAGGAGAAGGGGATGACAGAGGATGAGATGGTCGGATGGCATCACCAGTTCAACGGACATGAGTTTGAGCAAGCTCCGGGAATTGATAATGGACAGGGAAGCCTGGTGTGCTGGAGTCCATGGGCTCTCAAAGAGTTAGACACGACTGAGCAACTAAACCAAACTGAACTGAGCTCCACAGAGAGTAACAACATGAATTCTAGGACACCAAGGAGAGAAAACTCTTCCAAAATAGCTTCTCAGTAGTGATTTAGAGAATAAGCTGGTTCATGTTTCATATCTGGCTCCTTACCTAACACTTCTCTTCCTGGCCACCTTGCTTCAGAGCTAAAATTTTCATTTATCCAAGGCATCCTGAATCTCCACTTCAGTTGCCAATGTGTGCAGCCCGGGCAACCATTAGCACTATCTGTTAACAATGAAATGGTTTTTTTGCTGAAGCAAAACAATAAAGAAGCTGTCACTGTTAACCAATCTTCTAGTTTCTACCCAGTGAGGTTCTTAATTAAATTAGATTCTACTAGGGCATGTTTTAAGACTGAGAGGTAATAAAAATGCCTTTCTTTTTAAAAAAAAATCAGACTTTTTACATCTTATCCTCCTTCCTACACTCTTAACTCATTGAATAGTGCCAACTTAATGTAAAAGTGTTCCAGTTTTCTTAAATTCCTTTCTTCAATTGATGAAGTTTTTTTCTTACCTTTCCTGAGCTCCTAGTATGTTATTATCGTTGCTCAAATCTGTTGCTCTACTGTTTCAACTTTGACTATTTATTTACATATAAAATCATTAAATAAATCCCATGCTCACGTTCTAAAATTTTGTTTCTGTTTTATACATTATTTTATCTACTTTTTCTCGCTCCATAGGCTTCTGCATGATACAGTTAGATTCTAATAACTGGACTAAAAACTGCTAAAATCTACCTTTAACATGTGCTAAGAACAGGTTACCCTTCAAACTTTTCATGCAAGAAAAATGGCTGCCCGGAGGACTCAATAATTCAACTTCCAATGAAAGCAAACATCTTAGAAATGGAAACCTTCACGTGTCACAGGAGTAATACTTTAAAAGGACTGCCTTTTGTAAATTTGAGATGTTGATAGATTTTGTTCAAATGTGATACCTATTTTAACTCACTATGCCAATAGATACATTTTAATTCATTCACATCTTTTCCTCTTAGCATTTTGATTGTTTAAAACAATTAGATAAAATATAAAGAAGATCAAAGCACAATGGTTCAAAAATACTTCCTGGCTTTCTTAATTCAGTAGAAATTCTCCTTAGAGAAATTCATCTTAAAGTAGTGATTACGTTATCATATATTTTACCAGAAACTCAGGTGAGAGAATAAAAAAATTATAGAAAAATGTCTCAAATTATGAACATTTTTGGTTATTTCCTGAATAAAGATGTTCTTAAGTTTTTCTAATTTAAAATAAAATCTAGATACAACTTTAAACTTGTACTTAGCAGTACTGTTTTTAGCACTGAACTGTCCACAGTACATAATTGACAATTTCTCCTCTACTTATAATCCATATAGTTTTAACTAGTATAAAAGTGGAAGATGTATTTATTTTTCTAAACAGCATATCATTAAATAATATTCACTAAAGAAATATATTTTGGGGAAAGAAAGTGCTGCAAATTCTATAAGCATCTATAAACTGCACCTAAAATCTTAACAACGAATCTGAAAGTAAGTGAAATTTAAACTGAATGAATCCCTAAATTATAACTTTGATCCTTTAAGGAAATATAGGTGCTTTCTGAGTTAAGATAGTTTCATTAGTCACAAGATCTTTCAGACCACATGGGTACCACTTCACGGGCCTGAATTCCCCCTTGAAAGTTGCTTAAAGAGTAGTTAACGAATTGCCTGAAGCTCATGGCAATCAGAAGTTTAATTCTCCGCTAGAATCTGTCCCCATCCATATCCTTGTAATGGCATGATTTAATGTGCATGTTGCAGGTTCTCCTAGAGGAAAATTGCTAGGAGGGAAGATTCCACTCAAGAAATCACCTGCCGAGTCTACAGATGTTTCACTGGTCCCAGTAGTGCCAGCCCCATCCAAGCCCGGATCAGAAGAGTGGGTGTATGTGAATGAACCAATTCCTGAGGTATGGCAGTTTAGACTCAAACTAATAGAATCTCTTCTTTCTCCCCTTTATAGTTAGATTCACATCATTATTTGCACCATCCAAAAGGCCTTTCTTGGCTGACAATATATCTATTTATCAAAAAGCAGAGATGATCATTTGTGAATACTCAGTGAACTACATTCCGTGTTTTTCTCTGCACCCTCGAGTTTCTGAGTCATGCTTTGAGCAGCTGGTGAGTGATGCAATCAGGAGAGCAAATGGTCTCCGTGAGGACCAATTTTCTCCCCAAGGACGAGCAGAGATGCAATTTTCTGGAAGGACAGCTTCCCCAGAACACAGACCCAGAAAATTACAGCCCTCCAACCCAGCTCTCATGCCCACATCATAATGCTTTCATATGAAGTGTAACCCCTGAATTTTTAGAAATAGAAGGAAAATTTTGAAGCTAACTCAACTCGTAAATGAGTAGGGAGCTGCCTGGCCTGACCTCCTTAATAAATGGGTACCCCAGTGTCCCTCAAGGGGAAGTCCAGCTGAGCCCTGAAGCTTCATTTGGTTCTTCATTCTCTGACAGCTGCAAAGCCCGGTTGTCACCTTGGCAAATTGGGCTGCTTTTTAAATGATTATTAATTTTTACTGGCGTATAGTTGCTATACAATGCTGTATTAGTTTCTGCTGTATAGCAAAGTGAATCAGCTATGTGTTTACATATTCCCCTCTTTGTGGGATTTCCTTCCTATTTAGGGCACCACAGAACATCGCACAGAATGGCCTTTCTTTTAAGACTTTTTGAAAGACTTAGTCCCTGTCTTCTTAATTTCAGTCCTCTGTAGTTTTCAACTCTTATGAACTCTCAGCCCTGACAATCTGTCAGACACTTGAGACGCAGTCATGAGTTGCAGTCATTATGAGCATCCCTAGGGAAATATCTTCTTTATCTTCCCAGTTAAATAATAAGCCCTTTGGAGGAGGGTAGAAGGATGTGAAGTAATTCACTGCACGCAATACAGAGTTGAATACAGTGATGACTGTGTTAGTGATTCATCATAGAGCTCTGAAGAGTTAATTAATTAGCATTGATGGGGAGATTAGAACAGGAAATATTAGAAGATGAAAACTTTATATGATATCCATATAAATGTGTATAATTAATATCACTCAGCCAAATAGTAACTACTTTGAAAACTAAATATATTCAAAAACTGTCATAGAAGCGGTATACAGAAGTGGTTGATGGGAAGGAGATAAGATTAAAATGATATTATTGGGCAGGAGTTGGACAGTGAGAGACAAAAATCATGAAATCTAATCCTTAACTCCAAACTTTGATGCCCTTGAGAGAAATAAATTCATAGAGGACAAGAGGGAACTAAAAGACAGGAGTACAAAATAAACATTTACATTGAGATAAGACGCAAGCTTCCCTTGTATTAGATCTACTCAGGATCCTGGCAGAAAGCAGATGGTAATTTAAAGACAACTGAACAAAGGCTGATTTATATATATATATATATTTAAGTGCTATGTCACTTCAGTCATATCCAACTCTTTCGTGACTTTATGGGTTGCAGCTCGCCAGGCTCCTCTGTCCACGGAATTTTCCAAACAAGAATACTGGGGTGGCTTGCCATGCCCTACTCCAGGGGATCTTCCTGACCCAAGGGTTGAACCCTCATTGCCTGCATCGCAGGTGGATTTTTTACCCATTGAGCCACCAGAAAGCCTGTAGATATGTTTGTGTATATATATATATATATATATGTGTGTGTGTGTGTGTGTATGAAAGAAAAAGTGAAAGTGAAAGTCTTGTCTGACTCTTTGCAACCGCATGGACTATACAGTCCATGGAATTCTGCAGGCCAGAATACTGGAGTGGGTAGCCATTCCCTTTTCCAGGGGATCTTCCCAACCCAGGTGTCGAACCCACGTCTCCCACATTGCAGGCGAATTCTTTACCAGCTGAGCCACCAGGGAAGCCCAAAAATGCTGGAGTGGGTACCCTGTCCCTTCTTCGGGGGAATCTTCCTGACAGGAATCAAACTGGGGTTTCCTGCATTGCAGGTGGATTCTTTACCAAATGAGCTACCAGGGAAGCCAGTGTGTGTGTGTGTGTGTGTGTGTGTGTGTGTGTGTGTATTCAGTAAATAAGGAAATCTACAAGGGTTAGATTGTCACTCCCAATGGGAGCTATTGTTGCTCCTGGGCCTGGGAAGGTGAGGTCAGGGAGCGCAGGTGAAGACCTCAGGAAGACCTGTGCACAGAGAGAACCACCTGCCAAGGACTGTGGCCTGCCCGGAGGATGCAGCCCCCTGCAGCGGCCAGCAGAGAGGAGCAGGGAACGCTTAGTCAGGCCTCATGTCCTTGTTCTCGCAGTCCCTGCCCTGGAGGAGGAAGGCAAGGGAGTTTCCTGAAGTAATTTACCTGAGTCGGCCTCCCAGGGCACCAAGCAGGGTGAAGTGTGAAGGACTGGGAGTCTGTCTGTAGAGATGATGGAAGGATATACAGCCCAGACCTCTAGTTACCTAAGTGAAACCCTGGAGAGCACTCCTTTTGCTGTGACCAGAAGTAGCCTAGAACCTGGAAACAAAGCAGGCCACATGCTCCACTATTCTCCTTTTCCACCCTAAGCTTCTCACATGTGAGCTGCAGGGCTTACCTGCAAACAGAGAGGAAAGACAGATGCACAGTTAAAAATTTTGAGTTTCAGATAATCAGTGAAATAGAAATATATGTGCATAATCAATGATACACACACACACACACACACACACACACACACACACACACATATATATATGTTCATCCTATACTTTATCAGGTAAGCCTAGTTCCAGGCCTTCCAGGGACCCCAGATATGCCTCAATAGGCATGCAGAAAGACACAGAGACGGAGAGGTGTTGCTTCCACCTCTGGCTTTTGCAGGTGGAGGCAGCAACCACATTAGAGAGGAATCCGGGTCCTTCCCCCTTTGCCAACCACAAGGAAGGTGTGGAGAAAACCAAGGAGGCAGTGGAGTGAGGGGTCTTTGCCTTCTAGATTCTCAAGCTTGGAGGATACTAGCCTTGGCTACCCAATTTCCTATTATGCTTCAGTCAATGAAGAGAAGACTGTTTAATTGGAAAGGATAGGTCTTAGCATCTCAAGTTCCTAGATCCATAAAAATCACGTTCCAGAGAATTAAAGAAACTACAGATAGACATTATCGATAACTCACAGAAATCACAGAAGATGCAGTATAATCTGGAATATAAGATGTGGGCAAAGGCCTAAATATTTAATTAAAGGTGGATGACATTTAATAGCATGTCTTCCCACATTGCAGGCAGATTCTTTACCGTCTGAGCCACAAGGAAAGCCCAAGACCAGTGATCCAGAGATTAATCCCTGACAAAATTTAAAATAAAATTATTAAACACATGCCTTCTGAGCACTTATAACATACAAAATAATCACACAAAGCTCAGGTAGGTTCATTAAGCCTGAATCCTGCTGAACTGGCCCTTTACTTTTCTCTGATAACAAGGTTGGGTTGGTGGGTCAGGGAAGGACCATAAACACAGTATATTTTGAATTCAAAATAGTATTTGACAATTTCTTATGAAGTTTTTGTAGATAAATGAGAGCAGTTAGCAGGATGTTAGTTCAACTAGGCCCATTCCTGGGTGGAGTGTTAATGTCTTGAAGTCACTAAGAGGGAGTTTTGGTGTGTGCATGCATGGGTGCATGCTCAGTCATGTCCGACTCTTTTGTGACCCTATGGACTGTCAAGCCTGCCAGGCTCCTCTGTTCATGGGATTTTCCAGGCAAGAATACTGGAGTGGGATGCCATTTCTTCCTCCAGGGGATCTTCCCAACCCAGAGGTAGAACCCACATCTCCTGTATCGGTAGGTGGATTTTTTACCACTGAGTCACCTGGGAATTCTGAGGTTTAGTAGTGGACTTATGTAAAAATAGTTTTAAGCAACACTCTGGATACCATATCTTTGAAGAGAAATTATTTTTAAAAACTGGAAACCACAAGGGAATCTATGTAGGAGAAAGGTGTTAAAATGATATGGGAGAAGCATTGAAAGAACTGTAAATATTTAATTTAGATAAATGAAATATTCAAGTATGGTTGAACACAGAATCATACATGGATGGAGAGATAAACCAGAAGTTTGAGTTGAACACACACATGCTATTATATATAAGATAGATAACCATAAAGGGCCTACTGTATAGCACAGGGAACTCTACTCAATATTCTGTGATAACCTATTTGAAAAAAGAACCTGAAAAAGAATGAAGATACATATATGTATAACTGAATCGCTTTGCTATACATGTGAAACTAACACAACACTGTAAATCAACTATACTCCAATAAAATATTGAAAGTGTTAGTTGCTCAATCATGTCTGACTCTGCGACTCCATGGACTGTACCCCTCCAGGCTTCTCTGCCCATGGGATTCTCCAGGCAAGAATCCTGGAGTGGGTAGCGGAGGAATTGAACCCCAGTCTCCTGCATTACATGCAAATTCTTTGCCACCTGAGCCACCAGGAAAGCCCCAATAAAATATTAATAAAATTAAATTAAATAGAACTAGATTGAGCCATCTAGTCTCCTAAAAATTTAACTGATGATAAATTGAGTTTAATTGAGTCTACTTACACCAATATCAGTGTTTGTCAAGTACCTGTCATTTGCAAATGCTCTGTCAGATGCCAGGAATACAAAAATTAAGCAAGTTTCATCCTGAATGACAGCTTACATCTCCTCTCTCACATCTTCAAATATTTAACAGGCTGTCACAGGGAAGACAGTATGAATGTAGCCTGTCCTCTGAAAGGCACAGCTAGGGCTTATAAGTAGAAACTACAGGAACGCAAATAACACAGGAAGAGCTTTCCACTAACACCAGTTGTGTGACCCTGGACGGGGGTTGCTTGGAAATCAAAGAGGTCCAAGAAAGATTGGATAATCCATCCCTGGGTCTCTTGCCATTTCTCAGTTGGAGAGGAAATTAGCCCAAATGACCTCCAAGGTCCCTATGTGTGTGTTCCCTGACTAATAAATGCACAGCCAATAAGGGAATGACTACTACAGAAAGTTTATATTAAATATAATACATATCTTCAATTTTATTTCTTGTTTCATTATCTCTTGGTTTTGATGATTGGTTTGCATCATTAAAGATCACATAAAAGAAACTTGCTGAGTTTCATGGTGCACTTTACAGCAAATGTGAAACCTCAAGGGGGAGTTCAGAGAAATAACTCATCAATCACTGTGACATGAGCCCTTAGATGTTCCCCACTGGAGGCGAGATAAGACGTCTGTGATCATTCAGTTCATTCATTTGATGAATATTTCTTGAGCACCTAACATGCCCCCCAGATGCTGTGCTAATTATAGGAAAAACTGTTCAGTGGTGAATAAGGTAACCATTCTTCCTGGGTTTATGAGACTGCTGTTCTAGAGGTGAATATAGACAAATAACATAAGCAGTTACAACTAATGGCATCAGTGCTCCTAAAGGGAGAAGTACAGGGTGCTCAAGCGGGACATCCGAACTTCAGAGGATGAAGGATGACCCTATACACTTGTGGGTTCAGGGAAGGATTTCTGGAAACAAACATGTCTGAGCTGAGACACAAAGCATGGTTTGAAATAGGAATTAGCTGGGGGAGGGAGAAGAAGGAGGAGCCAGAAGTTGCACAGAGATGCTTTAAGTAGCCAGAGCTGCATCTTTTTAAAAAATATTTATTTACTTGGCTGCGCTGGCTCTCAGTTGCTGCATGCTGGATTTTTAGTTGCTACATGTGAAATCTAGTTCCCTGACTAGATTTCTAAATTTCTAGATCCCTGGCCAGGGATCGAACCCAGGCCTCCTGCATTGGGAGTGTGGATTCATAGCCTCTGGACCACCAGGGAAGTCCCAGCGCAGTTGCATCTTGATCTGCCACTTGGTAGTGCCCTTTGACTCAATTACGCAGAAGCATTTTCCCTTTGATATTATGATTTTTATGCTTTGTCATTTAACAGGAAATACCATCATTTTTGGTACCATACTGGAAACTGATAGAAAATTCCTATATAAATTCCATCAAAACAGTACTCAGTCAGCTGAGAGAAGGCCAGCATACCGTGCTTGCTTACTTATACGATATTAGGTAAGTAAAGTTCCCACAGTTCCCAATGTGTAGTTTACAGATAGGACATGTAAGCTCTGTCTCATTCCCGCAATGCCTTACAGAACAGGCTTCCAGCAGTTTCTCAGGCGTCCAGACCACAAGCAAGACTTTGTGTCTCAGTGGCAGGCGGATTTCAACTCCCTTCCTGACGACCTGTGGGATGATGAGGAAACGAAGGCTGAGCTACACCAAAGAGTGAATGTAAGGGAATCTGTGACTCACGGGGCCCAAGTCTCCACACTCTCAAACCTCCCACTGCAAAAGCTTCATTTGCCCCCTCATTACGTTCATGAGGTGTGAGGATGAGGAGGGAAATGGTGTGATCACCAACCTGATGACTTTTAAGAGCAATGACTCTTCAGCACTTTGAGTTCAGAGTGAGAATCCAGTGGCTACTGGTGGTTAAATCTGATTATAGTCTCAGTGTTTATTTGTACAACAACAACAAATTGCCAAGCTCTACCCCATGACCCATTCATCTGCTCTGTGAATATTTATTGAACATCTACCAGGGTCTCAGCACTGTTTCAGGGGCTAGGGATTGAACAGTAGAAAAAAAGCCTTTGATCTCAGGATGTTTATATTCTAGGGGCCAGAATGCAAATAATAAGTAATAAACACATGAATGTACAGTGAGAGCTATGCAAAGGACAAAGAGCATGGAAGAAAAAACACTGATGTACTATTTAGTATCCAGTAGTTGCATAAAGGCCCACTCTGAGAAGGTGATATTTGAGCAAACTCAGGAAAGGAGAGAGTGAATGAGCCAGACAGATCTGGGGAGGAAGAGTGTGGGGCCTCTCTATTTTCCTTTTCTCTCCGACTCTCTAACCCGCCCTGTAGTGCTCCAGGGTGGGAGTCAGAAAGCCGGGCGAGCCCTCGGTCTCGGACAGAAGGACCCTCCGAAGTTATCTTCCGAGGATGGGAGCCTCAGGAAGATCGGCCCCGAGGAGGGGGTGAGCGGACCGACGGCCCCACAGCCTCCCTCGCCTGGAGAAAGACACTCAGACACGGCGGGGGTTCTGTCAAAGCAGTTCCGTTTTATTGAGCTGAAGGGCGAGCTTACATAGACAAATAGCGGGAGAAGGCAAATGGCGCGGGGTGGGGGGAGGTTTCAAACGGGGCTTTCCGGGAGCTTGGCCAATCACTGTAAGGGTCACGTATCCAGGTGGTGGTGCACCAATGTACACTGGTCACGTCCCAGCATTGCTAAGAGGAAGTTAGCCATGGCCAATCGCATTTTTTTGTAAATAGCCTCAGTCCCACCCTCTTGATCTCCGCCAAGCGCCATCTTGTCATGAGCACATGTGAGGTGCCCTACAGAAGAGTGTATTAGGCAGAGAAAAAAGCAAAGGCACTAAAGGAGGAGGATGCTTGGTGTGTTTAAGAAGCATTGGGAAACCAACTGGGGAGCTATTGAAGTTAAGTGAAGGCATGACGGTAACTTGGATGAGCAGGGTGCTGGTAGGTTCTATCAAGTTAATTGTATTGAATTAACAAATGCCCCAGTACTGAAGCATTTTACCTGTTCTTAATCCTAAAACGTATCTGCCTTTTCTGTTTCCTACGTATTCACAAAGCCAGCTGTCCTATCAACTCTTGCCCCAGATCAGTCAGAAAATTGCTAGTAGAATTAGAAGGCTTTTAGACTTAAAATATCTTATGAGCATTTCCCCCCTAATTCCCAAAGTACCATTTGTTTATTGTACACAAATTAGATACTTAAAACAAGCAAAAATGTAAAATGACAAATCCATAATCCTGTTTGCCAGTAGCTAACCTCTTTATTCCTGGTAACAGTCCTTGGTCTTGGCTTATTTCATTTCAATCCTAAGTTAATGATGAGGGTCTGCTATCGTGTTATCCTCATCTTACAGTACTTGCTAAGGTCTCCAAAGAGTCAGAAACAGAATAAGAACTAGAAACAAGGCCCCTGCTTCCTCTGCTGTCTTTTTAAAAATGTATAAATGTGTAGGGAGTACAAGCCAGTCCTCACTGAATGTCTGATATAGCGTTTGTGGAAAGACCCTAAGAGACCCCCGAGATCAGCTCTAAATAATGGTGTATTCTTCTGCCATTAGCACACAGATATAAAAATGGATTGATCTTTTCATTGCACATGAAGCCCCCACAAGATAACAAACCACAATGCTAAGTGTTCCATAAACACAGCATCACAGAAATAAAACTCTCTGTATATACTGGAATAAAACTTCTTGCTCTTGAATTCCTGATTTCACCACGTTGAAACCATCGGCAAGTGATTTAACCACTCTGGGCATCCAATTTCTCATCAGGAACTTCTCTCTTGGTTATTGTGGGGATGAATGAGGTAATCAATGTCAGGCACTAAACACAATACACAATGCACAGTTAATATTCAATAAATTATTAATGTTATGAAAACTGTCTAGTTTTATTGGACTATATATATTTTTTCTTAATGGGATTTTTATTAAACAGATATTTTATTGCTATGGATTGCTATGATGGTGTTTATAATTGAGAAATTATTGTGTGCTGAATACTGTGCTAAGTGCTTTATGCATGCTAAGTCACTTCAGTTTTATCCAATTCTCTGTGACGCCATGGGCTATAGCCCTCCAAACTCCTCTGTCCATGGGATTCTCCACGCAAGAATACTGGAGTGAATTGCCATACCCTCCTCCAGAGATGTCCCCAACCCAGGGATCAAAATGCTTTATAGGCTTAGGCTGACTATAGCACATCCAAAGGGTAAACAATATCCCCATTTCACAGGTCAAGTAACTTAGCCCTAATCTAGTGGTACATCTTACTCAAGCCCATAGGCTCATATCCTGACTCCACCACTTGCTTACAGGGTGACTTTGGGGAAAAAACCTCTCTGTGGCTGACTCAGATCCTCACCTGCAAAAGGGAGATAATAAGAGTACCTAAGTTTGTTGGGAGGCATTCAATGAGTCAATATAAGTTCACTGACTTCTATTCTGATGCAGTGACACACAGAGAAAGGTATTATCATCATTATTGCTCAAGATCTAGTTAACGGCAGAGATGGGATCTTAAAAAGATTTTATTTTACTGCTAACTCTGTAGTACAAAGCTTATCTTCAGGCAGCCCCATTAAGTTCAAACACCATTTCTTGGTGAATGACATATTCCACCCATGATTCATTAACAAGCCTATGTATGCCCTTGGATTCCACAGAGCTGCAGATTTCTTCCACCAATAATACACCATTTCCTCCAAAATTCCCTGAGAGGTCTTGTTTCAACCAAACAAGTCTTGTGAGAAGGATTAGAATACAGAAAGCATAGCCCCCATGAAGAAAGTGAACTGCAGTGGGTTTGGACATGGGTACAGGGTATGCTGAGGGGGATCTTAGAAAGTGAAGACCTGACAGAGTAGAAGCAAAATAAATATTTGTTGAGCGAAAGGATAAAATACATGAATGCATTAGATCTAAATCTTCCTGAGGCGCATTTTTAAGACAGGCAAAGGATTTTAGTTTCATTACACGGAGGTCATCCAAGCTGCGATTCTGAAGCCTCACAGCGTTGCTTCTCTGTGTTCAGGATTTACGGGACCGCCTGTGGGACATCTGTGATGCCCGCAAGGAAGAAGCAGAGCAGGAGCGTCTGGACATCATTAATGAGAGCTGGTTGCAGGACTCGATGGGAATCACCATGAACCATTTCTTCTCACTGATGCAGGTAAGAGTGGCCAGGCAGAATGCCCCAGACTCTGCCCTCTGTGGCCACAACCCTCCTGTTAACCATCCCTCTGGGAATGTAAGGGGCCGTTTGGAGCTCATTTCACTCAGAGCACCTGACCCAGTCTTGAGCCCCAACTTGCCAAGGGATTCAGCTGAAATAAACCATTTCAAGCAAACACTTGAACATCTCAAGCGACACCTCAGCAGGTGTTTCCAGGTGGGCTGGAGCTGTAGAGTGGACAGCAGAGATGGTGTCTGTCCTGGGTCACTACCTCGCCAGCCCCCTGCAGCGGACACCTGAAGCCTTGCCACAGAACATGGGCAGGATCAGTCTCAGCGGGCACTTGATTCCTGAAAAACATTTGTGTTCAGACTGGCAACACAGACCATTCATCAGAACAATCACAATGAATCATGCTGGGCCAGCTAATGAGGCAGACGTTGATTTTATCCCAAGAAATTCGTCAACAATAGGGGAGAAGGCACAGACCAAGTCTGGAGACCCGTCTCTCCCAAGAAGAAGAGCTGGAGTGTTTCTAAGAGCTGGAGGGGGGTGGGGTGTCATGGGCAACCTGTGTTTCTTGACTGGCCTCACCTAAAGGAAAAGTCAACTTTCTCCTCTCTTCTTGATGCAAGTAGTTTTATAGCTTGGAGCAAGATGTCTTCCTAAGTCAGGCTCACCTCCTCCCAGAGGACAGGGAGTTAGGGCTGCTTCTTCGCTTGTTCCCAGGTCCTTGACAGAGACAGTTCTGGTTCCTAGAATCCGAGGAAAGATCTGAAGAGATTTACATCTCAAAGTGACAGAGAATGGGCTTACAAAGACAAGTTTCCTAAAGTAAATACTTTCAGCCAAGGAAGATCAGGAGCCTGGAGTTAGGGAGAAACCTGTCTATAATCTCTTCACACTGAGGGGAATATGAAGGGTATCTTGGTAACCAAGCTGTGTCTACAGGAGTATTCTTTCCTAAGAAATAGCAGTGAGGATACAGTGGAAAAGGGTACCTTACAGGTCTTGAGCTGGTTAGTTTACAGGAGAAGTAATTGCCAGAAATGAGGATAGTTAGCTCACCAGAACTTGCATAGGAGGTGTTCATTAAATCCTTGTTCAACAAGTGACTTTGAAGGCAAGGACTCCCAGCACTCCAAGAGACAATCGTGGACCACTGGAGGCAGAAGCCTAAGAGACAGGAGCCGCCTCGCTTATTGCCGGCTCTGGGATGCAGGAGAGAGCCGTAAGGCATGGGCTGTGCTGAGTATGAAGGCGAGACACCCAGCAGCCTAAACCGCTGGGGTGACACCCCTGGGGCACCACTTTGGGTAAATGGAGATTGAATGTTGGTAAAGGTGTGTCAAAAGCTTAGGGTAGAAATAACAGAAATTCAATAGTGAAGGGAAAGGGATTAGAGAATTTTTGTAAATCATTCCCAGAAGTCCAAGCAATATGCACCTTTTGTGAAAATGGCATAACTCTTACAGCCCACAATACCTGCCTTTCAGACTTTCACTGAGACACAGAATCTACATCTAAAACCAAACAGAGTGGGGGGAAAAGAGGGTAAAGGAAAGGACAGCAAATAAAGGCTAATATGTATTAAATTCTTAATCTGTATGTGCCAGACACAGTTCTAAGGATTCTTTATGTGCAATACATTAAACCTTCACAGGAACCCTAGGCTGTACATTCTATCTTAATGCTCATTTCACAGACAAGAAAACTGAGGCAAACATAGATGAAGTAATTTGACCAATGCCACACGCCAGTCGAGAGAGAACTGGGATTTGGATCAGGGAGTCTAACTCCTGGGCCAGTACCTCTGACCACTGATTTGTCATTAGCGTTTCCATAGTTAAAGGCTAGTGAACAGAACAGAAAAATCCTTGTTCTGCACGGATTGAGAGAATCCTACAAAAAAGGCAAAAAACAAAGCTGTAAACTGCAGGAGAGTAGTAGATTTCAGTTCAATAAATGAAAAAAGGAACCTAATGATTGGAACTGTCCATCGAATAACAGACTTTGCAGGTCCTTGAGCTGCTGGTCCAGGAGCCCATAAGCAGAATCCTGTGCATACTTGTAAAGGGGAGAAAAATCTTTGTAAAAGTTTTCAAGGGTTTATGGCTAGATAAGTGTTTCCCAGGGTGGATTCTGTAGAACACTACTCCTACAAAATGTTTCACAAAACAAGAACTTGATGATTCAAAAGACTTTGGGAAGGCTATGTACTCTACCCTTCCTTCTTGCTGGGATATTAACAAAAAATATTGACATATTATTATTATCAAGATAATATGTTGCCCTGCAACATAGAAAGCCTTTGGGTGTGCTAACCCAGGATTTCTGAAACTGATGTTGCAAAGTTTTTCTTTGTTTTATCCCCAACGTGTTGCTCATTAACAATCTATAAGACAAGATTGACATGGCAAATAGATGGGGAAACACTGGAAACAGTGAGAGACTTTATTTTGGAGGGAGGGGCTCCCAAATCACTGCACATGGTAACTATGGCCATGAAATTAAAAGACACTTGCTGCTTGGAAGAAAAGCTATGACCAACCTAGACAGCCTATTAAAAAGCAGAGACATTACTTTGCCAACAAAGGTCCGTCTATGGTTTTTCCAGTAGTCAGGTATGGATGTGAGAGTTGGACTATAAAGAAAACTAAGCGCTGAAGAATTGATGCTTTTGAACTGTGGTGTTGGATAAGACTCTTGAGAGCCCCTTGGACTGCAAGGAGATCCAACTAGTCCATCATAAAGGAGATCAGTCCTGGGTGTTCATTGAAAAGACTGATGCTGAGCCTAAACTCCAATACTTTGGGCACCTGTTACGAAGAACTGAATCATTGGAAAAGACCCTGATGCTTGGAAAGATCAAAGGCAGGAGGAGAAGGGGATGACAGAGGATGAGATGGTTAAATGACATCACAGACTCGACGGACATAGTTTGAGCAAGCTCCAGGAGTTGGTGATGGACAGGAAAGCCTGGTGTGCAGCAGTCCATGGGGTCACAAATAGTCGGATGTGACTGAGCAACTGAACTGAACTGAACTGGTTTAAGTAGCCCTACTAACAAAAGCAAAGAATGAAGGTCATGGTTACACCACCAGAGAGAAGCTCCGATATGCCAACTGATCTTACATCTCATAGGAGAGCAGGTTGGAAAACTCATGGTCTGTTTGTGTAATTGACAGTTTGCAGGATCTCACTGCACATACGTGTCACAATTACCACAAACAGAAATGATCTGCTGGGAGGGAGTCACTCAGGAAAAACTGGTGCTCCTCTGCTTCTCCATTTCCTGTCCCTCAAGATGCTTCCTGGCAAAGTTAGCAGAGGCATTTTGTTTTGAGCCTGGAGGAGTGACCTCCCTGTTCATGTTGAGCAGGAATGGAAACTGTGGGAAAATAAACTGTTCATTATGACTTCACCTCACCATTTGTAAGTTCTCCACAGTTACATTTCGTAGTCCTACAGGACCAAAACCTAGCCTTATTTTGTGTTTCAGTTCTTTTATAGCAGTATATGTATTTATATTATGTATTTTATGCATACTTTTAGTATTTCCCAAGTCAACCAATGTGTTATGTATGATGAAATGCACTCAAGTGTTTGTTAATGTATTGATTGGTTGAATATAGGGCACAAAGAATTCCTAATGTCAAAATAATGACTAATATGCGCTATTTCAGACATCATACTATCTTTTGTAATATTATGAGGAGGCATGGAAATGTCATCTTGTTAAGTGGACTTATATTCAGTAAGTTCAGCGAATGCAAACTCATCAGCTTTCTTAATTTTTATGAAATTTTAGATAAATGTTTACAACCACTTCTCTTAGTTTCTAGAAAGCTGATTTCAACCTACTGTTTTTAAATAGTGTTTACAGAGCTTATATGGAAAATATGTGCAGATTATCTTGTTCTGTCTTGGGTATTAACATTCATATTTGCTATTAAAGGTAGAACTGAACCGTTTCCAAGATACCAAAAGATTCCTGCAAGATTATTACAGAGCCATGGAATGTAAAATTCCAACGGATGACACTAAGAGATTCACTCGAGTCCCACTGGTCCAACTGGATAGTAAAGATATTTTGGAAAGCCAGCTTAGGTAAGGCAGACTATTATGTTGCACTGTAATTAGTGTGAACATAAAGCTTTGTGATTTTAAATTGAATACCACTATAAAACCACACTCCTGTGTCTGCTAATACAAAATAAAAAAAAAAAGGTTTGAAAACTGAATGTCTTTTATAACTTTGATGAAGACTATTGATATGCATTATTTATTCTACTTACCTACTCATTGATTACTCATTTTTGCTGCAGAGATATAGTGTGTTTTGTTATGGAGTGCTTCCACCAGACTGCTTGAGATAGTAGGGAATATATAGTATATATAAATTCTGGATTCCGAAACACTTTTGACCACAAGGCTTTCTGGTAATGGATCGTGACCCTCTACCACTTTTATGAAAGGTCCCATGCTGCTCTGTGTGTATGGGTGTGTCTGTGCGTGACATCGCGTAAACGAAACTACAAGACATTATGTGTCTTCTTTTATAGTATAGGAAACTGAGAAACAGTAAAGACTCAAACTTATGTGGTTATGATTTTGTGAGGCTGAAACTTCTTAGTGATCTAACATCAGATTCCCACCAGCATGAAAATAAATTTGGTGTTAAGGGTAGAATAAAAATTACATTTTTAGCCAATTACTAGTTATATGTAAGTAAATTAAAACAATTTATTTGGGAAAGTAACTCCCAACTCTCTTAAGCCTTGGTTTCATTATCTGTAAAAGTAGGGTAGTTATGAAGACTGCAGAAAATGAAATCCTCAGGACATACAGCACCAGGTCTGAGAGTCAGAAAACTTGAGACCTAGTCCCAGTGACTCTCGATAAGTGGTAACTATTATCTTTATTGCATACTATGACAATGAACTATTCTTCCTCACATGCACTGTTTTAATTGTGAGTGTCTCTCATTTTACCCTCGCTTACGCCATCAAGGATTTGAAATGGCCTGAGCACAACAGGATTCCACAGTGATCTGAGGCCTATTTCTCTGTAGGCTTCTTCCATCTAATCCCATCATGTCCATGTCAGGACCGCGCATAAGTGAGAAAACACAAAAAGGAAAATCTGTACCCTCTTTTTGATACAAATACAAGATAAATGTCTTAACTCAGTCAGTGCTGGAAGAGAACATTGCAATTAAAAACAATAAGAAAATTTCCAAAGTGATATGAACCATCAAGAGTCATCAAAAGAGGCCAAGTTTCAGTGTCCCCAGTAGCAGTGCATTCTGTTCTTAGCACAAAAGAGCAAGTCAGGCATAATGGGGAAGCTGTTAATGTTGGTTCGTAGAATGAGATAGTCAAAAGAACAGCCAGTTCTTATTTTCTGCAAAATAATTCTGCACCAATCTCAACCTCAAATCACTGCTGTAGATATCTCCTGGAACTCTAAGCAGATGGATGTGTCAACTGGCCAAACAGCCAGCCAGCCAGTCAGTCTCTTTGACACGTGTAGGGAAATGAGCACAGCGTCAAGCGTTTTCACATAGTTTGTCTGTTTTATTCTTCTAACAACCTAACAGTAATAATAATGGTATCAACTAATAACAAATAATATATAAAAATAATAGTGATAATAATATTATCATATTTGTATTCTTCCCAGAGGAATGGAGCCTCAGAAAGTCAAGTGACATGCCCCAGTTCATATCTACTGAAATATCTACTGATAGTGAGAGAACTGGCTAGACCAGAATTTTTCTCAGTAGATGAATTCTAAACCCAGATTCCTTTTTTAAATGATATGCCGCCACTGCCGTCCTCCAAAGCAAGGTGTTTGGAAATGCCTGTTGCCCCATCTCACACAACCCTTTCCTCAACTGGTTAGACACATGGATCTAATATGTCTCAGTGACTGAGGCTGAGCATTACTTGATTATTAAAGTGTCAACTGGCCTTGTGGGTAGGTGGGTACTGAGTCATTAACACATGGCCTTCATAGGTACCATGTACTGTCAAAATTCCAAACATTGTGATAATCAAAGAGCCAGCTTCAGAAAACCTCATCTGATGCTGCAAAACATGACTAAGCCAGTGGTTTGCAAAAATTCACAACCAGCTTTCTGCATCACTGCTCCATTCCCCAGCAACTTGAGTCTGCCAAGCTAAACGCCTGCTCTTCTCAAGTTTTAGCCAAGGCATCCTGGGGACTCCTTTCTGCCCAAGCTGAAAGCCCTTCCTATGTTCTATCACTGAGTGGGATCCCAGTCACAGTAAGCATTCTGATCTGTGGATCACTGCCTGCAGTTAGCCTCTGAGATCCTGGAATCCTTTAGGGATTGGACATTCCCAGGGGCAGCTCTAAAATCTCTACAGAGGGGCAGCAGCAATATGGTTGAGAGCAAGGGGGGCTTAACTCTGTGTTCTCACAGCACCTTGCAAAACAGTTCATCATCCATTCTCAAGGTGGGGGGAGGGCTGCTGGTACCCTCAAACCTCAGTGAGACACCCCTTGCAGACCTCACATCTATTATAGTATACCCCACTTTTAACTGTTCATTTCTGGAAACCAAGTGCTGGTCATATTAAAGAAGCGATGCTCAAATCTATTTGGTTTGCTTTTTCATGACTAGTTTATTCCTTGTCAGAAGTTTATATCCCAGATAAATTCCAAAACTGAATTTCTTCATAAAATTGCCTTCCTCATAATTACCAAGAATTAGTCCTAAAGATTATGCTTTAGCATTGCTTGTTTCCAGTTTCCTCTTGTTAACAAGAGTATTTGGATCATAAAAATTTGAATACAGACTTTCATAGTCTTTTCTCCATCTAAAGAGTTCTTCTTAGAACAAGAGAGCAAAATTTACCGAGTAGCATGGCCACAAAAATAGAATTCTGTTAAAGTCTTTATATTTCGTTTTTTGCTGATTTTCCCAAGAATTCCTCTGGTTCCTCGAAGATCCATTTCTCCAGAGTCAGCTTTATCCAAACCCAAAACGAAAAGCATCCTGAAGGGCAAGATCGATTACACACTGCAAAGTGTAGAGTTAAACTTTGAGGCCGATGAGAAGATGGTAATGGATACGTGGCAGCAGTCTTCTCTGGCAATATCTCACATGGTAAGCCGTGCTGGTTGTTACATTTTCTTTTAGCAACGCCCATTCATTGAGTGCCAAAACTGGTAATATGCTGTGAATAGAAAATTTACACAATGTTCACAATATGCATTTATATCCCCCAGAAGTTGTTGTTGTTTTTTTTTTTTTCTAAAAGAAATAAGAGAAACAGAGGCCAACTTTGCCATTTAAGAATGGAACCCAGTAGGGCCAGATTCTTAAAGTCAGGAATTCAGCCTACGCTTTCTTTACGTCTTAGTACACCTTCATTACCAGCTAATTGGTTGTCTGTTTCCTGAAGCCCAAACCTTCTGTGATCATATGCTCTTCAATCCTTGTAGCAGTTCTTGTCTCTCCTGCTCTTGACTCTTAGTGCATAGATTGTTGTTTACAATTTTTATCTCATTAACGTTCTCCTAAATACTTAACAATTCTAAAACTTTCTGTATCTGCTACACCTAGCGAAATGCCCACAACTAACACAATATTGAGCCCTCAGTACATTGTTTAGATGCTTCTGCTGTTATGCTGGTGACACTGATGTTCGTATAAATGATGATGGCAGTAGCAATGAGCTGTAGTCTGCAAAGTCCACAACTACCAAGCACCAGAGAGTAGGAAACCAGATCTAGAAATGCTAAAAAGAGTAACTGATTATTATTCTTCATTTAATTGAACATAAACATAATTTACAAGTCTTATGCATCCCACTAAAATTACCTAGGAAAATAAGCTTTAAAATATTATATTCTTAGAGAGTATCATACAGCACCAAGAGCCCTGGCCATACCTCTTGGTTAAGCTGTGTGATCTCAGGAAAATCACTTAACCTCTCTGAGTCTTCAATTTCTTATCTATAACATGGGAGACATTATACCTAGCTTTTCTTGAATGATTGACAAGATCCAATGAAATAACGAATATGAAAGTTTTTTGGAAACTAAATATAATAAATCATTATGTTGAGAAATGTGTTTAAAACTGTACCACTTTGCTTACAGACTTTTGAAAACCATACAGAAAGCATAGGAGGAAGGATTGTTTAGTAATTTAATATTCTCAATAATTACAAATGAATCCTGATTTTATGACTTAACCCATGTCTTCCACATTGGAGGCTAATTCTTTACCAGCTGAGCTACAAGGAAGCCCAAGAATACTGGAGTGGGTAGCCTGTCCCTTCTCCAGTGGACCTTCTCAACCCAGGAATCAAACTAGGGTCTCCTGCATTGCAGATGGATTCTTTACCAACTGAGTTATTAGGGAAGGCCTTTATATTTCTAGTCAACTTCCAAATGATTTTGACATTAAATGACCTTAAGAGAACTTTCCCTGCTGGCTCAGACAGTAAAGAATCCACCTGCAATTCAGAAGACCTAGGTTCGATCCCTGGGTTGGGAAGATCCCCTGGAGAAGGGAATGGCTATGCACTCTAGTATCCTTGCCTAGAGAATTCCATGGATGGAGGAGTCTGAACCCCTACAGTCCATGGGGTCACAACAAGTCAGACATGACTGAGCAACTAACACATACAAGAGAACTTTGAGTTTCAAATAAGAAAGGCTTGATTCAATAAAGTGATGCAGGGAGAACAGGACCAGCTGAGATCAGGGCAATTGAAATGACAGCACTTTAGCCTGGGCTTTTTCTGTACACAGAAGCTTTACCAAGAGCTATCCACTTAGTATATTATGTTAATTTTTAGCAGAACTTTCTTCTAATTAGCAGGTATGCAATGATTTCAAAGAAACCAGTCATGTTTAACGCCCACTATGTCAAAGCATAGAGTTTCTTCAGTCTTACAAGCTAGATTACTAAGTGTACTGTGAATTATGTTAATTTTTGAAAGAGACCCAGAGGTGTTTGAGGGAAGTGGACTAGAAAAATGCAGGTAATGGTAATCACCATCACCATTATCACAAGGCTGTTTACAGAGGAGAAAAATCCAATTTTAAAGGAAATTACTAACTTATTGTGCCTTGCAGGAACAGATTCAAAAATGAATTGCTTGCAATTTAGGGGAGAATGTTAACAGTTTTACCAAGAATTTGAAAGTACAGTATATGTCATGAAATTCATTTTTATCAAAAGAGCATCTGATTAAAAAAACACATGCACACACACCAAAAAATCTGCCTTGCTCTTTGAAACTTTCTTCATCCCTCCAAGGTTCCTCTAATACCGAAAGAGCTGTGGGTGTATTTGTGTGCTCAGTCGCTCAGTCGTGTCCAACTCTTCATGACTCCATGGACTGTAGCCCACCAGGCTTCTCTGTCTATGGAATTTTCCAGGCAAGAATGCTGGAGTGAGTTACCTTTTCCTATTCCAGGGGATCTTCGTGACCCAGGGATTGAGCCCACATCTCTTGCAGCTCCTGCATTAGCAGATGAATTCTTGACCACTGCACCAGAAGCTGTGTATATATTCTATAGCATATGGTTATTTTAAGAGAAATCCTGTCAACCAGTAAGCCTTTCCTGGGCATCTTCTATGAGTATTAACACAGATGCTAAAAGCTATGGAGAAAACTAAGATGCAGGGCTGACTTAGTTCTTGGGAGCTCTCTGCCCATTTCAAGATTGGAGATGAGAATTAACAGTCATAAAACAGTTGAAGGCTTCCCTGGAGGCTCCGGTGGTAAAGAGTCTGCCTGCAACGTGGGAGACCCAGTTTCGATCCCTGGGTCGGGAAGATTCCCTGGAAAAGGAACTGGCAACCCCCTCTAGTATTCTTGCCTGGAAAATCCCATGGACAGAGAAGCCTGGCAGGCTACAGTTATGGGGTTGCAAAGAGTGAGACACAACTGAGTGACTAACACACAGAACAGTTGAGGACAGTTACATGCTGAGCCACGGTTGTGAAGCGTGGTGGGACTCTGCGGCAGGGATCTAGAGAGCACAGAAATTGGCTGGTCTATGTTGCCCAAGGGACAGCAGACTTCTTTGAAGGTAAACATTAGATTGTGCCTTTTTCATCTTTCTGTTCACCTCTATCCAACTTCTTCTTTCTTCTCCTGGCCCCTAACCCAATTCTCCCTAGAAATATCATCAGACTTGGACACAGTAAGAACATTAATAAACAAACTCTGTGGACCTCCATTTCCTCACCAGTTGCCTTACTGAGATTTTTAAGTTTTTAGCCAGTTGCTACTGCCCTCATGGTGTGAAAACCTTGTCTCAGCTCTCATTTCTCAGATTGATACCCATAAATGCCCTTCACCTCTCCAGTAGCCACTGGACAAATTTTAGCAGATCTAGTCTTTCTTTTTTAATTTATTTTATTTTTAATTTTTACTTTACCTTGGATCGTAGTTGACAATGTTGTGTTAGTTTCAGGTGTGCAGCAAAGTTATACATATATACATTTCTATTCTTTTCCAGTGGTTTCCCTGGTGGCTTTGATGGTAAGGAATCTGCTTACAATGTGAGAGACCTGGCTTTGATCCCTGGGTCGGGAATATCCCCTGGAGAAGGGAATGGCTACTCACTCCAGTATTCTTGCCTGAAGAATTCCATGGACAGAGGAGCCTGGTGGCCTATAGTTCATGGGGGTCACAAAGAGTCAGACATAACTGAGCTACTAACACATATACTTTTTCAAATTCAATCCCACTCCTGGGCATATATCCATAAGATAAAATGGTTTGCAAATTGTGGTCTTTCTAACTGCAGGCATAGCCACAGCTGCACAAGCCCTAAGACAGGGCTTTCCTGAGGCCCACAGAGCAGGGAGAGGGAGGGATCCTAGCAGCAGCTCACCCCACCCCATTCATCAGCTGTTATGTTGTGACCACACAGTTGATCTCTTATACCAGGAAATCTTTGAGAGTAAAAGGAGGACGGTACAGATATGGAGAGATGGTCAAAGTCTCCCATGGAGAGGAAGTTAAGAACCAGCAATGTGGTTAGCTGGGGAACAGGTCATCCTCCATGAATACTGTACATTCCTGGGGTGATGTCTAGTGTTAGAATAGAATGGGAGCCCAGGATTCAAGTGTCTGTGAGCCCAGTTAATACAGGGCGTGGACTCCTAAAACTTGATTGAAGAACAAGACAGATTCTCACTAACTTTGTGTGCAAAGCACAGATATACATAAAGTACACGGGCAGGTCCACTTCTGCAGGATTCAGATTTCATGGAGGGGACTGTAATTAGGAGAAGCGGACTTAAAAACAATCAATAACGAAAAACAAACAACAGCAAAAAAAGATTGAGAAACATTGGTTTAGGGGAATGCCCCAGATTGAAAGTCAAGAGATAACAGGAACTTGGAAGAATCAGTTCAGTTCAGTTCAATCTCTCAGTCATGTTCAACCCTTTGTGATCCCATGGACTGCAGCATGCCAGGCTTCCCTGTCCATCACCAACCCTCAGAGCTTGCTCAGACTCACATCCATCAAGTCGGTGATGCCATCCAACCATCCTCTGTCGTCCCCTTTTCTTGCCTTCAATCTTTCCCAGCATCAGTGTCTTTTCCAGTGAGTCTGTTCTTCACATCAGGTGGCCAGAGGACTGGAGTTTCAGCTTCAGCATCAGTCCTTCCAATGAATATTCATGACTGATCTCCTTTAGAAAGGACTGGTTTGATCTCCTTATAGTCCAAGGGACTCTCAAGAGTCTTCTCCAATATCACAGTTCAAAAGCATCAATTTTTTGAACTTCAAAGCTCTTGTCTCAGCTTTCTTTATAGTCCAACTCTCACATCCATACATGACTACTGGAAAAACCATAGCTTTGACTAGACAGACCTTTGTTGGCAAAGTGATGTCTCTGCTTTTTAATAGGCTGTCTAGGTTGGCCATATCTTTTCTTCCAAGGGGCAAGTGTCTTTTAATTTCATGGCTATAGTCACCATCTGCAGTGATTTTGGAGCCCAAAAAATAAAGTCTCTCACTGTTTCCATTATTTCCCCACTATTTGCCATAAAGTGATGGGACCAGATGCCATGATCTTCGTTTTTTGAATGTTGAGTTTTAAGCCAACTTTTTCACTCTCCTCTTTCACTTTCATCAAGATTCATCAAGAGGCTCTTTAGTTCTTCTTTGCTTTCTGCCATAACGGTGGTGTCATCTGCGTATCTGAGGTTATTGATACTTCTCCTGGCAATCTTGATCCCAGCTTGTACTTCATCCAGCCTGGCATTCCATGTAATGTACTCTGCATATAAGTTAAATAACTTGGAAGAATAGTGAGCATTCAATCAATATGTCTAAGATTGAGAAAGAAATGCTTGCATGACTATGGAACGTTCCAGTTTGGAGGCAGCAATGAGGAAACAGAAAGACGCATGGCAGGCAGTGCTTGAGAAAGTGAGTGGCTGCCTGCCACACAGGTGGCCTCAGGAAGCCACATCTTGGGACAGAGACAGGTTTCCATTTAAGTGAAACATCAAAGTGTGTTCTGTAAAGACTCAGTATATGGCATGGTTGTTTCAGTAAAAGGAGGTTTCAATGACATTGGGTGATGACTCAATCCAAATAATTATCATCTTTCATAAATGTTGCACTAACTGAAGTATTGCTCTAATACAACCAGGTGGCTGCTGAAATTCATCAGAGGCTCACGGAAGAAGAAAAAGAAAACCAGCCTGCAGACACAAAAGAAAAACCTCCTCAGGCAGCTACAAATAAAAAAGTGAAAAAGGAGCCTCCGCCACCGCCACCACCACCACCACCCAAGAAAAAAAAAGAGGACAAAAAAGGAAAAGGTATTCACAGCTTTAGCATCCAGAAGCATGGATGCTTAACCCCTCCTTGGTGGAAAATAAGCACTTAACCAGGCACATGAGCCTCCGAGCTACTAGAATGCTGTTCATTAGGTTTTATTTAGAGACTCAGGCTTCTGTAAGCACGAATGTTAGTTGGCAAACATTCTCCATGCCAGCCCCTTCTAAGTTGTTTATCCACATAACCAAGTGTATTCAGGGTGAAATAAATCTCAAAGACAGTTTAAAACATGTGAAAAGAACCCCAAGATGACACTGTGCAATCTGAAAAGTATGTGCAAGGGGACGGACAGTAGCTGCCTTAATCAAGAGAGGGTTACAAGCAACAGGTGGTAGTTTAGTCGTTCAGTCGTGTCCCACTTTTTTGTGACCCCATGGACCATCATAGCCTGCCAGGCTCTCTGTCCGTGGAATTTTCTAAGCAAGAATATTGGAGCGGATTGCCATTTCCTACTCCAGGGGATCTTCCTGACCCAGGGATGCAATCAGCATCTCTTGCATCTCCTGTATTGCAGGCAATTCTTTACCACTGAGCCACCAGAGAAGCCCAAAAGCTAATTCTGTGTGTGTAAATTTCAGGCTTGAAGTGAAAGTGAGAAAGTGTTAGTCATTCAGTCGCGTGCCCGACTCTTTGTGGCCATATGGACTGTAGCCCGCCCGCCAGGCTCCTCTGTCATGGGATTCTCCAAGCAAGAATACTAGAGTGGGTTGCCTTGCCCTTAGGTTTAATTCAGATCTCAGGTTTAACTTAATCTTCTGGAGGCCTCCTCCTGCCTAAAACTCTTTAAGATAAAAGAAAACTTAAGTTGGGAGACACCTCCAATAACCTTGGGGATGAGCTCCACCACAGATATACTCTGCCCTCTGAATGTTCCCGCTTGTACATTTCTGAAGTGACTTGAGGCAAGAGAAGAAGAGAGGGAAGCACATGAGCAGGAGTCCCTCCACTGATTGGTTGCTCCTGATGTGTTTGTTAGGTTCCCACCATGCAGAACACAATGAAGATGGGTCCAAGGGACACAATGGTGAACTTACGTAAAAAATCAGAAACGTGGTCCCTGCCTGACAGAACTGTAGTCTAAGGCAGAGACAGACATGTGACCAACCCTTATTCTTTACACGGAGGTACAGGTACCTGGGATCACCATGGGATCCCAAAGAGTCTGACATGACTGAGCGACTGAACCGAACTGAATGGGTCCCTGGAGACGACAGTCACCTCACTCCATCTGAGGAAGTAGGAAGTGCTTCCTGGGTGGAGTCCATCCAGACATCTACAGTGGGAGTTACAACAAAGCCCTGAGGATGGGGGAAGCATGAGGTGATGGCCCCTGGAGCAGAGGAAAGAGTAACACTACAATTAAGAACTTGTGACCCTTGTTTGTCTCAAATGGTGAACATAAAGGAAATAATCAGCATTTGAAGGAAATTATTCAATTTACTTTAATGGAATAGTTACTGGGGTCCAATTTCCTAATTTTACAGATGCTAATACAGAAACCCAGAGAGATTAAGGGCTCTTTCATCTGTAACTTATACTTACATCCACTACTGCAAATAAGATGCAACACATCTAATTACAATTTCTTTGTTAATATTTGTCTTCTTCCCAAAATTTGAACCCCTTGAGATCAGACCTTCAAGAAACATTTATTGAACTAAGTAGAATTGTATAAGCTTGGCTTAAAGCTAGAAAGAATCACACTGCCATTTCTTATGGGTACATTCTCAGGCAAACACTAACAAATCCTTATTTTCTAATTCTCATAGACTATCTCTGAAGTACTTGTAGTTAAGTACTAGTTAAAAAACAATGAAGTAGGGGGGCCATCCTAAGATGGCAGAGGAATCTTAGGACAGAGAGACCACTTTCTCCCCCACAAATTCATTGAAAGATCATTTGAACGCTGAGCAAATTCCATGAAACAACTTCTGAACACTGGCATAGGACACCAGGCACCCAGAAAAGCAGCCCATTGTCTTTGAAAGGAGATGTTTTATCATCGGTGTGGTATGGATGGAGAAATCTTGAGGCCACTGTAAGAATAAGACTGAAAACCAGAAGCAGGAGGCTTAAATCCAAAACTTGAGAACACAAGAAAACTCCTGACTTCAGGGAACATTAATTGACAAGAGCTCATCCAAAAGCCTCCATACCTACACTGAAACCAAGCTCCACTCAAGAGCCACAAGTTTCTGCGCAAGACATACCAAGCTAATTTTCCAACAACGCAGGAGCATAACCCTAAGCACTAAAATACAGGCGGTCAAAAGTCACACCAAACCCAGAGACATCTCAAAACTCACTACTGGACACTTCATCGCACTCCACAGAGAAGAGATCCAGCTCCACCCGCCAGAACACTGACGCAAGCTTCCCTAACCAGGAAACCTTGACAAGCCACTCGTCCAACTCAATCCAAAGGGAGGAACCTCCACAATAAAGAGGAGCCACAAACTTCCAGCACACAGAAAGGCCATCCCAAACACAGCAGTCTAAACAAGATGAAAAGGCAGAGAAATATTCAGCAGGTAAAGGAACAGGATAAAAGCCCACCAAACCAAACAAAAGAGGAAGAGATAGGGAGTCTACCTGAAAAAGAATTCAGAATAATGATAGTAAAAATGATCCAAAATCTTGAAAACAAAATGGAGTTACAGATAAATAGTCTTGAGACAAGGATTGAGAAGATGCAAGAAATGTTTAACAAGGACCTAGAAGAAGTAAAAGAGTCAATCAATAATGAATAATGTGATAACTGAGATTAAAAAAACACTCTGGGGGGAGCCAACAGTAGAATAACTGAGGCAGAAGATAGGATAAGTGAAGTGGAAGATAGAATGGTGGAAATAAATGAAGCAGAGAGGAAAAAAGAAAAAAGAATTAAAAGAAATGAGGACAACCTCAGAGACCTCTGGGACAATGTCAAACACCCCAAAATTCGAATCATAGGACTTCCAGAAGAAGAAGACAAAAAGAAAGGCCATGAGAAAATACTTGAGGAGATAATAGTTGAAAACTTCCCTAAAATGGGGAAGGAAATAGCCACCCAAGTCCAAGAAAACCAGAGAGGCCCAAACAGGATAAACCCAAAGTGAAACACCCCAAGATACATATTAATCAAATAAATGAAGATCAAACACAAAGAACAAATATCAAAAGCAGCAAGGGAAAAACAACAAATAACACACAAGGGGATTCCCAGAAGGATAACAGCTGATCTTTCAATAGAAATTCTTCAGGCCAGAAGGGAATGTCAGGACATACTTAAAGTCATGAAAGAGAAAAATCTACAACCCAGATTACTGTACCCAGCAAGGATCTCATATTTCTCAAATATGAAGGAGAAATCAAAAGCTTTACAGACAAGCAAAAGCTGAGAGAATTCAGCACCACCAAACCAGCTCTTCAACAAACGCTAAAGGATCTTCTCTAGACAGGAAACACAGAAAAGGTATATAAGCTCGAATCCAAAACAACAAAGTAAATGGCAACAGGATCATAGTTATCAGTCATTACCTTAAATGTAAATGGATTGAATTCCTCAACCAAAAGACAAAGACTGGCTGAATGTATACAAAAACAAGACCCCTATATATGCTATCTACAAGAGACCCACCTCAAACCTAAGGACACATACAGACTGAAAATGAAGGGCTGGAAAAAGATATTTCACACAAATGGAGACCAAAAGAAATCAGAAGCAGCCATACCCATATCAGATAAAATAGACTTTGAAATAAAGGCTGTGAAAAGAGACAAAGAAGGACACTACATAATGATCAAAGGATCAATCCAAGAAGAAGATATAACAATTATAAATATATATGCACCCAACACAGGAGCACCACAATATGTAAGGCAAATGCTAACAAGTATAAAAGGGGAAATTAACAACAACACAATAATAGTGGGAGACTTTAATACCCCACTCACATCTATGGATAGATCAACTAAACAGAAAATTAGCAAGGAAACACAAACTTTAAATGATACAATGGACCAGTTAGACCTCATTGATATCTATAGGACATTTCACCACAAAACAATGAATTTAACCTTTTTCTCAAGTGCACATGGAACTTTCTCCAGGATAGATCACATCCTGGGCCATAAATCAGGCCTTGGTAAGTTCAAAAAAATTGAAATCATTCCAAGCATCTTTTCTGATCATACTACGGTAAGATTAGATGTCAACTACAGGAAAAAACTATTAAAATTACAAACATATGAAGGCTAAACAACATGCTTCTGAGTAACCAACAAATCACTGAAGAAATCAAAAAAGAAATAGAAATTAAATAGAAATGAATAAAAATGAAAACACAACAACCCAACACCTATGGGATTCAGTAAAAGCAGTGCTAAGGGGAAGGTTCATAGCAATACAAGCTTGCCTCAAGAAACAAGAGAAAAATCAAATAAATAACCTAACCCTACACCTAAAGCAACTATAAAAAGAAGAAATGAAGAACCCCAGGGTTAGTAAAAGTAAAGAAATTGTAAAAATTGGGGAAGACATATATGAAAAAGAAACAAAGGAGACCATAGCAAAAATCAGCAAAGCTAAAAGCTGGTTCTTTGAGAAGATAAATAAAATAGACAAACCATTAGCCAGACAGCATATTAAAAAGATCATACATCATGACCAAGTGGGCTTTATCCCAGGGATGCAAGGATTCTTTAATATCCACAAGTCAATCAATATGATACACCACATTAACAAACTGAAAGATAAAAATTATATGGTTATCTCAATAGATGCAGAGAAAGCCTTTGACAAAATTCAACATCCATTTATGATAAAAACCCTCCAGAAGGCAGGAATAGAAAGAACATACCTCAACATAATAAAAGCCATATATGATAAACCCACAGCAAGTATTGTCCTCAATGGTGAAAAATTGAAAGCATTTCCCCTAAAGTCAGGAACAAGACAAGGGTGCCCACTCTCACCACTACTATTCAACACAGTTTTGGAAGTTTTAGCCACAGCAATCAGAGCATAAAAAGAAATAAAAAGAATCCAGATTGGAAAAGAAGAAGTAAAACTCTCACTGTTTGCAAATGACATGATCCTCTACATAGAAAATCCTAAAGACTCAACCAGAAAATTTCTAGAAATAATCAATGAATACAGTAAGGTAGCAGGATATAAAATTAACACACAGAAATCTCTTTCATTCCTATACACTAACAATGAGAAAACAGAAAGAGAAATTAAGGAAACAATACCATTCACCATTACAATGAAAAGAATAAAATTCTTAGAAATAAAATTACCTAAAGAAACAAAAGATCTATCTATATATATAGAAAACTATAAAACACTGATGAAAGAAATCAAAGATGACACAAATAGATGGAGAAATATGCCATGTTCATGGATTTGAAGAATAAAAATAGTGAAAATGAGTATACTACCCAAAGCAATCTATAGATTCAATGCAATCCCTATCAAGCTACCAACGGTATTTTTCATAGAACTAGAACAAATAATTTCACAATTTGTATGGAAATACAAAAAAACCCAGAATAGTCAAAGCAATCTTGAGAAAGAAGAATGGAACTGGAGGAATCAACCTGCCTGACTTCAGACTATACTACAAAGCCACAGTCATCAAGACAGTATGGTACTGGCACAAAGACAGAAATATAGATCAATGGAACAAAATAGAAAGCCCAGAGATAAATCCATGTTCCTATGGATACCTTATCTTTGACAAAGGAAGCAAGAATTTACCATGAAGAAAAGACAATATCTTTAAAAAGTGGTGCTGGGAAAACTGGTAAACCACCTGTAAAAGAATGAAACTAGAACACTTTCTAACACCATACCCAAAAATAAACTCAAAATAGATTAAAGATCTAAACATAAGACCAGAAACTATAAAACTCCTAGAGGGAAACATAGGCAAAACACTCTCTGACATAAACCAAAGCATGATCCTCTATGACCCACCTCCCAGAATATTGGAAATAAAAGCAAAAATAAACAAATGGGACCTAGTTAAACTTAAAACCTTTGCACAATGAAGGAAACTATAAGTGAGGTGAAAAGATAGCCTTCAGAAAGGGAGAAAATAATAGCAAACGAAACAACTGACAAAGAATTAATCTCAAAAATATATAAGCAACTCCTTCAGCTCAATTCAGAAAAAATAAACGACCCAATCAGAAAATGGGCCAAAGAACTAAACAGACATTTCTCTAAAGAAGACATACAAATGGCTAACAAACACATGAAAAGTTGCTCAACATCAATCATTATCAGAGAAATGCAAATCAAAACCACAATGAAGTACCATCTCACACCAGTCAGAATGGCTGCTATCAAAAAGTCTACAAATAAATTCTGGAGAGGATGTGGAGAAAAGGGAACACTCTTACACTGTTGGTGGGAATGCAAACTAGTACAGCCACTTTGGAGAACAGTGTGGAGATTCCTTAAAAAACTGGCAATAGAACTGCCATACAACCCAGAAATCCCACTGCTGAGCATATACAGCAAGGAAACCAGAATTGAAAGAGCTACATGTACCCAATGTTCATCTCAGCACTGTTTCCAATAGCCAGGACATGGAAGCCACCTAGATGTCCATCAACAGATGAATGGATAAGAAAGCTATGGTACATAGACACAATGGAATATTACTCAGCAATTAAAAAGAATGCATTCAAATCAGTTCTAATGAGGTGGATGAAACTGGAGCCTACTATACAGAGTGAAGTAAGACAGAAAGAAAAACACCAATACAGTATACTAACACATATATATGGGATTTAGAAAGATGGTAACGATGACCCTATATGCGAGACAGCAAAAGAGACGCAGATGTAAAGTACAGTCTTTTGGACTCTGTGGGGAAGGTGAAGGTGGGATGATTTGAGAGAATAGCATTGAAACATGTATATTATCAAATGTGAAATTGATCACCAGTCCAGGTTCGATTCATGAGACAGGGTGCTCAGGGCTGGTGCACTAGGATGACCCTGAGGGATTGGATGAGGAAGGAGATGGGAGGGGGGTTCAGGATGGGGAACACATGTACACCCATGGATGATTCATATCAATGTATGGCAAAAACCACCACAATATTGTAAAGTAATTAGCCTCCAATTAAAATATATAAACTAATTTTAAAAAAAGAACAATGAAGTGAATTACAGATTCTTGACCATAGGCTACATTTCTACTGTATCTGCATGAGGCCATTCTCTGGTCTTTCTTGATGAGGACCTGGGGACCACTGGCCAGTGCAAGTATCCTTTGAAGACTTGTTGTTTCTCCAGATGGCCGGCACAATCTTGGGGTTTGCTAATTTCTGTCCCCAAACTCTAAATTGCACCCTCTTTGGAGTCTGCGACCATGTCCGCACTAGCCACATATCTCATTTTTCTATGATGCTACACGAATGGGGTGTTTTTATACGTGTCCAGCCAGATACCACATGGAGAATTCTCAAGGAAGGATTATTAATGTTTCATCACTCACACTGTCTGGCCCGGGGTCTCTCTTTCCCAAATCACTAGACATGCATAACTCTATACACTCCACTTTGTATGCATTTTATCCAAGTCCCTGTGTGTATACTTGCCCATCAGCAGATAACTCAGCATGATTCATTACCCTTTCAGGTAAATCCCCACCGATGGCAGAAGCTGCTCCTGTCGTAGTGCCAGCAGAAGAGACTGAGGAAGTGGAAGTGAAAAACGAACTGAAGCTCAGAATAAAGGAAGAGCATCTTGCTGCCCTGCAGTTTGAAGGTAGCAATTGGAAAGAGCTAAGATGATGTTTTGAGTAGAAAACAGACCAGTAGGCAAGCAGCCCTCTGCTGTCTGTGTCTCTGAGGCACACGCAGACTGACTGAGAGGCGTGACACTCCGTTGGCTGTTTTCACATGACCATGTGAAGACTAGATCTGACTGTTGTATGACTGTCTGCTGGGATCTCCAAAAGGGAGTTTGGGAAGAGGTTAGGAGAGCATCAGCAGTACTTCAAATCTCAAAGTAAAAAAAAAAAAAAAAAAACAGAAGCAATATTTTAGAGTTGGTGTGATCTTACAGGCTGAGAGAAGGCTTAAGGCTATGCTTCTATAATATAAGAATAATTTAGGCATCTCATAGGCAAGTAAACCCTGACTAAAGGGAGGTCTTGGGAGCAGACCCCATGGAAGAGTTAGTGATGGATCAATCACATTCAAGGGCCTCCTTCTCTATGGAGAGTGACAATTTTATAAGACATAATCTCCTCCTGGCTCTTCCAGGTGTCTTAAAATGCAATTCAGAACAGAATGTGAAAAGATCAAGAAATTGAAACAAAGTATCCTCACTGGAAAGAAGCCATGGTCAATATACTAGATGTCAAAATCATAAAGATGCAGCATTGGATATGCTGGGACCCATTAACTACTCCATGACAATTAGCTACTAAAGATACTTTCCGTCCCTTGATTCTCTCCTTTTGTCCCCTCTCTTCATCCTCCTACCACCTGCTTTCTTATTTCCAAGAGTAAAATCTGAAGGATGTTGAACACAGGAAGTCAGTGCTTGTCCCATTGCCTGTACCCACATCTGCTTTCAGTAGCTAAGCGTACGTCACCCTTCAGTCCATTCCATACATGGTTCCTAGTGTGGCTGAATTCACACATTTACACAGTAAAGGTTTTCTGAGTTGCTACTGTATGCCGGTCCTACAGTAGGTGAAAAAAAATAAACACATATATGCACAAACACAACACATCAAAAATATATATATAGAGAGAGAGGAACAGAACTGCAAATGATCACTTAAAATATGTTGTGATATTGGAGCTTGGTGGACAGGACAAAGGGCACAAGCAGGAAGGCAAGAAAGACTTCCGAGCAGCTGCAGTCATGCTTGAGCTGAATGAGAAGAGTGGCAGAAATGTGTGCAGGGGACGAGGGGGCACAGACGGGTTAGGGGGACTAGGGCACCCACCGATGGGGAGTAGCTGTGGGGTCTGAGGCACATTCTGGAAACGAGGGGTCTGGGAGGTGGAGGGTCACGTAGGCCCTGCCCAGAAAGTTCTGTTTCCCTTATGGCAACTGGGAGCTAGTAAAGTATTCTGGGCAGAAAGCGCCCAGAAGCACGTGTGCAGGTGAGACGGGTCACTCTGGGGCAGGTGGATTTGGATTTGAGGTAGGGAAGGGAACTTAGAGAAAGCAGGATGGAGGTGGTTGCTGTAGTGGAGGCGAGACATAAATCAGTGTCAAAACGTGGCAATAGAAAAAGCAAAGAAGAAAGATTGGACAGATATTTTAGAGGGAAATTACAGACCTCACCATGTGCCCAGCATATCAACGGGCCCTGGGACAATGGGCTTCACCCTCCTCTCACCTGTGCTGAAGAACATGGTGTCGCCTTCCCAAGGTCCTAAGAAGAGAGATCAGGAGACTTAGTTACCTTTCCCTTTTTGAAATCCAGAAATTATCTATTTATGTTTTCCCATTCCAATTTATCAAATGGTATATGACAAAGTACAATTATATGGAAAACTGAATTATAATTTTGGTTTAAGTAAACTGTCAAACAACTCTACCACATGCTGTTGTGTTTCCAAGGTGGATAGGTTATTAATTATCCATGTTGGTATATCAAAGATGTGCTGAAAGTTCCACAAACTAAAGTGTAATTGATTCAGAATTGAATTTAGCTCATCAGAAAGTTCATGCCATATAATACATTAAAAACATCTTTATTTCTCTTTTTTAAATAGAGATAGCTACACAGTTCCGACTTGAACTGATAAAGGTAAAAGCATTGGCTTTCCTGGAAGAGTTAGCAATAAAGGCGGTTGATGTATATAGACTCATGGAAAAATGGCTCGGTGAGAGGTACTTGAATGAAATGACCAGGTAAAGAACTGCATGACATTTTAAATATTTTGAATATTTACTTTGCTAATCCCTGAAGACCAAAATTGACCAAAAAAATGTTAAGATGTTTACAAATGTGAATTACATTTATAAATAGAATTTTGACCTTTTAGGAAATCACCTAGACACTTGTGTTGCTTCTTTTTAACCACAGTTAAGTCATGTATCAAAGGGCACTACTGCACATTATTTATGATAGTTTGGTTTTCCCACTGCTCCATGAGGACCTTAGTGTACAAGGTAAGCATATCAGCAATTTAAAATTATTCTTTAGGCATGATATAATATTTCATATGTTTCTAATGCCAGGCTTCTTATTAGTCAGGGCCAGTGAGCGGGAGATGGAGAAGGCATTTATAGGAATACTTTCCCCGTTAGGCTGATTCCCTCATGACAGCCAGCTTACTTTTATGTTAGATTCTAAAGGCTTTCTAGATCCTCATTTCTAGTGAGGAACAGAACTGTAGTCTAGAGCAGAAATAGACCTGTGACCGAGCATTGTCCTTTATGGGGAGGTACAGGTCCTTAGAGAACATCTCATCCTCTTAATCCCCCCTGAAAGGTGTAAGAAAGCAGCTCAGCAGAGCAGAAACACCCTCAATGGTCAGGAGACCAAGGGATGGGGACTCTCTCCTTGTCCACAAATTACAGCACGCCTAATCACTTCCGACCCCACAAGAAAACACTCCAACCAGGCTCTTGTAGAGGTTTCTGCTAGATTCTGGGCCACACCACAGTTTGCAATAAACATTTACTGATAAGTTGAAGGTCACGGCATACACAGAATGCAAACGGCAAGTGTTCTTAGAAGCAACGGGGGCCAGCTAGAAGATGGTTGTTATGGTTTGTTTTCTCCAGTTCTTGCCTCATTGTGAAAGTTCTGTTGTAAAATCCTCAGCTTCATTGTTTGTGTCTAAGTTGTTGCTCTCTCTCACACATGCACACACGTACACACACATGCACACACATACCCCTCAGCCTGGTCACCTCATTGCCATAATGCTTAAAATAATTAGACAGTGACTCATAGAACAGTGATGTACAGTCCTGATCTCTGCCTGCCACGTACAAATGAAAGTGTACCTTCTTCATTCTCAGGGTTCACAGTGCCCATCCTTGTGGGCACTGAGTGTAAATGCTTATTTTTATCTGACGGATACTTATTTCTCAGATGGATTGTGTGTGTATGTCTGATACCTGAATATGGCCACAAGAAATGAAAACCTAGTACTGTTCAGCTATGCTCTTGGTTTTGGTTCTTGCAAAAATCCTCCAGTGGCAAGAAAGAATGAATAGGGAGACCTATCGGATCTCATTCAACTTCGAATCCCACTTTTCATTCTCCTGGCATTTCTCCTTACCCTACCCTCCTTTTGAGGTTGCTCTTCATAACCTTCCACTAGATGGCGCACGTATTTTGATATCCTGGTTCTGGCTGGGTCTCTGAATGCATTTGGCATCCCTCTTCACCCAGTGTCCATCCCTTCTCTGCCCCACTCTGCAAACACCAACAAGCAGAAAGTACCTAGATAATACCTACTATATGGGCATTCACAAATACCTCACAAATACAGTGTGCTGGAATTAAATTCAAGATTGTCTTTTGAAAGAAAATGACTAATACGGGTTTTTTTGTTTGTTTCTAGTATACAAATATTTTGGTGTTCCTGAGTTATATAAAAGCAGATTAAATATGCACTTTTCTGCCATGTTCAATTTTTATTGCAAAATATAAGATTCTTTCTGTATTACAGTGATATTTTAGTTATTATATAAACCTTCTCTGGCCTTTAAAGTAGCCTTTGGTTAGACCTATAACTATAATCCCTAGGAAAGCCTAAATCCATGCTCTGTGTGATTTCACATTAATAATCATAAGGTATGGAGTTATGTGTTTTGGGCTCCCTTGCAAAGATGAGGAAATTGGAGAGCTCAAGTCACTAACTCAGGGACCCAGGGCTGGAGACGATGTACAATGAGAGCTCAGCTTCCAGGGCTCTTTCTACCGCACCACAGTTGCTCCAAACTGTGGCTGTTTATACCATGTGATTTAGCTGGAAATTACTTACTATTCACCGGGCTTCCTAGGTGACTCAGTGGTAAAGAATCCGCCTGCAATGCAGGAGATGGGGGTTCAGTCCCTAGGTCAGAAAGATTCCCTGGAGAAGGAAATGGCAACCCACATCAGTATTCTTACCTGGAGAATCCCATGGACAGAGGAGCCTCATGGGCTACAGTTCATGGTGTCATAAAAGAGTCAGACACAACTAAACAATACCAACAACATTATTCTCCATTAACATAGGAAAGCAATTTCAATGGGCTATCTCGTCAGAGACCATTCTGTCAAATGGGTCTTAAATAACATCAAACTCCTTGATATAAAGTTGGAGAAAAGCCATTTTTCTTGAAATTCATTATCAACTTTAATTCACTTTACGTACAACTTGTCCTGATTCCAAATAAATGCATTATACTATTAGTTTTTAGACAGAAAACTAATAGGTTTTTCTGTCATATAACCTTATTCTGACCCATATTTAGAATGAAATATATCTCTTGACATAATCTTGCCTAATACTAATATAATCATTTTAGTGGAGTCTCTTTTTGTTCAGTTGTGTATAAAATCTGAGACTATTAGCCCTGTAATGAGCATGTATTTTACTTCTAATCTATATTTATTTATTTTTGCTCTGCCTTTGTACAAATGGACTTGAGGATAAATTAGAATTTTTAAACATTCAGATTGAATTTTCTAACTTAGCTATATTTTCTAATGTGTTAACTCTTTGTGTATGTCTAAGAAGAAAATACTATTAATCTGATAGTATTTTCAGTGGGGATAACCCTATTCATGTTTCCACTTTCAGTGTGGAAAAACTAACTGAGGTAGCTCGCTATCACATTGAAACATCAACCAAAATTCAGAATGAACTTTATTTAGACCAAGAAGACTTCTTCATTAATGGCGATATCAAAGTCTTTCCAGATCCACCTCCTCCTGTACACCCTCCACCTGTGGAAAAAGAGGAAAACAGCACCCTGACCATCGAGCAGCTTGACAACCTCCGGGATCAGTTCTTAGATATAGCGCCCAAAGGTAGGAAAAGTGATTATTGTGAAAAGAAGACAAACAAAAAAAAAATTGAGGTTAACCAGGAAGGCAATCACCTGTCCATAAGTAAAATAGCCTTCTGGGGTCATGTGGTACTGAAATGAGCCCTTGCTTCATTCTAGTTTACCTAGTATTTGCTTCATACAACATAGATCTGAACTAAACAGAGCAAAACAGTGGCTAACACTTCGGCGGTACGGCAACCCTCATCCCTGGTAATTCTCCTCTCCTCTCCCTGCCTCTGGCTAGCCATTTGGCAAACTTGAGCATTACTCCATCTGGCAGTTGAGAGAGAGCCTTCATGCATCTTTCAAGTTTAAGTTTCATTGGGAATTTACTGGGATCATCAGCTATGTTTCTATCTTCCCCAACTAGTCTAGGGAGGGACACCAGGGAGTAGAGAATTTCCCATTTATGTATGCCTTTTCCTTCAGTGTTTTGTAGACCAAGAGCAGAACCTTTGTTAACACAAACTTGCTTAATCAATTGATTAATTAATCTGTTCATATGTAAGTGGACACATTATTTTCTGCACACAAATTCTTGATTTCCTTCACATTTTATTATTATGACTCTGTAGCACGTACGTGGGCTTTTGAAAAAAAAGTTTTGGATGTTTCTACTTATGGATACCCGGCAGTGAGTGCCATCAACTGACAGCAAACACAATTCAGACACAACGTGGAGGATCATCATCTCCATTTTATGGGTCAGGATACTGAGTGGTAGAGCAGTTGAGAACTTGCCTACGGTCACATATCCCTCAGGACACTTCAGGTTCAAAGGTCTTGTCCCTTCTCACTGAACTAAGTTGCCTCACATAAAGAGGGTTGTCTTCCAACATCTCCTACTTACTGGAAAATCATTTGCTTTTCCCTAGAGAATAGTCAGCTGACCTTTGTCCATTACTAACATAATTTCACTTTAATGATGGTTGTGCTTCACTAATTTTTTTAAGTTCAGTATTTCCAGAAAACCACATTAGATCTCATTAGTCAAGAGAGTATTGCTTTACTTTAAGCCTAAAGACTTCCTTGCTAAGCCCAGTGGGTGAAATAGATGTAACCACTGTATCCCTGCGTACTCCCCTACCCTGGGAAGCGTCACCTCATCTAATCAGCTTGAGTAGGTCTACACCTCCAGGATATAAGGGCACAACAACTCAGGTTGGCAGCATTTGAATAGGGAGCAAAAGGCTCAAAAATATGGCCATCAGCAGCTACAGAAAAAAAAAATCTCAATTTTATAGAGCCAGCACATGAAATTCCTTCAGTCCATCAGTCAGACAGATTCCAGCCTCTTTGCCATTGTGTGGGCTTACAATGTCTTTTTATTACATATTTCTTTCTTCAAAATTGCTTTTGCTTTTCATTTTATCCAGACTATTGTTTATATATAAAATAAGACAGAGCTATAAAAATTCAAATATGAAATATAACTTGCTTTAATCCTAAATGAGGGTAACTGGAAGCAAGTCAAAATTTAAAGTTTTGGGGGACATTTGAGTAGGTAGAAAATTATCAATCACTCATAGTCCCTTTCAGAAGAGACTTTATATTTATACCGATAGCCATAATACATTCTTGGATCCAACCTCGAAATCAAGAGTTTGCATTTCAACTAAAAGTTTAAAAATAAATTACAGGGACTTCCCTACTGGTCGAGTGGCTAAGACTCTGCACTTCCACTATAGGGGGCACTGGTTCAATCCTTTTGGCACTCCTGCTGCAAGGAGTGGCCAAAAAGTAGAAAAATAAATAAATTACAAATAGCAGTTATAACTTGACATGTGTATGTCTTAGATTAACTCTAGAAACTGGACTAAAAGATATCAACTGAAACACTGTCTATTTTCAGAGTATGGTAGGATACAACAGTTCTCAAAGTATGGTAGGAAGAGGAAGGAAGGGAGAAGAAAGAAAGGGAGGTAGAGGAGGAAGGAGATAGTTATATATAATATATATATTTTTAAAGTAGATGTAAAAGGAAAACCACTTGCCCTAGGGACTTAGCATAATTTGAAAAGGCATCCAAAGAAGAAGAAAATATAAACTTCTGTTTAGGTTCTTTCCAGAACAAAATCTGAACTTGATAAAAAAAAAAAAAAAAAACAGGGCTGAAGAATGCGAACGAGAGAATCAGTGTGCAAAGAGGTTAGTCAGGGAAACTGTGGAGGAAAACAGCTTGGAGGGAGGAAGTGAAAGAAGTAAAGAGTGGCTAGCTGGCAGGATACAGAGAATATTTAAAGTTGGGGGAACAGTCACCAGAAACCGTGGCGCTATGAGGCTTGAGTACAGATGCTCATGGAAAGGTCAGAGGCTTCTCTGCTTCTCCTTCCGCAGTTGTGTGAACTGCAGGAAAACAGATACAGAGACCAACTGTTTCTGTGGAACCACCTCCACCCACCTGTGCTGGAGAATTATCCAGATTTAAGTCTAACAGTTGTAATTGACACAGAATTGACAAAGCTATATAATACCGTGGGATTTGGATATCTTGATGGTTCAAAATGAGTTACGGTCTATAAGCAAAAAGTTTAAACCCTTTCTTTGTTATTAGCTCAGTCACACTATTTGAAAAAATATATGTTGCATATGGCACTTTTTAAGTTCATGTGAAATACTTAGCACAGAGTCAGGTGGTCTATCAACAGAAATAATATTCATTGTTGTTATTTTGCTCATGTATAAAAGGTAAGACAAAATAATAATCATTCTATTTCCTGCATCCCAGAGTCACAGAATTAGGGGTTCTCTGATGACATCTTAGAAGTTAATTACCACTCGCCCTTTCTCCTAGTTCCTTTGGCCCCCAAAACAACCTCTGACTTAACTCTTTCATCTTCATTCTTATGATTATTAATGGGTACACATCAATCTGCCTTTTACAGAAAGTTTTTGTCGTATTCCTTTCAAGAAGTAGAAAATCTTTTAGGATACCTTTCATGGTACTTATCCTAAAAATCTACAATTTCAAAAGACCATCTTAATTAAAGTGATAACCATTTTGAAAATATAGAACAACTGGCTGAAAGTAGTACCTTTCTAAATGTGGACTCCTACAAAACTGCCTGCTTGAACTTGAAAATTACTGTTTTATCTAAGCCAAGAAATGTGAGCATTTTCTTATACTATTTCACATAGTCCAATGCAACCTATGATATCTTAAGATGCAAGCATCAAGCTCACTCAAATATATTAAAATACGATGAATAGATGAATCTTGGGGGAAAAACATACATATTTGCATATAACAATCATTATGTTACTAGGCCCATAGTAAGAGTATTTTGGCAAATTTACAAGGGCTATCAATGTCATTAAGTTCCACTTTGTTACTTTTAATTATGCTGCATAAATAAAATTATTGAGTGAAATGGGTAATCTTTTATTAAAACAAATGATTGAATAAATACTTGTGAATAACTAGTATCAAAATACTAATAGAAAGAACTAAAGCTTAAAGAGTTTTTGCTGAGTACTGGTTATCCACATGAAAATTAAGTCTTCATGAAGATAGTGCTTACTGAAGATAACGGAAAACTGAAAGCGTGTCATATACTGTGATACTTTTATTCAGCCCTTCTTTCCTCATCAAATACTGCGCGTGTCATATTTCTAAATCTCCTTTGATAAAGGGAATAATTAGACATAAAACACCATTTGTTGATTGTCACAAATCTGCCAGAAAAAAAGATTTATATGTGATAATCATACAAAATTATGCAAAATGTAATTAAATGACTTGTCATGCTAGCATTTTTATTGCCACCCAACAAAGATCTATACTTAAAATTTTAGGAGCAGCTTAAGTCAGTAAGAGAGCCTGAATCATCAGGACCTTCTTTCCACTGCCTGTCCCAGGAATCATTCCCATGAGCATACTCATAGCACAGAATGGATTTTGTGGGTATTTTCTAAATTATGACAGTAGTCAATATTGGAATGGTGTCAGGCCCTATGTGTCAGCCCCTACTCGAGCATCTCCTCCACATCATTTCACTTCTTACCCATGGCTGCATGAGGAAGAAGACCCATCTGTGGGTAAGAAGTTTCAGACAGTTCTTTCCCACTCCCCCTCTTGTCAAATGACTGTAATATGATCTTGAGCAAATTATCTGACCTCTTTTTGTCATGCTTTCCTCATCTGAAAAATGGGGTATTTCACTGTTATGAGTTTAAAGTAATTAATGTTTGTAAAGTGCTTTAAAAGTGTCTGGCACACTGAATGAGCAATTCAGATGTGATATAAGCCATTATCACTTAATTATATAATTACAGTGATGTTATATTCTTATGTAATATATAACATTATGCAATATGGATACAAACTCTGCTTATTACTATTCAGAATGTGAGCTCAGTATCCTGAAGGTGCACATGCCCTGAGAAGTACCTTCAGATCTTTCCCAGTGGTTCACTGGGTAAAGAATACATATGCAATGAAAGAGACACAGGAGACACAGGTTCGATTCCCAGGTTGAGAAGATCCCCTGGAGAAGGGTATGGCAACACACTCCAGATTTCTTGCCTGGAGAATCTAATGCACAGAGGAGCCTGGCAGGCTACAGTCCATTGGGTCACAGAATCAGACATGACTAAGTGACTGAACACATAGGAGCACAGTGTTATCTTAGAATGATTCCAGAAAAAAAAGAAAAATCACAACACCAGGTGGAACTGAACCATGAGGTATGCGGCTCCCTGGGGACTGTAAGCAGCCTCCACACCAAAAACACTCAGCTATGTCCTGAGTGAGCTCTGGTAAGTACATCTTGTCCAAACATCAAGTGCCAAGCATATCAGGAAGAGAGCCTTTCTCCAACGCAAGCAATTTGGAGTCTGTTGAAGCTAGAACACTTTAGCAGTGTTCCAATGTCCCCACTTAAACCATAAGGACTCCTTTTCTTTGTAAGCTCCTCAGTACTCGATGTAATATCTTATAGAGATTCAGTTCATAGTTATTTTGGTTTCTGCTCAGAGGCTATCCAGAGAAAACACAATGCAGAAAAGTCTGTACCCTCAACTCCTTATTCAAGAGATGCAGTGCTTAGTTTTTCAAGGCCTGCAACTTTGTTCTAAAAAATGACAAATGTCCCTCTCAAGCCCCTCTTGAAGACCGTTGGAGTCAGTGACTGGTCTCAGAGATGGGGCACAAATTCAGGAAGTCTGGACTGTAGTGGCTGAGCTATATCACCCAGCTCCGTGGTTTTTACAAGAATCCAAGGAGGAAGTAGTTGTTGCTCCTTTGTGGATCAGCAAAGGTTATAGCCCATGGGAAACTTCTGGACAGAAGCTTCCAGGAAGAGAAGCAGGGGCAGAGTCTTCTAGGCACAGGAGAAAATGGAATCAACACTGAGATTTTGAAGTTGCATGACCTATTTAGGGAATGAGCATCAGACCAGTCAGGAAATGAGGGCCACAAAGAGCTTGTGGTCAAGCTGTGAAATCTTAAGATTGTGTGATCAGTCACTAAGTCATGTCCGGCTCTTTGTAACCACATGGGCCATAGCCCACCAGGGATTTCCCAGGCAAGAATACTGGAGTGGGTTGCCATTTTATCCTCCAGGGGATCTTCCCAACCCAGGGATTGAACCTTCATTTCCTGCATTGGCAGACAGATTCTTTACCACTGCGCCACCTGGGAAGCCCACGTGAAGCCTCAGGCTGCCCCCAAAGGCCACACTGGAGAGAATTATCAAAGACATTTAGAGCCAAAGGATATGGAGATTGGATTGGAGGGATTATAAGACTGTGTCTGAGAGCAGCAGACACTACTGTCTCCCTAGAAAGCCTCTGCTAATCTAGAGGCAAGAGTAAGGGCACCTGGTGATTCCCTGAAAGGAGTAACTAGACAGTTGTGTGGGTTTTCCCAGGCTTAGTGTCTTCGAGAAAATTCTAGAACTCTGGCACCGTATTTTGCAGGTAAGTAAGCTTCCTATTTTGATCTGAGAAGTAAATTAGTCTGACATTTACTCAAATCAAGAAATACAGAAAATTTTCTTAGAAAAGTGGAGAAGGAAATGGCTACCCACTCCAGTATTCTTGCCTGAAGAATTCCACGAACAGAGGAGCCTAGTGGGCCGTAGTCCAGGGGATCGCAAAGAATCAGAGACGACTGAGCGACTAACACTTTCACACTTCCTAGAAAAGGTAAAAGGATTGGTTTTATTAACAGAAATATCTAAGCAGGTGGCAAATCCTAGGGATTAGGGCCGGAAGGAGCCCTATGGTTCTCTCAACCAGGAAATTCCTTCCACTTGCTCAGATTCACATCACAGAAATGCAGTAGTAAATCTAGAAGCCTTTGGACCTGGTAGAAGAGTCTGTGGGCACAGTTCCAGGTGTCTCTTCAGGGGGAATGTAGTCTCATGAAGCTGGAGTATTTACATGAGGCCAGGGAAAAACTGTGTGCTCAGAATTCAAGAGAGCGTTTCTGGAAAATCTGGCCAGAAAGCTAAAGATGTAAAAACTAACTAAATTAGTAGTGAAAGTTAAAAGTCCTTTCATTCAACAACCAGAGTCAGCTTTTTTTCTTGTAGCTGCCAACTCTCACGTGTGTAGAGCAGGCACCCAGTCTGGCACTGAGGGTCTAGTGTGGGAAGCTTGAAAGTTACCCAGCCTGCAGATAAGATAATGGAGGCAGTCGGTACCAGCTATAAGGAGACTAGGTTTAAATGAAAACAGGAATCTAAAAATGAATAAGTAAACAAGGATTTGTTTTAACAACAACTGCAAAAGAGTTGATTAAAAGGCAAAATATAAATTAGAGGCCAGTTAAGTAAGAGGCAGAAACAGACTGACATGAGTGCAAAGGTTTTCAATCGAAAGATGTTAAGAGACATGAGACCCAAAAGCTCAATTAGGAAAGGAGATTCATTTTCTTGAACATCTCCCTAGTGCTCAGCAGCCATCTGGCATGTGACAAAGCACTGAAGAAAGGTAGTTCTGTCAGTTGAGGAGGGAAAGCCTGGGACCCTAAAGCCTCAAATTGAAGCAAACACCAAGTATGTGTGTCAACAGGAGTCGTTTTAGTATCAAGTCACACAAGCTCATGCCCCAAGATTCATTGTGCTGTGAAATAGGACAACGTAATCTCATGACCAGGAGTTTCACAGAAGTTGTAGGAAGACAGAGAGATGTTGGTATAGGCTCTCTGCCTTTAGGAAGAAATGTATTTTAGGCATTTTGTGTGATTTTAATTATTTTGTCTTTCTGCCCAGATAAATACATATTCCTCTCTCTGGCAGATAAATAAATGGGTGTCAGAAATTAGACCTTAAGGGAAAGGAAAAAGATGAGGCACAGCTCATTTGCAAAATAATCTAGGAAGGACGCCCTCCCCCTTTTTTAATAGATCTAAATGTAAAATCTAAACTGTATAACTTATTTTAGTATCAGTAATTTTTTAAATTTATTTTTAATTAGAGGATAATAGCTTTCCAGTGTTGTGTTGGGTTTTGCTGTACAACAAAGTGAATCAGCTATAAGTATACACATATCCCTTCCCTCTTGAGCCTCCCTTCCACACAACCCCCCACCCCTCAACCCACCTCTAGGTCATCACAGAGCACTGAACTGAGCTCCCTGTGCTATACAACGGCTTCCCACTCGGACACCCTATTTGCAGCAAGGTGGCCCAACCAATGGCAGAGAAGGTGGGGCTGAGGCGGGAGGGCAGAGGTGTCCAAAGCAAACCCTGCAGAGGCAAGGCCCTACGTGTCCTGTGATTCTTGTGTTTTCACCCAGAGAAGGCAATAACAGCAAAAGACCACGCCCTTCTCCTGCCTGGAGAAACAGATTCTAGGGAGAAGGGGACCATAGCACCCTCTGCCCCCAGGAGAAACCTGTAATATGAAGCGTGTGACAGTGAGGGGCTAAGTAAGACCACCTGCTAGCGAACCCCAACTCCACCATGGATGGTCACTGTGACACTGGACAAATTAATTACCCTCTCTGTGCCTCAGGTTTTTTAATCCACAAACTGGCTATCAGTACTAGTAAGTGACCCACTTTCTTAACTATATAAAATAGGGATACCGGGTGATGACAAGTAAATGATACAAAACACTTGGAGCACTGCCCAAAATGCCTGTTAAGTGGTAAGCCCTCCCTATGATTGTTCTAGGAATAATAAGTTCGGAGTGAGGGACAGGAATTAAAATTGCCAGTTGGCATCAGAAATTACTTAAAATAACAACATGGAGTTATTTTAAAGGCAGGGATCCTCCAGACGATGTGAATGGATTCACCAAGAAGCAGAAAAGGGCTCGGAAGCTTGACCATTACCTCCCAAAGAGGAACAATCAATTTTTGAAAATTTGGCTTAAAAAATACCCTTGGCTTGTATATGATGAGATACTAAATCTTATGTTCTGCGGCCTGTGTCGTAAACATGGAGTGACATCAAAGGGAAATCAGGTGAGTTTTTTTTATGGCACGGATAACTTCAGGACTGAATTTCTCAACACACATCATCTGAGCGAGGCTCACGCCAAGGCGTCCCTCATGGAAGCCACGAGTGGTTCTCCAGGGAGCAGAGCGACCACGGAGCTGATGGTGAGGACCATGAGCAAGGTGACCCTCAGCAGGGTGGAGAACCTGTTCCGGTCCTGCCATGCCATTGCCAAGACTGGGCGGCCCCTCAAAGACTTCCTCTGGATGTGTTCGCTGGACGATATGAAGGGCATTGATATTGGCCCAGTGTTCAGAACCAGTAAATCGGCCAGAACTTTTACCTACTTTATTGCTGAAGTGGAACGGAGAACTCTAAGAGAGAAGTTAGAAAAAAGTCAGTTCTTCTCCATCCTCAGTGATGGGATCGCAGACAGTTCAGCTGAGGAAGCTAAACTCGTTTATGTGCAATTTGCACACGCAGGGAGAGTGCACTGCCAAATTGTCGGGGTACAGACAGTGGAGAAGAAGGAGCCCTGGGCGATAAAACATGCCATTGAGAAAACTCTAGAGAGAAATCTTCAACTTCGACTGTCGAACCAAGACTGGGCAAAGAAACTGGTGGGTTTTGGAAGTGATGGAGCTCGGAGTTCAGAGGGAGAAAATAGCAGCGAGGTGGCCCTGCTCTTAAGGGAAATCCAGCCAGGTGTGCTGCCTGTTTACTGCTTTGCCCATCACCTTGAACTATCTTACCAGGCGGTGTTCCAGAGCTTTCCCCTCTACAACCATGTGAAAGACCTGCTTCATAGCATGTACCACTTCTATCACGACTCTCCTGCTCATAGGAATGCTCTGGTAACTGCTTTCAAGGGCCTCCACCTTCGACCTGTGATGCCCTCTCAAGTGAGAGGCCGGAGGTGGCTTCAGGGATTGCAGGCTGCACTCCAGAACTTTCTCAAGGGATATCCAGCAATTGTCCAGCAGCTGCATTCAGTAAGTAATTTTGAAATTTGGTACTATTTCAGATTTTCAGAATTTTTTTAAAAAGTGCTTTTATTGAGCAATTTGAGATAATTTTGAGAAAGATAAACCACTATTTTATTCCCAACCTGTGTTGCAGGCAGAAGAAAGCAGAAGTGACAGCAGTCATCAGAAAGCCAAAGAACTCCTGGAGTCTCTCCTCCAGGCAGATGTTGTCAAATTTGTGCACTTCTTGGTGGATGTCATCAGTGTCCTTAGCATATTGTCCCATGTCAATCAGAACAGAAATTCCTCAATTGCTGATATATTTGCCACCTTAGAGTCAACACTGGAAATGCTCCGAATTTATCAGACAAGGTGAGGAGTCCGGGATAATCTGAGAGTCTATCAAAACCAGACAGCTGGACTTGGGAAAACATTTGCCAGAGGCTTTTTAAATTTTCTCTTAGGGCATTATTTTCTCCCCTCCCAGACCAGGGCCGAAAGAACGTGGGGTGAATTCAGTCACGCACTTTCATGGTAACTGCCTCGGAGGAAAGGGAAACATTTCTGACGTGAGAAGCATGGTTTTAACACATATTATCAAGAGGCTGCGAGGCTGTTTCAGAGATGCCAACCAAGATGTGGTGAAGGCAACCACGATTGGAAGCTTTAAACTGTGGCCAGCAAAAATAAATCAAGGTAACCCATGAACACTAGCTCTGATTCTGTTATTCTTTGTCTGTACACATGTCTATCAGATATGTGGCATTTTCTTTGGCATATCGATTGCAGAATTTGGAGAAAAAGAGGTGGCCATCCTGATTGCACATTATGAACCAGTATTAGAGGCAGCCAAGGTGAAAATTGACCAAGTAGACACAGAATGGAGCATGTTGAAACTGGAGATCTACTCTAGGTAAGCCTAAGTAACCTAGTTGATTTATAAATATTGGGGTAAAACTTAGGAGTCTCCATCTTTCACATTTTTCATTTTTTTCTCCTAGATTTCAGAATATCCGCAAACTGACGTGGGATTTTGTGAATTCTGTTTATTTACACAAGTATCCAAACATCCTGACACTCATTGACCTCGTGCTGAGCCTGCCTGCAAGTTCAGCTGAGGCAGGACGCGGCTTTAGTCAGATTAAGCGCACCAGGTCCCAAATGTATGCCAAGGTCAAGGCTGACAGCATGACAGATCTCCTGATAATTCAGTTGAATTCTCCAGACATTAACAACTTTGACCCTAGGAAAGCCATTCATTTATGGAATACAAGAACACTATCCTCAACTGATGACGCAAGACCTAACTCAGATTGCTCATCAACCTCAGAAAGCCTTGGTGAAAGTGACTACTAATATGATAAATATCAATCTCATCACTGATCTTAGCAAAAAGAACTGTTTTCAAAAACCTGAAATTCAAAAGTCATCAGTTTTCACAGCAAACACAAAAGGCATCTGGTATCATCCAGATATACAAAGCAAAAATCCAAAGATTGGTTTTCCTATAACCTATTAATTCTAGTTCTATATTCACACATTCTTTCACACTCTTTGAGTGAAGTGTATACTTCTAAGCAGTGGTACTATCTTGACGTCATCTTTCCGAGAGTTATTGCTAAGGGTAACCGGAATATAATTATGATCAAGAGTGCCTTTAGGCTGGCTTACAGTTAACTTTTTCCTGGATAATTCTAATGGATGGCTGTATTAGATAAGTAACTTAGGGCCAAATGGGGTTTTATCTGTAAACAAAATGTGTAAGCTTATCGATTTCTATTACTTCATTATATGTGAAGGTCATATTATTATATGTCTTGGTCATTTAAGAAACAAGGCCAAAAATCAATAGTTTTTGCATTTCACACTAAAGTCCCCAGATAAATAATCCCTATGTAAACTGAAAGTATTTTCTTAGAACACTTTGCTTGTGCCATAAGTATTAGAGACAGTGGAACTACTTTATAAATCTACCAGAAATTTTAAATACTTTGAGTCTCTTCATGGTTTCAGTTGAGTTTATTTCTGGTTTCATTTTAAGGAACATGAATGATTTATTTCTCACTTATCTGAAAACCAATGTAGTATCATACAAAGCTCATTTTACCAAAAATTCCACTACCTGGGAAAATTATTCTCATTTCTATAAAATTGGATATTCAGGTTTGGTCAAAAAGGATAGAGAATTTGTTTCTGAACAACCTGCTGAATGGCCAGTCATATCAAAGAAAGAACTATTCTGCTCTTGCTACACAGAAAATTACCTTCCAGATCTGAATCTTGTGTATTTTATTTGAACCACTGAAACTTTAAAATAATTACTACATTTTCCCAAAAGTTAGAGGAAATAATAAAGTTCATGTTGGACTTGAGAAATGCTAAAAACTTAGATATAGGAAGAAAAATGTGAGACTCTACACCTGTTTCACTCTTTTTACTCCTAAACAAAGAAGACTCGCTGTATACTCTGGACCTGACAGTTACCTGAATACATGTAGAAGTGTCTCCTGGCTCTAGAAGGTACCTCTGCTATGGCAGTTAGGCATATTCTAAGCAGATACATCTATTTTGGCTTTCCTACATCTTTTTTAATGCATGTGCATGCAATTTGAAATGAGCAACAGGCTAAACAAACATCTCATAGTAAAGTAGATTCATGGGTAAGAGCAAAAGCCTTCAAAATATTAGGGACCTTTTATAAAATATATCAGAATGTTAATTAGATAACTAAATTAGCACTTGAAACCCAGTAATTTAGTAATTCAAATATCCCTAAATTTAACCCAAACAAATATATTCTGATCTAAAAAAGCAAAATGAGGATAAATGTGTTATTTTGATCACACTGGTGATATGCATGTGTTTGAAACACCTTTATCCCATATTTGCCAAAATGTTGTACTCCAGTGCCCTACTGAATAACATGAATATTACTGTAAATAATAGTATTCATTATAATAATAGGAATAATGGACTATTTTTTAATTCAACCTATTCTGAATAAAAGGTCAAAGAAGACTCCAAACCAAAATATAAAGTCTCAGTATTTTACCCGGTCTGGAATGAGTTATTACTAAGCCAAAAAAGACATGTTGACTTAGATGAGAAATAACCATAAAAAAGAATCAGGAAATTGATTAATATTTTTGTATTTTCAAAATGCTTAATGTTTCTCTAAAAGTTGAAGTTTTAAATAAAATGAAAAGATTATACAAATATCCATTATTTATTCCATTTTTAGCAAAAGAAACAGATCATATAATAACACCAAAAAATATTTCTCCTTGTATTGTAGGTATAATAGGAAATAAAGCATTTGCTGACATTCTGCTGGATTTGGTAACCCTGAACCTTGGAACAAACAACTTTCCTAGTAGTTGGATGCACCTCACTCAACCTGAAGTAAGCTTCGATTTTGTTTGCGTTTCAAGTCTTGAGAATTCTCTTCTTTGATCAATAAGTCAATAGTTTTAAAATAACCAGTCCATGTACAGTATCTGACATTTAACAGAAAGTGAAGTCACTCAGTCGTGTCCGACTCTTTGCAGCCCCATGGACTATAGCCTACCAGGCTTCTCTGTCCATGGGATTTTCCAGGCAAGAGTACTGGAGTGGGCTGCCATTTCCTTCTCCAGAGGATCTTCCCGACCCAGGGATCGAACCCGGGTCTCCCAAATTGTAGGCAGCCAATAAACTCAAATGAACAAATGAAAGAACTTCAAGTTAAGACATGTAGTATGTTCACACACAGTATTTGAAATCGAGTGATGATGCTGACAGTCAGTGAAACCTTACAGAGACTGTGAGAGTCAGCCAATAAGTTTGTATCTATTACTACCAGATGGAGTGATCCTAACGAGTAACAGTAGATGATTCAGGCTTGCTTTCATCATATTCTGCTCCTTAAGAAAACAAGATGGTTAAGGAATATTTCCCTACAAGCTGTCAAGCCCTCCCACCTTCATATATCTTTATTCCTCCTCTGTTGGAAAGGTACAAATTGTACTATGGTCACAAGCGTTAATTCATTGCGGGGGGGGGGTGTGCTAAGTCACTTCAATGGTGTCCGACTCTTTGTGACCCCACGGACTGCAGCCACTCCTCTGTCCATGGGATTCTCTAGGCAAGAATGCTGGAGTGGGTTGCCATGCCCTCCTCCATTGGATCTTCCCAACCCAGGGATCAGATCCTCATCTCTTGCATCTCCTGCATTGGCAGGCAGTTTCTTTACCAGTAGTGCCACCTGGGAAATCCAATTCCTTGTGTAACTGTAAGCAAAACCCACAAATGTCAAGGAAGCAAAAAATGGAAACACTCTCTAGGTTCTGCCTGGCATGGGTTGCTTGGTAGAACCTGAGGGAGCAAGTCAGCTCTGACTGTATTAACCAAGCTAAAAATCTTACTTCCTTCACCAGAACCTCTCACTATGAAATGCAAGCAGGTGGAATGTCACAAGAGAATCATACAAATATCCCGCTGGTATTTCCTGTTTTCTTCTAGTTGCAGGAGTTAGCCTCTTTGCTGGTAACAAACTCGGAGTCTGTGGACTGGCGGAAATTCTTGATAGTAGTCGCTCTGCCTTGGCCCATCCCCCTGGAGGAGGAGCTCCTGGAGACCCTGCAGAGGTTCAAGGCCCTGGATGAGGAGCAGCTGGGCACCGTCACCTACGAACAATATAAGCAGGTCACTTCCGGCCCCTAGCGGCACTAATCCTACCAGAGTACTTTTGACCTAAGAAGTGTATTACTCCCTGATCTCACCATGTCAGGTTTCATGGCCCATGTTTAGGCTCCCAGAGGCAGCACGGGTACTGCCCAGGTCCTAGGCAGAAGTCTGCTCCCACCTACCCCCGACCTCGCCCTCTGGGAAAGGTAGAGTCTGAAAAAGTCCAAACTGTTTGCACAGCTAAGGGCTCTTAAAGAAATCACAGCAAACATGATTGTCCTCCTCCCAAGTTTTTAACCTTGGCTCTTCATTAGACTTGCCTACAGAGATTTTAATCAGCCCAATACCCAATACTCTGCACGTAGCAACAACAGTTACAGTGAACACAGACAGGTAAAGGGCAGGTTGTTGTTTTTTTTTTTTCTTTTGGTCATGAGCATGCTGAATGATGAGATGATTTTTGACAAGTTGACTTTGAAATGTCTGTGGGAAATGCAGGCAGAAATGTCCCATCTGATATGGCAGATGCAGAAGTCAGTCACTATCGTGTAGGCAAATGTTGAAGTTATGAATGGACGAGCTCACCCAAGGGAAGTGTGTAAAGTAATGGATAATCCAGTAACATGGTACCTGGCCAATGGATTTGCAGATAGGATGTAATTGTGACCTTCACCAGTACAGTTTGGAGAGAGTACAGAATCTAGTTTGCAAAGGATTGATGGAATAAATAGGTCTTTAGGAAGTGAAGATAAGACAGTCGATTCATCTTTTGAGAAGTTTGAGTAAGAAGAGAGTTAGAATGAAATACCATAACTAAGAAGGGTGTAAATGACTTATTTTGTGTCTGCTAATAGAATTTAAGGTTTCCCTAAAGTGGCGAAGAATCCACCTCCAATGCAGGAGACACGAGGTTCAATCCCTGAATCAGGAAGATCCCCTGGAGAAGGAAATGGCAACCCACTCCAGTATTCTTGCCTGGAAATCCCATGGACAGAGGAGCCTAGTGTGTTACAGTTCATGGGATTACAAAAGAGTCAGACACGGCTGAGCAACTCAACAACAACACAGAAACGTACCTTAGTGCCCACCATTTCACATAGCTGGTCGACATGAAAGGTTCACAAGGGGCTGATTTTGAATCAGGGTGATCATCTCTCAATGCTTGTATCTCCTGTGTATTTCACCATTGAAAGATCGCATCTCTTCCTGCTTCTCTTTTCTTCCTCAATTAATGGATGACATGCTCATAGACAACCCTGACATTCCCACACTCAGACAGCTGGGCCAGAGAAAACAGCACTAACGTATTGAAGAGGTTCTTCCAGGCTGATCAAGAAAGACACATAACTGACTGGGCTGACTTACTTCCCAAGAAGAGCAACTTGTGAATTCTTTCACTGCCCTGGGCCTGGACTTACAACTTCTAAAGATAATTTTGTGTAAATACACAAACAGCAGAGCAAAACTTGTTGGCTTAAGATTTTAACAAGTGTGCGGTCACGAAAGTACCAACCTTTACTCTTTGCAGTATGTGCCAATGAAAGCAGGATATCAATTTAAACATCTTTTTGCACAAACATGAGATGGACATAGGTGTTGGTAATTTGTGCTCACAAGTGCTGAGCAAAACCAGAAAGCTCCTTCACCAAAGGTGTGACTTTCTTAGAGAAAGTAGACTGCTGCATGAAACAGAAACTCAAATATACATATCAGAGCACCACCTGGGTTTTGGGAGCAGTTGATTTCTGAGCTCTTTCCTCCCCACTGGCCCACCCAGTGCCCACTCCTCAGAAAGCCTGTGACAAAGAAGCCATTGGAGAGGCCTACTTGACCTCCCCACATGACTTACAGATTCCCAGCAGCTACCAGATCACACCACAATACAGAGTTCTTTTTACGGGACTGTCTAAACAGCTCCTTCAGCAATAGGTTATGATTTGTGAGAAATGTCACCTTAGAATAGCCAAATAGTACAATTGCATTGCAGAAATGAAGTTATCTGGGGGGCAAAAAAAAGAGGCTCTCTTCTATGCTTTTTATTTGCTTTTTATTTTGTTTTGTTTTGTTTTTCTTTTCTTGACTAATTGCACGTTCACCACAACCACCGCTGGAGAACGTATTGACTTCCCCAGCTTCTAAAACGGAATAAGACACACGGATTGTGAAGCTGCTCTGGCTGTGTACCTGGGCTGAGCCACGCGAGCATGAAAGTGGCTTGCCTCTGCTTCCAGCCCTCAGGCAGCTGTGACGCACTGGCCTCTGTCGTGTGTGGGTGTCTAGTCACACTCACGCTGAATTCTTTGATGGCGAACTCTCTCGACTCACCTTCTGTCAGTGAGAATGCATGTTATCACAGGCTTAATGAGTCAGATGTTCTAGGATCCAAACAGCACAGCACTTATTCTCGATGGAAAAGTAAACCTCAAATTCCTTGGCCATACTTTAGCAAGAGAGTACAAAGGGATATTTCCGTATTTCAAGGAGAAAGCCCCTGATTATCCATCGGGGCAGGATGTGGTTGACTGAACCCTGCTTGATCAATTTAAACCCAACCCTACAGTTCACATATACCATTTCACATGGCAAAATTTTCTTGGGTGACTTTTTAAAAAGTACAAGTTGTTCTCTAATTAGGTTCTTTCTTCTGTGGCATTCTTGTTGTGTGAAACACTTTGAAACAGCTTCCTAATTTTTTAAAATACCATTTATTATTTTTTTATGTGACTGAATGAATTCTTGGTTTTAAGAATCAGGGGAAATTCCTGTGTGTTGAAACAACTGGATACGGAATTGACAGTAGAGAAATCGGGGATGAAAATGAATCCTTTTAACATTTCATCTTTATTGCTGGTTTTCAGGAATTTGATTAGTGTGTCCCTCAGTGTGGTTTTCGTCATATTATTTTGCTTGGGGTTCACTGAGCTTCTTGAATCTGTGGATTTGTAGTTTTTGTCAAATTTGGAAAATTTTCAGAAGTTTTTCTTTCATACTCCCCCCCCACTACCATTTTCAAAATCCATTCACATGTGTGTCCCAAAGTTGCTGATCTTGGAATCTTTTTTTTTTTTTCAATTTTTTTCTCTCTGATTCTATTTTGTATTCATTTCTACTCCTCCATTTTTCTCATTCATTGATCATTTCCTTTGTAGTACCAAATCTGTGATTAATACAATCCAGTGTGTTTTTATTGGAAATATACTTTTTTTCCTTGAAGTTTAAGTTGGTTCTTTTTCATATCCTTCATTTCTCTCTTCATCATATGTATTTTTCCCCTCTATCTCCTTGAACAAATGATATTATTTAGAAGAGCTAAATGAACATCCTTGTCTGCTCATTCTATCATCTGTGTATTGCTGTGTTTGTTCCTGTTGATTGATATTTCTTCTGACTATGGGTTATATTTTCTGGCTTTTCTGAATGGCTTTGTATGGAATGCCACATGTTACAAATGTTATATGGTTGAGAACCCAGTTTTATATGCCTTTAAACACTGTTGGGCATGAAATACTGTTATTTGCAATCATTTTTATCCTTTCAAGGTTACATTAAGATTGGTAAGAGTGGGTCCAGAACAGCCTTTTATCGTAGGGCTAATTGGGCCCTGGTTTCCCAGGTAAAGAATCTGCCTGCCAAATCTGCAGGAGACACAGGTTTGATCCCTGGGTTGGGAGGATCCCCTGGAGGATCGAATGGCTACTCACTCCAGTATTCTTGCCTGGAGAATCCCATCGACAGAGGAGCCTGGCAGGCTGTATAGTCCATGGGGTCACAAAAGAGTCAGACATGACTGAGCCACTAAATAACAACAATCTGGCCCCACTACTCAGGCAATATCTTCCTGGGGACACTACCCAATACCTTGTGTCCTTCCCTGCCTGGTGGTCACATTTTCCCTGGTGGTAATATAGTCCCAGCCCTGTGTAAATTTTAGAAATTGTTAAGCTTACTCCCTTCCTGTGATTCTTTCTCCCACTTCTGGTTTTTTCCATCTGTACAAGTCAGCTCTCAGCCAAGACTTGAAGAGATCTTTCTGCACATCTCTAGGGCTCACCTTTCAGTGCACCTCTAGTGTTTTGCCCTAAATTCTATTAATAGTCATCATAGTGGTTAGTGTTGTTAGTGGCTCAGTCGTCTCTGACTCTGTAACCCCATGGACTGTAGCCTGCTAAGCTACTCTGTCCATGGAATTCTCCAGGCAATAATACTGAAGTGGGTTGCCATTCCCTTCTTCCAAGGGTCTTCCAAACCCAGGAATTGATCCCAGGTCTCTTGCATTGCAGGCAGATTCTTTACTGTCTGAGACACCAGGGAAGCCCAATAGTCATGATGGTGGTGGTCGTTTGGTGGCTTAGTCGCTAAATCGTGTCTGGTTCATGTGACCCCATAGACTGTAGCCCACCAGGTTCCTCTGTCCATAGGATTCTCCAGACAAAAATACTGGATTGGGTTGCCATTTCCTTCTCCAGGGGATCTTCCCAACCTAGGGATCGAACCCAGGTCTCCTACACTGCAGGCACCTTCTTTACCAACTGAGCTACCAGTGAAACTATGCTTCCCTCAGATCCAAGTCTATGTTCTCAGCCCAGCAGGACATCCCAGTTTGATTCAGATGCCTCCCCTGGCACTATAGCCTGAACCATAGTTGGGCTCCTCGTTGTTCTCCTTAGTGCTGTCTTTTCAAACTTGGTCCATGAGCTCTTGAGTCAGTCAGCCACTCACTCAGCCAAGATTTCCAACACTAGCAACATGCCCCAGCAGGACACTAGGCTCCAAGACATATACAAACACAGACAGGACACATGTGATGTGATGGAGGACACAGACCCCAGCAGAGTGTGCTTAGTCGCTCAGTCATGTCCAAGTCTTTGCAACTCCGTGACTGTAGCCCGCCAGGCTCCTCTGTTCATAGGATTCTCCAGGCAAGAATTCTGGAGTGGGTCGCTATGCTCTCCTCCAGGGGATATTCCCCACCCAGGGATTAAACCCAGGTCTCCTGCATTGCAGATGAATTCTTTACTGTCTGAGCCATGATATTGCTGTGCAATCCACATCCAGCGTGAGGACCTCCATGCTTCATTGCATACTCCAACAGTTACAGTATAGTCATAGTGTAGCTGGCTGTGGGTTTTCATTTATAAATCATTCATGTGTACTACTGCACTAATGCATTCTATACATTATCAATTTAAAAAATTACAAAAAAATGAGATCTCATATATGTGAATGGAATTTCTGGAATTTGCTTCAGCAGCCCCGTGGTTTCTGCACCTTACTTTGTGGCCCTCTGCTCTAGACACCTTGCAAAGACCAATTCAACCTCTGTAGCTCTGATTGCAGCAATTACATCTCAGCATAACTTTAATGATTCTCATTTTTTGTGTGTGTGTAGGCTGGCCTGTGGTTTGCAGGAGATGAAGATATCAAAATTCCAGAAAATCCTCTTGAACCCCTGTCATTCAATAGGCAGGAGCATCTTATAGAGGTAATTGCTGAGGTCTTTTTTAGAAAGTGTGTGCAGCACCATATCATGGTAACATTGATTGATTTCTTGTGTAGTTAGTCTTAGACTCCATCCCCATCCCCTCTTCCTTTACTGTGTTCCCAAAGTGCAGAGTTTAATATTCACCCAGGTGGCACTAGTGATTAAGAATCTGCCTGCCAATGTAGGAGGCACAAGAGACTCAGGTTCAATCCCTGGATCGGGAAGATCTCCTGTAGAAGGAAATGCCCAACCTACTCCAGTATTCTTGCCTGGAAAATTCCATGAACAGAGGAGCCTGGTGGGCTACAGTCCATGGGGTCACAAAGAGTCTAACAAGACTGAGCAACTGAGTACAAGGTGTCAGCACAGAGGAGTCTGGAGAGGAGGCAGGGGTGAAAATCTTAAATAGTCCTCCTGTTAACTCCCTGTGTGATCTTGGACAATATCCTTAAGCTCTCTGGGCTTCACTTTTCTCATCTAGCAAATCAGCTCTTACTGAGCATATTCTTCACTAAAGGTCCTTACAATTATAAAAAGCTTTGGGTAAGAACTGCCTTTTACCAACATATGCCTTTGTTCATTTCTCTTTGATTTTGACTAACTCACGTAACATTCCAAGAGTTTGCATACCTATTATTATTATTATCGTCAAAAATATGATCAACATTTTGGGGTTGGCCAAAAAATTCATTCAGAGTTTTCATACCACATTATGGAAAAACCTAAACGAACACTTTGGCCATCAGCTTCTATCATTAGCTTCTATCCCTGAAGCCACAATAGTATATAAGATCTTAAGATCTGAAAACTATACTGACTTTAGTATAAATGTTAAAAATATGAAACTATATCCAACACAATTAAGTTTGATAACATATGAGAAACATTGAATGGTAGACTGAGACATGACAGCAAGCTATGTGTATTGATTAATCAATTCAGCTAGCCATTAGTGTAAAATTGCAATGCAAAATTGAATATGACTTGTTTTAACATGAAAGTGAGCGATTCTCTTCCATTCGATGCATATTTCAAGCATCTCTGCTAGATGCTAGCAGGAGAGCAGGTGAAAAAAATAGGTCAGGAAGTTACCAAAAAAGTTCAAAGCATGAGGCTGACAGTTGTGGGGCAGCTTTTTGTTTTGGTTGTTGTTGGTTGTTTTATAATGGAGGACTGAGTTCAATTCTCCTGTAAAGCTTTGGAAAGCATATCTATATATAAATAGGTTCTTCATTCTGTGGGAAGAGGCCAGTAGTCTGAATAGGATGTCAAGTACAAAGCACTTTCCTTTTCTGCAAGAAGTTGTTAGAAATGTCCATCACAGCAGAGCTTTTCAGTTGCTCATGGAGCTGCTGAAAGTAGGAGGCAGCCTATGCTGGTCAGCCCTGAGGACTGCAAAGCAGGGAAGCCAGAGAGGCCTCTGGGTACCAAGGAGGGGTATGGCTTCCATCTGCTGTTGCCCAAACTGCTGGAACAAAGTGTGGGGTGGAGGGTAGAGGCAGAACCATCTACTTAATTAGAGTCTATATTTTATAAAGGTCACTAAACACACATGTTTGAGAAGAGCCAGTTGCCTCCTGGAACAGAAGTCTGTAGGTACTTAGGTGTGGCCTGTGTGTCCCAGGGTTTGGCCTGGGCTTTGCCGGGCCCCAGAGGATGATATTAGATCCCCAAGCACCAACTCTTCATGCTGTCAAATGCATGAGACAGTGCGTCCAGAACTGACTGGAAGCTCAGTCATTGAGGATGTAGATGCTGCAAAAGCTGGTATTCAGTAATGAGCACACTCTTCCCGTGTGGAGCCCACACTGGACGGAACATTACATGAACAGATTAGGGAGTTCAGAGTCGAGTGGCTAAAATAAGGAGGCTAATAGCTGGAGTCCCAGTGGCTTTGAGCATCGTGCCCTCCCCTCTCCTCACTCCCCACAGAGAGGGATATACCAGAAGCTTCATGATTGGGAGTCGGGGCCAGTGTGTCAGGATTGAGTTGGGGATGGACAAAAGGGTCCTTGCTCTCTTTTTCTACCAAATATGCACCGCTTTAATTAGCACACATGTCTTGTCTGACTTTTCAAGCCCATGGACTGTAGCTCACCAGGCTCCTCTGTCCATGGGGTTCTCCATGGCAAGAATACTGGAGTGGGTTGCCATTTCCTACTCCAGGAGATCTTCCTGACCCAGGGATCAAACCCTCATCTCTTGTGTCTCCTGCATTGGCAGATGGATTCTTTACTTGGTGAAAGTGAAAGTTGCTCAGCCGTGTCCAACTCTTTGCCACCCCATGGACTGTATATTCTCCAGGCCAGAATACTGGAGTGGGTAGCCTTTCACTTCTCCAACCCAGGGATCGAACCCAGGTCTCCCACATTGCAGGCAGATTCTTTACCCGCTGAGCCACAAGGGAAGCCCAAGAATACTGAAGTGGATAGCCTATCCCTTCTCCAGTGGATCTTCCTGACTTAGGAATCGAACCGGGAAGCCCTATTAATTAGCACATTCATTCATAAGTATATTGGTACCATTGATGAGCATACAATCTTCTTTAACATCAGAATTTTTTAGTATTATTTTATTTATTCAAAATGAGTTTGTATAGCATTTCTTAGCCAGTCTAAAGATTTTTTTTTCTTTCTGCAATCTTCTTTAAAAATTTTTAGGATAATTACTTTACAATATTGTGATGGTTTTCGCCATACATCAACATGAAACGGCCATAGTTATATATATGTCCCCTCCCTCTTATATCCCGCTCCTACCTCCCTCTCCCTCCCACCCCTCTAGGTTGTCACAGCACTGGCTTTGGGTTCCCTGTGTCATACAGCAAACTCCCACTGGCTATCTATTTTACATATGGTAATGTGTATGCTTCAATGCTATTCTCTCAAACCATCCCACCCTGTCCTTCCCCCACTGTGTCCAAAGTCTGTTCTTTATGTTTGTGTCTCCTTTGCTGCCCTGCACTTAGGATCGTCAGTACAGTCTTTCCTAAACACACACACACACACACACACACACACAAATATTTGTCTTCCTCTTTCTGACTTATTTCATTCTGTCTAATAGGCTCTAGGTTCATCCACCTCATTAGAACATCAGAATTTTTAGAGCCCTACTTTTTTTTCATATTTAGCTTACTTTTCAGTTAATACCATTCATTACATGTTAGTTTTAGTAATTCAGTCCTCAGAAAATGACCTTATTTCAAAACTCCTGGAGAGATTCTCCATTGCCTGTGTATCCACTGTCTACCCAATTGTCTGCATTTTCTCTCTGGCTGAAATTCTTTTTGTGTGACAGTTTTTCTTTAGATTGTTTGCTGACTGCGAGAAGGATCCACCCCAGCTTGACTACACACAGATGCTGCTTTATTTTGCTTGCCATCCAGACAGTACAGAAGGGGTCTACAGGGCCCTCAGCGTGGCCACTGGGACTCACGTCTTCCAGCCAATTGAAATGCTTCCTCCTGTTGCAGAAAAGGTAAATGTGTTCCAGAAATGGACTAGCATTGGGGTCTGGAGGGGATCCCAGAAGATCCTGAACTTTTCCTTTCACAGTGTGTTACTAAGGTCTTCAGTGGACTTGGCCGTACTCAGCTGGATTAAGAAGTTGGGGCCAACTCTCCAAAAAAATGCTTTGGTAGTAAAATCCAAAATTTGCTCAAAGTTTCTTGGTGGAACCAAAGTTGCTCTTTAAGGGACAATCTTTATTTTTTATGAAGTGCTAATAAATGAGAATGAACCGGGTATCAATCCAGGCTGTTTGTCACACTGTGTGGAAATTCTATGTAAAACAAGTTCAAGCTTCAAACATATACCACAGATTTGTAACACTTGATAGGGTTTCAGGTCCAAATTTGGCCACCTAAGATGCATGGACAATTTGTGTCACCTGCCTGCAGGGACAGAAAACCTTAATGTCCAATAAAACCTCACATCCCACGGTAGATTTATAAAGGGTTAACATTCCCTGGCTTTGGGTGGGGGCAGAGACGGGGGTAGAAAAGTCTCAGAACAGCGTACTAACTAATACACTCATGAGGTGCCCACTGGTCTGACTTTTTAGTTCTTTGTGGACACGGAGGGCAGAGGGATACTGCGCATCCAGACTCCTCAGATATCCCAGTCACAAATTTTTTCCTTTCATACATAAAATATGCTGGGTTCTCTGAGAAAAAAATGGGGAGTTCCTGTGATAGCTTTCACATCCCAAAAGACAGAGACCCTCTCATCCCCACATGTCAGCCCTGAGCAGATGGCCAGGAGGATGTCCTACCCCTTCTATCAGGACCAGGGTGAGGTCGGACTATTGTCCAGGAAGCTGACAGCTCAGGGCTCTTCACCCCAACGCTCTGTCAATGCAGCATTAACGCTGACTCAACAACACAAAGTTCAGCAAAGAGTTATTGTTTTTCCCACTCGAGAATGCGGTCTTCCTAGACCATAGGAGGGCCGCTTATATTTTCCCAAATAAATGATGAGCCAGATGCAGTCTGCCTTCACTTGGGACTGCTTTTGCCACTTTCCCAGGGCTTCCCAGGTGATGCTAGTGATACAGAACCTGCCTGCCAATGTAGGAGACATAGGAGACAGAGATGCTGCGGATTTGATCCCTAGATTGACCCCTGGAGGAGGAAATGGTAACCCACTCCACTACTTTTGTCTGCAAAATCCCATGGACAGAGGAGCCTGGCAGGCTACAGTCCCTGGGGTTGCAAAGAGTTGGACATGACTGAAATGACTTAGCACGCACACACACAGGGTTGTTTCTGCATTTCTGTATGGATTGGGCCTCCTTCACCCATCTCTGGCATGGATCATGACCCACCTTGAGGTCTCACTGAAATGTCTGTCCTCTAGGAGACCTTCCCTGACCTGGAGTGGTGACAGCACCCTGCCTGTGTTCCCATAGCTCCCTGCGCTGCCCCCCTCACAGATAACTGCTTTACGTGGTCAGCTTCCATTCTGGACTCTGGGCCCCCGGTGGTCAGGGAAGGGCCATCTGTCTTGTTCTGCATTCCTGAACCTGAATTAACTGCTACAGAGCTCAGTAAACAGATTTCATTGAGTGGAACAATCAATTAATTCATTATTAGCTTTGTAAATTATACTCTTCGTGTAGTCCTGTGATCTGCAAGGGTAACAAATCGAGTTGCCCCTGTCCATACAGGGCTTCCCTGGTGACACAGAATGTAATGAATTTCTCTACAATACAGGAGACCTGGGTTCAATTCCTAGGTCGGGAAGATCCCCTGGAGAAGGAAATGGCAACCCACTCCAGTATTCTTGCCGGGAAGATCTCATGGACAGATGACACAGCTGAGTGACTGACACTTTCACTTTCACTATACAAGAAAGAATGGGAGGACGAGGGAATGATGGCCCAAACATGGAGGGAACACAGAATAAAAGACAGATTAGCATGGGGCCTTACTGATCTGAGGAGGGGTCTTTGCCTTCTTTTTTGCCCCCTCTGCATCTTTGCTCTTGCTGTTACCTCCACCTGGAGCACCTGCCAGCTCATCTTGAAAGGTTCAAGGCCTCTCCAGTATCCAAGGCCTATTTCCTACACCAGCTCATTCATGAAGCTCCCCCTGATACACTGAGCCCCATTTATATTCATATCCTCTCTGGCAAGAAGTGAAGGATCATCCCAGGCATTTACTGAATTAGTTATCCAGCACCTTGGTGACATGGGAACTACCCTTGACCTGGGGATAAAGCAAGTAAAGTGAAGACTGAATCAAATGGTGATGAATGCCACAGGTGAGGAAGAAGATAGGGAAAAATGCAAGAGTCTGGGAAGGAGTTGCAGTGTTAAACAGGGTGGTCACAGAAGGTGTCTCTGTGAAAAGACATATAGGCAAAGACCCAGAGAGTTGAGGGAGAGAGCCTTGCAGAGAGACCTCTGGAGGAAGAGCATTTAAATGAAGACCACAGTGAATGCGAAAGGCCTCATGTGGGGCTGTGCCTGGTGTAGCCCAAAGAACCGCAAGTCAGCACTTGCAGATCACTGGCCTGGAGGAGAGCAGCAGGAAAGAACAGTGATGGGGAGAGGACTCCAAGGGCCCCTGGAGGGACCTTGGCTTTGGCTGTGCCAAGGGATGAGATGAGAAGGCACTGGAGCAGGGTCATTTCATTTAAAATGTATGTCCATATAGAACAGACTGTAAGGAGCACAGGAAGGAAGGAGGACTAGTAATGCAAGCAGGGGGTGGTTTATCTATTGACTCCTACTGCTGTTCTTTCTACTGTGCACTGGAGACAACTTGTTACCCATTTTTGTGTCCTCTAAAGTAGCAAGCGCTCAGCAATGGAATAAGTGCTCTATGAGTGTTGGTAAAAGGGAAGAAAGAGAGGAAGAGAGAAGGCAGGGGTGGACTCCCGTCTCTGAGGCAGAGAGGAGGAGAGCAGACATTCCAGAGGCAGAGGCAACAGCAGCTTTGGAGGCTGCACTGAGTCACCAGAAAAACCAGGAAAAGGCAGCCTGTGCTAGAATGGTTGCCATAGCAACAGACAGCTGTCTGGGTGGGTAGCACCCAGGCCAGCTAACACCAGCACCGTAAGAGGCTGCATCCCTTCTGGCCTTGACCCCTGAGCTAATGCTTGCCCAGGAAGCAGCTCCCTGGGTTACTTCTCTCAAGAGCTCTTTTGAAATCCAAGGACAGTGGGCAAGAATTCTCCCACAACCACTGCACAGTAGGGAAGAAACCAGGGTGAGGGCAGGTCTGTCACACGCCACACACACAAGCCTGCCCCTGGCTGGGAGTGAAGCGTAGGAGCTTTTGACATACAAGACCCACTGGATTCTTGCCTCCTCCTAGCTCTCACCATCCTGCCTCCAGTTATCCTGCTGCCTCTCTGCGCCCTTTCCTACTGTGTTCTAATTTCCTGGGCAACCTGATCCCAGGAAGTTAAAATGAGCCTGCTCAGAAACAATACTTCTAACAGGTCTGTGTTCACTCCCAAGACATTTAATCAGATCTCGGCTTTTGCTTTCCAAATAAACAACCGGAAATCTCCCCAATGTTTCGTTCTTCTCCACTCTATTCTTCCTTACATGCTGCATGTAAGTGGCCCAGACCCCCTGTTTAAATCCACAGCTTCTTTGGGTAATTTAAAAGAAGCTAGAGAGTCAAGCATTCATGAGCAGGCACTAGTCAACGTGAAACGTCAAGGAAGTTGATGTTTGTTCATCTTGGCCTGTGGGATTTGAGGTTATGACATTGGAATTTAGTAAATGATGAGCATGAACTGCCCACGTTTTGAGAGTCTTGTTAAAGCATCTTGACAGGTGGGATGAGGTCTTGGAGTTCAAATAACTTAAGTGTTCCTCCTATTCTGCTCTTTGATGCTGTGTTCACATTTGTCCAGAGGACTAACCTTCTGTTCTGCCCCTGAGATGTGGGGAAACTAAACAGATTGAATGGTAGAAATGCACACTCAGGCACCATTCGGGGGACATGTTGCTGGGATTCCTCAAGGGCTGCCTCTGAGAGTGTGACAAAGTGTTTGCCAGCCCCACAGTCTGCCTGCTGCTTAGAAGATAATGTGACTCACACAGAGTTTTGATGCCTCTAATAATTGCTCATTCAGAAGCCCCGGCTTTTCTCCAAACCGGTGTGCCTGGTTTTGTCCATACATCCACATCCACAATTGCAGTCTGTTGGAGAGTGCCCCCTCCTGCGCACACCCTGCAGTCCCTCCAGGAGGCTAAGCGGGCCCCTTCGGTCCTGATCTCGGTCTCCCTCCACTCCCTGCCTTCCCACTGAACCACTAAATCTATTCTGTCCAACTTCCTAAAGAGCAAAACTAGCAAATGCTTATAAAGTATCCTCTGACCTAATGACATAATGACCTAAGACCTAATGACATAATGCCATTTGAATGACATTCTTCATTCAAATGTTTAATTTGTTATCTTTTGGCTAAAATTTAAAAAAAAATCCATCTATCCCATGATGACAATATCAAGCCTTTGAGATGTTGGGCCCTCTCTAGTTCCAGAAATGGTGAGGAGAGAACAGGTTCTTGCTGTTTAATTTTGGTATTGCCTGCTCACTCATCCCAGTTCATCATGCGCTCACCCGCAGTTTCTGTCTGAATAGAAATTCACTCATCCCTCACTCTATCAGCAAGACATTCTATGTCTCAACAGTGTTCTTTTCTCCACACTCAATGTTCTGTCTCTCTGGGGGATTATTGATGGGAAGCCAGTGTGATGATTCCCAAGCTTCCTAGGTAGAGGCAAAAAAGTCAGTTTCACATTTCTGCCAAGTAAATCAATATTGCAATTGTTTAAAATGGAGAAGAGCTGGGTAGAGAGCTAGATAAACAAGGAAGACTAGATAGATAGATATACTCAGTTCCAAGAATTTCAAGATTAGATTAAATTTCCAACTTAGCAAAGGATACAGAAACTCAACTAAAGCAAGGTGACCACACAGAACTAGAACAGTGCAACCTGTCTCCATTGCACCACCCTCCGCCCCTACACATCCTTCAGAGGGGATTACGATGACCGGAGGCTTAATTCTGTGCCATGGTCTAGTCTTTTTACACATGGGGCTTCAGTGGCTATTTGGAAAAAACTTGTATGATCTATGCACTTAATGCGTCTACTGAATTGAGTGTGTACAGACAATGGCACCCTTTTCTAATTTTAAGGCTAAATTAGCATTTTCCTTCCTCAGAATAAGGGAGAACCAGCCCTCAGGTGTTCTATGACATTGGGCCAGTCAACATTCTGAAAACACTCATTTTTTCATGGCAAATCATTGAATATCTATTACCTCATCATCAGAAACACACACACACACATTTATCACAATAAATATTATAAATACAAATGTACTGTAGAGAACTTGCAAAGTACCTAGTAAAGTGAAAAGTAAATCACTTGTTTGACTAATCAGAGGTAACTACTGTCTGTTCTTTAATGTATCGGTTTCTCTTCTTTTTCATTAATAAGTATTAGATATGTAAGGAAATGAGGACCCTGTTGTATTTATTATTTGTGCTTTGTTCCCTTTTTGCATTTGTCCCTTGAGTGTTTTTTCACTGTCATTCGGTATCCTTCTAAGCTAAAATGCTCACAGCAGCATAGCATTCCATCACAGACCAATACTATCATTGATGTCACCATTCCCTGTTGTTGGAATCATAGGTTTTCTATTTTTGCTGAACACAGAATGAACATCTATATACAAAAATTTTTATTTTTTTAGGATCAATTCCTAGATCAGTAATTACTGGGTCAAAAGGTAGGCCATATTTTTCAGGCTTTTGATACATAAGAAACTACATCAGAAACGATTTACTCTTTCCCATGCTCGGAACGCCAGCGTCTAAGTTCATGGCTCTTGGCCAAGTTTCGAAGAACAGCAATATGAATCCCAATCTGTCTATATTCAATCTGTTTTCTATTTGACCTTCTGAATTCTTCATTAAGTTTAACATCCAGTATCCAAACAAAGGCTCTCATAGTTTTTCACAATCTCTCAAACTTGAGAAATTGACCTGCCACAACCTCTAGTCTGCAGGCAGTTTCCAAAGTAAATCCTGTCAAAAATCTAGATTCATGTGTACAAGTTTGACAGAAGTCACACAGTTCATTTCAGTGTTCTTTTATTGAGTAACACAGTGTATCTGGGGCTTCCCAGGTGGCAATAGCGGTAAAGAACCTGCCTGCAGGAGAGACGCGGGTTCTCTCCCTGGACGGAGAAGATTGCCTAGAGAAGGAAATGGCAACTCACTGTAGTATTCTTGCCTAGAGAATCCCATGGACAAGGGAGCCTGGTGGGCTGCAGTCCATAGGGTTGTCAAAAATGGGACACAACTGAGGGAACTTAGCACGAGTGCATACAGTGTATCTGGAAGAGTGATAAGCGAAACATGTATGAAAGGAAATAAAACTCACCCCACACTAAGGGCTCTGCCAAGTACCAGCAGAATTGGTCTAGAATTTCGAGATGATTTCCAGTGCAAGTGGCATATTCTACTTCTTTTCTTTTTATTCTTTTTACTTTATTATTTTTTTATTAAAGTATAATTGATCTACAATGCTGTGTTAGTTTCAGGTGTACAGCATAGTGATTCAGTTATACATACATATATATTTTTCAGATTCATTTCCCTCATAGATTATTACAAAGAATTGAATATATAGTAGGACGTTGGTTATCTATTCTATAGACATATTCATGTGTACATGTTAATTACAAACTCCTAATTTATCCCTGCCCCACCCTTCCCAGTTGGTAACCACTTTTGCTTCTTCTTGCTTTTGTTTCTGAGTTGGAGAAGGAAGAAAGACTTGTCTTGTTGCCTCGCATATTCTATCTTTAGACTTTGTTTAGCTAGGCTGTGGTTGTTGCTCAGTCGCTAAGTCATGTTCCGCTCTCTGCAACCCCATGGACTGCAGCCCCCCAGTAGGCATTACCATCTCGAGGCATAAAAAGTTCAGGATGAAATTAGTGTTTTCTAGATATCTCTATTACTGGAAAGACTTAATCTTCTCTTTATTTAATCACAGACCTCTTCTTTTACTGATGTGAGTCCCATTGAGGAATATCCTGAACTTGAGGACAATTTTATGAGTGAGGAAAGGGAATTTCAAGAGGATGGGGAGGAAAAGGAAGAAGAAATCCCTGAAAATGCAAATACGGAAATGATTTCCATGAAAACATTACTCCAAGTGTTCCGAGGAGGAAATGAAGTACTGGATGCTAACAGATTTGCCAGCCACCAAAAGATAGAGAACAGTTATATAGAGGTTGGTTGGATTCTTTCATGTCAATGTATGGCAAAATCCACTATAATATTGTAAAGTAATTAGCCTCCAACTAAAATAAATTAATTAATAAATTAAAAAATATAAAGGGGCAACCTATACCCAAGAAAATTTCCATCAATTTTGAGTATATGGTCATAGAATTTCTCCTGAAATGTCTCAACATGTAGTAAATAAAATCATTTTTAACATCATCAGGATCATAGATTTAATTAACTTATTTTTTTTTCTTTTTAAGAACTTCATAAAAGTGTTTCAGGACCTAGGTTCCAAGAATCTCGAGCCAATTGAAGTTGCTGTTCTTCTGAAGCATCCTTTTATTCAAGACCTGATTTCAAGTTATCCGAACTATAAGATCCCTGTGAGTATTACCCAAAGATCTTAATACAGTCTTTTTTAAAATTGTCATTATAATTTTATTTTTTTTGTTGGAGGATAATTGCTTTATAAATGTTGTATTGTTATATATATTATATATAAATATATATGCATATACAGATACATATGTATATCCCTTCCTTTGTGAGCCTCCCTCCACTCCTCACATCCCACCCCTCTAAGTCATCAGATGGCACCAGGCTGGGCTGTCTGTTATATAATAGCTTCCCACTAGTTATCTGTTTTACACATAATAGTGTACATATGTCAATGCTACTTTCTCAATTTATTCTACCCTCTCCTTCCCCCACTGGGTCCACAAGTCCATTCTCTATGTCTGTGTCTCCATTACTTCCCTGTAAATAGGTTCATCAATCAGGACTGTTTTTCTTGATTGTCTAAACATGGTTGAATTTAGGTTCAGGGCTTGGTGGAATAACACAAACTTGGAGGAACAGAAGGAGGGAAGAAGCTGGACTAGGCTAGACCAGGGTGTTGGGAAGCTAAGCTGGTAACAGCATCAGACCAAAAAGGCCAGCCCTCAATACCACAAGGGCAGTGAGTTCAGGCAGAGTAGAAGTGACTATCAGTACACGGGTACCATGATAGTTAGCACTATCAGTATATGGGTGATATGATTAGTACCACCAATAGGACCGCCAATACAAGGGATAATACCGTAGAACTGCCCACCAGGACTCTGAGGCCTTGAGTCTACCACAAAAGGCTGGAGGTAGATGGCAGTAAAAGCTGGATGGGTAGCTATATTCATGTTCTACATTATTCCAGCCATCAAGTGAACCTGGCCTATGATTGAAGAGCATCGGGAATAGAATCCCCCTGCCCAAGAGAACAAAGGAGACCCTGATCCCCAGCCAAGCACTGATTTATTCACCAGACTCTGATCACGGTACACGTTGTTTCTGTAACTCATGCAGTGACCGTGCTGCTGAAAGAAGGGATAAAGGTTCCATCAGAGAAACTGTTCAGGGTGGGAACACTGAGGACCAAACCCAGAGAGGCTGGACCAAGTCAGCAGAATAAAGCAAGGAAAAGAGGAAGAGCTGGGGCTCAGAGCTCACACCATCACCTCGCACATCAACCACGCATGCTGAATGTGCATCTACCTGGCAAGTGCCGGGTCCCCAACAGCTAGTATGGAAGGCTGGGGGTGACCACCTTTCATAATGTGACAAGTTGCCACAACCTTCTCACAAGCCTCACACACTTAACAGCATGCAGTCTCCCTATTTGGCTCCTGCTAATTGTTTATTGAAGTACAGAGAGTTAGCTGAGTTTTTTATAAAAGGGCTTTCACTTTGATAAGATGCAAGTGATCTAAAGCTGAGCACTGAAGAACTGATTCTTTTGAACTGTGGTGTTGGAGAAGACTCTTGAGAATCCTTTGGACTGCAAGGAGATCAAACCAGTCCATCTTAAAGGAAATCAGTCCTGAATATTCATTGGAAGGACTGATGTTGAAGCTGAATTCTCCAATACTTTGACCACCTGATGCGAAGAGCTGACTCATCAGAAAAGACCCCGATGCTGGGAAAGATTGAAGGCAGGAGGAGAAGGGGATGAGATGGTTGGGTGGCATCACCGACTTGATGGACATGAGTTTGAGCAAGCTCCGGGAGTTGGTGATGGACAGGGAAGCCTGGTGTACTTCAGTCCATGGAGTTGCAAAGAGTTGGACACAACTGAGCAACTGAACTGAACTGAACTGAAGTGTTTCCTTGTCTCTAACCATCATTGTTGTTGCTTAGTTGCTCAGTCGTGTCCTACTCTTTTTTGATCCCATGGACTGTAGCCCACCAGGCTCCTCTGTCCATGGGATGTCCCAGACAAGAATACTGGAACAGGTTCCCTGGAGGATCTTTCCAACCCAGAGACTGAACCCACATGCCTCCTGCATTGGCAGATGGTTTCTTTACCACTGAGCCACCAGGGAAGCCCTCTTAGCCATATCACATCATTATATCTCTACATTTAACCATCCTTTTTGTAAAATTATTTGTGTCTCTTTATTTAAACAGGCCCCAAATACTTGGGAATGTGGTTGGCAATATTCCAAGTAATTGTACTCATACATCCCCCAAACAGTTACTCTTCACAATGAAACTCATATGTCACAGGTCTCTTTTCAGCATCTTACACTCCTACTTTCACTCATAAAGACCAGCTTTCTTCCCCACTTAGGATGAGAATGGGATAAATCTGTGTCACCCTGGAATCAGTGGGAACAGCACACATCAGAACTAGATAAAGGGGTGGAGAGAGGTGGGTGAGTGGGTGCATGGTTGCCACAGGCAGGATGGGGGGCAGTCTGCCAATTGTGGGATCTCCCTGCCTTTTCTGTCCTCTGAGCAACCATCCTTCTATGTGGGGTGGGTTCTAGAAGCCCATCTCTTTAGACTGCATTTCATCCTACACATTCTGTTCCACATTTCAGGAAACAACCCCCCTATTTTAAACTAGCAAAATAATTTTCAACTCCTTAGAATAATGTGCAGTCGGGTTTACCTTATCTTACCAACAACAACTAGGACCCTAAACCGATGCCACCATCACTTCCTCCTATTATAGGAGAAGAACTCCCTGCAAAGTCAGGACGATTTGGGGAACATTTTTACTCTGGCCAGAATGTCTAACTATTACTGACTTTTGCAGAGACAATTCTATCTGGCATGTTCCTGAAGAAAAGAAATCCGTCAAGTGGTGACTGACTGCCTTCGAAGATCATTCCCCTGAAGATGGATTCTGATCCTCAGGGAAAGCTGGAGTCAGCAGGGTTCTTGTTACTTTGTGCATTTCTCTTATTTAGGAAGGAGTTTTGTCAGCATGCACCCCAGCTGAAATACTCCTGGCATTTTGAATAGCACAGGACTGACTCTGGCGTGGCAGAATGTCTGACATTCTGAGTTGCTGCCCACTATATTCTGGGAGCACCTTGATGCATTGAGGACCAAAAACATCTCTGCACATTCCCCAAATCCTGCTTGGTGCACAGAGCCCTCGGGTTGAGAGCACCCACCCCACCTCCCGCCACCCCTACCCTGCAGCTGAAGCATGTGCTGACCTCCATCTTCAGAGCATGAATGTCACCTGACACCCTAATAGTAGAAAGAGAGCTTGTCAGCCTGTCTAGCTGTCCGATAGTTCCTTCCTTCATTGCCAGAGTGCTTCTACCGAGTCACCTTCTTCAACCCTGCCCCTGTTCTGGTCCTTCATCTCTCCTCCCTGTCATCACTCCACCCTGGAATCTGATGAGAGGACATTGAACCACCTGCTAGAATCTAGCTGGGGCACCGTTCCAACTAGAGTTGAGCCTTTGACCTGAAAAATCTAAATGTGATGCTTGAAAAGGAAAGAGGTTCCCTTTCCAGTAAGATGCTCTATTCTCATTTTTACTAAGCAAATAAAGAAAAGGAAGAAAGGAAAAGAAAAAAAAATCTCTGAAGACTCAGCTACTGACACTGTCATCCTGTCATCAATTTCTTTGCTCCAGATATCCATGTGCAAGTAAATAGATCACATTTTTAAAATGAACTTTAACCACAGTGATGTTGTTTGAAGATCTTTCAAGATAAGCAGAGCAAAAACTAGAGTGTGGTTTTTCGGGTTAAAATGTTGTTTGCTGTTATAAACAGTGGGAAGTAAAGGTTGTCACCCAACAGCTCTGTGTTTACAAGATTCATGTTTGGAACTAGCAAACATTTTAAAATACACATGAAAAAGACCAGTTTGGGTAATTATTTTGATACATGTTATTTTTTGCTCCTGTGGAGAGGTGGCCTGGCTTTGTGGTTAGGAGAGCAGACTCAGGAGCCATGTTGATTGGGTTTATAGCTACTAACTGTGTGACCTTGGGCAAGTGACCCCATGGTGCCTTCATTTCCCCATCTGCAAAATAGGGTTAATTCTCAAACATGCCTCTCAAGGTCCTTGCACAGATTAAATGACTTAATCCATACAAAGTGCTTAGCTCCGTGCTTGGCAGATAGAAAGCCTTCACTACATAGTAGGGGCTTCCCTGGTGGCTCAGATGGTAAAGAATCTGCCTGCAGTGCAGGGGATCAACTCCTGGGTCAGGAAGATTCCCTGGATCACTCTAGTATTCTTGCCTGGAGAATTCCATGGACAGAGGAGCCTGGCAGGCTATAGCCCATGGGGTGGCAAAGAGTCAGACACGACTGAGCAACTAACACTACATAATAATTATTATTACTATTATTATTATTGCTGGCCTGTTGGTGGTTGGTTGCAGAGCATAAGAAATATTTCTGAACAGTGCAAAATTTACACAGATAGAATTTCATCTGCTGAATTCAGTGTCTGCTCTCTGGAAAGAAGGTACGCTTTCACTGGAGAGTGTCATGAGGACCCAGGGTCCGAACCAAAGTCCCAGGAATCCACCTGTGGTCAATTCCAACTCAGGACATCCATGTTTTGTTTTGGATTTTATAGTTATTCAACTCAAGCTCCTTTATTTAACTTCTTTCATAGTTTTTTTATTGTAGCAAATTCAGGAAAGACTTTATTCTTTACATTATTGTGTTGGTTTTGCCATACATTGACATGAATCTGCCATGAGTATACATGTGTTCCCCTTCCATAACCCCCCTCCCACCTCCCTCCCAATTCCATCCTTCTGGGTGGATTTTTATAGAAAGAGGTTATTTTCAAGGAAGTTTCCTAAATTCTTAAGAAAATGCTTTGCTTAAATGTAACAAGATCATTGAGGACACTGTCACTGGGTGGTTAGTGAAGAAAGTCAATTTCCTCCAATAAGGAGATTTAGAAGTGTAAGTGGACGTTGGATTATATGCTGCATAAATGTGAGTCTCTTTTAACAAAACCTGTACATCCAGTAGATAGCCTTATTATTAAGGGTTCCATTCAGCAGGAGATAAAAATAAATCTTTCAGTGTTAAAGTCAGAATGTCACAGGACAATTTCTTAGAAACAAATGAGTCAAGACCTGCTTATATGAGGGCAAAGTACCTATAAATATAAATGTAACTGGAAGGGACACAGTCTTCAAGGTATCTGACTTTACGATACACTTCAACCGCCTCCATTATGTTTATAACAAAATACAACGGCTGCTTCAGCACTTTGCATTTTCAAGGCACCCACGCCAAACATTTCTAGACTCTCTCGGCCTTTTCTCCACTAACTGTTACTTAAAATTATGGCCCTTGATTTCAGCTATAAATCTAGCCAAGACTGATTGAAATATCTAGAGCTTATAATTTCCTCCCATGCTATGGAGTGTCAAATAACCACAGGTCAACTCATTCCTTAATCCCCAGGTAAATAGTCACTAGTCAGCAATAGGTGCTACAAATAAGATTCTCTACAAAGAAGACCTGTGCTATGGAGGGTAGGCCCAGAAAGGTCCATGGCAAGCAGCAGTTCTTTTTCACTTAGCTTGCCTAAGATTGCCCTTCAGCTGTGGGAGATCTAGATTTTCAAAGAAAAGCTCCTTCAAGAAATGATTCACTGTGTCTCATGGCAGTGACTGACACAGCCACGTGGGTGTCACTCAGCAGCGCTCTGTTCAGACACAGAACTAACTCATGTTTTCATGAGTAAAAGGACTACAGTCAAATAGAAACTTTTGGAACTCAGCTCTGAAGTCAAGAAACTTGTATTCTTAAAGAGTTCCCTAAAAAAAAAAAAAACCTGGAAACTGAATAAATGTAATTTTATGTTTTCCCCTTATGCTAGTACCCCTTCTATTAATACATTGTGATAATATCTTAAATTTATTTTATAAACATCTATGATTTAAAATGTAGCATAGCTGGATATTTTAAGTGGACAAAAAGCAGATCATTTTAGCCCTAATATTAAAAAAAAAAAACAGAAAGGAAATTATTCCCCACCTCAAAATAATCTACTGTTCTAAAATTCTACAAATCTGTAAACATGATTAATTTAGCATTAGAATTTTCCTTTAATAGAAGGCAAATATTGTTTTTTATTCATTAATAGGGAAATAATGTTTTGCCTTGCCTGTTTTGTACCAAACTCTGTGTGATTGCTGGAGAAGGAAAGGGCAACCCACTCCAGTATTTTTGCCTGGAGAATTCCATGGACCGAGAAGACTGGTGGGCTACAGTCCAGGTCATCACAAAGGAGTCAGACCTGACTTAGTAACTAAACAAGAACTGTGTCATTGCTTTTGCAGATGTTATCTAATTAATCTAATATGACGACTCTATTATTAGATCTTGTTAGATGGGGGAATGATGTCTCTAAGATCTTTGATATCTTTCCACTGGCAAAATTAATAAGTTGCAAGGCAGGATTCACACTAAATAGAGAACAGTTTTCTCAAAGGAAAAAATAAAAACTCACTGTTTGATCACTGCTACATATTGAAGCCCATATTATTAATAATCATTACTTCTAATTCATTTATTAAGAGTTGTAACTTCTCTTTGAATCTCTTCTCTTAGGATGTGAAGATAATTCTCCAAAGGAGTGAGCATGTACAAGGAAGTGATGAAGAGAGGTCTCCTTCAAGACTTACAGAGGAAAAGAAATGAAGGCACTGGCGTAGCAATGAGTCTTCCAAACATCCCATGTAAACATGGCGTTTGTTGTATACACTGTCCTTGTACGTGACAAAACGGCCCCTACCAGCCTGTGAGGGGCACTGTCAAGGGAGTCTTCCTTCCCCAAAGAATATTCTGTAATAAACCTTAAATTTCTGAGCCAAAATCCAAAGTAAGAAAGAATGCATTTTGAAATGATTGAAAACAGAAGACACCAGAACAATATTTTCAAAAATAAACAAGCACATCTGTCATGATGCGTACTTGTGAGAAGTATCTCCATTAGGCAGATACATTAAAAATTCCCCCAAGGCTCAAATCAGGGTAGCACGGCTTCACACAGCTTGCATTAATAAGTCTTGCTCTGTGAAATCCCAAGGTGTGTCTCACCAGTCAAGGAGAAGTCTGTTGTCTCAGCTGCGGGTATAGTCATGATCCTGTTATCTATTCATAATCCTTTATTAATAGAATATGTGTCTTGTAGAGACTGATGTACAAGGATAGCTCTTTACTTGGGCAAATTAGTGAATCTAATTCAGTGATACTTATCTCAAGAAAGTGATTTTATTTTGTTGTATTTTCTAGCTTTGTATTTCATTAACATACAGCCATTAACAGTGTTGTGACAGCTTCAGGTGGGCAGCAAAGGGACTCAGCCATACATACACATGTGTCATTCTCCCCTCCTATCCCCGCCTATCCAGGCTGCCACGTAACGTTGAACAGTGTTCCCTGTGCCATACAGTAGGACCATGTTGGTTATCCATCTCAAGCACATCAGTGTGTACATGTCCAACCCAAACTTCCTAACTATCCCTCCTCCTCCGGCAACCATAAGTTCATTCTCTAAGTCCGCGCGTCTGCTTCTGCCTTGTAAATAAGTTCATTTGCATCGATTCCACATATCAGGGATGCCATACAGTATTTTTCCTGCTCTGTCTGACTGACTTCACTCGGCATGACACCCTCTAGGTGCAAGCATACTGCCGCAAAGTGAACAAGAATGTTCTTTTCCATGGCTGTGCCTCTTTGAAACCCTTCTGGGTCCTCTCACTGGCTGCTACTTCTGAGCATCTTTGTTGGACCTCACACACACCTCGTCTATTCAGGCCCTAAGAGTTTAAGGCCCCAGCACTCTGTCTCCTCTATCCACAATCAGTTCCTGGTAGACTCATCCTTTTCCAAGACTTGATGAGGCCAAAGTTGAAATTTCTATTCCCATCTTCTTTCCCCGAAATCCAAACTTCTCTCTTACTGTGGACTTGATTATCACCTGGATGGCTTATCATCATCATAGACGCAACATATCCAAGCCAAGGAGAGGGAGCCTTCATGTCACCCCACTGCTCTAACCTTCTATTAGAGTTCAATGTCATGCAGAAGTTCATCCAGGTCCTCATCTGGATTTTACCCCTTGTTGCCTTTCTGATCTCATTTCCCACTATTCTCCCTGCAGCTCGCTCTTCATAAGCCACAAGTATATGTTGTTTATTTTGGAACACAGCGGACACATGACTGCCTCAGGGCCTTTGCACTTGCTTTTCTCTCTGCCTGGAGTGATTTTCTCCCAAATATCTTCATGGCTTGTCCCCAGTTTCCTTCAGGCCTTTGTTCAAATGACACTTTGTCATTAAGGCCTTCCCTCAACACATAATACAAAATAGAAACAAGCTACCATCCCCATACATCCCAAACCCCACTTTAATTTTTTTCCATTGCACTTATCAACATCTGACAAACTGCATGTTTTCTCTTGTTTGTCTGTCACTCCACTAGGTTGTAAGTTCCATGAAATCAGGGATGTTGTGAATTTTCATTATTGCTATGCTCCCAAACCTGAGACTAAAAGCATAGCCAACTTTAAGTTGCATTAGAATATACTTGTGCAAAATGTGTAGGCAGATCACATTTTGATTGGTCACTAAAACAATGAGTGGTCCAGAGATGATTTCAATTGTCAGTGAGAATGATATTCTATTTCTGGAGAGTGACACGTTGCCTAAATCTGCTTCTTGTCGGTTCACTTCCCAGAACCCTTGCCTTCAGGATGATGGGGTTGGGGGTGGTGATACAGAAGCTTGAGAAGTGGAGAGGAAACCTAGCTAAAGATTTCACAATTTCAACTTAGTTGGCTCAAATGTAGTTCTAGTTATTCTAGAGAAGGAAGAGGAAAAATATCTGCAAATAGGATTCAAACAAATAACATTGTGATAAGGACACAGGCAGTCAACGAGTCCACCTTTTATTAAAGATTGAACTAGACAAGGCAACATTATATTGCAATGGAAAGAAATGAAAAGCAGAGACAATGGTTCTGCAGCAGTTCCTTGTATTTCCTTATAATTTCTTGCTGTAGCAATGCTCTTGCACAGTATAAAGGAGGAAATGGCAGAATTCCCTTCCTGAGGCTCATTATCTCATCTAAACAGTGGGAGAGCAACCCCCACAAAGGTCTCCCAGGTGGGCATTTGCCGCCATGTGAGACTCCGATTATCATCAGAATTGAGTGGGCCTGGGGGAGGAAGATGACCCAGAGATGGATGCAAACAGAGCTCTTGCATTGTGCAGGTTCCAGAGCAGGCAAGGGCAGAACTTCACACTCAAACAAGAGACTGCATGGGATTCTGCCAGAGAAAGACAAAATGTTCTAGGAGTTCATCTCCCCGACAGCCTTTCGGGTGTTGTAATTCTAGTGAATGCCCAACCATCTTCAAACCATCTGAGGTCGCTTTTGCCTTCCACATCACTATGTCCCCCAGCTATTGCTTTCCTGAGATGTCTCTGAAGTCTTTGATCTTGGTTGCTCTCTTCTGGATACACCACCAAGGCATCCCTCTTAATGCACCCCAGAGTGTCAGAGCCATTGTGTATGGATGTGCACACACACACACACACACACACTCACACTCACACACACATACACCCCAGGAGTCTGTGATGACCAAAAGAAACTGATGACTTATATTAAATTTACAAGTAACTAAAACTTCTAAGTCCTTGTTTCACGTGCTTTAGTTTAACCACCTTTTCACCTATCTTAACAGTGCCCACATTAAAAAAAAAAAAAAAACTAACTAAAGTACAGGTATTTTCACATAACCCTATTAAATTCATCTCTAACATATGCTCTTGTATTCTGTTGTCAAGGTGTTATAAGACAATTTCCAATGTAATCCTACCATCTAGTACAAGGATATTGCCCACTTAAAAGGTAACATAACGTTTCCTGTTCTCAGAACCCTGAGGCAGGAAGGCTCTTCACTCTCCCTCCTGAGGAATTCCTGGTTTTTCGTCTGCCCTGGTGTTTTGCCTGCCCTCTCCCATGATAGAACCTGTGCTCCCCTGCACGCCCTCATCTAATTCCAAACTAAAGAATTCATTTGATTTTAAATCTCGCAAAGGAGGCTCTGCATTTCAGGACGCTGGCCATTCAACCCAAACACCAGTCTTGAAAAGCCAGCCTTCAAGAAGCCATCTGTCACATGATGAACAGCTGAGCCAACCTTTCTACCAGGCAATGGTTCTGATGTACGTCACTGCGCTTTTGCTGTCAGTTAGATGACAAAATCCAGGGATCACCCATTTTAAAACCGTCTAAAAAAAAAGTTACAGCATTTCCTATGAAAAGGAAGGGAAGCTGACACTGTTCTCTTCTAAAATAAATATTGCACTAGTGATGTCTCAGTGAAGGAATCACCTGGGTAAAAGATGGTAAAGGAAACAGAATGTCTGTTAACCTATGGTACAAGCATAAAATGCCTCCTTCACCACTTCCATTGGTTTCCGCACATCTAACATGAATGACGGCAGAGAAGCTGGGGAAGTCCATTACTAGAGCATAGTTTCTCTTCTCTTTCTTCCCCTGACTGGATAGCTTCCTCTTTCTTGCCTAGCTGTCCATGTCCACTTGTTTCAAAGATCCATTTCTTTCTCTTTGCAAGAATTGATATTTTAGATTAATTTATGGGAAAAACATGAAAAGGGGCTACCATTTCTTACAAATTGTAGGTCAAGGAGGTATCGGCATGGACTGCTTGAAATAGCTACTTCCAGGATCACTTCCTGCCAACATAAGACTGGCCTCGTTGGATGTTCATGCCACCCAGGCCCACCTTCTCTCCATCCTCATCCAACTCACCCACCAAATTGTCACCCTCTTCAATATCTACATTTATATTATCTCCTCTTTTTTGGCACTAAATAATACTCTGTCCTCCAACTCTCACTTCTATGAGATGAATCTGAATCTTATCCCAGTTGCTCTCCTCTAGATAACACTGTGGCATTTTACAGGGTTATTCATGATATCTTCATGTATATCCTTGGGAACAAGGTAAACAAATAAGGACTGAATGACAAGTGAGTGTGTAATGGTGGAGTGAGTTTAGTGAATACAGGAGATTTTTAACTGTTAGTTCGATATAGGAGAAACTGACCATGTCTCTCTTACTTCTGTGACAAAAACCATCAATAAAGAAATCCAAAGAGAGAATTCATACTAGTTATAATTGTGGTTGACACAGTGTTTGAAGAAATTTGAGTTAAATAATGGTTAATAAGCTTCCCTGATGGTTCAGTGGATGAAGAATCTGCCTAAAATAGGATATATGAGTTTGATCCCTGGGTCAAGAAGCCCCCCTGGAGAAGGAAATGGCAACCCACTCCAGTGTTCTTGCCTGAAAAAATCCCACAGACAGAGTAGCCTGGGAGGCTATAGTCCAAAGGGTTGCAAAGAATAGGACATGACTGAACATATACACATGCAGAAATGCATAATAAGAAAAAGAGAAACCAATAACAAAGTTAGGAGATCAATAATGGTGACAATAGATAATAATAGCTAATATTATTGAAAATTTTCTGTGAGTCAGGCAGTGATGAGTGCTTTACAGGAATTATCTCATTTAGTCTCGTAACTGTGAAGTAAGTACTCTTAAGATAGACATTTGCACATAATGAAAATGACAGCTAGAGAGATCATATAACTGTCCCAAAGTCACAAGCTTGTAAATACAGACATAAATTAGGAACCCAATATGAACCCCCAAAGCCATTTTCTTACCTAGTTTGCTCAACTTGAATACAAATACCAATTGCACAAGCCCAGGATGGAGGAAGTATGACTTATCAGTGTTCAAAAATAAAAAGCAGAAGGCTTTTAGTCAAAGTAAATTGAATTTAATTTGCTGTGTGATGAGTCCCCCAAATAATCTGGTGTCCACAGAGCATCAGTGGTAGGAAGGCAGAAGCTGATTTTCCTCTGACCAGAGCTGGTTAGACCTCACCTTCAATTCTGTGTGCAGTTTGTAGCCACACACTTGAATATATGCACCATTTATTTATGCAGAGGAACTGATACATATGCTCAGAAGGGAGGAAATTCAGAGCCCTATAGCCTTAGCCTTGAGTAGAAAAACTTCCAATGTAAGGGACAAAGGAGCTATCTCCAAACTATTTGAAAAGCTGTCCAGATGAAGTAGCTTTTCTGTGGTCCCCAAGGATGAACCAATACTAGTCGCAGATTTCAGCTGACCATGAGAAACTCCAAGCTCCCCATTACAAGAAGTGTTGACAGAGGAAGGATATCATGAAGCAGGGAAGTTGGCGGCTATGACAGGAACTTAGAATTTGACCCCTTTGACCTACCCTGACTGCAATTCTCTTTCTACTGAATCAGGTCCTCAGCTCTACTACCCCAACTTTCATCTCCCTGAAGGATGACTCCCATTCTCAGAACTGGGTCTCCATCCTTCCCTTCTCATTTTCCTCCCCCTACCTATCACTTCTTACAAACATCTCTCCTTTCCTTTCAGTGCCCACTCACCACCCTATTTCAAAATCCCTCCAAATCCTTCTTCTAGACTCTGGAAATAGCACTCATTTGACCCCCTATTTTCATATCTTCTCCCAAAGCCTCCATCATTCAATCCAAACCCAGCCTCTACATTATTCCCAAAATAACCTTTCTGAATCTTGACTTAAGCATGTCTCATTTTTTGCTTAAAAACCTTCACCCTGACTCCTTACTATCAAATAAATTCCACATTTCTTAGGATGCTATTTAGAGGCTGATTCTATCTCTCTATACTTATTATCTTTTTCTACTCAATTTTATACAGCTTCCCTCAAAACAACTTCTCATACTTACTAGTATGAGATAATAAATATTAGATACTCAATAAATATGAAATGGGTTAACGAATGAAGAGGAATGTCTCCTTTAACAGAAATTCTAGCAAGTGGAGAGTAACTTTTTACAGTGAAGATATTCCCACAATCTTGCTTGGGTGCATGCTCAGTCGTGTCTGACTCTTTGCGACCCCATGGACAGTAGCCCACCAGGCTCCTCTCTCCATGGGATTCTCCAGACAAAAATGCTTGACTAGGTAGCCATTTCCTCCTCCAGGGTATCTCCCAGACCCAGGGGTCGAATTCACATCTCTAGGGCCTTCAGCATCGGCAGGTGGATTCTTGACCATTGTGCCACCTAGGAAGCCCTCCTATAATCTTTTATGTTCCATATTCTAGATCTGTGGAGAGAACCGATTTCATCTTGTCAGTATTATGTGTGTGTGTGTGTGTGTGTGTGAAAGGAGGGTCATTTTCCTCTTCCTCAAGTGGCCCCCCGCAGATCTGGAGAAAGGAGGCTGCCTGACTTCAGGGTACATCTGCTAGAGGCCTAATGACTGGAAACTAACAAGAACCAGGACTTCTACTATAATCAGCTCCTTTTAGGGCTGGGGGCCTAGTCTAACCCCAAGCACATCAGCCCAGCAACCCCCGCCATCTGTGCTCCTTCAGGCCCCGCCCCCATTCCTACTCCTTTTTTTTCTCTAAACAAAAGATTTCCTAAATCCGCTTCCAACACGTTTTGCACTTTATTCTGTCTCCTCTTCTACTTTGCTGGCAAACTGGACTTGCTAACAAATTTACATCGCCTTTTGGAACAGCTCCTTCTGCTTCCAAAGTTTTCTCCGCACAGACATAGAGCATCCGGCTAAACAAATCTACAATCTACTCCCTGTCAGATTCTTGTCAGAAGGACAGAGTGAAATCTTGTTTTCAAGTGAGCGTCAAAACAAATCTGAAAAGAGATGCCACTAGAATCTTGTGGCCACAGTTCAAAGCCCCAGAAGGGCCGCACGGGGCTCAAAGCAGCACCCCGAGCTCTTGAGCTCCAAGCACAGGCAGTTGTGTCTTTGCTCACTTCGTGCTAACCGCAGGGAGACAGCAGCGCTGAGCACCGTCTGAAGCAGCTTCACCTGGCTGTACCCCCACAAACCGGGCTGAAACCACAGCTTCTTTGTGCTCTGCGCAGGGCAAACGGAGCCATGCCCTCCCGCGGGTGAGGGCTGAGTCTTCTCCCACTCATGTCGCCATGGTTTGAGCCCCTTTCATGGTAAAGCTCCTGTAAATCAAGGAGAGGCTTTGCCACAGGCTCCTTGTACAAGTGTCTGCAGGAAGAGTGCCCCGAATAGGAAGCCATCTCCTAGCTTCTCACTCTCCAGAAGAATTTCACATCTCCTTTCTGAATGGAGTGACTCTAAATATACGCTGCTCTCATTTCTTTCAGAGGGCGACTTCCTCAAAGCTGATAACCATGTTTCTGAATATTGCATTTTCCTAAGGTAGGTGGGAAAGACAGCAAGCTGGTAGTAATAAATATTTCTTGTGTATTTGATATGTGCCAGCCACTTTTCTAAGTACTTTCCAAGAATTAACTCAATTCTCATCTATGGGTAACCTTATAAAATAGATATGTACCTATCCTCATTATAAAGCAGGTGAAACAAGGGGCAAAGAGGGTAAGAAGCTCACTGAACTCACTAGCTAAGTAAGAGGCTAGGATTCCTACCTGGGAGGGAAGGAATCTGTTTTTAGGGTCTTTGTCCTTGGCCCTTGGACCACACCACTTCTCTGCCATGTGTGGGTCAGGTAGAGACAATACAAGGTGTGAACACAGGTGTCAAATTCCCAGTGGTCCCCTCAGCTAAAAACTGGTCTCTTCAACCCTCTATCCTTTGAGCATCACTGCCCTACAAACAGAGCTTGGCCATCAGGGGACATGGCTTATGAAATCTGACACCATTGACCTAGACACCTGACATTTTTGTGGCCACCTGGCTTATCTTACCTGTGTTCGAATTTTCTCTGTCCTTCTCACCCCACCATTTAGATTCCATATATCTGATCACAGTATCTTTCTATTGTACACTTGACCTGGCCTTGTTTGTTCCACTCATCAGCTAGCCTCACAGCTCAGCAAGAGGGTGAAAACTCTCCATCCTGACAAGCACAGAGCAGAGGGACACATCAGTTCAGTTCAGTCATTCAGTCATGTCTAACTCTTTGCGATTCCATGGACTGCCACATGCCAAGCTGCCCTGTCCATCACCAACTCCCAGAGTTTGCTCAAACTCGAGTCCATCCAGTCGGTGAGTCCATCCAACTGCCATCAGAGCGACAGGTAAATCCCTCCAAAACACCTCCCAAGCTAAACTCTCCACTGAAGAGGAGTCATGATAAGCCAAGCTTATTCTGTCAGCCCAGTCACTTACTCTAACAGCCCAATGAAGGAGCATGGGCTTTAGGGGAACTTCTCCAATTTTTTCTACTATGTGTTTATGAGATGATTTTACATGCCAGTGCAGTTTACAATCACAAATGCCAGAGGAACTTGGCAGGTATTTAAATAATACAGAAGTTTTTTAAAGCAGCTTCTCAGTCTACCTTTAATGTTCCCGCTTTTCAAAGACAGCCCAAGATAGATTTCACTTGTCTCTTAATTCTACTACAAGAAAACAGAGCACAAGTACTATGATAAACATCAGTTAGGTCTCATCCTCAGTGCTGCAGAGTCCACGGGGCACAGTGAGGACTATCACACCCTAATTGCCTGCAACGACATGTCACCTGGCTGTGCCATGGGAAGGCAGGAATTCTGATTCTCAGCAAACTCTCTTGCATTGTAAATATTGACAGTTAATTCAAATAGTTTAAAACATGGCATGGGCCAATTTTGTGTAGGCTGAATGATTGTGCTCGTGGGCCATGTGTGTGGTCCGTGGCCTCAGTTTTCCACTGTCAGGTTTCCTAGAGGCAGTCTCTCCAAGCACATCAGAAGGTTGGTTGTGGCAGCAAGAACGGAGGTTGCTGCCAAATTCAATGCTTCACAGTTTCCATTAAACCCAGGGCCACCCCTAACTCGTGACAGCACCTTCATCTGACTCTCCTCCAGGCACCGTGCAGGAGACATCCCTTCCTGCAGCCTGATACAGCTTCATGGCAGGCCTAGTTCAGGGCTAATATAGCACAGCCCCCATTCTCCTCTCAGCTGGGTGCATTTTCACAGTGCACAAACTGCCCAACCATACACAGCAGTCTTGACACAGTCCCACCTAGCTTGTATGGACACTCCAACCATGTGGATGAAAAGATAAAATAATCTGAAGGAGGAAGACAGTAAGTGGCCAAGGTTCTGGAGAACCTTGGTTCTTGGCTGGTCCTTCTGCAAGTCCTGGGCTGCCAGACATTTGACCCTTTGGGAAGCTAGGAGTGCATGGCTAGACCAGGACCAGAGGTACAACCCTCTCTGCAGCCCATCTTCTTGCTGCCTGCATCTCCCATCCATTCTAGACATGGAATGGTGGAAGAGAAACATGTGTGAGAGAGATGAGGCTGAGCCTTGAAGAGACTTGGAGGTGGTGAACTAGGGCAAGTCTGAGAAGAGGCACACAAAGCCTCCAGCCATCTTCCCCAGCATTTGCCCACAAGTTCTTTTGATTAGGGGGTGGTTTAGCCATGCACCTCTTACCTAACTCTCAACTTCACCTGCAAGACTGAATCTAGATGGAAGAACCAACACCGCTTCCTGTCGCCACCCATCCCCCTATGTCTAGGAACAGGCAAGGCCACTGAAGTGGTGACCTACTACAACACAGATATCATTGTGGTCACACTGTCGTTCCGGAAACCACAGCTGGTGGGTCTCTCCCGAAACTGGCTGCAGACTCACTTTGTAAGGCACCCTCTTCTTTTCACAGAAATTCCCAAAGATGGAAGAGCAGGGTCAGGAGCTGTATTCTCCACACCCGCCATGTCACCCTGTCCCCTTTTATTGCCACCACCTTCACTCTTTGGGGAAATTAAATAATACTGTTTAAAAATAAAACGTATCCTTTGAAGAGCTCATTATGAATTTTAGGGGTGCTGTGGGTAAAGGTACTCCCCCATTCTCCTCCCATCCTCTGGTTCCTCACCTCCACCCCAGGACCCACACGTCCACCCACCAACATCAAACGTCCCACCACTGAGCTGAACACACAGCAGCAGCTCTGAAGCATTGTGGGCCCAGAGGACGGAGCACAGTCTCTTCTCCCTGAGTTTCTCTGTGAGGCAATGAGGCAGTTCTCTCCCACACAGGATGGAACATCTCCACTTCCACGCTAGAGAAGGCAAGAAGAGAATGGCTAAAGAGTAGGAAGAACTGGCCTTGCCATGGAGCCCATGACTGAACAGCTGGATGGCCCCCTGCCCTGGAAGCTCCTAGAGAATTGAGTAGATGGCATCTGTTTGGCCATGGAAACCTCTTATGTAGATGCCAAATCCCAGAAAGGTCCTGGCAATAAACCATTGTTTCTTATGAACCTAGAGTTTCTGCTGAAGATATAGCAGGAACCCTAACATAAACTTAGGTTTCTGGGAGGCAGAAACCCATTGGCAGAAGATAAAATCCTAAGGCAAAAATGTACCTAGAACATAGAAAGAGCTTGAGAAGCTAAATTTAATAACAGTGAAATGGCCATGAACTCAAGACAGAGGGAATTTTAAGGACATGCTAAAAGGCCTGTTTGACAAGAACTCTGGGACACAGGACCTCTAAGGGAAAAATACCAAAAGAAGACTAAATTCTTTGCTCCCATCCAGAATAAAACCCTGAAGCCTCAACCCCTTCCACTCCCCACATTTTCCAGGGCTCCAGTGTCCAAGATACATCTGGAGACAGATGCCCACTAGGAGAAAGGAGATACAGTAAGTCCCCTACCTACGAACCTTCAAGTTGCAAATTTTCAAAGATGTAAACTTTCAAATATGTGAACATGTGTACCAGTCCCTGTAGGCCAGCTGTTGTACTGTATGACTGTACTTTTAAAGGTCCTGTACTCCAAGATTAAAAATGTTGTCTTTATTTTTTGTATTTGTTTTCAAAGTATGTATTTTTTGTGTGAAAAGTATTATAAACTTATTACAGTACAGAAGTATATAGCCATTTGTGCTATTTGGGTAGTAAGGCTAACTTTGTTGAACATACAAATTGAACTCATGAATGCACTCTCAGAACAGAACTTGTGCATATGTAGGGGACTTACTATGAAAGTGAAAGTCTCTCAATCGTATCCAACTCTTTGTGACCCCATGGACTGCAGTCCATGGCATTCTCCAGGCCAGAATACTAGAGTGGGTAGCCTTTCCCTTCTCCAGGAGATCTTCCCAGCCCAGGGATCGAACCTAGGTCTCCTGCATTGCAGGCGGATTCTTTACTAGCTGAGCCACAAAGGAAGCCCAAGAATACTGGAGTGGGTAGCCTATCCCTTCTCCAGCAGATCTTCCTGACCCAGCAATCGAGCCAAGGTCTCCTGCATTGCAGGTGGATTCTTTACCAACTGAGCTATGAGGGAAGCTTTCTGGACTTACTGTCTGCAGAAAAAAATAAAAGAAAGAAATTCCTGACAAGAGTGGTGATGCTTAGAGGAAGGGGCCGAAGTCAGTGAAAACTAAGAAATGGAAAAATTTTGGTGGCTCACCTGGTTTACTTGTGAGCATATGTAAAAACCACCACCACCCTCCCAAAAGTTCTCCAAAATACCTGGCAACATTTTTCAGGAGGCTGATGGTCCTGAGAGAGTAGGTGGATTCTAGGGCCAGAGAACTTTGAATTACCATACTTATTATAAAGCCAGTTAGACCCACAAGGTGGCAATATCTGGGGAAACTAGATTTAAAAGATTCATGTATTTTAACCTTCAGAGTCTGTTTAACACTTCCATATATTTTCACTGTAGTCTGTGTGAAACATTTCCCCAAAACACATTGCACTATATACAATGGATCATTGAGGAGAAAGGGGATTCTTGTCACAAGAAGATTCTAGGCACCAAGAGGGCAGTGAGGATGGTCCATTTCTAAGCTCCCAAGGTGAAGCTGCCTTCCATTCTCCTTGAAACCTGTGGCCATCCCGGTGTCAGCAGATCCAGGGTGAACTCTGAAACTGAGATGTTCCAAACCAGCTTGCCAGGTCTCTGATTTATAAGAAACCCAAGAATTCTTGTATTTCAAGAAGTTAAATCAGTCACATTTTAAGTGCAATTTTCTCTTGTTGGGGAATTGTATACTATTGCAACATGAACACTGGGGTGATGATCACAGTTCAGACTATGGGGATGTTACAGAAAAAGTTCAAAGGCACCCCCATGACACTGACTCACTCTGTCTGCCCTGTCGAGGTTTCCCTTGTCGCATAAACCCCCACTGACATCATTACATTTTCATATCCTCAAAAAGCAAGTTGTGTGGCTTGGAAAGCGTTTCTTTTCCACCATGCTGTTGAACTGGAGACCACTAACATGACAAAGTCAGCAGGAGTGTGTGAGGAATAAACATGAAACCACTGGGCAACCATCTCCCTGGAGATTTGTGGGTGGAAAGTATATTTGTAAGAAGGTGTTCTCAAATATTCTTCATTTAGATAATACATGCACATGGTCAAGTCCAAAGCTTATGAGACTATATGGTGATGAACAAGTTTCATCTCATTTCTCTCTGCCAGTCCCACAATGCTCCACCCAAGAGTCAATTACCATTACCAATTTCTTAATTCTCCTTCCAGAGAAGATATTTCAATACAACCCCTGTCAACTTAACACAGATTGCAAGTGATTAAAAACAGAAATTTTCAAATGGTCAAGTGTATATGAATCACTCAGGGATCTTAATAAAATGCAGATTCTGACTGAGTCAGACTTGAGTAGGGCTAAGATTCTGCACTTCTAACAAGTTTTGAGGTAATGCCAAGGCTGCTGGTCCTTGGATCACACATTGAATCACAAGTATTATATTGACTCTAGTACATCCTGATAGAAACATGAATTACTTTTTGTAAAGTAATTTAACAACATTTATTAAAATTAGAAGTATTAGAAGTCTTCAACCCACCAATGCCATTCTGAGGCTCTAGCCAAGAAGGAATAAATTATAAAATAGGAGTCTCTGATATACTTAGAACATGGTCTTCTTGTCTTAATTACTTCAAAATGACTTTCATATGAATGTTCAAAAAGCTTTTCTAAACTCGCTGGTGTTTACATGGTACTTTCCAGTTTGGTTGCTTCCAGAAGAAAAAAAGAAAACATCACAGTGAAGATTGATATGTCAATAATGACCAGAGAGGATGGTGATTTGGGATTCCCAAAATCAATAGCTCTGAAGGGTAGGCTCCATAACTGATTAAATCCCCTTGAAGTTTTCACCAAGCAGTATCATCAGATTTCATAGAACACAGAAGTTGTCACCTATCTGTAACTGTGCTTTTTTCAAAGTTTGTTTTCCCCCAAAGAAATGAACACCGAATTAGCAGTATCTATCCCACATCATGGCGCCGAATGTGGGGCATATTACCAAAGTATGTGAAGTGCATCTAATTTCAGGTCTTTTTATCCTCAGAGTTAAGAAACATTATTTTTTCCTCCCCACCACTTACCCACATCTGAGTGCGATCAGACAGACACCTAAAACAAGCATACGGCAGATCAGCTAGAAAAAAAAAAAAAAATACGGCCACACTTGCATTTTGTTTTGAAGATTTTCAGATAATATCAAAGATTGTTTCCAAGCCACAGTCCTGGTTTTAGAATCCAGGGCAATACTTTAACTGTTTCAGAAATGAAGCAATGTATAGATTTCTAGTCGCTTCATCCTTCCAAAATGCAGAACACATTTTAATTTCAATGGCAAAACAATTAAACCTGGACTTCTCTGGTGGTCCAGTGGTTAAGAATCTATCTTCAAATGCAAGGGACATGGGTTCCATCCCTGGTCAGCTGAGATCCCTCATGCCCTGGGTCAACTAAGCCATGTGCAGCAACGACTGAGACTGTCCTGCAGCAAAGATTCAGTCCAGCCAAAATAAAATAAAAAAAACATTTTTTAATAAAAAACCATTAGACCTAAACAAATATGTAATCTGATACATTCAGTTATTAGCACCCCAAATGTTTATTTTTATAGCAAATTGAAAAGTACTATGACATCTAGACATCCAGACAGCCAAAACATCTGCTAGCTGCTTCCTTATTTTTCTGAGAAGTTTCCTTCATGAAGTAAAAGATTACGACAAAGATAGTCTTCCTTGTCTCATTTTTGTTGTCACCTGCATTAACTTCTCACAGCAATGCTGATGGATAGCATACTGTTTACTTACAGATTATTAAGGCAAGTCTTCAAAAGTTGCTGTTCTGAGGGCTTCAGATACCTACCATAGGTAAACATTTGGTTTTCCTTGGCAATACCTTTGGGGCCTTCCCTCCATCCATGGGAAACATCATGTAGACAAAGAGTCCCCACGCTTGTCTGAACAAGATGATGGGGGTCATCGGCAAGGCAACTGGAAGAACCATAGCCTCTGACTCATTATGACTTTCTCTTCAAGCCACTTACTGAACTACCCCCACGTGCTAAGTAGTGGGGGTACTGGGACCACCCCTTCCAAAAGAGTGTGTTCCCACTCTGACTCTTCCCCATCACCTTAAGAACATTAAAGTCAATTGGGAATTCAGAGTTTTAGACTTGTGGCTAGTCCCTGGAAATGCAGCCCAACAGTATTTCAGGGGACAATAGGATGATCCATGGATTGGGAGGGACAGTTCCTGATAAGAAATAAGATTTGGCACAGATGAGTCATGTGCTTTTAAAATTTGAGTGCCCCTCGTCTTAAGACTTCATGGCATGGTACATAGTAATTTGTATGAATTAATATGGCATCCTCTCTGAATTAAGGATAAGAATAAGAAATATGATATTCTCTAAACAGTACCATTCTATAGTTTACAAATATTAAAGACAAGCATTTACAGTAACTGGGGGTACAAAAGTGCTTCCTGATCAAAGGACAGTTTTTAAAAGATTAACTTTTTCTCACAAGTTAACATCTATGAAATTGGCATGAACCTTCCAAATAATGTCATCTAGATTTGGTGAATTGCAATAATTAATTCCAAATTCACATATGAATGTTTTTGGTTCTAAAGCAATTGTAAATATTTGTAAAATTAGTGGTTCTCTTTATTTTACCATCTCAGGATTTGGGGTTTTTTATTTTAAATATATTAACCTAGGAAATATTTTATTTGTTGATAGCACCTCATTAAACATCCTTCTAGTGTACATAACTGACCAATATTCTGAAGTATTTGGTGCCACATTGAAGATATTTTCCTTTAAAGGTAATTTTTCTGTTACTATGATTGTTTCTCTCTTGGCTTGAAGCCTTACTGGCCATGTCATTCTACCCAAATTCTGGATTACAACTCATGCTGCATCACTGTGGAAGAAGAACTACATAACTTTATCTTGATTCCTCCTTGTTTTCAAACATTACCTAGATTTCTGTTGTGAGAGCTGAGCTCCTGCTTGTACAAGTGGCATTGTGCTCAGCAAGACACTGGCCTGACCTACTCTGATGGGAGTGGGTCTTACCTTTGCGTTTCATTTATCATCACTGGCTGACCTGTTTCCAATTATATAAGGCTTCTTTGGAACACTTACAGGGCACATGAATTGAAATCATTTTGAGATTGCCTCTTCAATCAGACAGAAGCAAAATGACAGAAAATGCTACTGTCAAAGCCTCTTCTACTAGGCTATTCAGATGTCAACATCTTTTCTGTGTTCTTTTTTTTCCCTCCTTGTGTATTCTTAATGATTCATTAAGAATTATCCTTAGGAACCAAATTGCTCCTGTAGACAGCTCTTACCTCCTCTTAACTGACTAATTTATCTTTCTGGAAGGATGCCTCATAGCAGAACAAATTTATTTAATCCAGTATTAAAAGGCTGCTTGAAGGGATTTGATCAAATTATCTGGCAGTGTTTTTGTTTTTTGGGTTTTTTTTTTTTAGTATCATGTCAGATATTGCCTGAATATCACTATTTTGATCCTGAACACTGCAGCACATAAAATATTCTCTACTTAGGCCATGTGGAAATACAACTCAAAATGGTACTAGATTAAGCTTTTGAAGAGTCAAGTGTTTGTAAATTCTATAATTACCCAGGTATATCATCCATCCATTCATTTTTATTATATAATTACCAAAGTCTTATTTTAAATGTATTTTGGGTGTTCCCTTATTGGGGAAAATGTTTCTAACACCTATAAACCACAAGCAGAGTGTCAGATTAAACAAACTCTTTGTTCCCGCAGTTTGTTCAAGAACAATTTGTATCCGTAAGCAAAACTTGGTATCAATGTGGTTCTGGCCCAAGCTGCTGACTTAAGAGAGATGCTGGTTAACAGCTGAAAAGGTAACAAGTCTACAAAATAAACGGTTTAGTATTAACTAGGCTTCAAAAACCAAGCAGAAGTGAAGTGTGGAAAATCATTTTCATTTCAATTCAAAATTGGCTCAGGATTTTTATTGTTTTCATTGCTTGGTAAACAAGATCAAATCCATATATTTGAACTTAGGCTCATAGCATGCCCCTACTTCAAATCAAAAGCTGGTATATCATAAAAATAAAAGCTGATGTGTCAAGATAAAACTGTTGTCTAAACTATGTAAACAGGAAAACCTAAAGTCTCTAAAACTTCCTACCTGAACACCTTTTGTTGTTGTTCAGTAATCGTGTTGGTAAATCAAGATGCTGCCAGCAATGGTTGAGATTTTGCTTTTTTAATGTAGCAACTTACTTAGTGACTCATAGCAAGATAACAAGACAGTAATAGTTGTAGCCAATCAGACGAGTCAATTGTGTGTTATCTGCAAAAAAAAAAAAAAGCAGGAAAGGGACCAAAGAGAAAGAAAGAGGAGCAAAAACATGTTTAAGATTATGGCTTGTTTTCATTGATTGAAATAAGAATGAGAGGGCATGCTGAGCTGGGTTGGTTAACAAACTTCTTTTTAAACTCAAAGTCAATCCATTTATTTTAATATTAAGCTCTTTACATAAAAAAAAACACTTTTTCCCTGAAAAAATTGTTCTTTTCTATTTATTTCATTGAAATAATATCAACATATGCATTTGCCCTCATGGAAGGTACAGGAGTATTTTTTCAGATTATAGCAAATACGGTAGGACTTTCAAGAGACTCATTGCTAATAGGCATTTGCTGACATTCCAAATCCCTTTCTGTGATCTTAATCCAGACAGAAGAATTTGTAGAGACATTAAAAAACCATTCAGAGGCTAATGGAGATGTGCGTGTGTGCATGTTCAGTTACTCACTCATGTCCAGCTGTTTGCAACCTCATGGACTGTAGCCCACCAGGCTCCTCTGTCCATGGGATTCTCCAGACAAGAATACTGGGATGGATTGCCATTTCTTCCTCCAGGAGATCTTTCTGACCCAAGGGTCAAATCCACCTCTCCTGAGACTCCTGCATTAGACAGTAGGTTTTTTAACCACTAAGCCACTAGGGAAGCCCTAATGCAGATGACATAGCAATAAAAATACAAAGGATTTAAGATTTATGCGTCCTTTAGTTATGTTCTTCATATATGTGAAGGCTCCTCCAAAAACCAATGAGTAGCAATTCTTGATGTTTACTGACCTCAATGAAAGAAAATGAGCCTAAACTACCGCATGAAGAAATGAGCTTAACATTCAAGAGCTTTCATTTCTCAGGGAACTTTTCATAAGGAATTAAACTAGAAGATTTCTAACGAAGTTCCACCTGGATACAATTCTGGGACTTCTGTTTCACAACAAAAGCTGCAAATATTCACCAATGCATTTGTTTTGTCAATATTTGTTGAGTACCAGTCATGTACCAGATACTATGATGGTGCTATGGAAATGGACATAGCATCAAGGTTTTTTTTTTTTCCAGAAACTTTCCACTTACTGAAGGACACCAACCAATAAACAGGTCATTACTCCCCATTACCATGAGCACTTAAGAGGCAATGGGAATGCAACAGAGGGACAATTAAAGAGTGTTTCTGCCCAGTACAAAAGGACTGTCTAGCATTGGAGTCAAAGAAACTTATGGAGTCTATTTCTCTGAGATAGAATTCAGTTTTCTCTTACTGGGATGTTTTTCAGAATCTTTCTAGGTCTAAAGTAACTTTTAGAGTTTGGCTCATTCCAAGGTATACCACATCTCTACATTGTGTACTTTGGGACATATTAGTGTAGCACTGAAGAGATGGGTTTGAAATCCTACAGATCTGCATTCTCTTAAAAATAGCAATGTGGTCCTGGGAGGTTATTTAACATCTCAAAGTCCCAGCCCCCTGCTAAATAAGGCTGTAAAAATTACATGAGATCAAATAAGGTGCTTAGCACATACTGGCAATGATCATGCTGATGACAATGAAGAGGATATAGGAAAGTGAGCCTGATGCATATGTACATGCTAATTTGGCTCTCATTGCTATTTGCAAGCCTGTTCAGGGAACTGCTTTTTCACTGGTAGTTTTCCTACCACGAACTGTATTTCTCTTTCCTGCCTGGAGTTCTTTTCACTCACTTTTCAGAACTTTCAGACTTTTCTTTTGATAAAAGTCCTCATTCTCCACACTTAATTATTGTCTTAGTGATTCCTGTCTGCTAGCATTCATAAAGGATTCTTACTTTGCATCACAGCCAACCCCTTAAACACTTCATAAACAAACACTTCTTGTAATTGCAAAACATCTACCTAGAAAGTTGAGGGAAAGGAGTAGTGGCACCGGTTTCTTTTTTCAGTGTTAATCAGAGAAAGACTGAAAGTGATGCCTTATGACTAAACTTTTGAAGAAATGAGACTATTCAAGTTGAATGGAGTGGGTGGTTAGCATTAAGTACATACTTCCTACATTCTTTGTCACTAATTAAATTTTTTATTAAATTTTCCAAGTGAAGAAATTTTAAATTTCCAAATAACTACAACTTTGAGAATAATAAAATAAACTTATGGATCCTGTTTCTGTGTCATTCGTGAATGTGAAACACAGTGATGAATTATCACCTCGATGACCAAAAAGGAGAAAATGTTCTGTGCAACAGTGAACCAAAATAGATGGGAACACTAAAGGGGAAAGAAACTATTTATATTCAGAAAACACAGAAGTATGACAATACAAAAACATCTTTATTTTGTCAAGTGAGAGGCAAATAAAAACTCATATAAGAAGACAAGATATATGTAGGAGATATTTGTCTACCATGAACTGTTGAAATAAATGCAGACCATTGTTAAGACTGCTTAATTCATACTCTCCTTCTGTCAAAGATGACTTTCTAAAATCATTCCAGACACTGAGCAACTTTGCTCCTTCTTCCCCAGCTAACCATCTCCTCCAACATTGTGGGGTCAGGTTCACTAGGAGACAATGCTCAAATGTTGCATCTGTTATCAAAGGCAAATTTGTGTACCTGATGCACAGAGAGGCTAAACAAGCTACAATGTCAGAGTTTGGAGCAGAGAAAGGTTTATTGCAGAGTCAAGCAAGGAGAATGGGTGGTTTGTGTTCAAAAAACATGAACTCTGATGATTTTAGGGGAAGAATTTGTATAGAAAAATTTGAGGTGAGAGCTGCATGGGACATGACTTTCTTCTGATTGATTGGTGATAAAATAACAGGGAGGTGTTTCAGAAATCTCAATCATCAACTTTCTAGTTCCAACCAGTCTGTGGTCTCAGCATGTAATTACTATCCTCCACCTAGGTAGGGGCCTTAGTTCCTATAGATATACTTTGGATATATTCAAAGATATACTGTTTCTATAAACATACTTCAGGTACATTCAAAGATATACTGTTTCTATAAATATACTTTGGATACATTCAAAGATATATTGCTCCTATAGATATACTTTGGATACATTCAAGGATGTACTGTTATACATATTATTCCTTGAGAAGGAATCAGGACTCTGCTAATTTTTTTTTTTCTTGACTGCGCCTCTTTTGTTTTTATACCCCCTCACTATCTTAATTAGAAGCTGTTTGAATCTGCCCTTTGAAACTCAGCAATGTTCTCAGAGGTTAAAAGAGCCAATTTCCTACAAACAAGAAATGAGGCAAGGCAAGGATTTGTACCCAAGAGGTACCCTCAGTGTCCTGCTCAGTTTCAAAAATAATAGAGAGTAGAATCACTTAAAACCCATAATCTAAATTTTTTTTTACTTAAAATAAATTAATATGTATTTATTTATCAATATCTTGATATAAGACTAAGGGATTTTTTTTATATGCCCTCTTACTGAAACAGGAGGGAAGAGGACAGAGCACAGCTTTTAAGTTAGACACACCCATTGAGGATATAACATAAACTTGTTAGAATCAACCAGGTCCAAGATTGCAGGAGATTCGACTTCCAGATTCTTCCCTGATACTCATTATATACTCATTTTAATACTTTACTGTGCTAAATGACACACACACTCCATCACCATGACAGTTCCAAGGCTAACTCTGAAAGACCAAAAAAAGTGGGTGGTGGCCCAATTCCTGGAAATCCCCACCTCTTCTCCAAAATAGTTGGGATAATTCTCCCACTTACTAGCCTATGAAATTACCCAGCCCATAAAAAGTAACCACCCCATATTTGGGGGCCTTTCTCCTTCTGAGATGGCCCACACTCTGTCTATGGAGTGTGTTTCTTTCACGCCTGTCTTGCCTTTTGAGACAGATCACATTCTGTCTGTGTAATGCGTATCTCTCTAAATAAATCTACTTCTCACCTATCACTTTATCTCTCACTTAATTCTTTCTGTGATGAGACATAAAGAACTTGAGCTTCCTTAAGCCCTGAGACCAGGTATGTGACTTCAATTAAAAGGCAGTAGGTTCAAGACCCAATCTGAGTTGTGCAGTTTCACTGTTGGAGTTCATTATTGTTTTCCACGTACATACTGAAGGTTTCATCCAATAATTTTGAGTTTATATTTCTTTTAAATGAACTAATACACTAATGTTACTTGTGAAACTGAGTGAAGAATATGGTTAAATGTTTATGAATTTTCCTTGCAATCATTATTAGTTGTCTCACACCTATGCAATGGATGAATCAAGGCATTTTTCAAATAATCCAAATGTGTCTTCCTAGAAATAACTATTTGTATATTACATTAACAGTTCATCAGTTTATGTAGCATTCTAACTAGTCTGTGTAATTACAACAAGTACCTCTGACACAAACAAGGTGACAGACAAACACAATTTATATTTGGTAAATAAACAGCTCTGGTGATCAAAGCAGTGTTTCTGGAGTGGTCAGTGTGCCCCAAGTATGTGTTTACAGAGGACTGTATGTATTTACAGTATGTGTTTGCAAAGACCATTAGTTAATCTGAAGAGTCAGTTATGGGAAGCATCTGTTTCACAAGGCTGTCATTACTGTTTGTTCCCTCTCTTTGCACACAGCCTAGGACAGAACGTATTAAACATTCCAGTCAAAAGAAGAGCAGACAGCTTAGTCTTATCTTCCTGGATCAGTTTTTCAGATTATTGATACTGCTGTGTCTCCTGAGTTTCATGTTGAATAACAAGATGCAAAGGAAGGCAAATGGGAAGATGAAGGCAGTGCCAAAGCTTCAACAAGACAAGAAGGGAGTCCAAAGAATGGAGGCACAGGATAAATAAATTGCAGAAATAAATTTCACCTCTTAAAGACTTTAGACCGTTTCTCTTGAGTGTTCACTGCCCCCCTCTGTTTCTCCCTTACTATTGCTAATAACAAAAGTGCTAGAAAATTCAAAAGCTCAGATGTATCTTCTGATTTCTTTCTTTCATGTGTTCACATTCTTTCTGTAACTCTACAGCAATGACTTTGGAGATCATCTACTTCCTTGTTTTTCAGTCAAAAGCTCTTAAGAGTGAAATTTTCTCTTCACATTGTAAAAGGAGTTCCAGTGTATCAGAAAAACTAACAGGGGACCTGTACTAATTATGGAGGAAGCAGGCGGTGCTGGGGCTACACTTTTCCAAGGTCTGCTGAGGACCTCCACAGAGGCATCGAGCTCTGCGAAAGCCATCAAATACTTTCATAACTTTGTTCCTGCCAGCCAGTCTAAACCTAGTCCCATTACATAAACACACACTCACGCACCACAGTAAAAGTGAAGTAAGTCAGACAAAAACGAATCATATGAAAGATATCATATGGTATCATTTCTATGTAGAATGTTTTTTTAAAAAGTGATGCAAATGAATTTATCTACGAAAGAGAAAAAGACTCACAGACTTTGAGAATGAGCTTATGGTTATCAGTGGGGGAAGGGGAGGGGAGAGATAGACTGGGAGTTTGAGACTGACATGTACACATTGCTATATTTAAAATAGATAACCAACAAGGATCTACTGTAAAGCACAGGGAACTTTGCTCAGTATTCTATAATAATCTAAATAGCAAAAGAATTTGAAAAAGAATAGAAAAAAATTAATTTTACTGAAGATTTATTAGGCCTTCGGAGCAGAGCTGTTATATGCTACACAATGCCATAGCATAGCCTAAGACTCTCAATTAATCCAAAGGTCTCTGACGTATGGTGGTTGTCACATCAGCTCAGTGTGTCTCTGCCTGTCCGTCATCACTCATCCCCTTCTCTTCTCTAGCTACTTAAGTTCTCCATAGCCATGCCCATGTTTTCTCCTATACACACAACAGCCATTTAGTTTTTAAAGGAAAACAGAGCAAGTCAGCTGTCCACCAATGCCAATACCTCGTTCTCAGCCGCATGGGATCACCATGCCTGTGACCAAGCCCCTGGAGAGCCAGCCACCATTCTCTCAACCACACACTAATCCTGTCCAATTTTTCAGGCCCAAAGAGAACACATCAGGGACCTGTCAGTCCAGCGTGCTTTCCAGCACGCTTGTGGCCACCATGAAATAAAATGCAATTTCAAGGAAGAGAGACCCCCGTTCTCCATGAACATCTGTGAGCTTTATCACTTAATGTGAAAAGAGAGATGATTTTCAGTCAATCTCACTGGAGTCCCATGAACAATATATAATTTCTTCAAATCACATCTTAACTATGACTCATCTCTTCCTGTATTTGTGCTGTGGTTCTAGCTAATCAGACTAAAATATTAAACTATGACTCTCTTGTTACTAATACTTTACCTAGTCAATATGAGAATGGAACTTTACAGAATATCTTCTCCTCTTTCCTCCTCTCAACTATTCTCTTAAAATATATACACATGGTAAATTAGGAAAACACTTGACAAGATCAACAAAATTTACACAGACTTTTAAATAGACCAAGAAAAATTCAAATTCTTAAAATCAGGAATTAAATCGGAGACATCACTATTGATCTTATAACAACAAAAAGAATTATAAGGGGAATGCTATAAACAATGATATGTCAATAAATCAGATAATCTAGATAGTGGACAAATTCCTAGAAAGATGCAAAATACCAAAACTGACTCAAGAAGAAATAGAAAATCTGAATAACCCTAAACAAGAGATTGAATTAGTAATTTTAAAACTTCCCATAATGAAAACCCCAGTCTTAAATGGTAAATTTAACTCTTCACTGATAAATTCCACCAAACACTTAAAGATTTAATGCTAACTCTTCACAAACTATTTTTCCCAAAACAGAAGAGGATGGAAGATTTTTCCATTTATTCTATGATGCCAGTATTACCCTATACCAAAACCAAACAAATACATTCCAAGAAAACTACAATGTTTTGTATGAATATGTATGCAAAAGTCCTTAGCAAAATACAAGTAAACTTGAATCCAGCCCCGTAATTAGGCCACCATCAAGGAATGCAAGTTTGATTTAACATCTAAAAATTAATAAAAATAATATATCATATTAGTAAATAAAAGACAAAACATACATAATCACCTCAATAATTTTATTAAAAAAAGCATTTGACAAAGCACAACTTGCTTTCATGATTAAAATATTCAACAAAGTAGCAATCAGAAGAAAATTACTCAACCTGATAAAGGTTATTTATGAAAAACTCATAATTAAGATCATGTTTAATGATGTAAGACTGAATGCTTTCTATCTATATTCGGGAACAAAACAAGGATGACCACTCTCTTCAGTTCTATTCAACATTGTACTGGAGATTTTAACTGAGGCAATTAGTAAAATAAAAGAAATAAAATATTTCAGACTAGAAAAAGAAAAGTAAAATCATCTATATATCAGTGCTATGATTTGTATGTATCAAATCTTTAGAAATTCACAAGAAAAAAATTAACTATAATAGCTAATGAGTTTAAAGAGATTGCAGGATATTCAATCAGTATTCTGAAAGCAATTGTATTTTACAATTAAGCAATTAACAATATGAAAAGGAAATTTAGAAGATGAGTCTTTGATGTACAAGACCATCAAAGACATTAAAATACTTTGGAATAAAACTAAGAACAACAACAACAACAAAGAGTGTAAGACTTTTAAACTGAAAACTACAAAGAAAAGTAAGGAAAAAAACAAAATTGAGTTACAAAAGTAAACATCTCTTGAATATCAAAGCATTCTTTGTGACTCCACATGGATGGAAACAAAGACAAGCTCAGTAGAATTGGCACAGCATACAATGCTCAGTGGAACTCATCAGGAATCTCTTGCTTGCCAGAAGGTTTCACTGAACCAAAACAATTTTAGGTAATCCAAAATCATCTTCTTGCAGCAGTTCAAAGAGTTCCACCTTGGTTTGCTGAAGCCAATTTTCTAGACAACCATTTAAAATTAGACTTCCTTTACTTTACTTCTCTCTAGTAAGAAAGGATCCATGTAAGCAGTCTCCTAAACACATCGTGTTCCACTTCCAGCTTTGAAATTCTACAATGATTCATTTGGGATTTTCTCTTTTTGCTGCTCTTCTTCTATGACTGACTTTTAATTTTGTCTGGGTTTTGACATTGATAGTTCTGGATTGTCATGTTATCAGAGGAGTAGCCCTTGAGCCTGTGGTCCTCCAAAAGTGTCTTTCCCCTTTCTGGCATCTTCTAGAATGTGTTATTTTACTCAGACATCATGCACTTTATCTCTCCCATTGGCATCTGCAGAGGTGTCTGAGATCCCACCTGGCCCCCAACATTTCCATGCTTATGAAATCTGTTGACAGTAGTCCCTCACCCAAGAGCATCTCAGTGTCATATCCACATAGCTGTCAAAAACGCTGAGAAAAATCTCAGGCTCTTCCTGGGACTTTGGGAAACACAGAGACTCTGAGACAGGCTCAAGCCTCTCTGCTTTGGCACCCTTGGTACCCATCTCTACTCTCTTCCCCAACACCTTGATGGTTTAGGGAAACCTATGGGATGGTCCATATTCCAGTATGCAAGTGAGAATTGGAGCATAGATTCCCTCTACTCTTGCATCCCCCAAGCCTGCTTCTCCTTCTCCTTGGACTTATAGCCCAGTGCAGGGAGGTGCTGGAATTCTAGGCTTTTTCTCGTAAGTGTTCATCAGCATGCACCTCTCTATATTCCAGCCTGTTTTCCTCCCCCTTTCCAGTTAGATTCTCTTTATTTAGTTAAGAGAGAGAGAGAGAGAAGTGGATTGGCTTAGGATCAGGGAGGGAAGGGAGAAGAGTCTTACCTGACAAACAATTGTTGCAAATCTTTCCTGTCTTATGGAATGTGGCTTATGAAATGGAAAACCAGGAATTTGAAGTCTCTGTTTTCTAGTATCACTATTTTCACTTGGGGTAATAGAGAACTGCGGGAGGAAGGACTAAAAGCTAATGGGGAAAACGTTCATTGCAGCACTATTTACAATAACCAAAACATGGAAGCAACCTAAATGTCCATCACCAGATAAATGGATAAAGAACTCGTGGTACACATATAGCATGGAATATTAATCAAACATTGAAAAGGATGAAATGATGCCATTTGCTGCAACATGGGTGGACCTAGAGATTGTCATACTGAGTAAAGTCAGACAGAGAGGAAGAAATATTGTATAACATCCCTTATATGCAGAATCTAAAAAGAAATGCAAATGAAATTATCTGCAAAACAGAAACAGACTCACAGACTTAGAGAACAAACTTATGGTTGTCAGGGGAAGAATGGGGGGGGGATGAGATGGCTAGGGAGTTGGGGATCAACATGTACATTTTGATATATTTAAAATGGATAGCCACAAAGGTCCTATTGTATGGCACAGGGAACGCTGCTCAAGGTCATGTGGCAGCCTGGACTGGGGGAGAATGTATAGATGTATATGTATGACTGAGTCCCTTTGCTGGCCACCTGAAACTATCACAACATTGTTAATCAGTTATACTCAAATATAAACTAAAAAGCTTTTTTTTAAGTTAATGGGGAAAAGACACATGGTTTAATAGTTTACTGTATCATTTGCCACATTTGTTACCTTCTTGACTAAAGCAAATGGTGGAAAAAACTTATATGCACGGAATTCTTGTGTGACAGGCAGGGAACCATGTACTTTCAACAACAGAGCAACCCTCAGAATCAGATACTGTTGTCCCATTTTGCAGATTAGGTAAGTGCAGCTGGACAGGACTGCCAGGGACAGAATCAGAACCCAAGTATCCCTCCAAGCACATGCATGATTTACTAGAACTCGGAAATTTTTAAATTTTAAGCAGTAGAGCTCCTTTATTTTTCAAACAAGATCCTACACAGAGAACTATACTATGAAACAGTCTTTTGTGCAGGAGGAAGGTTACCATTCTGTCTCAGAGCACTCTGACATTATTTTTGTCAGTTCTGTAAGCATAGGTTCATGGTGAGGATAAAAGAGGGAGACTTTTCCTTTATTCTTCTCTTGTAGAATAGTTACACTACAATGCTGTGTTCGTTTCTGCTTCCAACAAAGAGAATCGGCTATATGTATACATATATTCCCTCTTTTATTATTTCTTTTCAATTTAGGTCACCACTGAGCGTTGAGTAGAGATTCCTGTGCTATACAGTAGGTTCTCGTTAGTTATCTATTTCATACACAGTCATGTATATATGTCAATCCCAGTCTCCCAATTCATCCCACCCTTCTTCCCTCCTTGGTACCTATAGGATTGTTCTCTACATCTGTCTCTATTTTTGCTTTGAAAGTAAGTTCATGTACACCATTTTTCTAGATTCCACATATATGTGTTAACATATGATATTTGTTTTCTCTTTCTGACTTACCTCACTCTGTATGAGAGTCTCTAGGTCCCCCCACATCTCTGCAAATGACACAATTTCATTCCTTTTTGTGGCTGAGTAATATTCCACTGTACACATACATTATCTTCTTTATCCATTCCTCAGCTGAGGGACATTAAGGTTGCTTCCATGTCCTCTCTATTGTAAACAGTGCTGCAATGAACATTGCGGTGCATGTATTTTTTGAATTATGGTTTTCTCTGCTATATGCCCAGAAGCAGAATTGCTGGATCATATGGTTGATCTGTTTTTAGTTTTTTATGGACCCTCCACACTGTTCTCCATAGTGGCTGAATCCATTTATATTCCAACCAACACTGTAAGAGGGTTCCCTTTTCTAGAAGGAGATTCTCTTTTCCCTATTTCTAGTCTCTTTTCAATGTCCAAGGCTGTACTTTTCTTCTTCTTGGGACTTTGCAATTACCTGAAACTTTTTTGGAAGAAAAATCAGACCACCTGCTGTGTTGGAGTAAACTCTTCATTGAACCTGTGGGAACGACAGATGGCAGAGCTCTGAGTTATGCGGTGAGCAGAGAGCCCAGAGTGGAGAGATGGAGGTCTGGAGCTCCTGGTAAGGAGGCCCTAGATAAAGGCGGACACTTTGCAGCCCTGGGTTCCATCACTTGCCATCTGATCTCCTCTAGATTCTCCCTCTTGGCCTAGGAATCTGCCCTCTTTTCCCAACTTCTCTCCATTCACTTCTCTCCAACATGAATCCTTTACTAGTCTGAGAGATGGATGGAATGGTATTTTAGAGGGCAGAAGAGTTGAAAATCCTTTCTTTTGTCACCGTACTTATGCCACTCTTCTCTTTAATTACCTCCAAGTTTCCAGATGTTTGAAATTCAAATGCCTGGAAGAGACTTTTCTCATCAGTGCTTCCAACTGGCATCTTTCTTCCTCAAGTCAAGTGTTCAGAATGCCTGGCTCTTGCACGAGACGTGGAGGATGAGATGAGAAAAAAGGAAGTAAAATCCATGGGCAGGGCTAGGGAGGGACAGTGATTAATAGTTCCAAAACACCAGCAGACAGGAGCAAGACCCACATCATACTGGCTCAGCCTCCTCCCCTTCCCTCCCACAAACTCTGGTGGTTCCTAAGTCCTTTATGAAGGACATGCTGCAAATGTGGGCCCAAAACACTGCTCACAATGACCTGGCATGTTACTTAAAATAGATTCTTTTCTTTTGGGGAAGGCACTCTAAAATGATCCGTGTAGGCAAAATTCAGATTCCCATAAGGAACTGGCAAAGCTAAGAGTCCTTTGAGTGAAAAAATAAATACAAGATGTACATTGATAGAAACCAGTTCCCTGCCTGCCCCTGCTCCTTTATTATTCTACATTTAACAGAAAGGAATCCCCTCCCTTCTGCTTCCGGCAGGGAAGAAGTCCTTGGCTAAGAAAGCACAGGACTTGAGGAAAGATGGGGAACAGTTTATGCTGCTAGTAGAGAGGAAGACAGTTGCTTTGGAAAAGGCAGAGGCAGCATTTACAAAGGAGAAAATGGTGAAGCACTTCCCCAGGAGCAAGGCCAACCTCGTCCATTCATGGGGCTGGAGTAGAAAGGGTTCTCTTCTGCTGTCTTCTCCTGCATAGGGAAGGTAGGAGCAGCACACGCGCTCAGTGTGTGAGTTGCACTCGTGTCCCTACCTTCCCTCACCTGCTGAGATGGAGGGGAAAGAGCCAGCCAAGATCCTGCAGGATCCCGGTACACAGAAACCCAAATCTAGAGTTTCAGATGCAGCTGCCCAGTGTCTCATAGTCCAGGGTCCCCACGATGACAGGTCAACTGCTTTAGTATGGAGTTCCCCTCTGGGTCAATGTGGGGGAATTTAAAGTTTTGAATCACTCACACCTATGAGATTCTAACAAAAGAAAAGATCTTTAACCCCTTTAAGTTTTAGGAGATTCATGGAGTACGCAGATTTGGAACCCTGGCTTTAGACTTCTGATTCTCTTTGAAGTCTCTCGGGATCAGAAATTGGAAATTAGAGAAAATGGCTCTTATATAAGCCTTAAAAGATTTATTTCCCTAGGGACCAAGTACAAGCTCTGCCCTACCCAGATCTAAGTCCACTCGTTTGATAGGTCATTTAGAATCCTTTCATCCCAAGATGGGATGCCTACCCCACATCCCGCAGGTGGAGAAAGATACTATTTATTACATGTGTTCTTCCTCGAGCACAATTTTGCAAAACTACTAAGTGTACAGCTCTTGCACAGACTTCTTGTTCTCCCCAAGTCATTCTCTTCCGCTTCGTTTACTAATAGAATCTCCAGTTTTACTTGAGGCATAGTTTCCCCTTTGCAGACTACATTTTCCTTTTTTACCTGAAGCTAAAGATAAAAGTGTGTTAGCCACTCAGTTGTGTCTGATTCTTTGCAACCCCATGGCCTATAGCCCGCCAGGCTCCTTTATCCATGGGATTCTCCATACAAGAGCACTGGAGTGGGTTGCCATGCCTTCCTTCAGGGAATCTTCCCAACCCAGGGATCACACCCAGGTCTCCTGCAGCTCTTGTATCACAGGCAGATTCTTTACCATTAAGTCACCAGGGACCCCCCTTAAAAACTTGGCCGAGGGTCAAATCATCTGGGAATTGTGCTGCCTCTCTGTGGCAGTTCCACAAACAGTATCAGTCAGGATCACTTTTCATGTGGACTTTGCCTATTCTGCTAGCTGTTCTTTTTTTTTTTTTTTTTATTGTTTTTGCCATACATTGTCATGATATCACCATGGGTTTACATATGCTTCCCCTCCGGAACCCCCCTCCCTCCTCCCTCCCCCCCGGGAAATCTCGCTGCACCAGCCCCAAGCATCAATCCTGGGCTGGCGATTGATTAGACATATGATAATTAACATGCTTCAATACCCTTCTCCCATATCATCCCACCCTTACCCTCATCCACAAAGTCCACGAGTCTATTCTATACATCTGCGTTCCTTTTGCTGTCTCGCATGTTGGGTTCTCGTTACCATCTTTCTAAATTCCATATATATGTTCTTGAAGGAGCTGGGATCTAAAAGAATAGGTGAAGCATGGGATGTCGAACTGAGGGCTCTTGCTAATCCTCCCAGTTGGCTGAGTTTAGAGGCAGGTATGGCCATCAGCACAGCAGTCCTTCCGAAAGTGTTCTGTGGGGTGATAGGAGCTAACCCCAAGGCAAAGAAATTTGTACAAGGTCATGAGTCATAGCCTAGGATGGTGTCAATACAGATTTTTCTCCAAGACACAGTGGAGGAGCTGTGCCTGACAGTTGAGAGGAGGAGCATGCCATGGGCCATCTCAGGAAGGGATGAGGAGAGACCACAGGCTGTAGGTAGACCCACACCTTGGCAGCTGCCCATGGAAGCTCTGCAGCCAATAGCCATAGCCAGACAGCATCCCACTTTCCTGAAGGCTCAACACTCCTGTTTATACTTTTATTGAAGTTTGGGCTCCTCCTGCTCTCAAACACTATTTCTGACAGAAACGTCTTTAGCAAAGGGTGACCAACTGACACTCCAATATTTCCTTTTTGTTGCTTTCAAAGACAGAGACTAAAATCCTGTAAAGACACAACAGCTCTGGCGTGTCATCTCTGCCCAGAAAGAACGCAAACAACAGCAAGGCATGAGGCTGAAGACATGGGGTAAGGAGGAAAGGGAAATGAAAGAAGAGCCACAACAAGGAAAATATTATGCTCCTGGAAATGAGACTTCACAGTGCTGGGACTCCCCCTTAGAAGCCTGGGGCCTGACTCAGCACACGCTGTAAATGCTAAAGAGGATTTGCTTAGGACGAGAGCAAAGGGAGACTTCCCCACGGCCATCTTCACCTACTTGATAGACTTGGGTGTTTGCCTTCCTCTTTTCCCATAGTGCTCGGGGCTCCCCAGTCACTCCACTGAGCTGGCCTGGATGTCTCTTTTCTGGCAGAAGGCAGGGCCCATGGTTTCTTTCCACCTTACGGATACAATCTAATCATTAATCAAAGAAGGTAAGTGACAGTGAGAGGGGGAGGTTAATACAGATCTCAGAGAATGTCTTTTGGGACTCTTTGAGAATTTTTTTCAACAACAGATTTTAGCCAGTATATCTCTACAGCAATGTGCTATCTATTATTACTATTGTTGCTGTTATTTCACTTTATTGTCCTTTAATATTCAATCTCAAGATGAATGACTTTTACATTTTTCTCATTTGGGACAAATTACTAAGTGTTTAAGGGGCTATTTTATAGGCTTCATTTAAAAACTGACTCAGAGAAATACTTTTGGTCTTGAAACAGTTGTTTCCCAAAGGTATTGAAAGAGGCAATACATTGATGTCTGTCCCATCAACTCTATAACTTATGTCAAGGATGGAAATAAAATTTCTGTTTGTAAAAGAAGAGTTGAGATAGTGAAGATTAACAAGAAGTTAAAATCTCAGCCTGAATTTTCCCGGGAGTGTCTTTGTCCTTATTAATCAGGGAAAAAGAGAAAACATGGGATTTCCTAAAGGAACTCGTACCAAGTGAGCAAACAACAAACAATCCAAGAGTGCACACCCCTCCAACTGGAATACAAATTTCAAATCTTGCTAGAAGGTCAGTTCTCTGAGCTCTTTAGGACTCTAACCAGTTATACACAAAGGGCATGTGACTTGTTACAATGTGAAAACATAAGAAAATCTTATCTGTGTGCTCTGTCAGTTTCAGAAATGGTCTGAACGATCACAAGAAAAGGAAGAAAGGAGAGACAGGATCACCTGATTCTGGGAGTCTTACAAAATCACTCTATTCTGCTTGTATCTGAGAAAAAAATAAAACACTTTTGCTATGATTCACCACATCATAGGGAACTCGAGAAGCTAGAGGAAGACAACATAAGAAGGAAGAGAAAGGAAGCAATGAGAAGAAATGATGGGAGATGAGAAGGAGAAAATATCAGCTCCAATCAAGCTGCCCCATCAAAGGACTGCTCGCTCAGATCCTGATTCCATGGTCAGAGGCTCCGGTGCCCTGAGCATCCTTCCACTTTTGCTGTTTTCAACTCTCCACTTCTCCCATAGCCAATAATGACAAGAAATACAGTAAATGTCTCTGTTTAGGTGGTAGATGGAGCAAGGGGTTTTCTAAGTTTCTTAGAAATGTAGCTTTTCAAGTTTCCAAAGGAGCAGTGAGATCTGGGTAAAGAAAACAGAGAAGGCACCATTGCTCCCCCAGAATCTCTAGAGGGACAAGTGAAGCTTCTCATTTCTTTGAGCTCCCCACATTTAATACAAGTTTCTCTCTGAGGTCCTTCAGCATCTCCTGCCCCACCCGAAGAGAGTAAGTATACCCGTGGAAATCCCCTGAGCCAACTAGCACATGCTGTACCAAAATATTGTGTCTTGACTTTGTTCTTTTACATCTTCACAACTAAAGGAAAGAGATACAATCACAATGATAGTCCACTTGAATGATAAACAAGAGAATTTAAAGAGACATGACCCAATTACTCACCCGTGGAGTGACAGTCTGTGAGCGGTTCACGAGGTCTGGGTTGGTGTATGGTTATGATTTGTGATTTCTCTTTGAACACTTAGTTCATGGAAATTTATACTTGCAGCTCTCTTGAAAGGATGTTCAGCTCAACACGCAAAACACACCAATTTTTGTAAATCAGGCTTATGATTGTCTAACTGAGCATTCAAAGAAAAATCAGAAGTGAAAACACAAATTATCATTTGATGCACAAAATTGTCACCATTTATTTATGTCACTCTTCATGGAAGATGTGTGGAAAATGCCAAAAGAAGGCCTCAGCAGATGGAGGAGGTAGATTGTGTCCCATTCAGTTGGCTTCTTGCTTTGAAATATTCCTTGAATTTGTAGTCCAGTGTAGGACGTTATAAACAGGGCACCCCATATCTGACACTGGATCTGCCTCAACTCTGAAGAGGGGCTTCCAGAGACTAGCACAAATGTCCCACCTCTTCTTTTTACCTCTTATGAGATTGTCGCAGTACCTATAACAACATGCTTAGTTGCTCAGTATTGTCCCACTCTTTGCGACGCCATGGACTGTAGCCCGCCAGGCTCCTCTGTCCATGGGGATTCTCCAGGCAAGAATATTTGGAGTGGGTTGCCATGCCCTGCTCCAGAGGATCTTCCCAATGCAGGGATCAAACCCAGTTCTCCTGCACTGCATGCGGATTCTTTACCAACTGAGCCACCAAGGAAGCCCACCTGTAATAATAAGACAAGCTAACTCATGTGGCTTTCAAAGACTCTGTTTTACACTGGGGGAAGGGATGTTATTCATCTTGGTTACTATAGCCATTCTTGGGGCTTCCCTGGGGGCTCAGAAATTAAAGAATCTGTCTGCAATGCGGGAGGCTTGGGTTCAATTTCTGGGTTGAGAAGAGCTCCTGGAGGAGGCCACTCAACCTCCACTCCAGTATTAATTATAATAATGGCCACTCCAGTATTCTTGCCTGGAAAGTCCCATTGACAGAGGAGCCTGATGGGCTATAGTCCATGGTGTCTCAAAGAGTCCGATACGACTGAGTAGTTAACACTTTCCCACTTTCCCATAGTATTGTTACAGGTCCATAGGACCAATGCTACCCAATAACAGTGAATTGAACAGAAGTTTATAAGTCACTGTCCACTCAGCATCTCTGTAATTGTCACCCTATATTCACAGTCTTGCAGATTTTTCTAAAAAAAATGATGAATCAAGACAGTGGTGTTTCATGGCCAGAATCCAAGTTAGATTATCCAATGCAAGACATGAGCAAAAGTGTGTTGATGACAGAACTGCTATCTACCTATGACTTTGAACGCAAATGATGTGGAAGAACATCCAACTATTACTACGAATTCATCCAGGCTTGGGCTTCCCCCGTGACTCAGCGGTAAAGAATCTTCCTGCAACATAGGAGTTGTGGGTTCGATCCTCGGTCAGGAAGATCCCCTGGAGCAGGGCAGGGTAACCCTCTCTAGTATTCTTGCCTGAGAAGTCCATGGACAGAGGAGCCTGGCAGGCTACATACAGTCCATAGCAAAGAGGTGGATACTGAAGCAATGTAGCATGCATGCAGCCAGGCTTGATAAATACCACTGTTTTAACCATGAGGCGGTGTTGAGGACAATTTTTAAGGACAAACTAGTTTAAGGAGAGTCTGAATGACCTCTATCATTGTCTGGGAATTCTGTCCTGTATACGTTGGTACCAGTGTGGCAGGCACGTACCTTATGTTTTTGAAAAGCTGTGTGGCAATCAGATTTTCACAAATAGAATCCTATTTTAGATACACAGAGAAAACTATTTAATCCATTAAACAAAGCGTTGGCAGGGTTTTTTCTGTAAAGAGCCAAATGGTGAAGATTTTACGCTTTGTGTGATGTACTGTTTCCATCTCAGTGACTTCACTGTGATGATGCAATCACAAAGCAACCATGTTCCCACACAACTTTACTTACAAGACCAAAGTTTATGCTCTAGTCACTCAGTCGTGTCCAACTCTTTGTGACTCCATGGACTGTAGCCCACCAGGCTCCTCTGTCCATGGAATTCTCCAGGCAAAAATACTGGCGTGGCTTGCCCTTCCCTTCTCCAGGGGATCTTTCTAACTTGGGGATCGGACCCAGGTCTCCTGCATAGCAGGCTGGTTCTTTACCATCTGAGCCACCAGGGAAGCCTATTACAAGAACAAGTAGTGGGCCAAATTTGGCTCCTGGGTCATAGCTTGCCAACTCCTACATTAAACAAATAATTCTCAAGTGCCTACTACGATGGGTGAGGCATAAGTAACCACCAGGGATACACACACACAAAAAAACACAACAGAAAAGTGACTGTGCTTGTGGAACTCTATCATGTATGTTCAGAGATGGGAGGTAGACAATTTAAAATATACCTGCAGTAAATGACTTCTTTAAGTGCACAATCTTCCTTTACAGCAACATTCACTCAGACAAGCAACTGGTAAACTTTGTCTGTTTAGATTTTTGTCTCATGATTCTTTTAAAGTGGATCTAAGATTGTTGAAGCCTAGATTTGAATCCACCACCTCCATCTGAAATAAGGCCATTACATTTGGGGGCAGCCAGGGATGCCAAACAGGTACCAGCCTCTGAAAGGCTCCATCCCTTCCTTCCCTCTGCTTCTGCTTACAACAGCAGAGTCCTTTTACTCACACACTTCCTGTTTCTGGCACTTGCCTTCTTCTCTTCTGTTTAGACTTCCCCCCTACTTCCCCCCTGTGGTTAAACAAGTATAAAGTCCTAAAGCTATAGATTTAAGTTGCTCTCGCGCTCTCTCTCATTCATTCCTAAGCATAGGCTCACGCGCTTGCTGTCTCCTCTATTTCTCTCTCAGAATGACACCTCTAAGTACTGCTTTGGGTATGCTTTTCTATTTACTTCAAGCTGTTTCTGGAGAAAGTGGCTATGCAGAGAATGGTGAGTCATTTCTGATTTTTCTTCAGGATTTCAGATGATCTCTAGCATCTATTTCGGTTGTTCAGATCCCTAATAGACTGGATTGGGGCACTGGGTCAAATTTAAGGGAGTTTGAGGGCTTACCATGTAGTCAACCATTTTGCCTGTTCTAACCTCCAGGACAGGGAGCCTGGGGCCAACACTGCAAGTAGTCTGTAAAGGCTTAGAATTGTCAAGGGATGCACTTGACTCACCCAATGTGAAGCTTAAATATTTGTTGATGCCTCTGATCTTACAAAAAGAACCCCCATAGAGGCACAATGGTTATGCTTGTTGGAGAACCTTCAAGGTAACTTTACCATATAAAGAAAAGAAGCTCATTTGTTTTGCTTTAGCTTTTTAGGAGACTCCAAAAACATCACTTTCAAGATAAAATAATATCCAGAAACAATCGCTTTGTCTGTACTTACCTTTGCTGTTTTCTCAGCATCTACTCCAATATCTAGACAGAGTAGACATTTAACAAATATTTGAAATTTTCTTCAAAATACTTTAGTTTTGGTGTGATCATGTGGTATTGTTAGTGAATAACCGAATAGGGATAAGATCTGAATGAGTTCTCTTTGAAATATACTTAACTGTATCCATGCCAACAAATTTGTCATCATATAATAATTCTCTTTCGGATCCTTAAATACTTGGTACCTAGAGGCAGATGCTGTCTACTTTGTAAATCTATTGTAATTACAGCTGAAATTACACAAAGGTAAAATGGCCCAGAGGAGTCACCTAGAAACTTGGACTGCCAAATTTTTCCTGAAAATCAAACGCTTTCACTTTAAGACTTAGAAAGTATTTGCCTAGTGAAGATATCAAGCACATCAGCCTAATGACTCAGCTTAGATAGCTTAAGTCATATAATCACTAAGGATGGAAATCCCTAGCATATTTTTGTTAATGGAATTGTCAGAGGGTTGACATTTTTCATAGTGTGGCTGTGAATGAATCACTCTGTGGGGGATGATAATTATTTCATGGTAAATGTTGTCTTGTGTCTGTACAGATGATGCTTGGCAGATAACACATAAATCTTACCCTTTGGAATATAATATATCCCTTCTGCTTCCCTACCTGCTGCAGTGGTCATTTTATTTTAAAAACAAATTAAGGATTCTAACTGAAAGCTGAGTTTTCACTTCAACTTTTTAAATTTCAGGGTATTTTTTAAGAGATCTGTAACCACCCATCCACATGATTACATCAAAATTCTTCTCGGTTTGAGGTGTTAGGAATTCAAAATAATCAACTGCTCCTTGTTAAAGTTAGTTCTCTGATAAGCATAAGAATGATCAAGAGAAGATACTTTTTAAAAATCCAAATCATTTATACTTTTAATCAACTAAGCCCTTCCAGTAGGAAAACTTCTAAACCACATTGTCTTGTCTATAATACATATTTCAAATAATCTAATTTTTATAGTTAGCATTTTAAAAAGCTCACTGCTCATAGTTCTATGTAATTTCAAAGCTGTAGTCATAATACCTTTAACAAAACATTCTTTTTCAAAGGAGCCCCCAAAGGTTTCATGTACATCCTTCGAATTAGAATTCTTTTTTTTTAATCTTTTCTTTTTTTCTCAAAAAATGTGATAATAGTCTTAGCTAGCCTTTATTGAGTGCTTTCTATGTTCTAAGCAAGATCTTTGTATTCAATGATTCCTCATAATAACACGAATTTAAATACCAGAACCCTGAAGCTTAGAGAGGACCTGATGAAGGATCACAGCTACACAGTGGAATAGCCAGGATTTAAATCCACATCTGTCCAGCTCTGGTGCTGGAGGTCTTAACCACTGAGTATATAACTCTTAACTAAGCTGAGAGCAGATATGACATTCTCTTTGTAAAATGCCATGCAATTTTGCAGGTTATTGAGGGGACTTTTCTTGTTTACAAAGCAACTTTAGCTTAGAATCAATGAGCTCAGAACCTGCTAAAGAACCAATGAGCTATTTCCTCAAAACATGGCCATTTTAGCTATATGACCACTACTTTTTTCTCTTCCATGGAAGTATCATTAATTTACAATGTTGTGTTAGTTTCGAGTATACAGCAAAGTGATTCAGTTATACATATATAGAGAGAGACACACACACATATGTATATATCTTTTCCAGATTCTTTTCCATTATAGATTATTACAAGATATTGAGTATAGTTCCCTGTGCTTTACAATAGGGTTTTATTATTTACTTATGTTATATATAGTATTATATATATGTTAATCCAAAACTCCTAATTTATCTGCCTCCCCCCAACCTTCCACTGTTCCCTTTGGTAAATTAGGTAAGTTTGTTTTCTATGTCTGTGAATCTATTTTTATTTTGTAAATAATTTCAGTTGTATCATTTTTTTAGATTCTACATATAAGCAATATCATATGATGTTTATTTTTCCCTGTCTTACTTATCTTAGTATGATAGTCTCTAGGTCCATCCACGTTGCTGCAAATGGTATTATTTCATTCTTTTTCACGGCTGAGTATTATTCTATTATATATATATATATATATATATATATATATATATATATATATATATTACATGTTCTTTATCAATTCAACTGTAAATGGACCTTTAGGTTGCTTCCATGTCTTGTCTATTGTAAGTGGTCACTGCTTTATAGAATGTATAAGAATATACAGCAAATTTGCTTTGCCAGATGGATGGCTAAGGGTAGCAGGAGTGCTTTGTTCTGTTGATACCCAGAATCTACTAAAGTCTGCTCTCTCTGGCTTAAGTTATATATTAAAGAGTTTTGGAGACAAAGTTGACCCACAAATGTCTGAATCCAAATAGTAATGTAGGTTCTGGTGTACCAGATTGGTGGGCATCCTAAGGAAGAGAAAATGTTTAGAGTGCATGAGTACTGCCATATAAGGGCAGGCTAAAGCCACCCAGAACCATTCCATCAAGGAAGGTGCCAGCAATTAGGGGTCTGGATCTCATTCTGGAAGATTAGGAGTGAATATATTTTGACATGGGAGGCCCAAATAGTGGGCTGCCCCTCATTATTTAAAACTGCCATTAAAAAGAGAGCCATATCCAGCTGAAATACAGTTCAGTTCAGTCACTCAGTCATGTCCGACTCTTTGTGACCCCATGGTCTGCAGCACGCCAGACTCCCCTGTCCATCACCGTCTCCCGCAGCTTGCTCAAACTCATGTCTTTAAGTCAGTGATACCATCTAACCATCTCATCCTCTGTCATCCCCTTTTCCTCATGCCTTCGATCTTTCCCAACATTAGGAGTCTTTGCTAGTGGCAGAATTGTGAGCTTGATGGATTTTAGGTATAGTCAGAAAGAGGAATGCCTGCAGCTCTTACCTAGGTGTGGCTCTTCAAGATTCGTTGCTTTCACTGAACTGACTTTTCTCTCAACTGGTTGGTCCACTCGCAACCAGCTTTACTAATTTTCCCAAAGAACTACTGGGTTGTTGAAGTAAAGAGGGTTCTGTCAGTAATCCCATGGCCTTCAGGATACTCAGTTGGGGTTTAATTTTCAGTATATTCTCTATCCTATTTAAAGTCTGTGCTGTGTTGTATTGTGCTTAGTCACTCAGTCGTGTCTGACTCTTTGCGACCCCCTGGACTGTAGCCCGCCAGGCTCCTCTGTCCATGGGATTCTCCAGGCAAGAGCACTGGAGTGGGTTGCCATGCCTTTCTTCAGGGGGTCTTTCCAACCCCTGGAGCTTCAATTTTCTAGTATCAGTAGCCAAAGTAATTTCAGTATCAATGGACCCTGAAGCAGCCATAGCTCACACGCAATCTCTCCGAGAATGGCTTTGGTTACTCTGGATTTTCTCAGATCCTAGTCGGAGTATCTTTGATGACATATTTTTCTTTATTAAATACTGTTAAATATACACACAAAATATATATTTAATCTTAGGGGCCTCAATCCATCTTAAGAAATCAAATACTATCTCTAAAGACAGTACTTTCCAAAAGCAATGACATAAAAATTCTGGTTTCCCACATGTTTCTGAAATTTTGTTCATATTCATAAAACACAATATCTCTAAAAGGAGGATATACAAGCACAGAAGTAGCATCTTTAAGATTCATGGGAAGCTAGCTCCACCAGGTCTGAGTTCCATGATGTAATTTTTTCTGATCCTATTTGCCTCAGTTAGTAGCTTAAGACAAGTGACCTTAAATAAATATTCACACAATGGCAAAAAATCAATGGAACTTTTAGGTGGGATACGTGTTTAGGTAAGGGAGAACCACTGTTTTAAGAAGTGAACTTCTGACTGCAAGATAGCTATCATCTTCTTTCATTCATTCAAAAAAATTCTTGGGAGACAATAAAGGAAGATTAGCAATAAAGTACAAGGCTAGACTAGGTGGCACATGAATAATAGAGTACCTCATTTAAATGTATAAACTAACAAAAGAAATAAACATTATATAAAAGAAAGGATGCATTTAGTGTCTCATTCTAGATCTCCAATGCTCTTACCCAATAGCAGAGATATTTATAAATCTTTGGAGGCTATTTATTAATTGTGATGACTTTTTTCTATTAGAAAAAAACTGTGCTCATTAAGTTTTGTTTGAGTTTTGTCATTTTGTTTGCTTTTATTTATTTATTTTTTTGTAGTTCTATTCCTTGTCTTTGCCCTTGGGCTGTCCTTCTTTAGACAAACAATCACCACTCCTTCATGTCATGTCTGCCATGAAAGGCTGCCATTTCAGCAACATCAGTCCAGATTGCACAAGGAGGCACTTATTGGCTTCATTAACATCTGTAGGTTTGTTCCTTGACAGGAGATTTTGATGACACAGAACTGGATGATTACTCATTCTCATGCTACAGTCAGCTGGAAGTGGATGGACTCCAGCACTTGCTGACCTGCACGTTTGATGACTCGGACATCAACAGCACCAATCTGGAATTTGAAATATGGTGAGGAATGGTGCCTTCAATGGGTGCTTAGAGACCCTCTGTCTCTCTTTTGTATACTGCACAGCAACAGCTGCAAAGGAGAGTGTGGGGGCTAATTATCAAATATTAAAATTGAATAAATTCCAAAAACTTCCTTGAACTCCTTGTCCCTCACCAAGAGAGTCAAGCAATAAAATACTCAGGAGCTCATCTTTCAGGTCCTTGCTGCTACAGCCAAATGATGGTGTGAATGTGGGAGATTCCACATACCTCCTGACTTCATGGCAGAATTTAAATTATGATGGCCCTGGTTCACTCCTTCCCTAAAGGCTCTTTGCCCAACATGGAACAATCTAGTATCTTCAAGCCATACTCCAGGGCGGGTGCCTGGTTTCTGATCCTAACACAAGCACTTAACTAGCTTTTTAACCTAGAGTTATGTAACTCATCTATTCCTTTGTTTCTTCACCTGTTAAATAACACTTCATAGGGAGAAGTGATGGTTAAATAATGTAATACTTCAATTATTTAATTAGATGGCATGTAATAAGTAATGAAACAGAGGCATTAAGTCAAAACTCTGTGAATCTAGTCCCAACTGCCATCCAGCCAGTTGCCGATACCAGTTTTCTAAAAATCTGCAGGAAGAAATTGATTCTGGGTTTCATGGAGCCACTAAGAAAGGTAAAAAGAAAAAGTCTCTTAGCAGATTTGAAAGTTTACTAAAGAGCTCAGAGAACTTATCTTCTCCCTCTTCCACAACACATCTCTTGTTGCCAAGAGTTACTATCTCTTATGACTTGAAAAAAAAACACTCTATCATGAAATTCTGACTTGTGGCTATTTCCAAATTCATATCAGATGACCTAATTTTAGTTAGTTGCATAGTAAGGAAAATGAGTCAAAATCTACCAGTAGTAAAAAAGGGCTTCTTGTATTCCATAGACAGCCAATCTCCCACAATACCTGGTCTTAACAAGCCCTGAATCCCATGTCTTATGTTAATTCCCTGCCTCTGTGCAGGCAATGTCTCCCACTAAGGTCTTCGGATAAATATGACCTTGGACTTGAATGCCATAGTGTGTTCTCAGTCTGCCTCTGTCAGTTCACTTCTATCACCTGCTTTCCAGGAATAACATACATCTAGAGAAGAGGAATCTACAATGTCCAGAGTCTGTGCAACAAGTAGACTCCACTAAAGCTGCCAAACAACTCATTCAAAAGATGCACATCATTGTTGTGGGTAAAACCCCCTCTGACACAGAGGTCTGCTTTGCCTCTCCAGCCAGCTGGGTGGTAAACGGCAGTGGTTTTATTTGGGGAGGCAGAGGTTGACCTTCTGTCCACTTTCACTCATAACGGTATTTGACCACTTCCTTGGCCACTTGAGCAAACGTCCCCACTTCCTTTCATGAGTCTCTTGATTTCTCCAGTCGTATTTTAAACTGTCCGTAGCCTCTGTTTGGGTTGTTAGGTTGGATTCAGCTATTTCCATTGGAAAGGGATTGATTTAAGACATGTTTTCCATGTGAAAAAGTAAGTATGAAGCCCTTAATAGGCTAAGATGTTTCTGGAGGGCGGTCATTTTTGCAAAGTTAGCCACACCTTGAGGGGAACATTCATGCAACTCCTGGGTTCTGAGCAGCAGTGTAGCTCAAGTTAAGTGTGTGTTAAGTCATTTCAGTCATGTCTGACTCTTTGTGACTCTATGGACTATAGCCCACCAGGCTCCTCCTGGGATTCTCCAGACAAGAATATTGGAGTGGGTTGCCATGCCCTCCTCCAGGGGATCTTCTTGACCCAGGGATCGAGCCTGCATCTCTTATGTCTCCTGCATTGGCAAAGGGGTTCTTTACCACTTAGGGCCACCTGAGGGGCTGTAGCTCAAGTTAAAGCCCCTTAAACTGTGTTGAATTTGCTGCTAAGTTTGGACTTCTTTCCCCCCAAAATTGCTTTATCCGAGCTTTTCTTTTTTTCTGTGAATATAAATTTATAATGAAAGAAATTGGAAATCACTGAAAACTGAGTTCTGCTGAGTTATTTACACAGGTGGGATTTTTTATGGAAACCAGATGTTTCCCAGAGGGCTCACCAGGGTAATTTTTCAACAAGCACTTCCCACCTGCCTGATCTGGCCACCAGCCTCCCAGGCTTAGAAACCAATAATTGAGTGTTCAACATGCAGATACATCTCTCAGAGATGGACTTGGATTAGCCAAAATCACAGTGGCGAATGACCAACACGCCAAGTGACAACTTCACATGGATAAATGCAACTCTTATAGTCACCCAAATGTTCATCCCATGCTCAAGTCTTTGAGGGGAGGTGGGACAGAGAGGGCAGTAGATCGTACATCAATATAAATCCAGTCTCACTGGGTGACCTAGAAATTTTTTGTTCACCAGCATCCTGACCAGCTCCCAGGTACCAGCAGTGACAAACAGGCAGGAGGTTGTTATCCCAATAATAACACTAGCTCTGTGACCTGAGAATCACATTTGTTTTGTTTTGTTCTGTTTCTTTACATTATAATGTTGGTTTTGCCATACATTGACATGAATCTGCCATGGGTATACATGTGTTCCCATTCCAGAAGCCCCCTCCCTCCTCCCTCCCGATTCCTTCTCTCTGGGTCATCCCAGTGCACCAGCCCTGAGCACCCTGCATCAAACCTGGGCTGGCGAGTCATTTCACATATGATAATTTACATGTTTCAATGCTGTTCTCCCATATCATCCCACCCTTGCCCTCTCCCATAGAGTCCAAAAGACTGTTCTATGCATCTGCATCTCTTTTGCTGTCTCACATACAGGGTTCTCGTTACCATCTTTCTAAATTCCATATATATGCGTTAGTATACTGTATTGTTGTTTTTCCTTCTGGCTTACTTCACTCTGGATAATAGGCTCCAATTTTGTCCACCTCAGTAGAACTGATTCAAATGTATTCTTTTTAATGGCTGAATAATATTCCATTGTGTATATGTACCACAGCTTTCTCATCCATTCGTCTGCTGATGGACATCTAGGTTGCTTCCATGTCCTGGCTATTGGAAACAGTGTGGAAATGAACATTGGGGTACACATGTCTCTTTCAATTTTGGTTTCCTCGGTGTGCATGCCCAGCAGTGGGATTGCTGGGTCATATGGCAATTCTATTTCCAGTTTTTTAAGGAATCTCCACACTGTTCTCCATAGTGGCTGTACTAGTTTGCATTCCCACCAACAGTGTAAGAGGGTTCCCTTTTCTCCACTTCCTCTCCAGCATTTATTGCTTTAGACTTTTGGATGGCAGCCATTCTGACTGGTGTAAAGTGGTACCTCATTGTGGCTTTGATTTGCATTCCTCTGATAAAGAGTGATGTTGAGCATCTTTTCATGTGTTTGTTAGCCATTTGTATGTCTTCTTTGGAGAAATGTCTGTTTAGTTCTTTGGCCCACTTTTTGATTGGGTCATTTATTTTTCTGGAATTGGGCTGCAGAAGTTGCTTGTATATTTTTGAGATTAATTGTTTGTCCGTTGCTTCATTTGCTATTATTTCCTCCCATTCTGAAGGCTGCCTTTTCACCTTGCTTTTAGTTTCCTTTGTTGTGCAGAAGCTTTTAATTTTAATTGGATCCCATTTGTTTTTGTTTTGCTTTTATTTCCAATATTCTGGGAGGTGGGTCATAGAGGATCCCGCTTTGGTTTATGTCGGAGAGTGTTTTGCCTATGTTATCCTCTAGGAGTTTTATAGTTTCTGGTCTTATGCTTAGATCTTTGATCCATTTTGAGTTTCTCTTAGTGTATGGTGTTAGAAAGTGTTCTAGTTTCATTCTTTTACAAGTCGCTGTCCAGTTTTCCCAGCACCACTTGTTAAAGAGATTGTCTTTTATCCATTGTATATTCTTGCCTTCTTTGTTAAAGATAAGGTGTCCATAGGTGCGTGGACTTATCTCTGGGCTTTCTATTTTGTTCCATTGATCTATATTTCTGTTTTTGTGCCAGTACCATACTGTCTTAATGACTGTGACTTTGTAGTATAGCCTAAAGTCAGGCAGGTTGATTCCTCCAGTTCCATTCTTCTTTCTCAAGATTGCTTTAGCTATTCGAGGTTTTTTGTATTTCCATACAAATTGTGAAATTATTTGTTCTAGTTCTCTGAAAAAGACCTCTGGTAGCTTGATAGGAATTGCATTGAATCTATAGATTGCTCTGGGTAGTATACTCATTTTCACTATATTGATTCTTCCAATCCACGAACACGGCACATTTCTCCATCTGTTTGTGTCCTCTTTGATTTCTTTCATCAGTGTTTTATAGTTTTCTATATATAGGTCTTTTGTTTCTTTAGGTAGATATATTCCTAAGTGTTTTATTCTTTTTGTTTCGATGGCGAATGGAATTGTTTCCTTAATTTCTCTTTCTGTTTTAAGAATCACATTTAAAGTCAGATCATAACAATTGCTCTTACTGGGATAGAAGGATTAGTGTCTGGCTTATGGTTGGTGCCTGTAAATGATATTTAATTTTGTGTCATGGGATTGTCATTTAAAAATGTGTTCCAAAGGTTTAGTAAATATAGAACCAAAACAAAAGAAATCTGTTTGCTGATGTTATTGATAAAACCAGAGTTATTTGGTTAATTTCCTTTTATAATTTAGTTACTAGCCTGTAAAAATCTAGGTATCTCTTTGAAAATAAAATTTGGTAATACGGGGCCCAGACAGCAAAAATTAACTGAACAGAATTCTGATAGCTTCTATAGATGGGGAATTAAATCTCAGTTCTGAAGTTAGCCCACTGTTCTCATTTTTATTACCCACGTGGACACCATAGGCATGTAAATTTGAGCCCCTGCTTTTTAGCTGTTTGCATAATTTTCAAAGGCAGCTCTCAGAAGGTAATTGTATTTCCTTTATTTCCACATTTGTGGAGGCACCACAGTCACTCCATGTGCCACCTACAGATACCACTTCAAATACGTCTTTTTTTTTTTTTTCATCAATTACCACCAACATCACAGGCTGCATCCAACCCAGGCTACCTCATGTTCCTGACTTAACTAGCAATATCTGTCAGATGTTGTTAATCTAGAATTTTCTAAGCCATACTAACTTTTGAGAAGATTCTGTCTTTTAGGACCAAATGAAAAATAACTTCTATGGTTTGTTTTTAGTATTTCCATGTAAATACCTGTTTGCACCAATAAGAGAAATGTTTATCACACTAAACCACACAAGTTTGTAGGAGATTAAGGAAAGCAGCATTGAGGTGAAGAATCCTGTGGTCCCCAGCAGTCTCTATTTTCAGAAAAAAGGAATTTGTGTAAGTAGCTTAGGGTTGATGTCCTCCACGGGGCCAATTTTGCTAGCCTATGGTTCTACTTGGGTACCTGTAGTGATCTTTTCTCCCCACCAAAATACCCTAAAACAGCTCTATCCAACAGAAATATAATATGACCCACAAATGTGGGAATGATATATGCAATTTAAATTGTCTAGTAGCCACGTTTAAAAAAAAAGGTGAAAATTAATTTTAATAACATCTTATTTAAGATAAATTTGCCAAAATAGTATCATTGCAACCTATATGAACAAAAAATATGAACAGTATGAACAAAAAATATTCATGAGATATTTTGAATATCTACATCTTCAAAATCTGGCATTTCATATTTGGAGCACATCTCAATCTAGATAAGCCATATTTCAAAAATTCAAATATCCACACGTGGGGCTGTGGCCATTGTGTTGGGGAGTGCAGTCCTAGAACATTCCTAATCCTAGCAATACACACTTAGCACCAAGCAAGTTGTTTTAATTTAATTAACCGAATTGAAGTGAATTGGATCGACTCGAGTTGAGGCACTCACGGGAGACACTGAGGTTCCTCTGATCGCCTGAAGCCAGGGTCAGTGGCACGAAATAAGGCTGTCTGTTCTAGACCACAGTTGTCTCTTGGTCTCCTATCATGCCTTACCCTCCACCCAGAGCAGGTCCTAGAGCTCAGAACCCTTAAATGGTGCCCAGACTTGTAAGACAGCCATATGGTGACCCTTTATTGTTGTTGCTCATTACTCACATTTCTTGAAAAGCAAGAATGAATTGAGAATATCATTTTAGATTCTTCTCAAATGTCCAACAGTACAGGAAAATTCCTACATGCTAAGGATCTGCAATTAAGCATTCCACACACGTCTGCTAGAGAGCTCAAGAATGATCCTGGAAAGGGCTCATATGTGCACATGCAGAGAAAACTGTACACACATCCAATTTCTCCACAGAAAACCAACACTACATTCTACGTTGTGGGCAGCAAATGACCTTTGGAGAATATACTCTCCGTATTTTTTTTTTTCTAAAAAAATCTGATTGATGAGAAGAATTCTCTTCACAGAAGCCAACCTTTTCATTCCATAATCCCCACTTCCAGTTTGACCCAGTTTACTTCTTTTTAGGACTCTGTGGCTGGATTTATAGGGCATGTAGAGAAAACAAACTGGTAACCATGGTTATCACAAGAGATGTGAATCAAACTGGGGGTTGAAGGAAAGTAGAGAAATGAATAATTTTCCTTTTACTCTGCATTGTTTATTTCTACAGTGAGAATACAGACTCTGCTTTACTTCTTTAATTTTTATGTCATTTGCTAATTTCATTTTACCTTCTTTTTTGATTATAGTTCATTTGGGGGGCAAAGTTTACTTATGGTAAAATGTACAAATACTAAATGAGTTTTGAGAAACATATATAATGTGTTGCCATCACCTCAGTTGAGATGCAGAAAATTCCTTTCACCCTAGAAGGATGCAGCATGTCCCCTTTCAATCTCTTGTCTCCTATGAGAAATCACAGTTTTGAATTCTCTCACCCTTTGGTTTTGCTGGTTTCTGATAGTTCTTATAAAGGAAATAATACACTGTTCCCTCTTTTCTGTCTGACTTCTTTCACACAACAAAATGTTTTTGAGATTTATCCATGTTTATGCTTATCTCATAGCTCATCTTTCCAACTGCTGAGTATTAATTCCACTGTTCAAATATACCATAGATTTGGGGAGGGGGGGACTTTTACTCTTGTCCTCATCCATCTTTACAAATTATTGATCAAAGTTAGATTGTGAAATTTTATTTCTTTACCTAAATATACAAGTTAAGCAAATATCTCTCTATAAATTGTTAGCAGGGAGGAAAGGTTGAGAAGAGGGATAGTTAGGAAGTTTGGGATTGACATATACACACTGCCATATTTTAAATGGAAAACCAACAAGGATCTACTGTATAGCACAGGGAACTCTGTTCAATATTCTGTAACAACCTAAGTGGGAGTTTGAAAAAGAATTGATACATGTATGTTGTTGAGTTTATGTTGTTGTTGTTTAGTTGCTAAGTCTTGTCTGACTCCCAGACTCCTCTGTCCATGGGACGTCCCAGGCAAGAATACTGGAGTGGATTGCAATGACTTCCTCCAGAGGATCATCCTGATCCAGGGATCGAACCTGTATCTCTTACATTGACAGGTGGATTCTTTACTGCTGAGCCATTGGAAAGCCCTAGATACATGTATATGTATAACCAAATCACTTTGTTGTACACCTGAAACCAACACAACATCATTAATCAGCTATATTCTAACAAATGTATCACAAATTTTTAATCCTTTTGTTTTTTGATGGACATTTGAGTTTTCTCAAGGTTGAGATTATTCTTTTTTTAAAGTTATCATTAACATTCTTTCACAAATCAGTTTAATATAAATTTTCACTTCTTTGAAGTAAAAACCTCAGAGTGGAATTACTGTATCACCAGGTAGGTGTGTATTTACCTTTATAAGAAACTGCCCAACAAGTTTTCCAAAGTGGTTATAGTATTCTACTCTCCTGCTCTCAATGTATGAGAACTGCACATGGTTCCCAATATTTGACTTTGAAATAGTATCTCATGATATTATTTGCATTTTGCAAATGAAAAATAACGTTGACCACCTTTTCATGTACTGTTGGCCATTTGTATGTATTCTTTTGGCAAATATCTGTTAGACATTTTTCTTTTTTCATTGAATTATTTGCCCCTTGGGTGTGAACTCTTCATATGCTCTACATACAATTATGATGTTAGATAAATATACTGCAACTATTTTCTGCTATTTTATTTTATTAATGGATTGCTGTCAATGAATCTGCTATTGCCATTTCATTTTATTAATGGCATATTTTAATAAGCAAAAGATTTTCATTTGATGCAGCCCAATTTATTTATTTTTTTTAAACCTTCTTTTTTTTATTATTGTTTTTGCCATACATTGTCATGATATCACCATGGTTTACATATGCTTCCCCTCCGGAACCCCCCTCCCTCCTTCCTCCCCCCCAGGAAATCTCGCTGCACCAGCCCCGAGCATCAATCCTAGGCTGGCGATTGATTACACATATGATAATTAACATGTTTCAATGCCATTCTCCCATATCATCCCACCCTTGCCCTCATCCAAGTATTTTCTTAAACATAGACTTTTCATAAACACCCCTTATCAGGTGGAAGAAGTGTCTGCTGAGAGTTTAGTTGTAAATGGATGTTGAATTTTGTCATATGCTTTTTGTACTCCAATTGAAATGATCAGATTATTTATGATTTTTATTTTGGTCATGTGGTGAATCATATTGATTGATCTTTGATTGTTGACCCTACCTTGATTTCCTGCAATGCATCCTACTTTATCATGATTTGTTAACATCAATATATTAACATTTATTGAGGAATATTAATTTGTAAATTTCTTTTCTGTAATATCTTTGCCAGCTTTTGGTACCAGGCTTGAGCTAACTTCATAAAACAAGTTGGGAAAAGTTCATTTCTCCTCAATTCTCTGAGAGAATTTGTGTAAGATTAGCACTTATGATAGAATTCACTAGTTCTTTCTGGACATAAAATTTTCTTTGTAGGAAAGCTTATTAGTAATCAATTAAACTTCTTTGAAAGAAATGGAACTACTGCAACATTCTATGTCTTCTTTATTTTTACATTTGGGCACTATTGCTTTTTAGATTAAGTGTTGCAATATTCAACCAATTCCTATCAGAGTTTAGAGTTAATGTACTATTTCATGAAAAATATAAGGAACTTGGAACAATACAGTTATACTTGGCACATTCTAGATTCTGTACAACTATCATATATTTTATATCTATATATATTGTTAATTCCACAATAATATTACATTATTTGTTTTAAAAAATATTTTATTTTTGGTCACAGTTTGTGGCATGCAGGATCTTAGTTCCCTGACCAGGAACTGAACCTGTGCCTCTGGCATTGGGAGCACAGAGTCTTAACCACTGACTGCCAAGGAAGTTCTCAAAAATCTTTTTTTTCTTTTTTTTTGCTCTTTTTTTTTTTAATTTGGTTTTGCCATACATTGACATGAATCCGCCATGGGTATACATATGTTCCCCCTCCAGAAGCCCCCTCCCTCCTCCCTCCCTATTCCCTCCCCCTGGGTCATCTAGGTTCACCAGCCCCAAGCATCAAACCTGGGCTGGCGATTGATTTCACATATAATAATTAATATATTTCAATGCCATTCTCCCGTATCATCCCACCCTTGCCCTCTTCCACAGAGTCCATGAGACTGTTCTATACATCTGCGTTTCTTTTGCTGTCTTGCATGCAGGGTTCTTGTTACCATCTTTCTAAATTCCATATATATGCATTAGTTTACTGTATTTTTGTTTTTCCTTCTGGCTTACTTCACTCTGGATAATAGGCTCCGGTTCCATCCACCTGAGTAGAACTGATTCAAATGAATTTTTCTTTTAATGCTGAGTAATATTCCATTGTGTATATGTACCACAGCTTTCTTATCCATTTGTCAGTTGATGGGCATCTAGGTTGCTTCCATGTCCTGGCTATTGGAAACAATGCAGCGATGAACATTGGGGTACACGGGTCTCTTTCAATTCTGGTTTCCTCGGTGTGTATGCCCAGCAGTGGGATTGCTGGGTCATATGGCAGGTCTATTTTCAGTTTTTTAAGGAATCTCCACACTGTTCTCCATAGTGGCTGTACTAGTTTGCATTCCCACCAACAGTGTAAGAGGGTTCCCTTTTTTCCACATCCTCTCCAGCATTTATTGCTTGTAGACTTTTGGAGGGCAGCCATTCTGACTGGTGTAAAGTGGTACCTTACTGTGGTTTTGATTTGCATTTCTCTGATAATGAGTGATGTTGAGCTTTTTTATTTTAGTCAGAGGCTAATTACTTTACAATATTGTGGTGGTTTTTGCCATACATTGATATGAATCAGCCATAGGTATACATGTGTTCCCCATCCTGAACCCTGCTCCCACCTCCCTCCCATCCCATCCCCCAGGGTTATCCCAGTACACCAGCCCTGAGCACCCTGTCTTATGCATCAAACCTAGACTGGCAATCTGTTTCACACATAATAATATACATGTTTCAATGCTATTCTCTCAGATCATCCCACCCTTGCCTTCTCCCTCAGAGTCCAAAAGACTGTTTTGTACATCAGTGTCTCTTTTCCTGCTTCACATATAGGGTTATCATCATCATCCTTCTAAATTCCATATATATGCATTAGTATACTGTATTGGTGTTTTTCTTTCTGACTTACTTCACTCTGTATATTGGGCTCCAGTTTCATCCACCTCATTAGAACTGATTCAAATGTATTCTTTTTAATGGCTGAGTAATATTCCATTGTGTATATGTACCACAGCTTTCTCATCCACTCATCTATTGATGGGCATCTAGGTTGCTTCCATGTCCTGGCTATTGGAAACGGTGCTGTGATGAACATTGGGGTACATGTGTCTCTCAATTCTGATTTCCTCAGTGTGTATGCTCAATAGTGGGATTGCTGGGTCATATGGCAGTTCTATTTCCAGTTTTTTAACGAATCTCCACACTGTTCTCCATAGTGGCTGTACTAGTTTGCATTCCCACCAACAGTGTAAGAGAGTTCCCTTTTCTCCACACCCTCTCCAGCATTTATTGCGTGTAGACTTTTGGATGGCAGCCATTCTGACTGGCATGAAATGGTACCTCATTGTGGTTTTGATTTGCATTTCTCTGATAATGAGTGATGTTGAGCAACTTTTCATGTGTTTGTTAGCCATCTGTATGTCTTCTTTACAGAAATGTCTGTTTAGTTCTTTGGCTCATTTTTTGATTGAGTGGTTTATTTTTCTAGAATGGAGCTGCAGGAGTTGCTTGTATATTTTTGAGATTCATTGTTTGTCAGTTGTTTCGTTTGCTGTTATTTTCTCCCATTCTGAAGGCTGTCTTTTCACCTCGCTTATAGTTTCCTTTGTTGTACAAAAGCTTTTAAGTTTAAATAGGTCCCATTTGTTTATTTTTGCTTTTATTTCCAATATTCTGGGAGGTGGGTCATAGAGGATCATGCTTTGGTTTATGTCGGAGAGTGTTTTGCTTATGTTTTCCTCTAGGAGTTTTATAGTTTCTGGTCTTATGTTTAGATCTTTGATCCATTTTGAGTTTATTTTTGTGTATGGTGTTAGAAAGTGTTCTAGTTTCATTCTTTTACAAGCGGTTTACCAGTTTTCCCAGCACCACTTGTTAAAGAGCTATCTTTTCTCCATTGTATATTCTTGCCTCCTTTATCAAAGATAAGGTGTCCATATGTATGTTGATTTATCTCTGGGCTTTCTATTTTGTTCCACTGATCTATATTTCTGTCTTTGTGCCAGTACCGTACTGTCTTGATGACTGTGGCTTTGTAGTAGAGCCTGAAGTCAGGTAGGTTGATTCCTCCAGTTCCATTCTTCTTTCTCAAGATTGCTTTGGCTAGTCTAGGTTTTTTGTATTTCCATACAAATTGTGAAATTATTTGTTCTAGTTCTATGAAAAATACTGTTCGTAGCTTGATAGGTATTGCACTGAATCTATAGATTGCTTCGGGTAGTATACTCATTTTCACTATATAGATTCTTCCAATTCATGAACATGAAATATTTCTCCAACTATTTGTATCATCTTTGATTTCTTTCATCAGTGTTTAATAGTTTTCTATATAGAGATATTTTATTTCTTTAGGTAGATATATTCCTAAGTATTTTATTTTTTTCATTGCAATGGTGAATGGTATTGTTTCCTTAGTTTCTCTTTCTGTTTTCTCATTGTTAGTGTATAGGAATGAAAGGGATTTCTGTGTGTTAATTTTATATCCTGCTACTTTTCTATATTCATTGATTAGCTCTAGTAATTTTCTCTTAGAGTTTTTAGGATTTTCCATGTAGAAGATCATGTCATCTGCAAACAGTGAGAGTTTTACTTCTTCTTTTCCAATATGGATTCCTTTTATTTCTTTTTATGCTCTGATTGCTGTGGCCAAAACTTCCAAAACTGTGTTGAATAGTAGTAGTGAGAGTGGCACCCTTGTCTTGTTCCTGACTTTAGGGGAAATGCTTTCAATTTTTCACCATTGAGGATAATGTTTGCTGTGAGTTTGCCATATATAGCTTTTATTATGTTGAGGTATGTTCCTTCTAGTCTTGCTTTCTGGAGAGTTTTTATCATAAAGGGATGTTGAATTTTGTCAAAGGCTTTCTCTGCATCTATTGAGATAATCATATTGTTTTTATTTTTCAATTTTTGTTAATGTGGTGTATTGCATTGATTGATTTGTGGATATTAAAGAATCCTTGCATCCCTGGGATAAAGCCCACTTGGTCATGAGGTATGATCTTTTTAATATGCTGTTGAATTCTGTTTGCTAGAATTTTGTTAAGGATTTTTGCATCTATGTTCATCAGTGATATTAGCCTGTAGTTTTCTTTTTTTGTGGCATCTTTGTCTGGTTTTGGTATTAGGGTGATGGTGGCCTCATATAATGAGTTTGGAATTTACCTTCTTTTGCAGTTTTCTGGAAGAGTTTGTGTAAGATAGGTGTTAGCTCTTCTCTAAATGTTTGGTAGAATTCAGCTGTGAAGCCATCTGGTCCTGGGCTTTTGTTTGCTGGAAGATTTCTGATTACAGTTTTGATTTCCATGCTTGTGATGGGTCTGTTGAGATCTTCTATTTCTTCCTGGTTCAGTTTTGGAAAGACATGCTTTTCTAAGAATTCGTCCATTTCTTCCAAGTTGTTCATTTTATTGGCATATAGCTGCTGATAGTAGTCTCTTATGATTCTTTGTATTTCTGTGTTTTCTGTTGTGATCTCCCCATTTTCATTTCTAATTTTGTTGATTTGATTCTTCTCCCTTTGTTTCTTGGTGAGTCTGGCTAATGGCTTGTCAATTTTATTTATCTTCTCAAAAAACCAACTCTTTGCTTTGTTGATTTTTCCTATGGTCTCTTTTGTTTCTTTTGCATTTATTTCTGCCCTAATTTTTTTTTTTT